>OY720635.1:143133259-143784108 GCA_963169105.1 Ceriagrion tenellum | reverse complement strand
ATTAATGGGCAGTAAGATGAGTATCGCCGACGACTCTTTGTGGAGCTGCATTAAATTACTTTCCTTCAAAATAGGGTGAGACTATCTATCACTATCAACCTTTTGTTCTTAGTGTCTTTTCCCTTCAGTTTGCTGAAGAGGGCGAAATGGGCGTATACGACGCACACCCTCGTCTTTTCCTGTTTTATTCCTTTGACCAAGCTCATCTCGAGCCTGATTCTCCCAGAAGTTGAGCCCTGTTGAATGTGTGAGTGATTTTGTGAGTGCTTGTGAGAGTGATTGCTCTGTGTGTTTTTGATCATAACTCAGGCATCCTTAACGGGGTCCTTAAGCTATGTGAAGGATCCCAATTAAGTTGAGTGTGTGTGTCTGTGAATGGTCACTGGCGAGGAATTAACGTTCCCGTAAACCTTCACAAGGGTATTCTAGTTGATAGGCTGTGATTGGTCACTGACGCTACCATTAAATCAACACAGTAAATATTTTCTTTTCTATCCTTTGACGAGTGGTGCCATTAGATACGGCCACTGGAGAAATGCTTACCCTATTTTGTCAATTATACGAGGCCGTAGAGCTTAAGTCTCCTTCACTTTACTTTCCTTCAGCATGTGAATTTTCCCCGACAAATACGGTTTTCTGTAGTAATCTGACGTCATGCCATAAAAATCACTACACGAGATAATTATTTCAACGTGATTCAATATTGAAAAAATTTCTTAATCAATTAAATCTCATGCAACGAGTAATTAAAAGCTACTATTCAAGTAAAGTTCCCAAAAATATTCGTTTACAAAACTTCATTAAGACCACAAAGAGTTGACCATATTCCAATCTAACAGAAAAGCAGCACTGATGACTAGATGCACTGCCTTTCATCCTCAATATAAACCATTGTTTTTAGACACATCAGGTTGTAGCAAGCATCTCCTTCGTATTCAAATCAATTAAGATTGTACTGAAAAGACGAAACGTGTAAATTAGATTCCCCTATCCAACTACTTCAACCCCTTCACTAAGTATAAATTTATATCCAGTCTCCGGCATTGTTTTTCACCACGAGAATGCAAACGGATTTGAAAAAGGAATGGCACAACAGATGTGAATCTCTCTAAAAATTTAATTATTCGTAACTATTCGAAATTAAAATGTGAGAATAGATAGTTTAGTAAAGGAAAAGTTGGAAAGGACTCTTCCGGGGATGTTATAAGCAAGGCTGTCAATAGATCTCCTATTTCTGTGCTGAAACACTACGATGGTTCAAGATTTCAAGTTTGAAGTCCCATTTCTATGTGATCTATTGCCTCGCAGAAGTTAGCCATTTATTTGTTAGTAAAACGTATTTGAATAGGGACTGTTTCCCTTACGTTTACCGTTTTTATTTCCTGAAAAAACTGCCATTTTTGGTCATTCCTTTCCAGAAATATAACTGACAAGTTATATTTCTCTCACCGATAAATATTACCGAGATCGAAAGATTAGTTTTCACGATCATACACCGAATATCACCCTCATGAAAATGTTACACTTCGTGAAAAAAGTATTTCGGAAGGCAATATAGTAAAAGTAGTTGATAAACGATACTAATTGAAACAATTAAATCCGATATTAAATAAATAAATAACTCAATTAGTTTCCTCGTCTTCCGAGATTTTTCTTTTTCTTTATTATCCTTGTGTATCTGCTTTCTCTTAATGTATTTTCCTTATACACCCCTGTACCACGTGCATGTTTCTCCCCAGAAAATGATCATAATAATTCTCGTATTACGCTAGTGCATGAAATACCTCTCCCGTTCGAATACGCGGCAGTCTCACGCTCGGCTCTGAAACAGTCGCCCAGTCAAAAATCCTCATGTTTAGCATGTGGGGAAAGAAAGAGAGTTATTGGTCCTAGTTGCTCATTCCGATGTCTTAATACAATCTCGCTCGCTTACTATCCTGTTGAAATGTGCGTATAAATGTTTCGCGAATTTATTTAAGATTATCATGCATATCTAGAGCGTGGACGCGTGGATACAGGAAAGTGAATGCAACAATTGTACGTAAAAATAAAATTACCCCTACATTCTGCGCTAGATTGGCAATGATTTTATTTAAGGAAAGAAAAAAATACATCGCATCAAGGAAACGTTTTCTTACGGTCCCTTTGCGTATTGCTCTGCTATCTACCTTTAATTTAAGTATACTCCTCCTTCACAACCTCCTTAAAGCAATTGTATCGAAAATGCAAGTTGAAACGATATTCCTTGATTTCAAGTAGGTATTCGACAAAGTTCCTCACAAAAGATTCTAATACAAATTGCAATCACACGGAGTAAATAAAAAATTGTGTTTTGGATAAGGGAATTTCTCAGTGATCGATAGCAAAAAGTAGTATAAATTGTATGAAGTAGTATATATAGTATGTAGTAGTATCTATAAAGTAATATGTGGCACAGCATTTGAGAAACTAGGATTAGTAAAGCATATAATAATAGGATGGTCGGAAGAAAAAGTACAAGAGGCGCTACCTCGCTCTGTTAGACAACACCTCACGTACGCCGCAAGAATTTTGGACGCTGGATAGAAGGATTTAATAACACATAAGAAATACAAAGGAAAGCTGGGCCAATCGTTAAAAACTACTATGAGCCAATATATCGTCTCACAGCTTTTAGGGGTATTCAGTTGGGACACCCTAGAGACTCGTAGGCAACACACTAAGCTTAGTATGCTTGAGAAATTCAGGACTGGTGTGTTTCAGAGCGACACAGAATATTACTATGACGCCACACTACATCTCTAGGTCTGAGATACGCGATAAAATAAGAGAGATGCATTCCCATACAGATAGGTACCAAAATTCGTACTTTCCACGTACAATAAGTGACCATAATAAAGACTCAGCACCATTCAATACACTTCCATAATAAACTTTGCCAATTTCACCTCCCAATTCCATGTCCCTCACATCTCTACACGGCTGGTGTCCTAGCAGCCCCTGCCAAGGCCCGCACGGCGGCTCGCAGGGTAGTATGTAGATGTAAACCTCCGAGCAGCCGCAAGGATTTCTTGAGGGAGGATTAGGACACCAGTCATAAGGACTAAGGCCATTACATTTCCATTGCATGTATTCCATTAAAATTAGCAGATAATTATGGATGAATTGTTGACAGAGGGAAAACATTTCGTTTCATGGCACAAAAATTAGTGAAATGCTGTCGTGTTTATTTATTCCCTAATTCAAATTATGCCTATAGTTTATTTTTCATGCTCCTCTATCAGGCCCAATATAAGCTGAGTTTAACATTATGCCTACATTTAACAGATGTCTTCACGTATCTTTATCTCGATGTTTTCCACCCTCCCATTCCAAGTGACGGTTACTTTGCTTTCCGTCTCTTAGACGTCAACAGTCGTACTTTCCACCGCCTCCGTTAACTTCCCTCGCCTTCCGTGGGATTCTCAAGGAAGCGAAGGAGTCGGGACAACAACCCGACCACATCGAGAAATACTTCTTCCGTAGTGGGACCAAGCAGAATTCTCACACCGTACAAGGGGTCATCGTCGTCAATTTCCTCCCAACCGTCGTCCTCCCGTTGCGTTTCATTTTCTCCCCCCGGGCCCTGCTCATCTTCTACCCATGGCCCATCTCCCTCTTCCCTTACGCATCCCCCGCTATCCTCCCGAACCATCTCTGTACCCTCGGAATCATCCCCGGCAGACTGCATCTCCCCGCCGCCACTAGCCCCAGTCGTCTCCTGTCCGCACTCCGCTCCCATTTCCTCCCGTTTCTCGTTACCACCATCCTTATCCGCGCCCCAATCTTCCAAAGATTCCTCCCGTGACCCTTCCCCGCCCTCTTTACCGTCTCCCGACTTACCCTGCGAACTTTCACTTCCACGTCCGGTCTCTTCCAGCCTCCCAGCTTCATCCACTACTCCATCAACTTCTCCCTCCGACCCTTCTTCCACCCTCCTGCCCATTCCATTCCCCCCTCTGATCCCCACATCTTCCCATCTGCCAATCAACCCAACCCCTATCCCATCCAGTTGCTTCATTACTCCGTCACTTCCTTCGTCCGAAGGACTTCCCTCATTCTCTCCCCATCCTTCAAACACCTCTCCTTCCACGTACAATGCATCAGAAGTATTTGCTGAAATCTCTTGTCTGTCACCTCCTTCCATTCCCGACTTTTCCCGCATCGATGGCAATTCGCTGACTTCAGTGGAGGAGTCTCTACGGCCTCTGTTATCGCGCTCAGCCAATCCTTCCTCGCAACCTTCCTCGACGTCAAGTGAACTCGAAATCAGCACCGTTGAGTTGTTATCGATTTCTGATTCTTGCTCCATCAAGGGTAGCCTCTGAACTCCTGCAGTGTACTCTGAATGTTCTCTCTCCTGAAAATCTTCATCTAGTCCATTCTGCCAGAGAGGGGTTTCCGAAAAAAGCTTGGCACTCTGCTTCTCAGAGACTGGTTCGTCCGAAAACAACGCCCGAGTCGCTCGTATTACGCTTTCAGTGATCCCGGACGACTCCCGCATAAATGTACCCATAGACGGTGACTCCTCGATTCCAGCTATGGATTCCAACTCATTAAACTGTTCCTCGCACTCGTCTCCGGTGATTTCCGTTCTTCCGCCGTGTGGTGGGTCTGATTCTAGAGACCCTTCCGATTTTTCCGGAAGGAGCTCTCCTTCAGTCCCTACCAGAGCTTCTTCCCCTCCGCGGACCCTCCTATAACCTTCCTCCACAGCTTCACTCGATCCAAAGCCCTCGACGAGTGCCGCACCCACCCTTCCGGTAATTTGCCCTCCGACTTCCAAGTCGACCTCTCCATGAGACGGTTTCTCCTTCAGTAACACGTCTGAGGCAGCCGGGACACCTTCCTTCCCACGGGACGCCTCGCTGTCACGTCTCCCTTCATCGCCCGGGATGTGGGCCAAACTTCCTAAGGCCCGTTGGGTCCCCTCTTCGTCTTGCGAGAGCAGCAAGCTTCCGCCTGCCTCCACCGACGATGTCCTCGATCTGACTCGAAGAAGATACGGAGAATCCCCGCCAGTGGACTCCTTACTTTCCGCAGGGGAATCCTCTGATGCCTCCCTAGTCGTCTTCAAAATTCTCCCTTCTTCGTCATTGGTTTGAACTTCGCCAACTCCTCGATCGGACCTTAAGCGTACCACCCCATCTCGACTGCCAGCCCCCGCATTGGACTTATCTGAAGCACCCCCCGCGGATGTCGTCCCGGAAATTTCCACTTTGCGATCAGATTCTCCGTTTTCGACCTCCGTCGAACGCATATTCTCAAATAAATGGTTTAATTTACCTCCCGATGTCTCGTGATTATTCACGGCAGTTTCGAAAAGCGACGGATGTAGGGTTGTAGACCAGTCGGCCGAAGGAGAATTCCCATTAATGCCTTGCGAATTTTCTTCAATCGCCGTTATGTAAAGTGATCCTTCACTTTCCACATCCGCTTCACTCGTAGTTTTTACAACAAGTTTAATGCCTTGCGAATCGTCTTCAATCGCCGTTATGTAAAGTGATCCTTCACTTTCCACATCCGCTTCACTCGCAGTTTTTACAACTGAGTTCACTTCAATTCCCGCATTATCGAAATTATTCACAGCTGTTTCGGAGCGAGATGGAAAGGAAGGAACGCGCCAGTTCTTCCTAGAATCATTTCTCTCGACGTGTTGTTCCAGGCTTTCATCCAAAGTCGTTTTGTGGTCTGATACTTCGTTTTTCATATTTGTTTCACTCGTAGTATCTTGAGTCCTAAGTGCAGGGATGACTTCTTGAGTCTCGTGGAGTCTCGTTGCTGTTTCGGACAGCGATTGAGACTGGGTGGTAGACGAGTCGGACCCTGTGACATTTCTTTCAAAACCGTGCTCCGCGTTTCCTTCCATAGTTCTCGTGATCCTTCGTGCTCTCCTTCCGTTTCACACAGAGATATAAGTGCAATCGTCACATTTGGGCTCTCGAGAGAATTCACGATAGCTTGCGTCCGTAGTTTGCCCCATTGTCAGCAGTGGAATCGTAACCAGAAAGAAATCTTCGAATGTTCCCTATAACGAGAGGTTTGACGTTCAAAAGGTCAGTTTTGTATAAATACTTGTTTTCAACAATTTTGTTAGCGATTAATATCCAAGATTAGAAGGCAGTGGTATCAGTCATTCTCGTTTAATACAGCTAAATTAGATTGGCTACGACCAGATACATTAAACTCGAATGAGAATGATGAGAGGAGAAAAAGCAAAAAAAATACCACCAATCGAATCTGCGCAGAGGAAGGTCAAAGTAAAGCACAATAACACCCTTTGTGCTTATTCGATCAGAGATATCACAGGCTACATGTTACTCAAGTCAGCAAAAAATACTATATGTATTTGCCTATTAAAAACTAAGGTCACATTTCTTTATCATTGAAAAAATTAATAGAATTTATGAAAACAGAGGCACCCATAAAAGGGGAAAGGTATTAGAATTACAGCACTCCTTGAGAACAAAGTGGTGCCTTATAGTTTGCTATGCTCTTAAAGTAATTTATTAGTTATTTATTAGTAAACTGAAGGCGTAAACCATGAAGATACATATGGATTGTTGACTCCATGCTAAAAAGTGTTGCCCAGAATTCCGCACGTTAACAAAACGAAGAACTTTGTCAATCGTCGCGCCACCACTCCGGTATTACTGGTACTGCGATGGTTCAAATGTAAATTAAGTAAGCAGAACATAAACTATCACCATTTGCCTGCCGGTAACCATGAATATAGAGCAAAATAAATATATAATAAAATTTACAACTATGCTGTAATTTATTAGTAAATTGAAGGTGTAAACCAATGGCCCAACAATGCGTAACTAGGGATGCGGAATAAAATTAAATATTTAAGAAAGAAGGGCGACAGACGGCCGCGAGCGATAAGACGGGAAACGATGTTTTTGAGAGACGGTTGAGTCAGTTTTTCTTGGTGAGTGTGAATTACGAAATATTCTGTGAAAAAAAACAAGTGTTATAATATACGTATTACGAAATATTCTGTGAAAAGTAAAACGAGTGTTACAAGTTCCTACTTTTGATCATTTATATTTCCAACAGTGCTCTTAGTAAAAAAAAAAGTTTCGACTTTTCTTAAATGCAAGGTTCAGAATCTAAACCAGTTCTACAGACCTATTTCACAGGTGGAGTTGAGGTTACAGGAGGGGAGATAGTTGTACCTAGACCATAATGTACCTGGGAACACCTGCAGCTGATTCATCAATACTGAAAAATATCGGGCCATAGCTGATCTAGATCGAAAGGTGTCCGCTAGAAGTTTCTGGTGTTTGTTTTTCATGATAGTACAGCGAGCAATATGGTTGTGACATGCGCGGAAAGTTTTTCTCTGTCATTTGTAAATTTTTTTGTCCATATTTTTGTTTCTGCAAAGGAAACCGTAAGTTCATCTCCGTTATCGCGTGCAACATCTGATTCTGCACTTCACTGTATAATTCAAGTTTCGCTTTTCCTTTTAACCAGTTTGTATTTTATAGCCCAACTTTTATGCAAAATGGCGACCTATTGTACCAGGGAACACAAATACCTCATGTACCCCGGAACATGTTCCGTGATAAATAACGTTCAACATGTTTTTATTTTTTTAGTGACTAAGCCGCGAAGTAAGACTGGCAAGACAAGAGAGGCCATCAACGCCGATGAATTGAAGCAGCAATTATAGCTGTAAAACGTCAGAAGGCGAGAACAACATTTCTTTACGAGAGGCATGCAAAGTTAACGATGATGATAAAAACAGACGATACTTTCAAGGCAAATGGAAAAGTTTTGGTAGTCAGTATCTGAAATTTACCCACATAAATCCAATATTTATTTTCAAGGTTTTCTCGGAAAAATGGGGAAGCTTTGTTGGTGGAGTGTATATAAAACATTGCAAAAATTAAACATGGCCTCGCGAAAAAAGATGTTCGACTCGAAGCGCAAATATATTCTGTTGCAACTGGGAAAAATATTCTAGAAATCTGGAAACCTGGAAAAATAGGTGGATAACAATGGATGCTTCATTTTATGCGGAGGCCATGTATATTCATGGTGGAGGCACAACACGGGACCAGGCATACTCTCGGTTAAAAAGTCAGAGGCCACGAGTCCTTCGAGAGCCACAAGTTTTAATAAGACAAACATAGATTCCTTTTTCCACAATATTGAACATATTCACAATAGGTTTGATCCCATTCCTCCGCATAGAATATGGAATCTAGATGAAAAGGTTTTTCGACAGTACAAATTCCACCTTGCATTGTTTCTCCAAAAAGAGAAAAACAGATAGGGAGCTGTACTGTACAGCCGAAAGAGGCAACTTGGTATCGAAGATGCTAATGCAATACGTAACCACACCCCACCCATGTTTGTTTACCCACGGGTAAAATTCAAAGACATTGCTATTTGGTGCTACTCCGGGATCATTCGGTGGAGCAGTACCTACATCTACATCTACGTAATACCCTGCGAGCCACCACGAGGGTGTGTGGCAGGGGGTGAAGATCACCAAACATGCACTATTGCCATGCAAGTAGGATATATAAGGTAGACATGCTAGAAAATAGGGTCACAGTTTATTAGTTACTACAGTAGATTATTAGTTATTACAAGTAATTGCAGTAGTTATTACAATAAAATATTAGTTACTACAGTATAGTACAGGTTAAATCTACCTAATAAGGAAGGGATTATTGGTAGTTATTACATGCATCATGCACTACAGACTATTCTAACTATATTTCACCTACCTATCCCTTTTGCTACGTTGCCTATTGTTCTCTCTTATAGTACGCGGGAAAAATGACATTTTAATTCTACGGTACGACAATCTATCTCTCTAATCTTGTGAATATGGTCAAACCTAGCATAATACGCAGGGGTTCTCAATATATATCTAACGTCATCTGTGAACAAATCGGTTTCGAATTTACTTAAAAGGTTCAACCTAAATTTTAACCTGCGTTCTGATAGTAATACCCATTCTAGTTCTTCTATTAAACTCGTAACACTTATACAATTATCATAACGGCCTTTAAAAAACCTAGCAGATCTCCTTTGCACGCGCTCTCATTCTTTTATCATACCTTCCTCGTACGGATCCCATATACTAGCGGCATATTCTAAATGAGGCCTGACAAGTGTAAAATAGCTTCTTTCTCGGACTCTCTCATCGCATTTGCCTAGAACCCTTTTTACGAATCCTAATCTACGGTTTGCTACACTAGTTATTTCCCTGATGTGTTTCCCCCATGACATGTCTTCAGTGATGGTGACGCCTAAGTATTTAATTGATTCTACGTTACATATTTTGTTTTCTTTGATGCAATAATTATTCCGGGGAAAGCCATTCTTTTTCCAAAAATTCATAATCGCGCATTTCTTCAAATTTAATTCTAGCTGCCAACTATCACACCAATAATCAATCGCATCTAAATCCTTAGCTAAACACTGTCTGTCCTCTTCATTTCTAATTTCCTTATACACTACTGCATCATCTGCAAAAAGACGGAGCTTGCTATTTTTTACTACACTATTCAAGTCGTTTACGTACAGAAGAAATAAAATTGGGCCTATCACGCTTCCCTGGGGAACACCCGATGTAACTTTTACTTCACCTGAGCTGACACCATCTAATACCACCCTTTGAACGCGTTCGAGAAGCTCAAGTACCTAGTGGTTGGTCCAATGAGAAATTGATTTTAATATTTCTTGAGCACTTCATATCCCATGCCAAGCCTTCCAAAGAAGATTGTGTTCTTTTGCTTATTGACAATCACGAGTCTCACCTCTCATTAGAAGCTCTTAACGAGGCATCCGAGGCTGGAATCGTTATGGTAACGTTTCCTTCTAACACCCCTTAAGATCTGGCCATTAGATTTGACAGTTTACGGGCCTTTAAAAACGAATTAAAACCAGGCAGTTGATAAGTGGCACATAAATAACCACGGCAGGACATTTGACATCTATCGTGAAGCTCAAGTAGTGGGAAACATCTTTTCAAAATCATAAACCACTCAAAACATTCTCAGTGGGTTTGAGACAGCAGGTGTTTACCCATTTAACAAAAATAGGTTTGCTGACGATTATTTCTTGCGCTCATATGTTACAGACCGTCCAAACCAAGATACTGTTACCCAAATATCCCCTCACGTGTCACAGCTTTCTCAAGATGAAAGTCTACCTCATGCACCACAGATATGTCAATCGGTCCCTGAACCGTCCAGTAGTAAGGAAGTCCGTGGCGACATTACCTCGATAGAAAAGAGAGCGCAATCATCTGCTTCTACGCCTTTCCTAACCAACAGCACTTCGAACAAAGTTGTAGCTCCAGAGAAAGTTCAGACTTTCCCCAAAGCTGGTCCTAGGAAAGCGACCAATAAAGGAAGGAAACCAGGTAGAACACACACAGCTACGGACAAACCGGAGAAGGAAGAAGTTAGGCAAGCTAAAAATAAAAACCTTGGAGAAAAAGGAAAACGACAACCAAAAAAAGGAAGAAATTAATTTCGAAAACTCAGTAGGTACTTACAAGTTTTTAAATGTTAGGAAACCCACCATTAACGAAGCCATAAAACAAAAGAAAAAAAGAAACTCAACAATCAAAAGGAAATCAACGGAAAAGTCATTATTCATCTTCGTCATCTGAAAGCGATAACGATTGTACTCCTGTAGTTGAAAGGGATAGCGATGATGATGCAGATAAAGGGTGTATTTTTGCGGTGATCCCTTTTTCCTTGATGAAGGTGGAGAACAATGGATTCGTTACTTAAATTGCAGGAGATGGGCCCAAGAACAATGCTCAGGAAGTAATGATAAAGGATCGAAAAGATTCATCAGTGACTTCTGTAGTTAATGTAATTTAATACATATATAACTAATATTACATAAGCGTACTTCTCTATATTATCATAAACGATAAGATTAATACATATTAATTTCAAACACCGATATATGTTCTTATTTCTCACTAAAACGCCCGTGTTCCCTAGTGCAACGTGGTGATCCTAGCTGCGTCATCATAAATTACCTAGGAAAATTAATCAGAGTTTCTAAAATAGTTTTGTACGTAAAAATAGTAATAATATTGATAAATTATTTGGATTGGGTTGTAGAAAACATGTAAATGATTTCAATTTATATTTTCAAGTATCTAAAAACCTATTATTTATCAATAAAAAATTAAACATTTTTTCGTTCCCTGGCACAACACACTCCCCTACTTGCTTTAAACCTGAGTATAAAGTTACTTGGGGATTTGCATCAAAATGCTATATGATGAAAATGAATGCCATACGGAGGAAAGCATTGAAAATCCCACCTGTCAACCTCGTTTTTGCCACAAGGAATGTGATGGATGATCTAACCTAAGTTGATGGTGCGGTTTTCAAAAATAAATCAGTTATTTCCCATCGGGCTGTTTTTTTGTGCTTTCCAAAAATCATGCAAAACACCGAAGATTGCTTATTCTTAAGTAGCTCATTCCAAAAATTTGTTTTGAAAAATCGTTCAAAATCGATTCTAGCCGATCGATGTTCGATTTTTACCTTGCTACAGCATTTGAATTTTGCCGCCCCGCTTTACTCCGCTCCGCGCTATTTCACTCTGCATCGCTGGTGGGGGAACCTCGGAGGGGAGGCAAAGTGAATCGTACACCGGCAGGTTGGAGTTGCCAACTATGGAGCTGCGGATTTTTATTACAATAATTCTAGTCTAGGCGGGGACTCACGCTCGGAAGTAATACACTGTAGACCGCGAGACGAAGATTAGAAATGATAATACACGTTGACATTGTGCCTTTTTTGTAAACGTTTTCTCAATAAATCGCCTCAGAGCACTCGTCTTCTTCAAAATAGATTCGCCCAGTCTGAATATCGTCTTCTGTGCATTTGCTATTAAATTATATATAATTTACTTGTTATATTACCTATATGTATATAAGTATCTGGTATGGATTATTACTTTCCTGCATACCTTATAAATATCTGTAAAATAATAAATTGTATAAATAAATTTCACCGTATTCAGTTCTTATCCCTAGTGCTTCCATTAACCCATATTTCGCATTTTGTTAGAACTGCACATCCGTATTTCAGCAGACAATTACTTTACTATTAAAAAATTTCGATTTCGATTTTTCGATTATTTTGGACAAAAAATCGAATTTTTAGACACACTATTTTTTAAACCGAAATCGAAAATCGATTCTTGATTTAAATTTCCAATCCCTACCTCCTCCACCCCAACTAGTAAATGAGAGTGGTGAGGCAATAATGCCAATGAATCATAGCCGAGCTTGTACAATCGTACAAAGAACTTGAAATGCACTACGTGTAATTTCAACATTTTGAAAAATGGACACATTTTAACTCCACGCGATGATTTATTCTGTCGAACGCGGTTTCGGTTGTCTTGAAAAATGATGCCATAGTGTGGAAAAGGCGGTCAACAAAATAAAGTATCGTGCGTTACGAGTGGGTTGCTATCCCCTGGCTCCACTCTGTCTCGTGTCCGCTCTTCTTGGCTTGACCTCGGAATGAGACCAGCCTCTGGACCCTTCCACCCAAATTTAACGATTCATGTGAATAATGCAATTTGAAGGGGGGGAGGACACTGGTTGAAGGGACCAGGGGAAAGACCTCGGGCCCGCAAAGCATGAACCTTTCACGCTCATCGCAGGATAAGTGATTTGTACCATGGAATGGGTGACGAGCAGATGGTCCACGTGATGAAGAGGACCCTGGTAATAAGGGTCCAATGAGAGAGGTCGAAGGGGTCAGGACGGCACACTAAGCAAGAGCAAGGTCCTTATACGCTTTGTAGGGTATAAGGACCTTGAGCAAGAGGTAGAAGGTGGAGGGGAGCCGTGGAAGGAAGGCTTTGGTTGTCACACGAGTGCAGGAGTCGTGTTCGGCCTAATGCCTGAGCGATGGATTATAAAACCAGCAAAAATCCTTTACGCCTCCGTTTTCTTTCCCTCGACGGATCTCCCCGGGGTGCCAACCTTTACAGATAGCTTACATGGGCAATTACAAACTGTAATTTTTCAAAACATGGAATCATGTTATGACCTGAATATTGATGGTCGATTTCCCATCATTTACAAAGAAATTTGTTTTTTTTTCAGCATCATAAAACCTTACCTTGAATGTTTCATGAGAAGTGCGTACATACAAATAGTACCGTTTAATAAATTTCATCATCAATGCCATTTTAGTATTTTTTGCCACATCTGAACCGAAAGTTTGTTTTTCCACTCTATTTTATGGGAGGAAAGTGGCACTTTCGCTCCCTGCTGTATTCACGTTCCGTCGTATTTATTTACCCTAGCAACGACTTATTTACACTGCTGACCATACTGAAATAGATTAATTGAAACGTCAAATACAAATAATTAATAAAGGGAATTACATCTTAAAGAGAGTTCATCGGAAGATTCTAGAGATGGCGATGAAGAACGAAGATCTCGGAGATTTTGGTATGGAAATATTTCTGAGTGTTTGTTAACTGCAAAAATTAGTTGGTCGACACGATTGGCTGGTAATGTTTTAAAAAGTGAAAAATGGAAATTATTTGGGAAACTGCTAAGAAACGTTCACTGAAAAGGAAATCCCATATCTGTCAAAAACTAACGTATTTTGTTACGATAATAGAGTGGTGAGTTTCCACGTAATCAGCGGAACAAACATTAATCCTTCTGAATTCCATCCAATTTCCGAGTCTCAGTAACACACTCGCAGAGGTATTGAATTCGACTGACATCAAATGAAAAAAATCATGGGCATAATGATTATCATAACGGTAGTGTCTCACTTCAATTTTCGGGGAGTTCAGCTGGAGAGGATGGAGAGTATTGCTCGCATCACAAGATACAAATTTTCTTTGTCCGGCCTCTATTCTTTTTTACCTTAGTAGTGTGTCATTTAGGAGTTAATAAAACGCTCACTAACTGAAAATGTTTAAGTCTTATACGAGTAATTATGGCTTTGTCAACAGACACTGTAAACTTGCGGGAAAGATAAACAAGTGCCCCTTTAAGCTGAATATACATGGCCTATACATCCATTGGAAAATATTTATACGTAGAGCGTATACTGCCTCCGCAAAGTAGAGCATCATTTCTCCTTTCGAAATGGGCATTATATTTCAATGACACTTAAAAATCAGAAGAAATAATATTATTACAAAAGATAAACATTGTACATGGGTCCTACCAAATCTCATAGAAATTACGAGATGGAATAGTAATTCACGTCCCTCCACTCTCATATGATATCGCTATTAGTTCCACACGAATCGTCACTTACGACCGAGAGGAAAAAGGAATGAAAGATGACTGAATTCCAGCGCGCAGAGGGCCTACTCATAGCGCCAACTCGTTTGACACCACCTACTCCGCAAAACACCGCGAAAGATGCAATGGCCATGGTTCGCAGTCCATCCAGCAGACGTAGTACTGCTCTGGTCATGACAGCCTAGGTGGGGTCCATTTAATCGTAGAATTTCGGTCACTGACGGGACCTGAATACGAGCCCTACATTTACAAGGCCACACAATATTTCACAACACAGAACCATCTTCGTTGGATATTTCGATGTCGTCAGAATCGCCTATAATAAGATGTGAAAAGTGGGAACCCTCATCGAAATATCAACCCCACCTTCTTCAACGGCATTTGACCAGGGCAAAAACAACGGGGTTGGAACTAATTACATTTCCAAAACACTCAAGGAAATAAGAGGATCCGTAACTCCTGCCCACTGTCATAACTTTTAATTATCATTCACCAATAACACTAAAATGTCCAGCGAGCAAAATAAAAATGCATATCTTACAATCACCCACCTACTTCCTTCGCTTCCTCACACATACCATCATCAGAATCAACGGGAAAAAAAATATTCCACTAAAGGCTCTGATTCACTAGAGGAAAAAGTGCAGCAACGAACCTGTTTCGGAGAACATAGAAGTAGGTGGTGCGTTCTTCTGGCTTGATTCAGAATCACAAAAACACGTGTGAATTTAAATCCAACCGCTGACTTCCAATTTGTAGATCCGGTCCACAATCAACAAGGTGAAACACGAATTTGAGTATCACAGCTACAAAAAGACAAATTCTGCACGGTATTTAAATGTTCTCGAAAAGGGTGGAGAAAAAAATATTCCAAGGCATCGTACTCACACATTCCCCACGCCTCTCGGATGCTTACTTGGTTGCAACAGATGGCAACAGAGAAAGCAGCGGAAGTGTTGAAAGATAAACAAAAGAAGGGAGAAAAAAGCGGAATGTGCGTAAGCTGAAAGTTCTTTCTGGCGACGGTGTTTTAAATTTACGAACAATTAGCGGCTGTAACTGAAAGTGAATGACTGGATGGACTCTTTTCTTATTCGTTAGAACGTGCTTTACCTCCATAACCCGTGTTTCAAAAATATTCCATGCGTTAATTATTAGGACAAGCTGACATTTACCTTCCTTGCTTCATTCGTTACAGTTGAGATGAACTGCCGAATGGAGTACTGAAGCCTTTCGAGTGTATCTCTCGCACTCGTCCTCGTAGTATCTGTCCGATGCAGGGGCGATCCCAGGAATTTATTTCGGGGGAGACTACCATTAAATTATGGCAATTTTTTAGTCATCCTAAAAAAAAGTATTAAACTTACATCATTATATATATGTAATAATGAGCATAATAATAACTATTATAGTTTTCAGATCAGTGATCAGAGTGTTTAATGTTGTATTCGATAACTACGTCTAGTTGTTAAAATTTTTTAGTAAAACCCAACATTTTCGGGAGGTTTCCCCTATATCACCACCTGGGATCGCCCCTGGTCCGATGGGATAATATGTTTCATGCAAGATATTCAGTAGATGATGGCTCGAAAACAGGATGGTTGGACCATAATTAGATATTCCCCACTTTGAGACACTATGATGTGGGCAAAGAAAACACGGCTATCCAACAAATTATATAGTTAAACCGACCTTGGTTTCGATGCACTACGTAATACTCAGGTACTCTATGTCACTGTGACTGTCACCTTGTTGGGAGATGGCTAACATCAACGATCACATGCACTACGCTAGCATTCAATTGTCACGGGTACTATCAGTTATGTAGAGAAAAATATTTCGGATTGAGATTCATCAGTAGTATTTCAACATGCCTATCATCTCCCATTCTTTTAAACTCAAATTTGAACCTCACCTCACACCACAAAATACCATTGATATTACTTAGCGATTTCAAGACATTTCATCAGTTTAAGCAAATTATACTATATCCTCTCTAAAGTACCGGAGAGATCTAGGAAATGCCATCAAGGTCCTAGACCCGATGAAGGGAAACACCTGATCTACACCTCCCCGTGGTAGAGAGGGGACAACGTCACTTTAAATGACGGCTAACGTAGACAGGGACCGAAGGATGACCGGGATAAGTCATCATCCCAGCATTTGCTGGGCAGGGCACCCTCTTGTCCTGGAAATGGGAAACCGTTTCCGAAGGCAGAAGAACCAACAGATGGTCAACGGCATAGGATGTGGAAGGCAAAGGGAAACCACCACATTAAAGATCCCAGGATATCCCAAGCATCAGCAGTAAACCATGTCTATACCTTTTGTAAAATTTTCCGGAGATAAAATAGTCCCCCAATCGGATCTCCGGGTGGGGACTGCAAAAGATATAAACAAGGTGAAGAAAACCAATTTTAAAATAGCTACTTGGAATGTGAGAACCCTGCTGCAGTGCAGCAAACTAGAAAACCTGAAACTTGAAATGGAACGACTGGAAATTGATATCCTTGGCATATCAGAAATGAGATGGCCCCAATCAGGAGACTTCTGGTTGGGAGAATACAGAGTCATTCACACCGGAACTGATCAAGACAGACCAGGACTGGGAGGAACTGGAGTAATTTTAAGAAAAAACATTGGATCACGTGTCAAGGGATATGTGCAATATAGCTCCAGGATAATATTAGTCAAATTGGAAACTAGACCAAAAGACACCGTAATAATACAAGTGTATATGCCTACGTCCAAAGAAGCGGATGCGGTAGTTGACGAAATATACAAAGAAATAAGTAATGCGATCAAACATGCTAAGGGAGATGAAAACCTGATTGTCATGGGGGACTGGAATGCGAGTGTGGGTGAAGAACCAGAAGAAGGGATTGTCGGCAGTTATGGACTTGGAAGAAGAAATGAAAGAGGAACCCGACTAATCGAGTTCTGCTCGAGACATCAACTATTAGTTGCAAACACTCTTTTCCAGCATCACAAGAGAAGAAGATACACCTGGAAGGCCCCAGGAGACTTAAGAAGACAACAGGTCGATTACATTTTAGTGAAATCACGTTTTAGGAACCAAGTGAAAGACTGCAGGAGCTACCCATCTGCAGACATAAATAGCGACCACAACCTGGTCCTGATGAAAAGTTCACTCAGATTTAAATGTCTTAAGAGAAAGGAGGTAAAACAGAAATGGGAAATAGAAAAACTGAAAACTGAGGGACTCGCCAGACAGTACGCACAGGAAACGGACGCCCTTGCGAAAAACTTCCAACATGGCAGCGTAAAAGAAGAATGGGAGCAAATTAAATCCGGTATATACAAAGCAGCAGAAAAGATAGTGGGGAAAACTAAACCCAACAACAAAAAGAAATGGATCACAGCAGATGTTATTCAGCTTATCGAAAACAGAAGACTATACAAAAACGCCATTGATGAACAAGGAAAAGCTGAATACAGAAGACTGAGGAACTTAGTCAACAGAGAAGCTAGGAAAGCAAAAGAAGGTTTTCTTCAGGAAATGTGCAGGGAAGTGGAAGAAAATATGCAGAAAGGAAAAACTGATATAGCCTACAGGACAGCAAACAAATTTTTTAACAGACGGAAAACAACAATACCGGGCACAATAGAAGATAAAGAGGGGAAAATGCTGTTTGGTGAAGACGTGGGGAAGAGATGGAAAGAGTACATTGAGGAATTGTATGACGGACCACCTCTATCAGAGGGTGTAATAGGAAAGGAAGAGGAAGTTAACGAAGATGACAAAGGAGACGACATCCTGCTTGAAGAATTCGAAAAAGCCCTTAAAGACCTACAGGAGAACAAAGCAACGGGTATTGATGAGATTCCCTCGGAACTAATCAAGAATGCTGGTGAAAATATGAAAACAATGCTGCTGAAAATGATTAGGGCCATGTATGACACAGGAGAGATACCAACCGACTTTCAGAAGTGCATCATGGTTCCTATACCGAAGAAGGCGGTAGCTACAAAATGCGAACAGTACCGAACCTTAAGCCTAATATCGCATGCGTCGAAAATCCTCATCAAGATAATCCTGAGGAGAATGGAAGGAAAGGTAGAGGATATGCTGAGTGAAGATCAGTTTGGATTCAGAAGAGGATCAGGAACAAGAGAGGCAATTCTGGCATTGAGGCTTCTTATTAAAAAACAAATGCAGAGAAATAAAACTACTTATATTGCCTTTATTGACCTGGAAAAGGCATTTGACAATGTTATCTGGAAAGAGATGTTCAGAGTGCTGAAGAAAGCAGGCCTAAAATATAAAGACATGCGGGTAATACTCAGCTTATACATGAACGAAATGTTTGTGATAAGGAATTTTCATCAAAAGCAAGAAGCAAAAGTTAGAAAAGGCGTGAGACAAGGATGTGCTCTCTCTCCTCTTATATTCAATGCTTACATCCAGGAAGCTATAGACCAAGTTCGTGAATCTACTGAGGTGGGGATTAAAATTAATGGACAGAAGATAGATATGCTGCGTTATGCAGATGATATTGCTGTGATCACAGAGACCAAAGAAGATCTAGAAAGGATGCTCGACACAATGGGTAGGATTTTCTGTAAACAGCATGGCATGAGAATAAACAAACGCAAAACCAAGGTGATGGTTTGCAGTAATGAAGAACAATATGAACCCCCAATAGTGAGAATTGGAGGAGAGAAGCTAGAAGTAGTAGAGGAATTTGCCTACTTAGGAAGCAGAAAAACAAGAGATGGTAGAAGCCAGAAAGAAATTGTAAGGAGAATACATCAGGCCAAAATTGCATTCTATCTTAGAAAGATCCTACTCACCAGCAAGAACATGAGTTTGGAAATAAGGAAACGGATGATGAAAGCATTTGTTTGGAGTGTGGCCCTATACGGGAGCGAAACATGGGTGATAAGAAAACAAGAGAGAAGGCGGCTAGATGCCCTGGAGATGTGGCTCTACAGAAGGATGTTGAAGCTCAGCTGGAAAGATAGAGTCACGAACGAAGAGGTACTGGAAAGAGTTCAAGAAACCAGATCCCTGTGGAGGCATATCCAAACAAGAAGAGACAAACTCGTAGGGCACATTCTAAGACATGACAACATCGTTTTAACTATAGCAGAAGGAGCTGTAGAGGGAAGAAATCGCCGGGGACGACCAAGGATGTCATTCATGCAGCAGATTGTGAATGATATGGGTTGCACCACATACACGGAAATGAAGAGGAAAGCAGACAGAAGAGAGGAATGGCGTACTGCTGCAAACCAACCCCAGGGTTGAACACTGAAGAAGAAGAGACTATAGGATGAGCTATTGAGGTATATGTTGACAATCACTCCAGCTGATTGAAACCTTAAGAGCAGGTCCAAACGTGGACAAAAAAGATACCAAGGGCAACGAGGCCAATGTATTTGTCCTTCATAATGAAAAAAGTATCAACACCATACTTTCGCTTAAACAGAGAGGTAACTTGGTACTCTCCCCTGGCAAAGTTTTGTTCTGTCCAATCCATTGTAATTGCCCAATATAATTCAGTAGTATATCCCGGTGTTACCCTACTCTAAAGCTACAAGACTTTTTCAATTCTTCTTAAATTTAAGTTTAACGACCAAGAAAGAAGCAGTGAAGAGCCAGTTCCCAAAAGCTATCACGGCATTTGTTCAAATTTAGCCCCCTTCTTATATGACCCTCTTCCCACTTTTTATCTTTATTTGTGAGCTCACTGAACTTCTTTAATGAGATTTCCCTTTAGCACAAAACAGGCTTGGCATAAAGTGAGACAAACAGTATCCAATTTCTCAAAGTTTTCTTGGGCTTCCGTCTGGGTGAGTGCTTCCATATTGGCCGATGTTTCCATGCTCGATCCAAAAACACTTTGAGAAACTCGTATGCCGGGAAAGCATCAAACCTTACTTCAACTGTATCCAATACTATTTAGCATTAATATTCAAATACATGCACTGGAATATCCATCATTCATTTCGCATGTATTTCCATCAAGCTGCTTCAGTAGGCTTGTGCATGTAGGATGTGAAGGCTTTTCACTCCTCTATGCATGACAACCAAATCAGAATTGCCCATCCTTTTCCACACTAAATGTAACATGGCCCTAGAAGGATTGAGGCTCTGACATTGATGGTATTTATTAATGTAAATTGATGAGTACTGAAGATCTAACCTTGTTACAGAAAAGATTATTTTTTTTACTCATTATTAAAATCCTTTTTCTATCTGGATCCCTCTAAACCGCACGTGCTTGTACCTAATGAAGGTTGTCAAATCTCTTCATTAATATTGTATTCTCCCATGTCTGCACAGCCGGGCAAAAACTGTTTTTGCCAGTTCTCCTGTCCACATCTTCAAGTCACCTTTGACTTGATGACATTACTATGTGCCAGTGAAACTGTTGTCTGTATACATAGACACTAAAGACCAACAGAAAAATGAAGAAATGCAATGACCATGAAATCTGCAAGACCCTTCATGCAATACCATAAGCTGGTCTTTGATAATATCCAAATACTCTTCAAAAATGCTCTTCCTGTTAATCTACTTAAATTATTAAATAACAGAGCTCAAATTTTTTCAATGCACTCCTAGTTTTAATGTGATGAAAAAAATTCATGACCTAGTTGAATTGATGGTTCAGTAATGTACACCTCTCAATTACAGAACTTTATTACATCATTGTCATGTAGGAAAATTAAAGAGATTATAAAACTAGGTGGCAATTACTTGGAATATAGTAGAGCTCATGAGGAAATTAATTCTTCTTGCATTCAAAAGTCAAACTCAGTTGCTCTCATGAGTGGAAAAATGTCACATTTGTTGAGCAGGTTGCATAAGGGTTTTCTCAAGGTTCTCCATGGCTATAACAACATTTTCACCAAAATATTTGACCAAAAATTAGTGGACTAACCACATTCTTTCACATTTGTAAAACTTGTGTTGATGTGAGCTTTCACCTGAGAGCGCCATAGATTCAACCAAAATTAGTTAACATTGACTTCAGTTCACCCAGCAGGTGGTGGGGCAGACCTCCATCAATTATGCCATCATGGTGTGGATGAGGCAGTATTGTCTTCAGCAATGATTGAAGAAATTTGTTTGCTTGCTACCTAATCCTTTTTTGAAAAAATATGTAACATTTATCTTTGGCTCAACAATAAATCGTTGTCGTTGTACAACATTGTCGCTCAACAATAAATCGTTGTTAAATAAAAGTCGATAATGAGAAGCAGAATTTTGAAGGTCAATAACTTTTCTTTCAAAAATGGTAGGGAGGGGCTATCACTTCCATTTTCCAGGGTTGCCAGAAACCCTGGGTACTTTTGGCTGACTTTTACCTTCCAGATTCACCTCTTAGTAAATTAACTATAGGTAAGGCTGGCTCACTGAGAAGACCTTAAAGTTTTGATTTGAATATTTTGAATAGTTTTATTTACCTATGTCCTGCACTGGCAGAAGCAATGCTCCTTATAGGACCACCCAAATTGGATAAGTGGAAGGTTAGGAGGCAGATGAATCAGCATTTGCCCAGCATCTGTTCCTCAGTGAGGCAGCATTCAAATGAAAATAAATCCTCCCAGCCATAAGACTTAACCCAGTGAGCCAGGCAGCAGAGGGAGCAACCTCATCTAAGCCACCTTTGAGATGGCTCAAGGCGTATTCAAAATTAGTACTGGTCAATCATGTGCAGAGCCAGAGGATGGTTAGATGTGATCTAAGTGTTGAGCATTAGGTTCAGCCACAAGTGATAAGTGCTCTTCTATAACGATGCCGAGTGAATTTCAATCTTATTCTTTCAACCATAAAAGTACAGACTTTAATATAATTGGATCTCCATCTGCAGTGCTTTTTTGTTTTGAATAGCAGGCAACAATAAGTTTCACGTGCTTTATTTTGCTCTGGTCCACAATTTAAGCAGATGTTGTGTTGCTAAATGGCTCTGAGGACATATATTCAGCTTTTAAATCTCCATGAAGTACAGTTGATAAATAATAATAATAAATAATGTTTTCTTAACGGGCAAGTAGCCCATTTACCATACATAAAGAAAAACTTTACACAAGAATAAACAGATATATAAATGATTAAGATTGATGTTACATGTGGAACAGCCCTCTCCCTTATATTGAATCTTTGAGCATGTCATAACAGTCAAGTCTAGTTTGGTATTAGATGTTCTGTATCTGGGTTTCGTGAACAGTTTGGTGAATAGTTCACTGAATACCTCATTCCTAGCCAACCTGTCCTTGATTTTGTCCTCTATTCTTGCTTCAGCATCACCAAAGTATTGGCTATCATTTGAAAACAACAGTGAGAAAGCATTTGCATTAGATGACTGGAAAAGGGCTGAAACATGTGCGTTCATGTGAAGTGTAAAGATACATGAACATTTAACCCTTTTAATCAACTGTTCTGTTACAGGTAAGTCAACAAACCTGATGCAACCAGTTCTTGGACCTCTTTGATGAAGAAAAAATGGTGCTCAAGAACAGGAACTTTATTGTCCTTGGGACAAGTATATGCAGAAAAGTCTGCACATAGGAATGCAGAAAAGTCAACACAGAAGGCTATGTCAAAATGTTAAGGGGCCTGCTGTGTAAAATTTTCCAAGTGATTACCATAAATGGGGGTTACTTAAGCCACCGGGGTAACAAAGGCCATAATGTAAGGTATATTTTGGGTTTTGATGTTGGTAGCAGTGTTTGAGCTAGTGAGTCTGTCTTAACTGAAAGTGATTTGTTATTTGATGCCAGATTTAGCAACATTTAAGTGAACAGTTTATACATTAAAGGTAAGTTGTAATCAATTGGTTAATTTTGAGTTATATTTTTAACTTTTTCAAACTTAAAATAACTTTCCTTGTCCCAGTTATAGTTTTTGGTCAATTCAGATATGGTTGTTTGGTTTCCTTACCTCAAAGTGTATATAAACACTTATTACTAAGTGTAACATGCTGTCTGTTTAAATTTTTTTCTGCAATTTTTTTTAACATCTGTTTTGTTTCTGGGGTAACAAAGACCACAACAAATAAGTGGCCTTTGTCACCCCATTGCAAATTCTCATATTATGTATATAAAAGTAATAATAAATGTAACTACATTATTGGTTTGGCTTCAGGTCATATCATGCCTCGAAACTACAAAAGGCCAATTGGGGCCCGGAAATATAAAGATTACACCGATGATACACTGGCCAAGGCAGTTGAAGAAGTTAAAAAAGGTCTATCATTAAGAAAAGCTGCTGAACAATATGGAATTTTTAGATGCGCCCTGACAGCAGCAGTGAAAGGAAGTACCAAAAAATTTGGCAGGCCTTATGTTTTGAGTTTTGCTGACCAACAAATTGTAGCAGAATGTGTCAGCATGTCTGCAGAATGGGGATTACCCTTAACAATTCTAGACATAAGATTAATTGTAAAGGGATTTCTGGACCGCAGTGGACGGACAGAACCTCGATTCAAGGACAACATGCCAGGAATTGATTTCGTAGCTTCTTTTATACATAGACATAATGAAGTGCTCTCTAACAGGTTGAGTCAAAACATCAAACGAAGTAGGGCAGCTATAAATGTTAACATGATAAATGAATACTTTGATGAGCTCACAGTGTCTCTTTAAGATGTTGAACCATCAATGATCGTCAACTATGATGAAACTAACATGACAGACGTTCCTGGTAGGAAAAAAGTGGTAGTAAGACGAGGAACAAGGCATCCTGAGAGAATTGTCGATTCCTCAAAAGCCAGCACATCTTTCATGTTTTCAGAGAGTGCTGATGGACATATCCTTCCTCTTTATATTACATATAAGGCAGGAAATCTTTATGACACTTGAACAGAGAATGGTCCAACTGGTGCCATTTATAATAGGTCCAAAAGTGGGTGGTTTACTCTTGAAATATTCAAAGATTGGTTCTGTAAAATTGCCCTCCCATACTTCCGAAAATTTGACAGAAATGCCACAAGAGTGTTAATCGGTGATAACCTGTCAAGCCATATTTCTGCCTATATAATTGATAAGTGTAAGACACACAATATCAAGTTCATTCTGTTGCCACCAAATAGCACTCAGTATACACAACCCTTAGATGTGGCCTTCTTTAGGCCTTTGAAAATTAAGTGGCGTCAAACGTTAAATGAGTGGAAAGAGAAAAACAGTGGTAGTGTTCCAAAGGACAAATTTCCACGCCTCTTGAAAAAATGTATTAATGATATGGGTGAGGAAAAAATTAAAGATAACCTAAAAAGTGGATTTAAAGGTGCTGGGATTGTGCCTTTGGATCGTCATCAAGTGTTAAAGAGGCTTCCAAGAGTAAAAGTACAAGAGTGTGAAAATGATGCAGATTCCAGCAACAAATGGGTTGAGTCATTTAAAAGTTATTTAGAGGAGAGTAGGAGAAAAGAGACTGAACCTATGCGAAAAATAAAGAAGAGAAAGCTAAATGTTCCTGCTGGAAGAGGGATTGAAGGACTTGAATCAGTGGAAGCTGAAGGTGAAGAACAAATAGAAAACCATGTTCAAGAGCAAAGCACCTCAAAGAGAAGGCCAAACCATCATGGTAGCTCTAGTGAGGAAAGTGACATTGAGTTCTCACTGAAAGATTCCGATTCAGATTTAGTTTTAAGCGATTTCATGGATGTGGAATTCGAAAGTGATGAAACATCTTTTCCAAATAAAGTGTCTGTTACAAATAAAACTGCTCTTAAAATAGAGGGCCTAAAACCAGACATGTTTGTAATTGTGGAACTTACATTTAATAGGAACACAAAAAAACAAGGGAATAAACAGTTCTATGCTCTTGTCCAAGACACTAAACCTGAAGAAAAAACTCTTACAGTAAAATTTTTGAGAAAGAATACAAAATCAGTGAAAAATGATTGTTTTTCCTTATGTTAATGATGTGATGGACATTAATGTCTCTGATATAATCACCATTGTAAACCCTATAAAGGTAACAAGAGGCCATCACACTTTTCCATTTATTCTTAAGGATTGATTACTTTTATAGGCTTACTAATGCATATTTTCTTTGACATGTAAACTTTTTAACAGTTTTAATCAATAAAACAACTAAAATTTACTTAGCTAGTATGTTTTTGTTACCCATATGTAACCTAACATAAGCCAGCTGTTGATTTTAAATGGTGGTTTTTGTTACCCCACATTAGGGGGTAACAAAAGCCACCCTGTTAAAAAAAATTATAATTTATGCACATGTTCAAGAAAAATATGTTAGATGTAAAATGAAAGTTTAACAACAGCCCCATATTTTGATGCTTTTCTTTTGTTTTAAAGTTACACGGTAGTGAAGTGGTAGGTGGTTGAATTTGAAAATCGGCCTAAGTAACCCCAATTTACGGTACCCTGTTTCTTTAACTACTATTACTGTTTATTTTTGGTATTTTACTGTTTTGAACTTTCTTTAGAATGGTAGGGCACACATCACGGCAGCATTTAATTAGTTGAATTACTCTGTTATGAGCCACTGTTGGAATAGATATTTTATCCCAGAGAGGTTACGGCTTATGACTGCAACTTGTTGGGTAACAGACAAAAAAACTGGCTCCTCATCACTGTGATACGGTAAGCAAATTTACTGCCAAATTTCTTGAGAGTAAAGGATAACATGTTTCTTTAATGGAAGTTTAACTTCATTGAAATCCTAAGGGATTTCAAAGATTGGGTAATGACTTACACCACAAGGAACAAACTTCAAAAGTGACGTTTTGATGACTGAATGAAAAGTTGTGCTAACTCTGAGCCCTAGGCTGGGAATACAGTCAAATGATATGAAGTAAAAATATTGGTGAGCAAGTCAAGGAGACGGCGCTTGAGTAGTGAAGAATCAGAAGATCCCCTTAAACTACCAAACAAAAGAAGCAAAATGAGATGTGTGTGATAGGTAGAGATGCAAACGTGGAAAGCTATAATGAGAAAGTCAGGCATAAAACCTGTTCGGCTCATCTCTGTCTGTCATTCTGAGTGAGGTAGAGCAAGGAAGGCAGGGGCTACTGTAGTGAAGAAGGGGATGGGTCGTGGGAGGTTTGGGGAAAGGGAGAATGGTGCAATGCAACTATACAAAACCAGTAAAATATGACCACCTCATCACAATTCAGAAGATCTCACAAAATTCAGTAAGGACCTGAGGTACTTAGTCGCTTGCCAAGCGTCACTGGCCAGATGAGCAAGGAGCTACACAACCACCTATAATTGTAGTGCATTTGCTCCCTTTTTCGGCACTAGAGGAGGCATGCCTAGCTCCCTTGGTAGCACATGACTGACTTATTGAGGCATGAATGTCACTTTACATCACAAGTGACATCTTCTTACCCAAAAAATAGTCACCTCAATAAAAATAATATTAATGACAAGTTTAGTGTTGTCAGTTGAAATTCTGAAACTTTAGAGCAAATATTCTCACGGATGATATTATCTGATTTGGGAACAAATTTATATCTGTTATGCCCATGTTGGTGTGTCATTTTTGCCAGGTATTACATTTTGCTCCACAAATAAGTGCCAAAACAACCCACCCTTGTGCCCACTATTGCTGTTGCTTTCCAAATTATATTCATAAGAAATGGTAAAGGAGGCAAGGGGAGAGATGGAGGTTGGAATAAAGGTAGGTGGGGATCTGGTCAAAGTCGATGAAATTTGCTGATGATCAAGTATTGGTTTGTCTGTCAGCCAAGGGGTTACAGTCGATGATGAATGTATTAGAGGAATAGTGTGAGAGGTATGAGATGAAGATAAACCATAAGAAGATGAAAGTTCTGACATTCTCTAGAAGCAAGAAGGTGGGGCTGAATATAAGGGTGGGAGCGAGTCGAGCAGTTTACATTTCTGGGCAGCACTTTCAAGTAAAAATGGTAGGGACATAAGCTGTGGAATGGCCAAGGCTAAAGAAGCATTTTTAAAGAGGGAATTGAATGGAAGGTTCTGACTAAGGACATAAAGAAAAGGCCGGTGAAAACCTTAATATGGAGCGTGGTGCTTTATGGGTTGGACACTGCGAGGGAGGGTATACGCAGACTTTGTAGACTTAGGCATTTGAAATGAAGGAATGGAGAAGGTTAGCTGGGTGGCAAGAAGGACGAACGAGGGGGAATTACATATTGTTGGACAGGTGAGAAAGCCTGTTGCCAAGGTTCAGAGGAGGCAGAAGAGATGGATGAAGGATATACTAAAAGGAGAAGGAATGCTGGGAAGGCTAATAGAGGGGAGAACATTTGAGGGTGGAAGAGGATAGGAATTATAGACAAATAAGAAGTGGGAGATGATACAAGGAATTCAAGAGAAATCTAACGGTGGGCCATCCATAGGAGTGAAAAGGGAAAGATCTGCCAGTATTTAGGATGCTGGATAAGTTCTGTCCAAAAACATATGAATCAGTTGGTAGAATTCTAAAATGAATGAAATTATAGGTACAAACATATGCTGAAAGTAAGCATGGGAAACTCAAAAATCAAAGTGTATTTCTGAGTTAGACAGTTAGCATTATTTGCTGTAGCATAAAAATGAATGAAGATAGAGATTTGGAGGTGAAAAGCAATATTTAGGCAACAATGGGAACACTGTGGATATACATACAAAAATATATGTTTTAATACCAGCGGTCAGTTTAGCCAAAATAATAAATCGTTATGAGTAGCACATGCTTCTCATTTCAACAGGGAAGTCTTGGAATGCAACTCATCACTTTGGATGTCTTCCGGTCAAATGATGCTATATGCAACTTGCAATGGCACGATGGTGGAGGAGCTGCAATATCCTAGGTTCACATTTCTTTATGAAGGAAGACTTTACCCAGAGGTAGAAAGTTTATTCTACCAAAAGGTGAGCAATTGATAGAAAGTAGTGGTATTTTACTGTATTTTTCATTTGAGGTAAATTACCATGGTAAATAATGATGATTTTTTTTAAATTACCATAATTTTCCGGTAATTTAAAGTTTTCTGCAATTGATAGCTAATTGAGGATTTAATAGGAAAGCCAATATCAAGAGCAAGTGGTTAATGGCATTTAAATCATTACTCTTGTAACATAGGTCAGGAAAATAAATTCTTACCCCCGATTTCATCATAAAAAACTCAAAGGGGTCGTGATGGAAGAGTCCTCTCATCTCATGATTCTAAAAACTTATATTGATTCACGTTTTATTCAAACAAATAATTCTCGGAAAACTATGCCTCATACAGAAAAGTAATGTGCAGCAGAATCATAAGAAATAAAACTATCTGTAAAAAGAGATTTGTTAAACTAAAATCGGTTTATTAACAAAAGTATTGCAAAAAAACACGAAAAATTGTTATTTTTAAAAATTGTTTACAATTTTAACATAATTTGTTGAAATTGTATGAAACCTAAATAAAGGTAAGGATATTGTCATACTTTAA
Source organism: Ceriagrion tenellum (assembly GCA_963169105.1). NCBI lineage: Eukaryota > Metazoa > Arthropoda > Insecta > Odonata > Coenagrionidae > Ceriagrion > Ceriagrion tenellum. The sequence continues at coordinate 143,755,404 of OY720635.1, read as the reverse complement.
ATCAATACTAGTGTGCTAAAGATGGGCCCTGTTGGTGCAATAGTTTTTGCACAATTCCATTTATTTATACTGAACATCTAAAAAGTTATTAACTTTAACCCTCTCCAGCGGTATCAATTTCCAACGTAGGATGAATCCGAAACCGGCATTTTAATCTTGAAGACTTAAATGAACAGTCTATTTTAAAAAATTTGATCTTTTGAAAATTAATTGTCGCAAATATTATATTTACAAAGTTATATATAGGTAAAAATACTGACGATGAAAATGAAGGAGGGTCACCCATTTGTAAAAAGCCAAAAATGACTTTCCAGATGTTTTATGATGTAGATGAGACTTAAGAAAATATGTTTGGAATATATCAGTTTGAAAAAACTATGAGGCAGAGGAGGTAAATATTACCAAAATTTTATCACCGAATTACTGAAATTTAAACCGAAATATTAAACTATGGTAATTTTCAAGGGCTGTGGTTAATTATGTAAAATACAACAATTATTTAAGAAAATCACCGAGGTAATTTTAAGAATGGCCCATCTCTTGTTATTAGGTCAACACTTACTCTGGCAAAAACATGTAATCAAAACTAAATGAAGACATTAGTATGCTTCACAATGATGAAGATGCAATTCTTTATTCCTCAGGTTAAGAGCATGTTATGGGGGTCAACTAGTAAAAATCCTAATTGACCATAGATTGCAGTTTAGAGGCTCAACTCAAAATATTCCTGGGCTCACTTTTCTATACATCTTAACTAGGAGGTATTATGAAGTTATTATTCTTCTTTTATATTTTCAGACCTTGGGAATGGGAACATAGATGCCATGGGGCTGAGAGAAGTGAGATGGAAGGACAGCAGGGACTATTGGAGTGATAGTTACAGAGTAATTTAAGGTGGTGGGGATGAGAAGCAATGTAGGGTAGCTATGGAATTGAATGCAAAATTGGGTATGAGGATTGTAAATATTGAAGTGGTTAGTGACAGGAGACTTATGGTAGAAATAAACGCATGCCAGATAAATTTCATATTGTCTAGATGTACATGCCCACAAGCAATCATAGAGAGGAAGATTTGGATGGGGTGTATGAAGAACTATGTAAATGGAATAACAATGTCAAGAACTAGCAAAACTATCTGGGGGGCTGTTGCTGACTTAAATCATAATCTAGTTATGATGCAATGTGATGTTAGATTCAAAAGGCTTCATAAAAGTTGGAGGAAAAAGAGATGGAACTCGAAAGCTTTGAAAAATGAAAGGAGGTAATACCAGAGGCCTGAGGAAGGGAACATAGGAGAAGGAAAGGAAATAGGAACAATCAAGGAAAAATGGGGGAATATAAAAACAGATATAGTAAGAGTGGTACAGAAAACAATAGGATCAGCTGAAACAAGTGGGGTAAAGAAGCAATGGGTGACAGAGGAAATGATTCAAAAAATGGAGGAGTGAAGGAAGTGGAAGATGTCAACAATGACCTAGGTAAGAGGAAGTACAGGGAGTTAAATAATCGACTCCTGCAAATTATCAATCAGGCTAAGTAAAACTGCCATCAGGCAGTAAGAGGGGCAGTAACAGTACCAAAGTAGAAAGAAAAATCTAGTATGGCTAGAATGTGCTTACTTGCTTTGTACATTTTGAAAAGGCATTTGACAGAGTAAATTGGGAAAAACAAACTAGAAAATGGGAATAGATTTGCGACATAGGAGACAAATCTAAAACTTACGCATTGCCCAAAGGGCACCAGTGAGGGTGGCTGACGGTGAATCAGGGTGGGCAACTATAGGTCGTAGATAAGGCAAGGGTGCCTATTGTCGCCATTGCTTTTTAACATTTATACTGAGGAAATGGTAAGACAGGCATGGAAAGAACTTGATGTTGGAATCAACACAGGAGGGCAGAGGATAAATTCGGTTAGATATGTGGTGATCAGGCATTGGTTAGTTGATCTTTGAAGGGACTACCAACTTGAGTGGTTGCTTTAGAATTTGAGTGCAGGAAATCTTGAAAGAAAACAAATCATAAAAAACAAAAGCAATGAGATTCTATCGCAGGAAGAAACCAAGGCTGGTCTTAAAAGTTAGAGGGCACAAACTTAAGCAAGTGGAGCATTTTAATTACTTTGGCAGAATGCTAAAAAAAATGGACATAGTAACAAAGACACGAGGATGAGTATAGCATTAGCTAAGGAGGCGTTTAGTAATAGAGAAGAGTTAATGGGGACGTTGGGTAAGGCAGTGAAGAAGAGGCTTGTAAAGAGCTTGATATGGAGCGTGGTGTTGTGTAGGGCAGAAACGTGGACCCTCTGAAAGGAGAACGAGAATAGGCTGCAGGCATTTGAGATGTGGGTGTGGAGAAGGATGGAGAAGGTGCAGTGGATGGAAAGGAAACTTCTAAATGAAATCCAGGATTGGCAGGGTAGGTGGCTGGAAGAAGTAATAAGGGGCTATAGGTTACTCAAGACTGTGATAAGGGAAGGATGTTTGGCAAGCCAGGAATGGGAAGAAGTAGAATAGATTTTATGGACAGGATGAAGAAGGATGGATCATATGCTGAGGAAAAAGAGGAAATACTGGAGATAGATGCAACCCTAAAAGTGTAGAAAACCATGAGGAGATTCTCTGACTTTTAACAAAGCTTATTACATCCTCCAGCCACCTACTCTGCCGGTCTCGAATTTCATTAAAAAGTTTCCTTTCCTCGCCCACCATCTCAAGCACTTCCTCGTTGGTCCTCCTCTCCATCCACCTCACCTTCTCCTTCCTTCTCCACACCCACATCTAAAACACTATTGATGAATGATTAATGAAGCCTATTCTCATCCTCCTTTCTGAGGCTCCACGTCTCTGCACCATACAATGTTACCCTACGTATCAAGCTCTTCACCAGCCTCTTCTTCATGTCCTTATCCAAGGTAGTTGGGGGGCGAGGGATGTGTGATCCCAGGGGGGAGTCAAAGGGCATATACATGCCCATTGCCTACCAAGACTGTCATGCATGGTGAAGAGCCACATCCTCCACGAGGTGCCCCTGGTTTCCGCAAAACATGACAGATCTAGACCTGGCTGGTTGATAAACAGGTCCCTTTCACCACGGTGCTTCTCTGTGCCAAGGGTGACCGCATCTGTGGGGCGGAGGGTTAGAAGTCGCTAACAGAGACACTCCAGATACCGGGCAACCTCCGGTTTTATCTAGCCTTACCCATGCATGCAGGGCTCTGCATGGGCAGACCTTTTATTTCCCTAGCTACTCGAGGGACCATCTATGGATCAATCTACAAGTAAAACTTTCTTTGAGGGCACTAAAAAGCGCACTCCCCCTACGGACTTGAACAGTCCAACTCCAATGGAGGAGGCATTACTCCTAGAGAGCCCTGGTGTGGCTCTCAGGGAGGAACCCTCCACTACCACCTGGGCGAAGAACCCTTCGGGGAGCTTCAAACCATCGCAGGGAGAAGACGACGAAATTCCTTCGACTCTTCAGAGTCTACTCTAAAAGAGGCACCAAACTCCCCCAAGGGGCCGAGTCAGACTCAGGTGCCTCTATTGTCACTTTCGGAAGCATCTCATCGAAAATGAAGATGCTATCAACAAAAGCTATTAAGCTAAGTGGTGCTGCTAGGAGGAGAAGGAGGAAGGAGAAGCTGAGAGCAGAGAGAGCAGGGGAAGAAGCTGGGGAATCTGCACCCTCACATGCTGAAGGTAGGACTGCTAGGGACAATGTTCCCGGCAGGACCCTGAAGCAAGGAGAGGAGTCTGCAGGGACCCCTACTGCTTCAACAAGCAAGAGGGGGCAGATCTCTGGGGATACACCAAGGAATGAGGGTCAAGAGGCAAAGAGAGCTAAGATCATGCCAAGACCCACCTATGCTGAGGCAACCAAGGACCTCATCAAGATGGCCATTATACCGATGGGGTATCTGGAAGTGATGATTGCAGAGGAGTGGCACTGCAATCTGGAAAGGCAGCTGGAGAAAGTTTGGGACACCGTCCCTGAGGACCAGCCGCTACCAAGATAAGAGGGAACCAGACTCACGAATGGAGCCCTAGAAGTGGCCTGCTGTAATCAACTTTCAGTAACCTGGCTACTGGAAGCCTCAAAGAAGATTGAGGCCATGGGAGGGATGACCTTCCAGGCCGCAGATGCGGACCAGCTAATAAAAAGGAAAAGGGCTATGGTGTGGGTACTTGGACCCAGCAAATGGGATGCCAGAACCCTCATGGAGAGGATATGCAGAGCCAACCCTGGACTGCAATCAACCCTGTGGAGGGTGCACGAAAGGTGCAAAGCGGCACACGGACCAAGATTTTTCCTGGGAATCGACGAGAACTCGGTGGAGTACATGTCCAGTCCCAAATAATGTGGCTACCTGGGATTACACAGGACAGAATTAACTTTCCTGGACAAGACGGGTGGCAACGAGAAACCCCCTAAATCCTCAGAGGCAAAAGCTGATGAGGATATGGAAGGGGGTAAACTAAACACATGGCAGGTGTGACCATTCTCCAGGTCAACCTGCAACATAGCAAAGCTGCCTTAGGGGTCCTCCAAAGGATCCTATCTGAAGGTAAGGTGAAAATCACTCTGATTCAAGAACCCTGGGCTTTCCAGGGCAAATTCAGAGGTATGAACTTAACAATTGGTAAAGTATTCTTTTGTACAACTGTTAAAGGACGTAGAACTTGTATCTATGTAAACAGGGGTTATCAGAATTTACCACCAGGGACCAGATGGCAGTTCTGCTGACTTTTGGCCGAGGTGAGAATGGGAGGAGGATGGCCATCTGTTCCTCCTGCTTGCCATATGACTCACCGGATCCACCACCATCGACTGATCTGGAGAGACTGGTGAGTTACTGCAAAATTAAGAACTGGGATCTTCTAGTCAGATGTGATGCCAACTCACACCACATTGTGTGCGGGAGTGGGGACACCAACGACAGAGGAGAAGCCCTTCTGGAATATCTAATGTCAACTGAGCTTCAAATACTCAACAAAGGATCACTCCCTACATTCGGAAACAGCACGAGAGAGGAGGTGATCGATATAACACTGGTTTGTAGGATTGAAGGGGTGGTGGAACACGGACTATATGGGTTGGGGGCATTTTTGGATGTCGAAGGAGCTTTTAACAACACATCCTTTGACGAAATCTGCACAGCAGATAGCAGGCATGGCATACATGTCCACATAGTTAGTTGGATCAGGTGCATGCTTGAATTGAGAACTGTCAAGGCTGTCTTGAGAGGAGCATCAATGAAGGTGGCAGTAACCCAAGGCTGTCCTCAGGACGGAGTCCTGTCACCTCTCTTATGGAACATGGTGGTTAACAGGCTGCTCACAAATTTAAACAAGACTGGTGCATACACTCAAGGGTATGCAGATGATGTAGCTATACTCATCACTGGCAGATACCTTGACACGGTCTCCGGACTCATGCAAAAGGCCCTGGACACGACGATGGATTGGTGCACTGAAACAGGGCTAACTGTTAATCCGGAAAAGACGAAGATAGTTCTTTTTACTAATAAAAGGAAAAGAGAAGGTCTAGAACTAGCCTCATTGCAAGGAAAAGTTCTGCAAACTTCACTGACGGTTAAATACCTGGGAGTCACTTTAGACTCTAAACTCAATTCGAGAGAACATCTGGAGGTGAAAATGAGGAAGCCTGCATCTCCCTGTTGACCTGTCAAAGGGCCCTCAGCAAAACCTGGGGACTTCAACCAAAAGCCATATATTGGCTATACACTGCAGTAGTGAAGCCTAGTCTGCTGCACTGCTCCATTATATGGTGTAAGAGAACCAGGCAAAAGGTTGCCAGAAAAACATGCCATTCTCTGCAACCACTTGAAGAGAATGGCTTGTTTGGGCATCACAGGGGCAATGAATACAACCCAACCCTGGCACTAGGAACCATCCTGAAATCGCACCATTATAAGTGAAGTAGAAATTCATGCAAGGATAACAGCATATCGTCTTAAATGCCTAGGACTTTGGAATGATAAAGGAAACCTCACTAGCCATAGGCAAATATGGACAGAGTTCAGGAAGTCGAGCGCTATTGCTGAAATGGGCTCCGATATAATGATAACAACTTTCAATAAATCTCCTCAACTCTTCAGGATACACTATCCGAACAGGAAGCAGTGGGACAGAGGAGGAGGAAAAAGAACTTCATGAAGGAGCCTCTGTGTGGTTCACAGACGGCTCTAGGAAGGGGGGAAGAGCGGGGCTGGAATCTATTGTGGCATACCAGCCATAAGTCTCAATTTTTCTAGGTCAATACGCCTGCAGTATTCCAAGCTGAAGTTTATGCCCTTTTGATATGCTCAAAGGTAATAAAGAAGCAGGACTGCATGACAGACCAATCCACATATGCAACCGATAGCCAAGCAGCTTTAAAGGCCCTTAGCTCACCCTGGTGCAAATCACAACTGCTGCAAGAGTGCAGGGATGCACTCAACACTTTAGGAAAAAGCAGCAAAGTAGAACTCTTCTGGGTACCCAGACATGTGGGTATAGCTGGAAATGAGAAGGCTGACGAACTTGCCAAGGCAGGATCTGGCAGCAATCCGATTGGCCCTCAACCAATCCAACCTATTGCGCCATCAGTCAGCAGGACGGAGATCAGAATGTGGGGTTTAAATCAACGCTCCGAGATCTGGCAAACTACAACAAAACTACGGCAGACCAAACTTCATACAAAGAGACCAAGGCCTATCTTTGCCCACAGGCTCATTTTATCAAACAGGAATCAAATACGAACGATAGTGGGACTACTTACGGGACACCATCCAGTAATGAGACATCTTTATTTCTTGAAGATCTCAGACTCTCCCACATGTAGGTGGTGCGAGGAAGTGGATAAAACAACTTCCCACTTACTATGCAAATGTCCGGCCATAATTAGGAATCGGAGCAGATATCTGGGCTCTCCATTCTTGGAGCCTAATGAAGTAGAGGTAACTCCTATAGGGGATTTGCTTGCTTTCAGCAAAGCACTCGGCGTATAGGGCTATCACCGATAGGGTGGCTGGCACAATGGACCAAATTGGTCTAAGTGCCTTAGGTACTACAAGTAGTAACTCCACCAAAGTTCTAATCTAATCTAATCTATCCAAGGTAGTTGGTTGTTTAACTTTTTGTATTTCGCCTTACCTATGTCGGTGTTGGTGTTTTTCCAATGCCTTCTCTCCTCCATTTTCCTAATCATTTCTTCTGTAACCCACTGCTTCTTTACCCTCCTTATTCCCACTGTTCCTATTGTTTTCTTGGCCGCTCTTACAATGCCTGTTTTTATATTCTCCCACTTTTCCTCGATTGTTCCAGCATCTCTGGCTTCACCTATGTTCCCTTCCACTATCTCTTGGTATTCACTCCTTTTTTCCCCTTTCAGTGCATCTAAGTTCCAACTCTTATCCTCCTACTTTTATTTAGCCTTTTAAATCTAACTTCAGAATTCATCATGACTACATTGTGAGCTGAGTCTGCAACTGCCCCCGGATAGCTCTGCAAGTTCTTCACCCTGCTCCTGAATCTTTGCCTAACCATGATGTAGTCAATTTGATATCTCCCACTGCCTCCCAGCATTTTTCATGTGTACCTCCGCCTGTGCTGGTGTTTAAACCAAGTGTTTGTAACTGGTAATTTATTTCTCCTACAAAATTCAACTGCCTTCTCACCACGATCATTTCTTGTTCCTAATCCATACCCTCCCACTTCATACCCATCCCTCCCTTCCCTCACTACTGCATTCTAGTTGCCCATTACTATTAGATTTTTCTTGCCTGGGACTTCCCTGACTATTTCTTCTAGCTGTTCATACACCCCATCCAACTCTTCCTCCCTATGATTGCTTGCAGCATGTGCACGTGGACCAATATGAAATTTTTAGGGTTTGCTTTTATTTCTACAACTAGTATCCTGTTGCTCATCTGCTCACTATATACAGACCCGCTGTCCTTTCATCTCACCTCGCATAGCCCCAAGGCATCTACGTTCCCTCTATCCATTTTGTTTCATATTTTCCAGCTTCCCAGCCCTCATCAGTGTCCTTACATTCCAAGTCCCTATTTTTATTGGTACCTTCCTTCTCCTCTTCAAAATTCTTCCTATTCTTCCTATTTTTGTCTACGTGGATTATGGACAGCCCCTTGTCAGCAGTGCTATTATCTACAGTGCCCTAATGAAACTTTAAGTTTTGTGATCACTTTGGCATAACTTGTATTAGTTCCCACATGTCATTTTTTCTTTCAGGAAAGGAATAGTGAGGATATGATGTTAATTCTTTTGTATATAACGTCTCTTCTTTTTATGCAAAATGTCTTTTGTGAAAGGGTTAAGATCTTCCAAGCAATCAAACTCACTGTGGTTGGTTACAAAAAATGATTATGTATTCAGCACTTGGTTAGGCCAGCACTTTTTCCTTATTTTACAACTGTTTCCCAATCGGTAGGCATTAGGAGATAGCTTTTTCAAAATTGTCTCAAAACTAAAAATAACCAATGATTAGCTCTTGCACACAGATATGATGGATATGTTTTAAGGCTTTCTGAGCCAAACCACTGCCACTTCTCTCAGACAGAATGTAAGGTTACAGCTACATTTCAGTAAGGCTGTGACAACCTTGGTAGTGTTTACAATGCTGATGTAATGATTGTCAGCATTGAAAAGGCAAGGTTTAAATGACAAGGTAAATTATGGTTTCAGCAAGGTTTTTTCAGTGAAATACCTCTCATGTGTAACTGAGGAGAACCTTTATACTTTTTGGCGCATGCATAAAACTTCCACCTTGTTCAATAAAGGCTGCCGAAATTCTGCAACAGCATTGAATAATGTTGGTTGTTGAACAGGGTTGTTTTTGCAAGGTAATTAAGGGTTTTATCAGCAAGGTTTCTTCTGCGTGACCTTGGAAAGAGTCATTGTAATTTGGGACACACGTGCAAAACTTCCATCTCTTTTCATCAATGCTGCCATAATGCTACAGAACCTTTGATAGAATGTTGTTGCATTAGCAAGATTAATTAAGTTTTGATTACCTTGATAAAAAGTTTATTTAGACACTTGCGCACATAATAGTTTGGTGTTTAACCTTAGGTTGCATAAGCAGGCATTGCTTATGATCACACATATGCCTCAATAATGGCATGATGTAAGACACTCATAGAAAGAGGTGCTGGGAGGGTAGGGTGAGGCGAAGATGAGAGAAGAGGAAAGGGTGGTGTGGAGTGCATGAGAGGTCAACATTGTTGAAAGTAGGATTGGAACCAAGGGCACCCATCCAGTAAGGCAACTTGAAGTAAACTTGCAATCAAGTTACACGGAGGGAAGGGGGATTCACTGAAATAATCAACAGCCTCAACACATGTGTCTGACATCAATGGAAGTCAACCTTATAGCGTCCTTTTATACCGCAAGACATTCAAAATATCATAAACAGTTGAGTTCTGATACTCCACAACTCCCATTGAGAATAGGATTGAGGATGTGACAGATAACAACTGATATTCTACCTCTAGGTTGATTACTACTAGAGATGAGTAAATTAGCTCACATGGGTACATTGAAAACCTATTTAATGCTGTAGTTGGAGATATGATTAGCACTTAAGGAACTTGTAGTCAATTATTAAAAAATTCTGATGCATATGCTTCAAATTTATAGGTACATAAATACATTTCAAACTCCTTTTAAGCATCTTTTCACTAAATACACCCATCTTACTCACAAATATTGATTATTTAACACAAACATGAAACACGATCTTTGCATCAGCAATTTGTACCATGCAAATTGGTAGTGCAAAGATAATACCTCTACTTTCCCTCTTGCCCTACATCCTTCCCTCTAATATGGCCTTGAGCAATCAATCACCCCTCATCACCCCTTCTGGCCACGTGACCTGCCACTTCTAGATCTAATCCAAAAGTTTCCTTTCCTCACCCACCATAACAAGCACTTCCTTGTTTATCTTCTTTTCCATCCACCAAACCATCTCCATCCATCTCCACACTTACATCTCAAAAGACTACAGCCGGTTCTTTCCTTCCTTCCTCAGAGTCCACATTTCTGTCCCATACAATGCTGTACTCCAAATCAAGCTTTTTACCATCCTTCTCTTCTCTTCATGGAAAATATGAGCTTTATGATTGGTTCACTGAACAATGGATTCACTTTACAATCTTCATGCTATTGCGTGTGCATTTCAAATTTCAAAGTTTGATGATATTTGGGGGTCCCATTGTGGGTAATCATTGAAGCGGGACACTAACAGCTGAACCAAAGCAGTACAAGCATGGTGAAAAAAATCACTGTCTTCTTCCATTTAAGTCATGTAATATCAATTGATTGTAATATCTGAGGGTCACTTTCAAGGTAATAATGAAAACAGCACATGTTGAAATAAATTGGTAATAAACAACTTAATTAAGTGGAAGATTATGTACAAAGTGATTTTTTTTCACCAAGTTTCATGTTGTAAAATTGCATGAAGTGTCCGCTTAATGCATAGTTCTTAGTTCATCCCTCTGAGCCACATGTGATTTCCAATGATCCATCCAGAAGCTGAATTCACCACCCCTGAGACATAGGTGTTGGAGGTTATAGTCATGAGGATCTACTCCCCCACCTTTGGAAGTAGTTTTATTTTACATGCATTCCAGAGGCGATCAAGACTCTTAATGATAAAGCTAATTTTTTAGAATAATAACTACTTAAAAATGTAGTATGATGACTGCTAACAATATTGACATAAAGACTACCAATTGGCTCCTTAATCGTGAGCATGTAAGCCCAAAAAAACCACACAATTTTTATACTTTTTTTAAGGATTAACTTCAATATTCTTGACACTATTAATTACATTAGCTATGTACTTCACATTGAACTACTGTACTAGTTACCCATTATGATGCAGAGTGTACAACTAATTGTTTCAGTTTGCTAACTGAAGCGAGTCATTCATTAAACATTCATGATGCTAATGATTATCAGGAAATATGTTGTAATCTTTGACTGTCCCTGTAAAGCAAGCATTTCCAACAAGCTAGATTCCTCTGTAGACATTTCTTTTTATGTCTCTACTCTACCCCAAGGGTTGTTCCGCTCACGGATTTTTTTAACCAACAAGTGATTTACTTGTGCACAATGGAGTGAAATTACCTTGAAATTTAACTGCTCGCACTAACAAAATTCATAGTAACTATTTATTGTGCCTCTGAAAGCCTAATGTCACCGCCAACTTCTCTGTTTGACTATCTTTTATCAAAAACTATCTCCTCATTTTTTCAACCTCACACACTCGAAAGTTAAATTTTGAGAATGGAAATGTGAACGAGTTAATGATAAGCGACGAGCAAGAGGCATAGGGCAATGAATACATGGGGAATAGTAAACGCGGCAAAACTTGATCTCAACGATGAAAAAAATTTGGCCGACCACGTGACATTGGCGCAGTGAAGCGTTCCAGTGAACTCGAGATCCATATACCTACGTGTGCCGCAGCACTTCAGAAATGATAGCGGGCTCCGTGATTCCGACTGGGCGAAGCGAAAGGGGTTGAGGTGGACTGCGGCTTGCCATTGGAGAATAGGGTGGGGAGGAACGTCGGCAAAAGGGAAAGAAAAAATATACATGAAAAGAAGAGGCGGGCGGCGGTCTGACGTAGCGGGCAGTTCGGCCTCGGCTCCGCGGGATCGATGCGGCTGGCGAGCCGGTGGATCTCAATGGCGAACAACTAGGGGAAAGCCAGCGAGGGAGAATGGAGGGAAAATGGAAATGAAAGAAAGGAACGGCGGAAAGAACAGTAGTGGCCGGAGAATTGGCTTCCCATCTTTTTTCTGAGGAATATCTATCGCTACTCGAGGAAAGCCAGCGAGGGAGAATGGAGGGAAAATGGAAATGAAAGAAAGGAACGGCGGAAAGAACAGTAGTGGCCGGAGAATTGGCTTCCCATCTTTTTTCTGAGGAATATCTATCGCTACTCGAGGAAGGACTAGTACTATCCTTGCTCTGTTGCATAATCCCCAAGGCTCAATGACTCATCCCCTATGTACGTATGCTTTATTTCACACACCCCTCCCCTTCTAATTTCCTGAAATTTCGCGTCTCCCCATCAAGTATTAATTGCAAAGTTAATTTAATGATGAATTTCGCACCTCGACTCCCTACAGTGGGCACCAGTGTATCTTAAAGTTTAGTACTCCGTCCGATGGGTGGGACGTTAAACTGAGGTCCTCTAGTTAACTTACGTCAAGAGTATACTAATGCGATGGCGATCTCTCTCCACCCTTCCTCCACCAGCTAAGTAATTTCATTAACCTGTCAATGTCACAGACGACTTCATCCATCTTTGCCCTCCTAAAAATATCCATTTACCTCAGAGTCCAGGAAGGATTCCGTTGCCAAGTTCCCACAGCCTGTCATTCCCTCCCGCCTCCTCCGTTTAGGAAAAAGAGCTCAGAATGGTCTCACGATACAACTACGGATATTACCCCGACCAGCGCGAGCGGCTTCCCCGAGGGGCTGCGGCAGTGGAATGCGTTTATTCAGCCGTGCTCCTTTAAGTGGGAGAAGGATAGACTCCAGCCCTCGTTGTTGTTCGCGGGAGGGACGAGAAATCGATCTAAATGATCCCCACGGCGGGCGGTTGGTAGGTTGAGGGGTAACCCATTCTTTTATGATACTTGTGAAAGGTAAAGCTAATTTTTTAACTTCCCTCCTCGCTAAGCGGTCTCGACTTCCTCTGTCTTCCACGCGGTGCGCTCAGAAGGAGCCTTTGACCTCGAGGCGTCGTTTGCGGGTGGGGCAACGAACGACACGATCATCCGAGAATCGTGTCCGAGAGCAAGGCCATCGGCGAAATATGGGCGCCATTCATGAACCGATCGATTAGTCAATACGTGGAGAACTATCGCGGAGACATTGTGCCAGGACCCCTTTTTTTTGGGTTTCTTTCGAACGGGATATCCGGATTATGGCGAGAGGGGGGAGAGTGATCGTCGAACACCGAGGGCCCGGAATGGGCAGACGTTTCTTGGACGTATGGACCCGCAATGCATCAATCGGAATCACATATGAGGTGTCATGCACGACTCTACGAGAACAAAAAAATCTCATTGTTGTGAACCACAACGTATCAAAGTGACTTGTAACAATTAAAAAATAGTATTTATCGCATAATATATTTCAATTGGCAGTAAAAACATGTGATGATGTACACCTTGGCCAACTATTTCCAGTTGGAGGTAAATGAAAAATTACAAATTCTATTTTAAAATTTTCCAAAAATAGTTGACAAAGGCAAAAGATAGACGCCATGAGAGCGTTAACTTAATGTGCAGGACGTAAATTCAGCGTTTAATCTAATGTCAAATAGAATTTGAACCAGTCGCATTAGACCAAAGATTGCTCACGCCACAGCGTGGTTTATCGATGCTTCTACGTGGTCACAATATGACATGCGGATAATTTTTAAATATTAAAATAAAGTGTTTTTCAGAGGTGATGGGACAGGCTCTCGTAAAAAATTAAAACATGTGGGAAGAGAATGCGATGGCTCTACTGATAAGGAGTACTAGATCGAAAATGAATACTTTTCAAATGAAGCGAAAATGAGCTGCGTAAAGGTTCACTCATCCCCACCTCATTCCATGGAAGTAAAACCTGGGTCTTATCGCCGGGAGTCCCGGAATAGGTGTTCGTCCGAGGGCGCTGGGTATGGGGCTTTTGAGAAGTGATGTTGTGGTATAAATAGAAAAGATAGCGAGAAGAATGACTGAGACATAGAAGAATGCTCATTGGAATTCAATGTGTGCGCATTCTTTCAAGTCTCATGACTCACCCAGCGACGTTAAGGCTGAAAGGAGCGTTTATCGTTGGTTTTGCCGTGCAGCGGAAATAAACCTCTCTTATCTTTTTCATACATCTCCTCATATGTTTTAAGAAGCACGAAAATCTAGGAAGGAATTCTGTCATTAGAAGTCTATTTTACTTTAAAAAGGCAAGCTTGGACGTAAGAAAAATGTCATAGCCTGCCGGAAAATATTTACGGCAAAGGCAGCAGTACAGGAAAGATTCGAAAAGATGTAAATGTGGCTCCATAGAAGAGTTACTTAATAAGATGAAATGGATGGAGAAAATCGTCGATGAAGAAGTACGCCAATGAGCTGGAGAGAAGAGACGGACGCTTAATGAACATACTGCAGGGAGGAAAGGACATATTTATCGCTCGTATCCTAAGACCTTCAAAACATAATCGTGGAAGAAGTTACAACGAAAGGAAAGATTCACTGATGAAGACCAAGGGTGGAAAAAGGACGTAAATAAAGATGGGTGTCAAAATGCGGGATTTCTAGGGAATACAGCTGTTTGCTGAAATGAGAACGAATTCGAGAGCTGCGGAAAACTAATCTTCAAAATCAATGAGAGCTCACGATGATGTAAACGCAAACCCAACAACCTCGCTATTAAAAATGGCCTACCTCAGCCTGACGTTGTTCTCTCGGCTCCATTCCCCGAACAAGGTGAATCGCATGTTTAAAACGACGTATGCAATTAGAATTCCACAACCTTGACAATAGAATTCCATTACAATACTTTGGAATGCTCTGCTAACTGTGCCATATATAGCCTTGTTGCGTCTTCCGCAACGATTTGGAAAACATTTTCCATTGTTTAAATCATCAGTAGGAAGAGCATTCACTTCAATAGTGACTCAGTGCCGTCTCAAGATGGGAAACCTAAATAGTTGGTCTGAAAACTTTGCGACAACGATGTGAGTGTTGCAGTAGGCAAACGCGACATTTATGACATAAACTTACTTCATAACAAGTGGAGTGACGCTTGGTCGCGCGACAGGAATTTTCTATCTTCATAGAATATTCCTTTTCCTAAGCCAGTATTTATATTTATACTTTTCTACATTATCAGTTTTTTGACAGAGCACTTCGGTTGCCTCTCGAACCAAATCTCCTCGAGTTTTTAAACTACGAAAGCGTTCAGCGACTCGTCCAATATTCACTATTTATCTGAACCACACGCGAATTAGATCGAGGCCAAGGATTTGTGGTTGAAATTGAACTTGCTTATTAGAGAAGCAGCACTGGCTCCTAGATGAAAAGCGAACTCGAACTACGGAGATTTAAATAGTAGGATTAATGGGTAGACGAATGGTAGAACATGGATTAATGGTGAATGCATACTGTTCAGCCCTTATCTCCTCCAAATTTTGAATTTTATGCAAAAAAAACAATTTTCCAATGGAAATATCGGACGAAAATTGGCTGAACAGCAGACTAATTCCTGTCGACGACCAAAAATCGAAATAGTATCATACAAAACAAAAGAATATCAGGTCGTACCCCCTGAATTTTTTCGATTAAAACTGGCTTTATTCATATTGATTTACTGTGTCTTGGAATATCACGGAGTTCCAGCAAACAAGCACCCCATGAAACTCAGATTTTTACCTGGTAGTAAATATTACAATCGCAGGAGTGAAATATTTGCACCAGAGTATATAGTAAAAAGATTGCACTCTTTCTAAAAATCTAGATTGGCTGAAACCATAATAACATGTAAGGGTTACCATTGTGGTTTTCCTGGCATAATTTAGGTTTTTTACTCCCTAGAAAATATCCATGGGTTTTATTTCTCTCATCCATCAGTAGCCGTGGAGAAATCTTGGCATATATATTAAATTCACATGCAAGAAAAATACTTATCCGGAAAGTGGACTCTTCGCGTCAATGATCCATACAATATTTAGATATTTTTAAATTCTGACAGTTAAGCGTTATTTCGAGGAACCGGAAAACCTTGAAAATATCGAAATTTCGAAGCGTCGCGACGTGAAGGACTGCTGACATTGTTAGAGACCGGAAATAATTTTGCTAAGACCTGGGGTGAGATCATAGTTCACCATAACGCGTGCGTTCGCGTTATCGATATTTTTTCGCTAACTGAGAGAGTAAGTGATCGCCATTCTTCAAATTTTGAAGGTGATATAAATCAGAATATTTAATTACTGGAGTGGTTTGCGTGGTGGGTAACGACGTCGCGAAATAAGGAACCTGATCCCACCACTGAATACAAATGTGAGTACCCCTATGGGTCGACTGGCTTGGACAGTAGATAAAGGATATCTGTACCGGTAGGTAAGCAATCATACCTGCTCTCGAATTTGGAGTCAAGAAACTAAAAGTTACGTTCTAATTTAACAAGAGATGAAAAATGATGTCACACAAATATTTTACTCTATTTGACCGTTAGCGACTTTTCGTTGAGCAAAATGAAACCCTTCGCGGGCTAAAATGATAGTGTTTGGAGAATGGCATGGATATTTTTGGTGCAATTAGAATGACATATATGGACCTCCCTTAAAAGCTCCCTTATCGTCATGGGCCTCCCTTAAAAGAGATCGGTTGGAGTGTCAAATAACCAAACCTCCACGGTTCAATCACAATGAGAACTCTGTATCTGCATCTCCGTTTTTAAAAATGAGTTGGGTCAAACATGTAGGAGCGTTCTCTGACGAGTGATAACAACCCCCCAACTCGCAAATAATTAGTTTAGCAAATTGATGAGCAACGGTTAAACAAATGGAAATTGCAAAAACAACAGAACTGTATAAAAAACTCACGGATTTGGTATACTAATATATTAGGGCATCTTTTACTCAAGTTCTTTACGATGAGTTTCCATTCTTCCATGTGCACAAAGTGTGCCATGACTTCGCTCTTTTCCCAGAGTGGCGGAGAAGGCTGTAAAAGTACAAGTAACGAGAGTTAGCCTGTTGGTAATGGACAAACTAATTCTTGAGAATTACTAATTTCTAGGAGTACCTACTGGAAAACTATAGGGATGCGTATCCAGAGAGTGTGCGGATAAACATTATCAAAACAAATCCGGCGTAGTTAGATCGTTCAACGCGGAATAAATGCAATTACCTCAGCGCGCTCCAAACTCTTGTAAAAAATTTTATTATATCGTGTCTCCTTTCAGAGAGATATCCTCATATTCTTTTCATCATATTCTCAAGTGTCTTCTCAAAACGATTAATTTACGACCTATGCTGATAGTCACTCCCGCAACGGAATTAAAATATCATCTGATTCATCGTCAACAAGGATTGTTCCTTCCAAACACCTTGATCGTCACTGCTACATTTTTACCCTCATTTACCACAACGACAGCTTTAAATCTGAAAAACCAAACATCATTCATGCCCCAACAAGTTCTGAAAACAGGGGAAAGGAAAGCTTTGCCACTAAGCGTTATTGAAACATTTGTAACGAAAGGATAAAGTGAATTTTTCGGGGAGATTCGCACAATACATATCACACACACACAATCTCTCTTCATTCATATTCTCTCTGAATATGACCCAAAAACTTTTCTCCCCGATCAGAAATGAATCCCTCCTCATTTTATAAGTCGTCTCTCCTTTCATTTTTGTGTGGAAAATTACCATTTGCTTTAGAACTTCTCCATTTAATTAAGAGGAAATATAACAATGTGATTTGAAAAAAGAACTTTTATACCTTATATTTTTAACATTGCATTTGTCTTGTATTTTCCCCGGCATTTCCAGAGTTTTATCCGATATTGAAGATGAACAAGTTGTTCACTCATCTCCTTAGTTCCCCTTGAGCGCCTCTCTGAACACAAAATGCAGATTCACAATGAGAAGATCTCAGCTTGCGTTGAACATCTACTTCTGTGATCAATGCAACACCAAGGCTCACTGTCGTGCCACTGTGAACGCTTGCATGTTACTTTGCGACTCGATTCCCAAGGGAAGCAAGAAGACGAATGCTTGGTTTAGAATGCCTTTTAAGGGGGAACTGGATTTGAAACCCATTCCAGGCGAATGATTCTATATATCCAATCACATCTCCTTAGTGCTCCGAAGACATTGCTGTCGCGGCTAATACCGCAGTTATTTGAAATGCCCCCTTTCTCTGAAATATAAACCCGTGGTTCTCACCTACTCTCAGAGACAACCCCTTGATACGGCCAACAAAATTGGAAACGACCACTTTTAATCCAATCAACAAAAATGTTGATTAATCTTTTGTTTCTTTTTCTGTTATGCAATACTTATCCAGATCTCATTTTAAAAATAATATCAATTAAATAAAAAATTGTTTTCAATGTAATAAAAATAAACTGCACCATGGACCAAATCGCCAAAAACATCAACCTGCCGATGAGGCTGTGGATAGCCATCATATTTGCAAAAACATTTTTGCATAATAAGGGGCCACCACATGTCACAGCGCTATGAAAAAATTTAAAAATTAATCGATTTAAAGCCCTTTCACCATCAATATTTACTCAGTCGTAGCCTCATTCAAACATTCGCAATATTACCTGGTCAAATTTTCAAAATATAAATTTTAGGAACAAAAAGACGGTTCTCTAAAAAATGAACTTAATAATGCACTATAGATATGTGCCATACGAGAAGCGTAGGTACATCTGTTAGACTTTGAAGGCAGAAAGTTTCAATTTTCTCCCAAGTCTCATTGTCGCCACATATTCTCTTAAAAGTCCAGGAAATAAACCATTTTTGCGTGCAAAATTTCGAGTAGTTTTAGTATTTGATGCGTAGGATATGTTGTTTGGTTTGGACTGACATTTTAAATCCAAGTTTTCGATCACGGTGTGCCACTCCTCGTCATTTTTTTCAATAAAAACCGCTGAAGTTTCGGACTTGTTTTCAGATTTCGCTCAATAACCTCTCAACAATGTATTCCGCAGAAAAACGTATAATTTTGCTTTTTAAAATAGAGTAAATTTGCTACGATATAAGCCCAAATAGACCTATCTATTTGTATAGTTACTGAAAAATGACTTTTTCTAAGAGGGTTTATTTTGGAAAATTCCGACAAAAATTTAATGTGATTATGTATACCAAAAACGTTACCAAGCTAGAAAGATTATCAGAAAAAAATTTTAAGTTCATTATTTTTTATTAAATTTGAATTGATAGTGACGTCTACATCCCTGATATTTTCGAGATACTGACATCTGAAGTGCAAAAAATATCATTTTTTTATCGCATAACGCTGAAATATGTAGATTCTCGTTTTTTAAAGGTATGTATAGGTACGTTGACACAATCTAAGAAAATAAGGGTGAAGGAGAGAATAGGTGGTAAGAAAATAAGGGGGAAGGAGAGGACAAGGCTTTAACCCTTTGAGTGCGGCATGACGTGATATCACGTCATGGTTGTCTTCACACTGGTGCTGATGACGTGATATCACGTCATGGGTACTGTGAGTGTTCCAGCTTTCACTAGAGGGCCCAGTGAAAGTTCCGTAGTGAATTCTGGAACACTCTCGGTACCCTTGGCGTGATATCACGTCATCAGCACCAGCGTACAGACAACCATGACGGGATATTACGTCATGCCGCACTCAAAGGTTCAAAAAAAACACCTGCCTTGACAACTGAAGTTGCTCGCGTTAGCTGGTGTAGTCATGGAGACAATTGATTTTACGTTCAAAGATAAAGATGTGATTGTGCTCACTAACGTTGTTCAGTCGGTCATCATAAATGGAAATGGAAAGTAGCAATACCTATCAGAAGCAACAAAACTCAAGTAAGCTTACTTGCAGTTCTCACCAATGCTGTTATTCAAAACACAACTAGTAGACGCCGAGAGGGCAGAGAACTGGAAGCTTCATCGGACAGCAGTTCTGCAAATGTTTCCCTTTTTCCTCGCTGCCGGCCACTTTTCCTACTCCGAAAGGGCACAGCTCCACGTAATTGAGATGTTAATGCTGAAAAAAAGAATGGCTCCCGTTGAATACTATACAATATCAACAAAAGGATATTTCACTGCTATGCGAATCAGTGTGTTATTTTCGCATTTTGTCCGATATGGCCTCACTAGACCACAGTTGACTCTGATAAAGACCGTGAAAACTTCGGAAGGACTAACCCCTTTGCCGTGGCACCATCAACAGTATGCTCACTTGATCGACTTTCGAAATGGTTGCCCTTAAAAATATATGGGTTTGAGTTGAAGAGTTCTGCAGCCTTACGTCTGCAACACCGGAGCAGAATGTTAATGCGGGGCTCAGTCGCATCTCTTTGATGGGAATAATGATGGTGTGGCTAAATTTAGGTTTTAGTCATCTCAACATATGTCATTTCCCGAAACTACTGTCTTGATTTCCTTGAGTATTTGGTTTGTGAGAGGTCAGGATTTGAACAGCCATTTAGCTCATAAAGCTGACAAATATTTGTAGTAGCATGGTAATAGTATCTTCTTGACATAGTAGATGTGTTGATCTTTTAGTAAAACATTTACAAGCTAAAAATGCAAAATACGCAAATAAACGATAATTTACGTATTTTGGCGTCAGACGATAAAAATTGAGATTTAATTGTTTTGAAGACTGAGGTCTGTACCTCAGAAAATGTAAGAGATGGAAACGTCTGCATCTTCTCATATTGAATACAAATTAATATTCTTTTAAATTTTTCCATATAAACTTCCTCGTTGGAGTAAAGGTTTTTGAGATATTTGACAAATATAATCCCAAAATTGATATTTTTTATATTTCCAAAAAAAATCAGCTCCGTGAAAAGTCATACCTCAATAATTATTAAACCGAGAGAGCTTTTGGACTTAAAAGCATAGCAAATTCGCTCTTTTAAAAAAACTAAAGTATACGTTTTTCTGTAGAGAATTTTAAAAATAGATATTAGACGAAATCTGAAAAATTCCAAAAATTTAGCCGTTTTTCCCGAAAACAATACAGGCGGCGCACCGATGTCTAAAACTTTGACTTATGTCAGTCTAAAACGAAACAACACAAAAAGCTAGAAATATCTGTCCTTTTGCATTTAAACGAATATTTTTTTGCTTTATTTCCAGGAATATAGGCGGCATCGAAAGATATTTCAAACTGTTATGGAAGATCTCAATGCCGAAGTACACAAGTGCTCGCGAGGAGATAATCAAACGCTCCTTCAATAAATACTTGCCGGTGAGCCGCCGCAGATAAAAGGCGCCCGAGGCTATTGGCATTCCTTACCGTGAGATGTAACCACGATGTGAAGATCACCTTACATCATTCCCTCAGATTAATTTCATAACATAAGAAATGGTTAAAATGATATTATATGGCGGTAGTTTGCTAGCGAGCCGGTATTTTTCTTTCAAACCAAGACTACTGACGTCACTACCATGAAAATAAAACTTCATAATCGACCTGAAGTGAAAGACGGACATATCTTTTTGGCTTTGACGAAATGATTCATTCATTATCCGATGAAATTCATAAACCATACATATGATTGCAGAGAAAAAAATCTCAAGAAGCCAGCAAGGATTATTTAATTGTAGTTTCAGATGAGAAATGCTACTGAGAATTAGTCCCCACAACCTCATCAAGTTGTTTTCAGGGAGCGACAGCTTTATGCCATCTTTACGTCGTCTCCATTTCTAAAGAACCTGTTCCGAAGTTGAGCATGATGTCAGGGGAAACTGTATTCCAAGAGAGACAAAACTCGAGGTTTTCTACAAACTGAGCTGCTTCGCTCTTAGAAACCACATGCAAAATTTCAAGATGCAGTTTCATGAAGTTAAGATCTGATATCACTGAAATCCATCCCACTCTTTTATTCAGGAAAGATTATTTTTGCATGTTCCCACAAAGGACGCTTTTTATCATTTTGTGCGATTAAGAAGGTTCCGACGCGACTGAGTTTCTCAAATAAACAATAAATTCCAACTTTTTTTCAACTGGTTTAAAAAATTCTGCTGTCGCTGATGGAAAGCTATCGAAAATCAAATTTAAAGCTCGGATGATGCCATTTAGGCCCGTATCGTCAGTCGCTCCTTGTAGGTGACCTTCACCTCCAAAGGCTTCAGGAGAGATTTCCGTTCGAGAGACGAGCTCTCCTTCTAATATGAGGTAGAGGAGACCGCCATGAAAGATGGTCTCTCAAGCGCAAATGTGCCCTCGTAAGAGGAGGTCACCTTCGTGGAGGAAATATTACTATAGGATGAGCCACTGACGATATTGGCCTCAGTTGACGAGCAGAGCTGCAATGAACACTTCATTAATAGCCATAGATGCCGACTGCAGCGCCATTTCCATGGAATCGCCGCATTTTGACTTCAATTTTCACAGTGATTAGATAATAATTTTAAAAAAGGCGATAAAGTGCATCTATTTGACTTGTATTCAATTTTCCGGGAGTTTTCGCTTCTTAAAACCAGTTTTCCATGACGATGGCATTTATATCAGGTGGTAAAATACTCTTCTTTCACGTGTTTTTCTCATTCTCCCATTGAACACCATATGAAATTTCAAGTTCAATTACCGAGAAAAGTAGTTCGGTAAGGGAACATTTTGTTGTTCGTATCCGACAAAGGATATTTTTTCTCTTAAATATCCGGAATAAGAATTAAATGACATTCATATGAACCGTTAAATGAAAAGTATCCCCCAAAAACCCTGCACAATAATTACTACTATTTGGCACTCTACAGCTCAGTGCAGGTTCAATTGGCTCATTGCCACTCTCCTTTTCTCTTTCCTGGGTCGCACCATTTCCTAGTGTGATTTCTTCGATCAACTCAGCACAGTTCCTACCTCTACTTATATCATGATGAGTGCTTATCAGTCTCTTCTCCTCTTAACCAGCATTTATCATATGATGATATTTTTCTCTCGTGGCAATGTTCAAGTATTCTGCATGATAGCAAATGGCCTTTAGTTTCCCATCTCCTCATTTCCTCCTGCATCCTGCGACTTTGGCTCCAATTGATATCCTCCAACAACCTTAACTTAACGCGCATGCCCTTCTCGTCCTCCCTGCCCAGGGTCTAAGTTTCATTAGTATACCAGGCTCTACAACGGCGTTTACCGAGCATCTTTTTCCAGAGCCTCAGTCATTAGTTCAAACTTTTTAACTATATCTATATAGTGAAAACTTATGGTATATTCCCAAACCATGGTAAGCCAGTTAGCCAAGGGGTTGTAGTCACAAGGGTGGGTTGGTGTGTCAAAGGTATGGCATGGAGATAAATTGAAGGAAAACGAAAGTAATGAGATTTTCTAGAAGTAATAGGGAGGGGCTGAATATAAGAGTGGAAGAGTATACATTAGTGGTATATTTGCTTTTACTGTTGTTATTGGGGGGAGATTTGTAGTAGAAATGTTAAGAAAATAGTGGTAAAGACTGCCATGCGTGTGGTGGTAAAGGCTGCCATAGTGTGGCGCCATGTGGGTCAGAAACTTAGTTATTGTGGATAGAGGATGTATATACGTAGACTGGAGGTGCTTGATAAGTGGGTTTGGCAAAGTATGGAGATATAACTAATAAATTCAGGCTTCACTTTGTGGAACCTCTCCATATCGGAAATGAAAAACTTTCAAGTTTGGTCCACTAATATTTTTATTGTTTACGACCCGGGTTTCGTCACGTAATGACATCTTCAGGTTTCACCTGAAGATGTTATTACGTGACGAAACCCGGGTCGTAAACAATAAAAATATTAGTGGACCATTACTTGAAAGTATGGAGAGGTTGAGCTGCTTTGCGAGGCAAATGAACGAGGAAGTGTTGGATGTGGTTTGGAAAAGGAAGAGGTTGGTGGGGGAGATTAGTGGAAGGCAGAAAAAATGGATGGATGACACGTTGAGAGGTGTGTGCAAGATATAGGAGGCAATTGAGGGGAGAACACTGAGGAAGCGTGGATGAGGGAAGGCTTTCTGGACATGAGGAGTGGCAGAGGGCATGAGGAACTAGAGAGGGATCCGATGGCGAGCGAGCAATAAGCAGGAAAGTGAAAACATATCCCAGAAATGGGGACCTCAGGATAAGGACAGTCCAAAAACCTGAAAATCAGCTAGTAGGAAACCCTGTGATGATAAATTATCCCCATTCCATATACGTTGCAGGGAATGTGAGGGGAGTCTAAAGACGACCGTGATTCCTAGGCTTTATCACCCCGTCATCGGCAAATCTTATCGCCTTCATTAATTTCTCTACTGCTTTAATCCCTTCCACAAGCTCTATACTTTAAAAAAAATAATTCAATAAATAATTTGCATTGCAACGCAGTCACGATGAGAAAGTGCAATACTCTCTCTGCAATGAATCATCACTATGAAAAACAGAAGCCAACCACTTGGCTGCCAATAATGATTCGCAATCGCAAGACAAAAAGTCTGCCTACAGTCTGTCGCTACTGAGAAAAATTTCCCATACGAAATGCTTATCATGGGCGTATCGCTAACAAGGAAATTTTATATTCCCCGGCCTTCCCCTAACTCCGGCGGGAAATGGCAGGAAATTGAAATTGTAGTTTCCGCTTTGGTTTCACATCATATAACGAACAGTACCTAGGGGAAACTTGATAAGAACGAGAAAGCAGGAAAAGAACGAATAGTACACCAAAGCCAATTTCACGGTCGGAAAAACGCTAGCTAACCAGTCTTTATTAGAAGTGTAGCCGGCACGCGTTGCAAAGTCAGAGCAATTTGTAATGTAAAGACCTATCTTATAAAACTAAGGTGATGAGAATTCACTGAGGGAGAGCAAGTTAAAAATGAAGGCCGGATGGCTTCAGCTAGAGCAGGTGGATCAATTTACATACTATTTGGGTCATGTCTTGAGCGACCCTGAGTCCAGCACTATAGGCAGATGGAGAATTGCATAATTTTAGTGTGCGGCTTTGACGCTTAATCGAAAATAGACAGAGTTCATGGATAGAAAGGGTTCATGAGACACGAGGTGGAAGAAGGAAGGAGAAAGTAAGATGGACGGAAAGGTTATCGAACGAGGAAGTGCTTTAGGAAGATGCAAAATAAAAATGAGCAATTTTCCATAAAGAGAAAAGTTACTTAGACCCGGGTTTCAATGTTTATACATCACATTGAAACCTGGGACGAAGTAAATTGTATCATTATGGAGAATTGCTCATTTTTATTCTGTATTATGCAAAAATTCCACTCAATTTCGCAAGAACCAACGGATTTTACATGCTTGGGGATGTTTGGAGTAGAGAGCAGATTTCTGGGGGTAAAGGCGAAGAGACAGTAGGATTATGGAGAATGTTATAATGGGCCACGGAATATTGAAAAAGGTGATGAGGGAGAATACAAACCCAATGCTAAGCAAATATGAGAGAATGCTAGGTAAAATTAAGGAAGATGGAGGAAATGGATAACAAAAGAGGGTAGAAAATCTGAGGAGCCGTGAGAAGAGACTGTGTTTGGCATGTATACCGATGAAATACGGTTTAAGGTTAGGGGTTAGCTTGAACATCCATCCAAAACCGACCTCAACGGCATAACACTCGGACTGGAGCAAGAGGAAGATAGCGTTCTCTTTCCCGACCTACCCTCTCCCTCCCCCTCTTCCTCCCACCAAGAACAAGGAGGCCGACCGTGCCATGAAAAAGTAAAGAGCAGCCGGCACAAGTGGCTCGGTGGATAACGGGCTCGAAGCCTTACGTGAGAGTCATTAGTTCGAATCCGGCCAAGGCCATGGTCACTGAAAAGCCGAGGTTCGGTTTTCATGGAGATGTGACAGACCGGTGATGTGGGAACTCAGCTGTTAGACTTCCAAATAATACCAGCACCGCAAAAATGTATTTTTCATAAAATGATAAAATAGTTATTTTAGAAAACTGCACCAACGTGAGGTTTATGATTGCTCGTGAGCCACCGGGAAACATCGATTTGACAATAGGCCTCCAGCTGGGCACCGCCCGCTTGAATGGTGAACGACCGATATCATATGGCGGATATGGGGTATATGTTGACAAATCGGTGACCTAAATTGCTCACTAGTTTTATGGCAAATATTAACTCGCAAGCACTACGTAATCTTTGCGATTCCACAGTTTTGATATCAGTGCGAAAACAGAACGTGGGAAACAAGACGATTTGAGCAGCGGAATGTGCGATCGTGAAACCCATATTCCAGTGGGATCCAGCGGTACCACGCACAATTTATCTCCAATCACAAACGAGTTCAAACTCCCGTCCCCGCTCAAACATTTACATCTTAAATTCGAAAGAGAATATAAAAATTGAAATCCATCGCCATTCTCAGCGTCCCAATT
Organism: Ceriagrion tenellum; assembly: GCA_963169105.1. Lineage (NCBI taxonomy): Eukaryota > Metazoa > Arthropoda > Insecta > Odonata > Coenagrionidae > Ceriagrion > Ceriagrion tenellum. The sequence goes on along the minus strand of OY720635.1, from coordinate 143,729,311 downwards.
ATTTTACTGGGAAAGCGGAAGGAAGCTTCCCGACCTCATCTCAAGTTCTTCAGCCGGGGTGTCGGCTTGTACTGATGTCTTAACCCCTCTCAAGAGTTTCACGGGGATGCCGTTACTTTCTCCGGTCCTCGTCGGCCCTTCAGCTCGGACGGTTAAACTTTGTAGGTGCCTCCCTCCTTCGCCGATCCCGTGTATTCACAAGAAGAGATCAGATCGATCGAAAGGAGACCCACTTCCGAAGCAAACTCTCTTCCTCCTACTCACACCCCCCCTAGCCTGCGAGCAGCTGCTAACCTTCCTCATCCTCCTCCGCCGCCTCCTCTTCCCGCCCTCCCCCACGGCCTCCGCCGCAGTAAGAAGTCGGCTGGAACGGCCCTCCTTCCTCCCTTGAGCCTCCTACCGTTCCTCCCCGCGCAACCACCCGCGGCCAGTCCTTTCCCGACTAGTGCTGCCAACCGCCGCGATTCAAGCCGAATAATCCTGACTCGGGAGTGTAAAACCCCTCGAAACGGTCGCATGTGAGACTGTATAGAGGGACCATCTCGAGTTTTACGGCAGGTCGCATCGTGCTTCGAGTAAAAATTCTGGCCGATGCGGCGAATCCTCTTGGAAAAGGTTTATTTCTATTTTTCCTTCTAGAATTTCGGATCGTGCACTCGCCTCGCCCACAGGCAAGAGCCTGAAATCCACTCTTTTCGCATCAAAATCGTACTAGTAATCCAACATTACACTGCGGCGTTCAGTAATAGAACCTTTTGTTATTTGAGCTAGCTTAATGCATGAAATCGCAAAAGAGCGAGTAATGTACAGGACATCACAGCTACTGCTATCTGATTATCATGGTCTTTTCTCGTTGCATTGGAATGATTTGATGGCCATTCATAGGTTTAAATGAGTCCCACTCGTCCTCTCGAAGGGCACTAAGGTTAAGGGTAAAGTACACTTGGCACTTATCCCACCCAAGAGTGTATTTCTCACACTCAAGAAACAGCTCTGTGCCCCAAACCACCTCTGGTTTCAGTACTTGTTCCAAGAAACTCACTGAACTTTAGATTGGTTGGGAGCGCCAAGAGGCAACGCCTGTTTTAAAGTCTTTCCATCCATTTCGGTACGCCGTGCCACAAGACGACCACACCCCTTTCAGAACAGCATAAAATAAACGTATTTACAAAAGTCCACTCGTTCATATGTCTCCGGTTGAAATATAACTGCGAAACTCCTAGGATACCGTCTCACTCCGAGACAATTAACCCGTACCCTATGCTCTACGAGAGGTTTTAACTTCCCATCTCTGGACTCGACGAAAATTATTCCATCCTCCTCTCACAATCTATCTCTGTAACCCAAGCTAATTATTTCATTGTTTAAGAAATATCCCCTGATTGCATGTATTATAATAGAATAATAACGAGATATTAACATAGAGCCAAGTATACTAATCAGTTACGAACGAAGTTTCGGAGGAGCCATCAAGTTTAAGTTCATAACCGTAAGTTAATTTCGGCCGTTTCAGACGAGGAACTAAGTTGCACAATTTGATGCATGGAAATTTCGGGAACTCGGGCACGGAATTAGAGCATAGACTATTTTCTCATTAGTCGTAAATGCATCGGCGCATGCATTTTTGCATTTCACCGTTTTACACGTCGCAAGTTTCAACGCTCATCCAAGCATATATTAAATTGCACATTAAAGTGCGTCGTGTAAAATGGCTTTAAGGTAGACAGCCGCCACATCTATAAAAAGGACCGACGTTGTACATGGCAAAGGCACGAAAAAATTTCGACAATTTCTTCAATTGAGAGTTTCTTCAAGACCAGCCGACGTGGAGCATCCTATCGAGGAAATAAGAAATCCCCTTTCGTGGGATTACTTCATGTCACCCCAACGGCAACGGCGCTCGCCACAGACCTTCCTCCATTCCACACCCTGATCCCGCTCGTGTCCACGTAGCGAGCATCCAACCACGCACACGTAAGTGGACCCCTCTTCCAGTGAGCACCTCCCGCGCCACCACCACCTGCAGGCACGCACTCAGCGACCAACCCCACTCCCCCTAACGTCACCTCCGCGTATAAAAGGGGGAGCGGCGCGAGGGAGGGAGGGGGGCGGTGCAGGGCATTACCCCTGTGGCACACACCCCCTCTCGCCGCTCCCCCGCGCGCTCACCGGTCACTCACTCCTCGCCGCCGTCGGGGAACCTGTTAACCGCGATCGCCAGTGGGGAAGAAGGGAGAGAGCCATTCTCCCTCGCAAGCCGCAGTGTCTCGCAGTGCCGCACCCACCCACTCGCCCGGCTCCATCTGCAGCAGCGTGGAAGATATGCATGCATGCGGCGAGTGTCCCAGAATGTGAAGAGCGGCGGGAGAATGAATGCCTTCCCTCCGTTTTTGTTCCATCATAAGCGCGAGGAAATGAGGCCTTCATTTTTTCTTTCGTCAGGTGGAGTCAAATTTTCATTCCTCACGTCACCCATTACCGCTCTCGAATCGTAGTCGAACCACGACATCTCGTAGTGCTGGGGGAGCTGAAAAATACTCTAAAGTTTGATTCTGAGACAAATTTATCTAAACCGCACTAATGTGAAATTCAAAGGACACTATCGTCAATGACGCACGTTTTGAACTATCGAAAATTCAACAAATGAGCACTGGACATAGCAGTTCAACTGTATTCTCGCCAAAATGAGAAGTTCATAGGAAGAATGGGTGTTTCCTTCGTCCGATAAAAAATGAACATGGATCTCTGTCATGGATCATTTCACCATATTTTTCTCGCTGCATTCAAGAACTTGAGCAGTCTTTTTTATGGTTAACGAAAATATATCTCACTGTATTAGGTTTTCGTGTAAGCTATTTTATGCCCCTCTGATCGACGGCGCGCGACGGTTTTAGTGGGTGAGCTTAAAACTTCGGGGGTTGAAAACCATTAAAGCCTTACGGCGACAATCATAATGCGATAAATTCCGCCAATGTATGTGGACAGGAAGACACCCCGCGGCAAAAAGCATTGGTGAAAACCGAAAAGAATGCGAGTAAAAACAAAGATCTACGACCGTGAAGAGCAGCGTTCCGAGGCGCCAGGCGGTCGGAGTAATGCCCTTCAATTGCCGAGACCTCAATCGAAGCCAAGTGTTTGGAGAAGACAAGTTTTCTCTGGAGAAGCTGTTGGGTGATGGAGTCTCACTTTCGGGGGAGTCCATCATGTGGCCAAGCCTTCCCGAAAGCCCGTGGCTGGGGCGTGCATTCGAGAACATTCGGCCTAATCCACCCCTTTGACCTCAGTATTTTCGCCAGAATTAATCGTACTAAGGCAAACGAGACGTATTGCTTAGGATCGTTTTTTTAGGCAGAACCTTGGCATAAATTTAACAGATGTACGCAAATCTTGAACTCCAAAAACGTGTTTCGCTTTTTTAGGATGAACTTGGCAACTGATGAATCTTACACATTAAGACAATTTTATCGCGAGAACACCTATTCAGCACTAAGGTAATTATTTTTTAACCTGGGTTTTCGTGTTAGGAAACTTCCGCTCATTTTACAAACCCTTGTGCAAATCAATGAAAAACGGTGAATTTAAAATAAAATTCGACTTCAGTTGACCTGATTTTCACGATCTCAGCAGGACAGACAATTTTTAATGGAAACATTTCGATTGATACCTCACGCACATGGCCTAAGCCATACCTGGAAGGATTATTTGCCCATAGAGGTTTACCCTCGCAGGTGGCTCATAACCCCATGTGTGCATAACCCTTGCTGTAGTCGGCGTGGATTCGACGGTGCGACGTATTCGCTCCGCGGTTTCCCTCCCTTCCTCCACCCTTTCCCCCTCCGGGCCCCCCAATCATCCCACTTCCCGTCCTTCCGTTTCCTCCCCCGCTCGAGGAGAGGCAAATTTGGCCACGAATGCATGTTCGGCGAACGAAACGTCAACTCATTAATTATTCCCAACTCCCAAGCTCATCGAAGCTAATAATAAATGGGTCTGAATTTAGCACATTGAACTTCTGAAGTGCAGTCGTTTTTGACAAGTAAAATTATGAGTACACATCCGCCAATGAAAATTAAAGAGAGAGGTCGCAAAATAAAGTATCATGCTGACGGTGAAATTTTGCGTGAAAGCATGGAAGATAATTTTTTCCCGTAAAAACCTTTCCTGTATAACTTCATAGTAAGAGATTTAATTATATAATTAAAAAAGTATTTTATAAAATTGGTCGTTACGGAAATGTTAGACCATGAGCAAGGAAAATTCAGTAAAATCAGCAATTTTAAAACCAATTTCAAGCGCTGTTTTAAAAAGAGAAACATGCACGAGTTGCATTTGTTTTACCATTGACATTCCACTCTTGCAGATAAATATTTTTCATTGCTCTATAAAAATGCAGAAAAAAATCAATTTATGGAGTCGAAAGATCATGAAACTAAAAGGTAAGTTCAATGCATAAAAATATAGCTCATACCAATTTTTTAGGATTTTCTACTACTATGAAGGAGTTCAAAGTTTTATCATGAAACCCTAAAAGATTAGGTTCTCACATTTTGCCTTTGCTTTGATTACCTCTGTCCATTACTTTGTACGCCAGTTTGTTGTTAGTCTTCGCTCAATCTCTAAGTCGATTAGATGGATGTCATAAGCACCAGAACAACGTTCATATGATGACACCGTCATGATCAAGTCAGACAGGAGGCACCTTCCTCGGATAAACTCGCGCTCGAAGGAAACAACATTCAATGCGCATTTGCCGGAAAGAAGTTCTCAGCACGTGCTGCCGCCACGCTCTGTTTGCGATATTACTGCATTGATTATTTCTGACTCCAATTCTCTTCATTAAAAGGAAAAGATGTTTCTTTCCTGGAAACTCAATGGCATTTACTTTTAAACCGTGGAAAGATAAAAGCTCAAATTAAAACTAAAACTCGAGTAACACACGCCTGCTTTCCTCCGTCCGATCGAGGCAGATAATCAGGAAACGAGATTGATTGGATTGAAGGATTAGGAAGTTGGTAATCAGAACTAGGAACGGGAAAGCGATTACCGGCATTCAACACAATAGAAGATTCTTCATGATCTCTTCTATCATATTATAAGCAATTAATTCATCTAAACGCCAGCACATCATATCCATGGAACTGAGAGTTGGTATCGGCGGCAATATCACTATTTACTGCCAACCAATTAAAGTCAGTAATTTTACTGGAAATGAAGCAATTACAGGTGCAGGATTAAAATATTTCTGATACTCCAAATCTTATCAGCTGATGATTTGTCTGATTTTTACTCATATAAGAATCGAGGAAACAGTGTGCAACGAAAATATTTCGTCCCAATGAATTGTTGGCAATTCACATTAATAAATTCAATAGTTTCAGCCTTAACTTTGTAAAACTTTTCCATACTCAGGAATTAACAAACTTTGTAAGTTTTACTTAGAGATTTCATTGTACGACCGGTTTCGTCGAATAGTCGCCATCATATCTTTACTGCTGGAGCAAAAGGGACAGGCCACCTTACAAACAGCTGAGAGGAAGATAGACGTTATGCATGCTAGATATTTATACATGGGTCATTCCACCTCAATTTCACAAACGATTACCCCTTCGGGTGAGATGATGTCGACTATTCGACGAAACCGGTCGTACAATAAAATCTCTAAGTAAAACTTACAAATTTTGTTAATGCCTGAGCACATTAACAAAATTTCTTTCGCATAAACAAAACAATAATCGGATGTAACAAGGAAAAGGAATCCATATCGTGGAGTAAGACATCCGCTATAACTGTGAGCATTTAGGTCTCTCTTTGTATCTGTTATTTCTAGAAATCGCTAGTTCCTTCAAAAGAGGCAAAGCGATCCAAATATCTACGAGGATGGTCTGAAAAGTTTCCGACCCAACAAAGATAACAGACATTTTTTCTTCAAATTTATTTTTATTTTTCTACATAGTCTCCTTTACGTCTACACACTTCTCCCAGCGATGCTCCCATCTCTTTAACCCGTCCAAGTAGTACTCGGCATCTTTCTCTGCAAAATAAGTGTTTACGAAGTTGATGGCCTCCTCATTTGATGAAAATATCTGTCCTCCGAGCCTAACTTTAAGTTTAGGAAACAGAAAAAAGTCGATCGGGGCTAGATCTGGTGAGTAAAGAGGATGGTCAAGTAGTTCAAACCGTAATTCGTGGATTTTCGCCAATGCAACCGCTAAGGTGTGAGATTGTCTTGGTGGAACCAAATTTTTTTCTGCAAATGTGGCCGTTTGTTCGCAATTTCTGCCTTCAGCTTGTCAAGTAATGATGCATAGTATGCTTCTGTAATTTTTTTTCCTTTTTGAAGATAATCAACTAAGATGACTCCATGACTATCCCAAAAAACAGTCGCCATCACTTTCCCAGCCGAAAAAACAGTTTTTGCTTTTTTGGAGCCGATTCCACCTTCGCAGTCCACTGATTTGACTGTATTTTTGTTTCTGGGGTATAATGGTATATCCAAGTTTCATCTACAGCAATAAATCGGCGCCAAAACTATGATTTATTGCGCCTGAACTGCGACAGCAGAGCGTTGGAAATGTTCATTCGAACACATTTTTGGTCTAATGTAAGCAAACGCGGCACCTAACGCGTGGACAGCTTTCCCATGCCTAATTCTTCATGTAATATGTGAGAAATACGTTCATTGGACATATTCATAGCCTCTGCTATCTCTCTCACTTTAATTCGATGGTCTTTTAGTACCATTTGGTGAACTTGAGCGATGTTATCTTCAGTGGTAGCAGTTTTTGGACGTCCCTAACGTTCATCGTCTCCCAAGTTGGTACGGCCACGTTTAAATTCAGCTGCCCGAAATTTCACGGTGACAAATGATGGTGCTGAGTCCCTGTATACAGCGTACAATTTGTCTTTGATTTGCGTAGTCGTATTGCCTTTCAAAAACAAATATTAAATGACAGCTCAATACTCGATTTTTTCCATTTTCACAATAACACTCACATAGACTCATTCAAACGATTGTTAAACAACAACTGCGCGTTCAAAATGGCTGCAATTTTGTTGATTACCTTTTAAAAGATGCGTAAACACATTCCCTAGGTATTATTGACGAATTCTACCATCTTCGTGTTCAGATCAGAATGTTTTCAGATTACCCTCGTAAGATAAAAAGGGAAGATAACAATAGTTTTAAGATACACCTATGAGAGGATTACGCCCATAGAATTTCATTCTTCGGGCGCCAGCCGTGGGCCTTTAGAAATGCTGCTTCCTCGCGTCAGATATGACGTTTTCGGCAAATACGGAATCGCTCACGATCTTCAAACGTGAGGCCTTAATGGGCGGCCATCTGGGAATCGAGTACTCACCGGAAAAATCGCCGACGGGTTATCAAGAGGGAGAGGGCATTTTCATTGGATTCCAGGGAAGCGACGCGAGACGATGAGCTGCGATTTCATCCGGGGCAAGGAACGCATGCGCGAGGTAATCCGGTGGTAACTGAGCCCCGGTGATTTTACAGCTTAACCGCTAAGATTCCAGCATATCATTACAGAAATGCATTAATTTAGTTTTTTCTAGGGTGTACGGTACAATTTGAGGGTAAAACTGAAAACTAATTTCGTAATCCGCCTCAAAACTTGAAAATGGCCTCATTACTTCACAACATATTCCAAAAATTATATTTTTCTTGCTCCGTTATTCGTATTAAAGTTCGCATGTAGCCGGTTCTTCACTCTGAATACGTCCACGTTTTCAATCCATTCCCACAGTTGATGCATGTTCCATGCCGGTAGATAAAACGAACCGGTTCCACGATTAATTCGCTTCAAACTTGCGCCGAGGGTGATAAATTTCGGCAGAGGTCAACATGGAAAATAAAAAAACTGCTTTTTCAGCATTGCTGCGGTTGTACTTGAGAGCCTTCCTGATGTGTCCATTAGGTTTCTTTTCATATACCTAGATGTTTGCCAGCTTGCCAAAAATTCCTCAAAAACCTCAAGACGCTTAAAGGTACATCATCAGATTTTCGAAAGAGACAGACGCTCTTACGAGGCAATCGTGCCGAGGCAAGTACATCGATGACCAAAATGAAATAAATCATCTTTTGCGATTTAAACTCTTTGGAATTGGTCCCGTTCAAGATGATCGATGGGTTCATTATTTTTCCACTGGTTTAAAATGGTGCTCACTGGCATGAGAACGCCCACGTCCGAGCGATGCGGAGGTAAACGACTGGTCAGCCCTGATTAGGAATAGTAGCTGCTCGGTCGGCCGGACGGGAGGGCATGGAGGCGGGGGCGGAGAGAGTATTAGGGAGAGGTTGGTTGGCCGAGGAAGGGGTTAGGGAGGGGGAGGGCAGGCTATTTGGGCAGACGCCGCGGCAACGCAAGCGGAAGTCCAAAGTGATTGGCAGGAAGAATAAACAGAGCGGAGAAAAATGCTGCGATCCCCCCGGGGAAGAGAAGAGCAAATACTAAAAAATGCACGAGTCCGGAAAGGTCTTACTGAGACACGCGCCTTGTCGTATCATCCTAATCGTGCCGTTTCGCTGAAATATTGCGTCGTGATAAGCGTGGAATAAAGGGGGCAGAAAGTAATAACGATCAGACGAATGATGACAGAGCAAAACGATGACGAAAGGAGAAGAGGGAGGGAAGTCAAGGCGATGGCTAAGTTGCAGAGCAAATTAATAACTGACGGAGGCATTTTAGAAATTCTGGTGATGCGGAGCTCTGAGTCAACTAACTTTGCGCACCGCCATTGATTAAAAGTTGCCGACAACAGGAAGATATGCGAATATGACGATAAATGCGCCCATCAACCACAACTCGTAGATTAGTTCAAAATTATCAGACTTCGCCCATTATAAATTTATATAAAGCTGCTACTTTGTTGACTTTAACATCAACTCGTCAACTTGACCATGCTCCTAGGATTTACACTATCGCTAATTAATTATTTGGAAAGCCCAAGATCACAATTCAACAGACCAGAGAGTCATCGAACCGTTACGCTCAAGCTAGTCTCATGTAGCAGAGCCATTAAATGAAAAAAACTGTCAATTGATGAACTGACAACAAAATACTGTTTTGAAACGGATATAGAAGTTAGCGTATAATTAATATTGAAAGAGGCCCACCAAAAAAAGATCAATAATGAAGGCATCTCCGATGATATTTGGCCTAACATTATTCCTGACTACTTTTTAAATTTTTTCAATTTAAAAATTAACAGTAACCGATTGTAATTCTTCGTTGAAACCTTTGTGGTCTTAGAATATTCGATACAAATATTGTGGGTTTTCGTCATTTAATGAAATGGCAATATTGCATGGTATTCCTGCCGGAAAACATCAGATCCATCAACGTCGTGTTTCTTTCCCTCAAATATAACTTTTTGAAAGTCAGCAAGCAACAGAGTCCATTTAGCAATAATTACTGCTAAAGAAAATAGGGAAGTAGGTTAGTTGGTTCGTAGGCCTGTGGTAAAAATTGCTGACGATCATGAGTCAAGCCGTTACCCTGTGATATTGAACCACTTGCAGCAGTAATGTAATACATGATAAAAGGATTTTTAGGAGTTTAAAGAAAAAATTAGTTGAATCATGTCTCATTACGGTCATTGTTTTTCATCCCAAGCTATCCGCGAAACCATGGACAATGCGGAAGGACAGAATATTTGGTGACGCCACGTGCAGCAGTAAATCGGAAGGTGGAATCAAAAGATTTCATTGCAGTACATACATTCCGAGACCCACGTCTGGTTGTGGAAACATGTGTACTGATCTCAAATGAATAAAATCTTCTATACAAAAATCACCTTGAGCCAAGCGATTTTCTTGCTTCTGTGTACTCTAGGCATCTTTCCTAGCAGGAGCGAGAAAGTTCACTCTCATCATTTTAATTGGTCCATCTGAATGAAATTAAACCAAAGCATCGATTTTAATTCCCAGTATTATACATGTTATACATGTCAGAAAACAATTGATCGTTCAGATTATTTACTAAAATAATTCTAAGAAAACGAATGAATTTATTAGAATTTCCCAAGAACAGAAAGGGAGCATGCGGAACAGATCTATTACTGATATGATGACCACCGCAAAACAGTAAAAAAAACAGATAAGTAAGCACCGAATGCAAACCAGGAAAATACTGCACGCATATTGAAAAAAGGGAGTCGGTGACCGGAGTTCTATATCTAGGGACTGAGATACGAAGCGATAAAAACTTGCATGAGGAAGTTTAAACAGAGGAACAAAATGCATTGCACACATAGGACCGTCAGAAAGATCTGAAGTACCTACCTAATTAATATTTGATCAGAGAGAGCAGAAGAACAAATTACAAAATGGACCAAAATGAATACATAGGTCTAATAGTGGGAGTAGGAACGTCGAGAAGTCAATTTATGGTTTTGGTTTGCTATTTGTGGAGACGAATGACGCCGAAGTCATTCGTCCACTAGGGAAAGGCTCGAAAGAAATCAGGGTCGACCTATTTACAACAAAAGGCTGCATAGGGTCCATAGTCCCACCTGATGTATATGATACTGTACTTTTAGTGCACTCCTCACAGAACACTAGAAGGGCTAGCGATTACACAGCAACTACCTATGTCGGGGTTCGCTCTCGGGACCTCTGAATGGAAACTGGCTACAAGCTAGGACTCTAGCCACAACACAAATCCAATCCACTAAAACCTTAACAAACGAATACGAATAATAAATTTAAAAAAAACATCCAATGAAAGACGTTGCCTGATACAATGATCAAGAAGAAAAATAACCTTTGAGAAATTCAGGAGATAAATAAATTAAAAATAACACATCGCAAATACCAGAAAAATAATGCTCACAGAAAGCAACTGTACCGGATGGCATGGCAAGTAAAACAAAGCTGTCAATAGTGAAATGAATACAAGGGAGACTAACTAAAAGATGAACCGTATGACGTAAGTAATGGATGGCCTAAACGTCCAATACGATGGACGGAGCATTGCACTTTATGTACTCTTGACGTGGCCCGCAATAACAGATCAGGATTTCAGTAAAAAAAATACTCCCCACTTCCGGAAATAAACATGAGGCAACGGCAATTGAAGCCAGTACTCTAATCATCAAATAAATCCGATCCTCGATTATATATAAGTAGTACTCCGCGAATCGCTACAAGAGTGAGAGATAGGATGGCATATCGGCATAAATGGAAGAATTGTTATTATTACTGAGGTTATCCACCGTTTTAGGTAGGTCTAAATGTAAATGGGACAAAATCCTCTAGATATTAACATGTGCCGAGCCCAATCTGCCCATTCAATTTCTTTCTTCATCTCAGCGTACACTTCTTCATCAACTCCATGAAACTAATTCTTTTCTTTCCTCTTCCCTGCTTAACCAATGTCCTCCCATCTATCACATCCACAAGCAACACTCCAACCCTCATTACCTCTTTTCCAACTTTGCCTCCAAATCTCATCCAGAAGTTCCTCTTCATCCTGGCGGAAGAGCAGAAGAAGTTTCATCGAGTGTCCACTTGATGATAATGGACTCTTAAATTCACTCTGCTCTACTCTAAGCCCTCACTTAAATTCGATGTACCCTATTCAGATTTTATCCAATATAGTATCAATTCAAGTGTTTCCTCAATTATCAGAAAATCCAATCTCGAGGGAATGAGGTACACTTTCGATAAGCTTTGAAAATTTTCATAATGCCCTGATTAGCAGGTGATATAAATCATTTTTTATGTTGTCTTATGAGCGGCATTTCTTAAGATACAGCGAATTTGGACTTTTTTTACGTCGAAATTCACATCGAGAATCAAGAACCGATGTCAATCAATTTTTTGTGGGGCCAATTTTGCCCCTTATCATTGAGAAAATCCGAGGTTCCTCAGAACCGCTTGGATATAAAGTTGTCTTCTACGTCTACGAAATACCGTGCAAGCCACCACTGGGGTGTGGCACGGGGTGATTACAGTCTTGAGGAAGCATCAGCTCAAGGAAAATAACATTCTGTAGATTGAAGACTTTATAAGAAGAACTGCATTAGGGTCATTAAGTTGGCTAATTATGATCCCCTGAGTTCTCCAAACCCACATTACCAATCCAAAGATAATGAATTACTGCCATATTTAGTAGATGAGGTATAAACTGATAAAAATTCCCCTTCTGTGTTCTCTTTTCAAATGTTAAAGCAGAATATAAGACAGTAAGTTCTCGTTTTATGTAAAAAAGTTAGTTCTTAGAAGTTTTCAAACGAAATAATAATAAAAATCTTAGTAGTTTTCAAGCAAAAACGTAGCCTTGGGAAAATATGCCGGTAAAAATTGACCTACTACTATAGCTGGGGCGTATCAAAGTGATTATCCGAGACTTGCGGGGAATCATATTTTCAGTTCGAATTGGTGAACTGACTTAAGCGTTGTGCAAAACGACTTTTACTTATTTCGTCTCTATTCCCTAACCAAGGGGCCCCTACAATATAATGTCCACGCTAAACTATTTACGTGCGCTTTAGAGCTCACCTCCGATACAACAGCGATTTAACACGCAGTCAACGTGTAGAAATGGATGAAAAATCGAACAACCTACGACATACCATCGTAACTCAGTCATGAGAATCATACCTTACTTCTGAGAGAACGTCACGCCGAGAGAACTGAGAGAAAAAAGGAGGAAGAAATGACTTGTGAATGGGATCGTCTGCTACGGTATACATGGCAAATTATTTATAACGCAACCAACCAAGGGCATCAAAGAGAATCTGTACGTGAAGGAAAATAGCGTGAACTCAACACAATAGTCTCTCGAGAGACACGCATCCATTGAGGTGAATAGTCTTCCGTCGCTTATAGCCAGGATGAGTCATCAAATATCGTTAAAGCACCAACGAATTCAATGGATTGATGACAAACAGAAATTTAATACAAAATTTCCCTGCTTTGAAATACCTCTCTTTTCATCGATTTCATGATTTACGGTGACTAAGCAGAGTTTTTCCGGCAAGTGAAATTAAAAAATAAATATTTGAGCCTCAGTTGTGATTGGAAAACACAATTGACCACATTGGAAGTTATTGATTGGAGTGCATCAAGTAAATATTGAATTAACGCTAGTTCTCTCGAATTCAATGCACCAATGTTCACGTTGTACGCAAAATATAATCATTATTAGCAATAAGATATGCAGAGGAATCATCTTTCATCTTCCATAAGAAAGAGTATTAACGTAGCACAGTGGTCACAATAGATTTGAGTGGAAATCCAGCTCTTCTCACGAAAAATAAAAATGATATTTCAAAATGATTGATAGGTATAAAATCAATTGTGTGTTTAGTATATAGTTTGAGCAATATTGATCTGCGCCCAAAGATCCAGATAAAAATTCCGGCGAAACAGTCGCCTTTCTAAATGAGCCAACGGGAAAGGTACCCGATAACCCTGCACTCTTTTTGAAACCACCATGGCAGCCTTCGCGATATTGATATTTTAAACTTTTCCTACTTATTTTAGGAATTCTTTTTTTAGTACGGGAAAATAGAGTGAAGCAATTACGAAAGAGTTCATTTCCTCAAGCAGTACCTACCCAAGTTTTACATGCTTCCACCACAAAAGTCCCTCGGCACTTCTAGTCTCTTCTAGTGCTTCAACCACTGTCTACCACTAACACACACGGGCAACAGCGCTCGGAAAAATACGGTAGGACCCCTCCAAAATCGGTGTCTCATCGCGGTTGGCCGTTGCCAGGACGTTTTCAATGAACAAAACGTATTTGTACACTGGACGTCATTACCTTGGTTCAAGTTGTCAACGGCAGAGATTCACTAAGTAGGTTTCCTCTAGCGTAAATATGCTCATACTCGTGTGAACACACTTCGAAATACATTGCTATGTATTATATTTACTCCAAACTGTATTGTTATATTTTCTATGTTGTGGCTTCGCCCCAGCCAGTTATGTGTTAAATATGAATGGTGGCAACCCCAACACCGGTATTTCATCAGGGGTGTCTATGTTCCACTAATTCAGTTTGAAAATTTGTATGAATATTGTTTGTATGTAAAAGTGGTGGAATAAAATATATGAATGTTATTTCCTGGCCACACTTTTGTCAGGGATGAGATGAGCAGTCATAATTTATCGCGATCCTCGGGTTTCCATCTTATTAAATTATAAATATATTTATGCCTTATGATTTTGTAAACTGTGAAACCCAGGAGAGGCTTCAAATTACAAAGATATGTATTTATTATAATACGGCATTTTTGTGCCACCGTCCGCTACCCATTCATCTCCTGGCGTCACGGCCTACTCCGAGCCATGAAGGGTGGCTTAGTTAAAATTTCGGCGGGAGGGATCGCCACAACCCCCCGGGACGATTATCGCAAGAAGCTACGCTCATCGCTCAACACTAGGCCACGCCCACAAAGCCCCCGAGAAAGGATATATGTATGTATATGGACATATTGAGGTGGGAATTCCAGACAGATCCCCGAAATTAAGAGGCGGCAATATTGGGTTCTAACGCAGTCTTAATTCCAGGCATCATTTTTCACCACCGAAGATATTTCAGAAAAAACTAATGAATGCTCACAACATGTAATTCCATGATCGAAGGGAGGATCCGTATTCATATTATTGGCGATTGCAGCGCAGGACGAAAACAGGCCGGAGGATAAGGACTCGATCGTTCCGCCAGCTTATACGCGGTGTTTTTCTAAAGGAGTTGCAAGCATCCATGAATCTATCATTATCAGAACAAGCATACAATTTTTTTCAATTATCCCCATTTAGGCATAAACAATATGAATGAACTCTTCTCGGGCTCTGCACCAGGTGATTGGCTTCATGTTTGCCCACGTTTAGGAAAACGACTTGTTTTCCATTTTCAAGGCGTGTTACTCTGTCCGTGTCAGATTTCCTCTTCTGCATTTGCCTCTATTACCGGGCCAGGAATTCGTATGATGGCGATAGCAGGGCCCTTTCTCCCTCTGCTGCCGGCACGACGTCCGGCCCACTTGGCCGAGTCCCATGGTTGCCATAATTCATTTCCGTATAAGTATGGAGTTAACAATCTGACACGGACAGAGTAACACTGGTAACACGCCTTGAAAATGGAAAACAAGTCGTTTTCCGAAACGTCGGCAAACATGAAGCCAATCACCTGGTGCAGAGCCCGAGAAGAGTTTATTAATACTATTCACCAGGAGAAACTTAAATCTTTTATAAACAATATGCTCATTTCCACAATGCAACCAAACATTCAAGCCCATATCAAGGAAGAGCATAAAGTAATATTAAGGAAGTCCCACTAAGTCACACAAGGCCGTAAAATTTCCGTCACTATTGGAATGGACGTGCTCTATGGTCAGGACTTAACAAAATGTGTCAATTATAAATCAATCGCTATGTCATAGACTGAGTAGTTCCTCCATACTATGATACTCTCTGATAAAGCAGTATAAAAAAGCAGTTGCTCCTTACTCTATAATTGTATGTATCATAAAATCGATAGTGTTTTATGAGTTTAATTTACTTTCTGATCATGGAATGATCCAGTAGAGGGGTAAGTTGAGAGGAAAACAGAGTCATGTAGACATGCAGAGGCAGGCCTGGTGTTAATTTCGGCGCACATGTTTAGATATAAAAACCATTGGAAACTATTTCAAAGCTGGAGAAAATATTTTCTTAAATTTTGGACCGAAATCAGCAGGAATTTGAGCGATATCTAAAAGGAAGATTCACAATCAGCCCCTAAAAATTAAAGCAAAATTATTGCATAATAATAAATTCCAATGCATATTCTTCCCACTGTGAATTAAATACCATTTTCATTTATGAGGGTTTACGCGGACGTCTGGGTCATTTTATCACCTATCCCTACCGGCAAATCTTTTCAAAACAAGATGTATTAGAACATTATATTCGAAGATAAGGGATGGGAGAAACTATTCGATTTAAATCGTAATGGATTGTTTGGTTCCGAATTTTTAGATTAAAATATCAACTATGGGCGGGTAATTCATTGAATTGATCATTCCACCCCCATTGTGGTGTTACGAGTAATCTATGGAGTTGCGAGAAAAATCGGCACCAGAGATTTAATTTGAAAATAAGGGCCATGAACTGTTTATACGTATTGGTAGGACATCTTACTTTAATTTTTTTGCTACATTTAAGGAATAGTTTAAGTCCATGCCCATTGGAAATATTCTCGGAAAAAAGTTGCTCACGGAGTATTTTCTATGAGACATGCTAAGGCAAGAGCGCGAATTGAAGCATATGATGAGCATTTATAAATACAGGCGGAATTGCCAACGATTATAAAAAGCACAACTCGAAACTATGGTGATTTAGAGCGACGATGCAAAGTTAACGACACATAATGATTGAGGCATGCATTACACAGTGTAATTAACTTGGGACGAAGTAATGGTTTTGATAATGACCTTATTTCAAGTAATTGAGTAAAAAAATAAGCTGCAATAAGCCTCAATCGTAAAATTTTCTCTCAACCCCTCCACTTTACAAGAATATTTAATTCCTTGGCAAGGACAGCACAACCGTAATCACAGTCACCTATTAGGGAACATACTATTCTGACGACCAACTTCATCTCACTGATACTTGTATGAATTGGAACCAATTATTTGGCCCAACTCTATACGGTTGGGCACAGTCAAAAATTGTTAACAGAGACAAATGGACTTCCTCCACGGAAATCTTTAGTAAAAGGCGAAAGATTTTTTCGATTGAAGAAAGTCCTGTCACCTAATACTTACAAATTTAAACCCACCGTTTCTAAACCTCGTCAAACAATACTGTGAGAGCCAACTTCCACCAAGAAAAAAAATTCAGAGGCCCACTAAAAAGGACTGATTTATATTTATATGCATGGCAGTAACTATGGCGTATATATTAAATGGTTTTAAACTGAAAATGCATGCAAATTCGGGCTGGTTAAGATAAAAGAGAGCATGCAAAATACAAGTATCTCAGTTCTCCCATCTACTGGCAAAAAGGAAAAGCAACCGTCAATTTGGCCTTGCGACTTGGGACGTGGAAACAGAGGGACGAATTTATCCCAGGTACGCATCGGTCGGTGGAAGACGGGCGAAGCATACCTGGACGGCTGGGCCAAGGAAGGAGCCTATAGTAGGTCAGGTATACGGCCTTATCCAATGTCTACGGGTGGAAGTATATACACAGCGCATTGCTAACTCTTTAACAGGCCAACAGAGCATCATTACCATTTCTTTACATCTGCATTTACATATGACCATGCAAGCCACATCAAGAGTGCGTGGCAGGGGTTACTGTGATTATTCTGTAATTTGTACAATTTATTTCCCTTATTGTATTCTCGTGATCTGGTCTACCGTTGTATGTTGGAATTCGTAAGATATTGATAACTTCGTCTGAAATTTAATCGGTTTTGAATTTACATAAAAGTTTGTCTAATTTTCAAACGAATTATATTTGCACATACATTTCAATATACACGATTTAAATGACATAAAATATAACTAAGGATCAAATACATTAGTCGAATGAAATGTATTCGAAGGCTGAAGGTTTAACTTGGTGGAAGGTCGACATTTCAGTAAGTCTAACATTATGTCTTCCACACTTTTATTATTACGAGTACAACCGGTTTCGGCAGTTACGCCATAATATGTACCTGATGATGGTGTAACTGCCGAAACCGGTTGTACCAATAATAATAAAACTGTGGGAGACACAAAGTTAGACTTACCACAACGAATGAAATGGCTTGAAATGACGATAAGAATCATCAGTTTAAACCCATCAGTCATCAAACTCTGGCTTTCAAATTCAATTATAGGTTTCGTTTGCTAGATGTAGCTATTTGATCAATGGACACTCACGGCATTGAAAGGCGTACTTAATATATAATTATTGTCATTCATAAGGCAATGAAAGAGATTTTAAGGGTATAAGGAGATTTTCGGTCGATGTTATGCTTGATCTTAAGCAAAAGAATTAAGAAATTGAATGAAATGAAAATTGGCTATTTTTGATAAACCGGGCATAATTGCTTCATGAGATTCTATCTTAAGATTCGCTCAACCATCCGAAAAAATCGTCCTGACTGCTAGATTGAAGAAAATGAAATGAAGATTACAAAAAATTAAAACAGGTAATGACCCGACACCACGCCTATGCTTTGATGGAAGAATCTGGAACTCCAAAAATACAATTGAAATAAGTTTGACACTCCCAGATAAACTTAGAAACATAAATGTAAGTTCTGTAATGCATAATGTGTATAAGGCGCAATCTCATGAGAATTGGCATCATAATTGCAATCAAGAGTTCAAACTTTTGGGCTAACCTCTTCGCCGAACATAAGATTAACTGAGTTATTTCTCGCTCTATTAGTATGAAGAAAGCAATTCCGGAGCCCAAATTTCTTGACACTACAGACCTAAAATTGAGGTGGGATGCATGCGCACCCGAATACTGCGTTCTCGAAGAAATGGTCTCGTTCATTCATTGGAAAAGATAGGAAACGATTCCTCGATGCTAAAGACCGAGAGGACAACTTAAAGTAAGCCAGGAGGGTAAAATTATCTGACGGCGATGTCCTCGATAGCCAACAACTTCATAGAGGGTTCGCGAAAAATATCCTTACTTCGCTTTAGGACCTTATCAATATTTTTCACCATACAGGTCTAGGTACGTCCAAAAGTAAAAATCTCATTTGCCACAATTAACCTTGTCACTGCTTCTTACTTATTGCATATTAAGTGTTTTTTTCGGTTGAAACATAAGTCTTAAAAGATAATTAATTCTTTTTCTCAGACCTGAAGGTTGATGAGCCTCACCAGGTCCTTGATAATTAAATACTACCACAAGATAGCAGCGGTAAAGAGAAAGTCAGAAGTATGTCCAAAATCACGAAGAATTCAGCAAGTGAGCTTATTTAGTTGGTAAGAAGTATGTAGTTAAAGGTCAGGGATAGAAAAATTAACACTCCAATTCCACATGGTAATAGATTTATTGACACGACCGGTTTCGCCGCATCACCTAATAGTGTTGCTTTGCGGCGAAACCGGTCCTGTCAATAAATTTATTAAATTAAAAAAAAAAAATATATATATATATATATATATATATATATATATATATATATATATATAATCTATTACCATGTGGAATTGCAGTGTTAATTCTTCTATCCCTGATATCAAGGAATTCCACCAAGTAAGGTCCGAAACTACCATCTACTTAAAAGGTGTATTGTGCTTACGTGACATGTAAATGCCGTTGACTTTATTCTAAAGGTAAACATCTTGGGAGTTGGTCCAAAGAGCGGAATATGAAGAACAGATTCCAGGTTACAACGTAAACGTTCTCATTTTGACCGCTAAAAAGTCCTTGCATCCTAGAAATCCTAGTTTGAGCAAACTTTTACTGAACATTCAAATGCTGGCAAAGAAGAGAAGAAACTTTTTTCATGGGCGTAGCCATGGGGAGGGTCGGGGGATAATGGGAGAGGAAGTTGCCCTCCCCCTAAATTAAGTACATAAATGAGAATACTCGGCAAATAAGCAGAAATGAAATGCACGCTGGGAAAGCTAACTGGATCCATAATTGGTTTTGAAATCTTTAAAATAAGACAGCATATTGATAAACATGAATATTGAATCAAAATTAAAAATGCGTGAGGTGTCTTTCATGCATTTCATGTCCTCCTCCATCCCCCCAACCTAACGTAAATCCTGGCTACGCTCGCGGTTTTTTTTAGAACTGATATCGACGAAAACAACGACAAGGATGAGAGTGATTCACTGCGCCGAAACCAAATAAAAAATTTAGCGTAAAATGACGAGTTCCTTCCATTACGTCACCGCCGTCCAGGAAGTCGCGGCATTTGGAAAAAAGATAATACGCAAAAACTGCGCCCCATACCCCCAGTGAGCAAGACCTAAACATTAGTTTCGAGGAGTTAATATCAGCACACGTATATAATAAAAATACGGCGTGAAAGTAGTTCAACTGCGTGCCGACGATCGTAAAAATTGGGAGCAACCTTCCTCGGACGAAATCTCTGGATCAAAAGTGTGAACTCTTGTATGAATGAGTTTGAGCGCACACTCTCGCGCACCTGCAACCTTTCCCTGGCAACCGCATGGCAACCATTCCGAAAGAAAAGAATCTCCGAATGAAAATCCCGACGACACCTCACTATTCTTCTGGGTGATGCGTCATCGGCCGCCCATCCCCTCTCCCACGCCACTGCGCCCGCGTCGTACGTAGTAGGCGCGCATTATGTCGAGAGGAGGTGAGGGCGGAGAGGGCAGCAGGGGGGAGGAGGGGCAGAGGAATGTACGGATGAACGTACGGGGAACGAGGGGAGGAGGAGGAGGAGGAGAAGTCGCGCGGCCATGCGTGGAGTAAAAGGTAGGGAGGGTGGAGTGGAGGCAGGCGGAGGGAGAAGATCAGGAGGAGGAGGGCGAAGGGGGGAGGGATTGATATAAGGGCAGGAGAGATGGAGGAATTCTCACTGAGGAAAGGGAAGGTTGGGTCGGTCGACTACCGGCACCTCGCCGCTCCGCGCGATGCGTACATTTTATAGGTACATTTCATTCGGCTTTGGAAAAAGAAAAATTGGCCAGGTGGGACTTAATAATACGGAAATAATTAACTCCGAGTCTGTTAAGTATTTAGGGGTCACAATTACTCACGACATACCTTGGGGAAAATATATTCTGGAAATATGCGGTCAAGCATACAGGAAGCTACGCTTTATCAAGAGAGTACTCGGTAAATGTGATGAGAAAGTGAAAGAACGTTGTTATTTTTCAATCGTTAGGCCTCATCTGGAATATGCTGCCAGTGTATGGGATCCTTTTGAAGCGGGATTGATATCGGAATTAGATCGCGTGCAGCGAAGAGGAGCTAGGTTTGTAAAACGATGCTACGATAAGTTTGCTAGTGTGTCTGGATTCCTAGAAGAATTGGGATGGGAATCACTATCAAAGCGTAGATTAAATTATAGGCTTATCCTCTTAACTAAATTTCAGGAAAAACATTCATGTGACGACGCGACGTAAAAAACATACCATTAACCCCCACGTACTAAGGCAGATTAGATCACGCCAATAAAATTAGAGAAATAGATTGTAGAACCGATAGTTATAAAATGTCATTTTTCCGCGTACCATTTGGGACCATAGCAGCTGTGATCGTCTTCATGAATAGTTCGAATAGTGACAACAGGCAGACAGTAAATCTTTCTCTTTGTATTCTCTACGTTCTTATTTATGTCTGATGTAAATATTGATGTTCTTATTTATGCATAATATTTTGAATATGTAGTAGTAGTCTTTGTATCCCTTGCATGTTGGAACGGTTGACAATAGAATGTTTCTTGGTTATTAGATTTTTAATTGGCGTGTTGCGTGTGTGGTACGCTGGTTTCAATGTAGTTTCGGTGTTCTGCCTTATAATTAATGCATGCCTGGTGTGGAAGCACCCCCTGCCACACACCCTTTGGGTGGCTTGCAGGGTATCACGTACATCTAAATCTACATCTACGTGATACCCTGCGAGCCACCACGAGGGTGTGTGGCAGGGTGTGAAGATCACCAAACATGCACTATTGACATGCAAGTAGGATTGACGTAGAAGTAGATGTACACGCTTCGTCAGATTCGAAAAGCGTAGTCGTGTTAAAGAAAAACGAATCGGTACTCATTATCAAAATGGTAAGGGTGACATTGTCGGGGAAACAATTCGGGTTTGGAGCCCGAAAACCCACTCACTATTTGCGGTTGAATTGCTAAGAAATTAACGCGTCTGGTTGTTGAAGAGTGAACGCTGGCATGGAATCTCTAGTTATACCACAAATTGATTTTCTGATAATCGAGCCGTGACGATCAATATTGGCAGGTATTTGAGGGAAGTCTAAAATGTTTCAATCGGCCGAATAAATCATTGCCAACGGGCGTAGTCTCATTTGATCCCGGGGTAGTCAGTCACGCTCAAAAAATAGTTGCACCGTTAACAAATGCACTATAGAGCTGAGCCGTATGATATAGTAGGTATAGATGGATTACTGAGGTAAAATAGGTAATTTATTTCCATTAAAATTAGTCGCAGTTCAACTACTTTCGCTGCGTAGGTGTCTTTATCAGGCAGCTGCAGTATTCCAGTATTGATTTATATTGCACTCTTTGTAGTGAAATAAATTTAGGTGGAAATATATCTTAGAGAGGTGGAGAGTAACTTACTTTAGTAATGATGAACGTCCAAAAAGATCAGCCAAAAACCATAGAATAGGTCGATATCTGAGAATATAGAGCCAGGGGCAGGCTGAGTATCGACTCTACTCGGGGTGTGATAGAAACATCGACGGCATAATTCGTCGATGGGTATGATAGACAAGGGGGTTATATGTCATGGGGTTATAAATGATTGGGGATATTGCGATGGAGAGAAATGGTGGCCAACCAAGGCCAAGGAACATGGAAGGAAGGAAATGAAGCTGCTGGAATGAAGCTAGTGAAGGAAGCTGTAAGAGTTACTTATCTGAAGGAAGAGGAGTTGAAGGTCGTGACCGATAGAAGTTTGTAGGGGACCCTTACAAAGTTGGCTTAGTTTTAGAACTATATCGAATGCATCGGAGAGCAGTAAGGCTTGTTAAAAAAGCTGTTACGATAAACTTAGAAAAGTTACCGAACCCTGGAAAGAATTAGGCTGGAACCGCAAACTGATCAAAAGGAAAAATATAGGTTGAACATTTACGCAAGTTTGAGGCAGAATATTTTGTCGGACGTACAAAATATTTTGCGAGCGCTAAACTATTACGGTAGACACGACTACAGGCATTACTTGAGTAAATAGAATGCAGAACCGATAGATTTAAAATTTCATTTTTTCCTCGTACGACCAGGGGCCATTATAGTCGGAATTGAACAGTTATCCAAAAATCCAAGCCTACTACGTAGAGTAGACTTTGTACTTGTGATTGATAACTAACATCATTATTAAAAACTCATACAGATACAAATGTTCGGCATGATTTAGCTTCCTGCATGGGTTAGTATCCAGTAGTTGGTATTAGATGGGGTATAAGGGTGGTATTAGATGGTGTCAGCTCAGGCGAAGAAAAAGTTACATCGGGTGTTCCCCAGGGAGGCGTGATAGGCTCAATTTTATTTCTTCTCTACATAAATGACTTGAATACAGTAGCAAAAAATAACAAGCTCCGTCTTTTTGCCGATGATGCAGTAGTGTATAAGGAAATCAGAAATGAAGAGGACAGACAGTCTTTAGCTAAGGATTTAGATGCGATTGATGATTGGTGTGATAGTTGGCAGCTAGAATTCAATTTGAAGAAAGGCGCGATAATGAACTTTTGGAAAAAGAATGGCATTCCCCGGAATAATTATTGCATCAAAGAAAAGAAAATATCTAACGTTGAATCTATTAATTACTTAGGCGTCACCATCACTGAAGACATATCATGGGGGAAACACATCAGGGAAATAACTAGTGTAGCAAACCGTAGATTAGGATTCGTAAAAAGGGTTCTAGGCAAATGTGATGAGAGAGTACGAGAAAGAAGCTATTTTACACTTGTCAGGCCTTACTTAGAATATGCCGCTAGTGTATGGGATCCGTACGAGAAAGGTTTGATAAAAGAATTAGAGCGTGTGCAAAGGAGATCCGCTAGATTGTTAAAGGCCGTTATGATAATTGTATAAGTGTTACGAATTTAATACAAGAACTCGGATGGGAATTACTATCAGAACGCAGGTTAAAACTTAGGTTAAACCTTTTAAGTAAATTCGAAACCGATTTGTTCACAGCTGACGTTAGACATATATTGAGAACCCCTGCGTATTATGTTAGGTTTGATAATATTAACAAGATTAGAGAGATAGATTGTCGTACCGATAGATTTAAAATGTCATTTTTCCCGCGTACCATAAGAGAGAACAATAGGCAGCGTAGCAAAGGGATAGGTAGGTGAAATATAGTTAGATTAGTCTGTAGTGCATGACGCATGTAATAGCAACCAATAATCCCTTTCTTATTATGTAGATACTAACCATCTAGCTGCATGTGACCCTGTTCTCTAGCTTGTCTCCCTTAAATATCCTACTTGCATGGCAATAGTGCTTGTATGGTGATCTTCACCCCCTGCCACACACCCTCGTGGTGACTCGCAGGGTATTACGTAGATGTAGATGTAGTATTATTTATCAAAAAAATAATAATACTAACCAGTAGTTATTTTGCGATTGTATTGCATGTTACCTTGCTCGCCTATAAAGCACTTTCCTAGTTACTGCTTTGACCGCTCATTGTTTTCCTTTGTAATTTTTGGTCTGCGCCCAGCGGCCGGGGGAACGCGTGAGGTTTTACTCTGGACTGGATTGAGTGTTGCACGCCAGGTGTCGAATCACCTCGTCCCACACACCCTAGTGGTAGATTTCACGGCATATCTTAGTTGTAGACGTAAGGAATGAGAGAATAAGGAGGAAACTGGGAAGTTTTTGAGAAGGGATGAAGACAGGTGGGAAGTAGGCGGAGGTGGTGAAAAATCGAGCTAGGCAGAGAATGGTAGCAGGGAAACCGAAGAATTAAGAAATAATTTTATTTCCATCCAATCTGATCTTTATACCACAGGTTACCCATGATATTTATCATAGGATTTTACTTAGACAGTGGAACTAAAACGTAATAGCCAAAGAGCGGGACATTACTTATCTAAATGTGTTTCATTTTAATGGCCACACCATCACTCTGGCCGCACCCACGTGCCATATCATACATTTCTTGTTCTTTCTCCTCCGTATCACTCTGTGATGATTTCACAATCAGGGAATCAATGGTCTCACTCGTAAGCTGTAAACTACCTAGCAAGAGTTTTGCAGATATATCATTTCTCGGAATATGAAAGGCTCAAATACGGAATACGAGGAAGTCACGCTATTAATCACTTGATATGAAACGCATGTGAGTGCAAATGGAGAGACCGAGAATTAAAGGGAGTATTTTGAATGAGCCGAGGCCTAATTCTTAAATCAGGGTAATCAAAGTCAGGAAATTGTTAGAATCCCACAATTTCGTCACTGAAGCACCGACTGACCAAGTACCTATAGAGTACCAACCATATTTCAGGAGAAAGCATTGTACACATTGCCAATTCGTTTAGAGCGAATCATCGTCTCCTTCAATCCCAAGGGTGGCTTGATGGGCGAGACAAGGGTTAATGCTAAGTTCTGAGCTACAATGACAGGATTGGGAGCTTGGATGCCTGGAATATCATTCTTAGTTTGGGTCAAGCAGGGGTTTTTTTCTAGGGTTAGTAATCGGATAAGACCACATACAATTTATCAAATGGACAAAATTCTGGACTAGAGCACCTCCTAACTAGAGCAGAAATTGAAAAATACGACACTTAGCCGCCGTTTTCCTATTGCCTCAAAAGATATTAATGCTAGGAATATAAACTACAAAAACACTCTTTCGTAGCGGACCGAAGAAATATAAATAATACCTTCAAACGAATAGTTTTTTAATTATTAGCATGCGCAACCAGCCTTAAAGTTCTCACCCACGAGGTGTTGAAGACATTCTACGACCCTCAAATATAGTCTTTTGAGAACAGCGTGACGAAATTTTTTCAAAGCGGTCTAGTGGCAATCAGATTCTTGAATTTCGGTGCTTTCAAGCACGTTTAGCGTGGGCCTATTTCCTTTTCGTTGATTTCACGTTGTTGATAGCTTTAGCATTCAGTGGATGATTCTCCATGTCGTCACCGACCGTAAATATGCCCATGGAGATCGCTCTTCGAGTCCACAACCTCTGGCAAATTGTCATCGGCGTAAAAAAAACTCGAGTCTTAAAACCCTACCTGCTTAAGAAGAAGACACTTGGCGCGGATCCCGTGGGAAAGAGGACGGCAGAAAACCTTTCGCGTCGTGAGAACGAACTCGGTGAGCAGGTCACCATGCAGCTTTCACACGGATTTTCCATTAGCGGTAATTCATTCCATGGTTCATTGAGTAGCATGTAATCTCGATCAGTTTGATAAAATTTCGGGCCAAAACCATCATGGGTATTCCATCAATAAAACTTTTTCCTCCGTATAGCACCTAGGAAAAAACCTAAATCATCCAATTGCAGGGCCATCTCCTACATCTACATCTACGTAATACCCTGCGAGCCACCACGAGGGTGAGTGGAAGGGGGTGAAGATCACCATACAAGCACTATTGCCATGCAAGTAGGATATTTAAGGGAGACAAGCTAGAGAACAGGGTCACATGCAGCTAGATGGTTAGTATCTACATAATAAGAAAGGGATTATTGGTTGCTATTACATGCGTCATGCACTACAGACTAATCTAACTATATTTCACCTACCTATCCCTTTGCTACGCTGCCTATTGTTCTCTCTTATGGTACGCGGGAAAAATGACATTTTAAATCTATCGGTACGACAATCTATCTCTCTAATCTTGTTAATATTATCAAACCTAACATAATACGCAGGGGTTCTCAATATATGTCTAACGTCAGCTGTGAACAAATCGGTTTCGAATTTACTTAAAAGGTTTAACCTAAGTTTTAACCTGCGTTCTGATAGTAATTCCCATCCGAGTTCTTGTATTAAATTCGTAACACTTATACAATTATCATAACGGCCTTTAACAATCTAGCGGATCTCCTTTGCACACGCTCTAATTCTTTTATCAAACCTTTCTCGTACGGATCCCATACACTAGCGGCATATTCTAAGTAAGGCCTGACAAGTGTAAAATAGCTTCTTTCTCGTACTCTCTCATCACATTTGCCTAGAACCCTTTTTACGAATCCTAATCTACGGTTTGCTACACTAGTTATTTCCCTGATGTGTTTCCCCCATGATATGTCTTCAGTGATGGTGACGCCTAAGTAATTAATAAATTCAACGTTAGATATTTTCTTTTCTTTGATGCAATAATTATTCCGGGGAATGCCATTCTTTTTCCAAAAGTTCATTATCGCGCCTTTCTTCAAATTGAATTCTAGCTGCCAACTATCACACCAATCATCAATCGCATCTAAATCCTTAGCTAAAGACTGTCTGTCCTCTTCATTTCTGATTTCCTTATACACTACTGCATCATCGGCAAAAAGACGGAGCTTGTTATTTTTTGCTACTGTATTCAAGTCATTTATGTAGAGAAGAAATAAAATTGGGCCTATCACGCTCCCCTGGGGAACACCCGATGTAACTTTTTCTTCGCCTGAGCTGACACCATCTAATGCCACCCTTTGAACGCGTTCATGTAAGAAGTCTCCTATCCAGTTTACTATATTACTGTCTATCCTGTATGATGCTAACTTCGCGAGTAACTTACAGTGGGGAACCTTGTCAAAAGCTTTTCTAAAGTCAAGAAACGCTGCGTCTACCTGTACGTCATTTAGATAGGGAGGAATTATTAATAAATAACCAACACGGATTTCGAAAGGGTAGATCTTGCGAAACCCAATTGGCCCTCTTCGTTCATGACATCTTGCTCTTGGGTGAAAATAACGTTCAAGTTGACGCGATATTCCTCGATTTTAAGAAAGCTTTCGATAAGGTACCTCACGTTAAGTTGCTCTCAAAACTAGAAGCATATGGAATAGATAAAAACATTATTAGTTGGATTAATCAATTCTTACATGGGCGGGAACAAAGGGTTGTCATAGACGGTATCATGTCAAACACAGTTAGCGTTACATCGGGTGTTCCTCAGGGAAGTGTAATTGGTCCACTTTTATTTCTCTTGTACATAAATGATATTAGCAACGTGGTTAAAAGTAAGCTTAGACTCTTCGCAGACGACGCGGTTGTGTATAGGGATATTAACAATTCCGAAGATAGCGACTCGTTAACAATCGACCTACTTGCTATTCATGCTTGGTGCGAAAAGTGGCAGATGGAACTAAACATAAAAAAGTGCGTAGCAGTCAGCTTTTGGAAAAAGAAAAATAGGCCAGGTAGGGCTTACAGAATTAATAATACGGAAATTATTCACGCCGAGTCTGTTAAGTACTTAGGGGTCACAATTACTCACAAACTATCTTGGGGAAAACATATTAGGGAAATATGCGGTCAAGCATATAGGAAGCTAGGCTTTATCGAGAGAGTACTTGGAAAATGTGATGAGAAAGTGAAAGAACGTTGTTATTTTTCAATCGTTAGGCCTCATCTGGAATATGCTGTTAGTGTATGGGATCCATACGAAACGGGGTTGATATCAGAGTTAGATCGCGTCCAGCGAAGAGGAGCTAGGTTTGTGAAACGATGCTACGATAAGTTGGCTAGTGTGTCTGGACTGTTAGAAGAATTAGGATGGGAATCGCTGTCACAGCGTAGATTGCATTATAGGTTTAACCTCCTAAATAAATTTCAGGAAAATCATTTTACTGACGACGTAAAAAATATACTATTAACCCCTTCGTACTACGGCAGATTAGATCGCGCCAATAAAATTAGAGAGCTAGATTGTAGAACCGATAGGTATAAAATGTCATTTTTTCCGCGTACCATTCGGGACCATAACAGCTGTGATCGTCGTCATGAATAGTTCGAGTATTGACAATAGGCAGGCAGTAAATGTTTATCATTATGTTCTCTACTCACTTATTTATGCATGATGTAAATATTAATGTTCTTATTTATGCATGATATTTTGAATCTGTAGTAGTAGTCTTTGTATCCCTTGCATGTTGGAACGATTGAAGATAGAATGTTTCTTGGGTATTAGATTTTTAATTGGCGCTTTGCATGTGTGGTGCGCGGGTTTTAGTGTAATGTCGGTGTTCTACCCTATCATTCATGCATGCCTGGTGCGAAAGCACCCCCTGCCACACACCCTTTGGGTGGCTTGCAGGGTATGACGTAGATGTAGATGTACGTTACCTTCTCCTGAAACTAAAATATCATGAACAAAAAGACCTAATTGAGTTTCGCAAGACCGTCCCTTTTTGAACCCATGCTGGTTTGTTATCAATAAATCCTGGCTGTAGAGGTGTTCCATTATTGATTTAACTATTATATGCTCTATAATTTTACATGATAGTGACGTTAATGATATTGGTCTATAATTTCATTGCTTGTCCCTATCTCCGCTTTTATAAAAAGGGTCACGTTTGCTATCTTCCAGTCTTTGGGAACCGCGTGTTCTTCGAGTGATTTATTAAATATTACTTTAAGATACGGAGCCATTTCGAGAGCTAATTTTTTATACACACGAGCTGGAATTTCATCAGGACCTGAGGACTTGTTCTGGCTAATGTTATTTAGTAAGGATACGATTCCGCTACAAGATATATCGATCGGGGGCATTGGTTGCTGAAATTGGTCTGGTATGGTTTCATGCAAACTACGCTTAGATTGATTAAAAACGCTCTGAAAAAAATGATTCAACAAATTATCCTTACCTAAACTGGAAGTTACTATTTTGAATCTACCGTTTTTCAAGGAATAAACGGTTGACTTTTTAGTTCCCTGTACATCCCTAACTTATGACCAAAATGCTTCCGGATTTCCCTCTAGTTGTTCTCTTGAATTCACTGAACGCTTTTCTAAGGGCTGTTTTTGCGGCTGCTTTACAAATTTTATAATGTTCGATAGTATTTTTTTGATCGATATTAGCTACATTTTTCTTAATTTCGCGTGGCTAACTCGTTGGCGTTTTAAACATTTTCTAACCTCCGCGTGTACCACCTTGGTTCCCTATTCTCACTCTTACACTTATGAGGTATATATCTGTTGACTAGTGACCGCGTAATTTGGAGGAATTCTTTTCATGTATTGTCTGTATCACTATTTTTGCTGATGTCCACGAATTTTACAAAAGAAGTCTTTAAGTCACGCCTAAATCCGTTAAAATCTGCTTTACTATAAAGGTAAACCTTTCTTTTTAATTTAAAATTTTTTTCAGTATTGAGGGAAAATTTTACGTATACTACCTTGTGGTCCCTTATTCCATCGACATTTTCAACTTCAATAACTTTTTCAGGGATGTTTGTGGCAAGTAAATCGAGAACATTTTCCCCTCCATTAGGAAAATTTACTATTTGATGTAGTGCGTATGATGCAAACAGGTTAAGCAATGACTCGCAGATTTCTTTGTCCCTACCCCCAGACTTATGAATACACGTTTTCCAATCTATCGATGGTGTATTGAAATCTCCACCTACAATAATCTGTCGTTCGTTACTATGGGAATTAATGGACCTGATCTGTTTCTCGAGTTCTAATATTGAGTGTACATCGGAATGGGGTGGTCTATAGTAGGTACAAACGTATATTACTTTCGAATTAGCACATTGAATGGAACACCATACACTGTCTATTATATTATCGGGAATCACTTCTATTTTGCTGACTAATGTGTTCTTAACTGCGATAAATACTCCGCCTCCCGGTCGACCCTCTCGATCTCTCTCTTGTATACCCTAAAATTTACTGGAAAAATTTCACTATCAGCAATATCGCTTGTTAACCAATTTTCCGTTCCTATAATTATGTCAGAATAGGTACTCTCTATAAGGTGATGGAATTCAGGTATCTTGCTTCTTAAACTACGACAATTAACTACCACTACTGAAAATTCCTCTATTTTAATATGTCTGCTTATTGTATTTGTGGGGTTTCTGTTTTCTAAATTATTGGGAAAGGTACGGTTTGGAGATTCATGGGTGTTGTTTTGATTAGCTCCTACCTTTCCTTCACAAAATTTTTTGCTCTTCATTCAAATTAACAGCAAATATCTCCCGGTATTCCTTTCTTCGATGTGTCACAACCTCTTAGTGCGTCCTCCATTCGATTCGCTGCCTCTTTTGAATTTTACCTATTTACACCAAGGGTTGAAATTTGCCATGAAAAAATCTTTTGACTTGACCGGGATCCCGGTCTAGTCAAATGATGTTTTCATGGCGAATTTCAATCCTAGGTGTATATGCACCCGTGCTTGTAAAAGTTCCGCATTAATCTTCTCCACGAGTTATAAGATACTCCTAGCACATGATGACCATAGGTACTCAATCGCCTCTGCTTAACAAAATTTCTCGACCATGCCCTTCCCAAACCTTTCGACCTTATACTAAACCCACAAAGAGTTCAATGCAAGAAATTATTATTATTAGAGAAACCAAGATATGAAGATAGGCTTTGATGGAAGATTATTAAAACCTCTAGACCTGGACATCGCTAGACGTCTATCTCTGACTTGATTTCTTTTTTCCAGCTCGGTATACGCCGTATCTCTTTTCATTCCTCCCTAAAAGCCTGTTCTCTTTCTTCCCTTCCCAATCACTAAATACCCCCAATACTCTCTCATTTTTCACGACCATTTGCCTGCCCCCTAATTACCTCCTCCAACCACCTATACTGCCTCCTTCCATCTCCTCCAGAAGTGTTTTCCTCTCACACCATGCAGACCACTCCTTCGTTCGACTTACTTTTCGTCCATCGTATCTTTGCCATTCTCCTCCAAGCTCACATATCAGGTGCCTGCAGCCTATTTGCGTCCTCTTTTTCTACTCCACTAAGCCCTAAACTCCATATTAAACTCTTCTACAGCCCTTTCTTTAAATTGTCAAGACCTAATCATCCGATGAATCCGCGCAAGTTCACGCGTGAACGCATTCAAGAACACAATCATGAAATAAGATAGAGGAAAAATTTCCAGACGTGCAATCACCCAAGTTCATTTGTTTACACGAGGAGTTTTGAGAGGAAATGCACCTTTAAATGCAGGTTTATGCATCGTGAAAATAGACCGTTTCGTAATGCTCCTACCATCAGCCCTCTCCTATAAGTGTAGGCCTCTTTCGCTAACGCAAGTTTCCTTCTAGTACCCCGGCAACGAGGGAACCAAATTGCAAGGGAACATTTCTCCTCCACGTTTTACTCAAGTAATTGAATTTTTCAGCGTGTTCAAACTTATGTTATCCTACTTAAATCATCAGCCTCGCTTTCAATTTGCTATAACTTCCTGTAATTTAACTCTTCTTGTGATTACTCTTAACTCCATATTACTCACACGGATTCTCTGTACTCAAATTAATGCCTACAACCTTTGGATGATCGACTACCTAAGCCAGATCGACAGCATATCTAAAGGACTTCATCCGCTGTCCTCCTCATTTTATTCCCACCCAAGGAACCAGGAAAAACTTGGCAGGGAAAACAATTGCACCCCAAAAAAGCATCTACAAAAACACACTACTTGTAGATTCAGGTGGTTGAAAATTATGAGCTGCATTGAATGCTTTAACCTCAATGCTGTTCCCGCAAAGAAGAACACATGTAGCAGGAGATTGATTGCAGAAAAGATCAAGCTGGATTAATAGAAGTAGACGAAAGGCGGAGAGGGAATAGAAAACGTTTTAATCCTGCGACCGCTTCTAATTTATCTCATATTTGGCTGAATTCGTCAACATCGCAACAGTTCAATGTTTACAGGATGTTAGCTATCGGAGGAAATACATTACATATGGGATACTCATGTTAATTTTTAATTTTTGCCCTGAACGGAGTGAAAAGCGAATTTGATTTTCTTTCCTCTACCCAGGCCCAAGTATAGAGCCAAATAGTCACATTACGATGGGCGGTGTGAGCAGCTTCGGCGGTGAATTCCTGGTTGGAGTCGGTACTGAGCGTACTGAGTGCTGCTGTCGCCGGGTAGAGTCGTGCGACCGAGGAGGAAGCATAGGCCCCTCTCGGCTGAGTCCTTTCAACGTCCTCCCTCCTCTTCCTATCTCTCCCTCATCATAAAACCAATCGCTACAGCCGAATGCTATAAGGCTTACGAAGGTCGATGGAGCATACGAATCAATCAGGCTCCCCACCCATCCTGGCCACGCGCGGCTGTCTCATTCTGACTACAAAGGGGAGGAAATTGACTATCGT
Source organism: Ceriagrion tenellum (assembly GCA_963169105.1). Taxonomy (NCBI): domain Eukaryota; kingdom Metazoa; phylum Arthropoda; class Insecta; order Odonata; family Coenagrionidae; genus Ceriagrion; species Ceriagrion tenellum. The sequence continues at coordinate 143,696,381 of OY720635.1, read as the reverse complement.
TCCGCAAAAAATAAGCACCGTCCCCAGAGAGACTAAGCGAATCAGTCTACGGCAAGTTTTACTCAGAATGGTCAAGCATCATGGGAGGAATTTAACCGTAAAACTTCAAAACATACATTAATTACGATTAACCACTAACGGCAATATTAGCAGCCAAGCACCAGCAGCATAGACGAAAACGACCTCATTTTCATACCAACTGTAAAAGTCATCACTAGGTCAAAATGTACATTTTATTGTAGTCATTTTCCGAATTTAATGCTGATTTTCGCAAGAAGTTAAACCTTAGGACACATTTTGAGCAAATTGGTAGCAGATTTAGTTTCCAATAATACTAATAGTGTAGTACCATCCTGTGCATCACTATTTCATTATGAGCATAAAATTAGAGTGTCAGATATTTATTAGATAGGTGAGGATTTGATTCCATTCGTCTCGTACATTAAAAGAGACTAAAATAATATTTTTCGAATAGGAATAGTTTTCGCAATGAATTGACTGCCAGCACAGGCGACTTAATAAACGATAACGGTGACTACTCGCTGGTCTCACCATACTTCTAATTTAAAATGCCAAAAAGAACAAATAATGGCCTATTATGTGTTTGTAAAACCTGACTAGCTACGTTGAGTGTCACGGAAGCCGCAGATTCGATAAGGTGCTGTACATACTAGGTCTCCCATTTTGACTTGATGCTATTTTTTATTATTACAAGTAAAGTCAGCTCAAAATTGTTAAATGCAAACGCCAAGGTATGATTTTAATAGGCCCTTTCGGCATTCACAAATGTCTCGCGTTTATTTGCGATTTTACTACGCCTCCGACCTCGTTACCTTGTTCAATTGGCTCGCGGGCTCGCCCGATGGCCTCAGATTTGAGTGCCTGGAGCATGCTGAGCTAATAATTATACTTGATTAAGTGTGTGGCACCAAGTGACCTCAACTTCTGAATCCCTCAAAAAATTAATTGACCATTACGAGTAGGTTTAATGCCGCCAAACGAGCCAACGCATATTCACCATCAAAAACATTGCGCAACTGCGTAATCTCTGATTGTGTGTAGTGTTTTCAATCCAGAGAACTCCAGACCCAAAGGTCGAAGGTTATCTCTTACATTTTTACGCTAGTTTGCGATACGATAATTTGGAAAAAACGAAATTACTTATGTAACTGAGCAATAATTCCAGCAAATCTATCACGAGATCAAGAATGCCATCAATTTTCTATCTCGTATTTTCCGTAAAGCCATCGCCACCCGCGAGTTCATTCAGCGCTTTGTATGATAATTTCCTTCGTTCGATGAAAGCATTTCCTCCTCCTTTAGATCAGGGTGTTACCTGAATTAAGCAAGTTTCTTTATGATTGCAAACGCACATGTAACGGCGGCGATAGCCGTTTATTCTCGGGAGGTTACATCTACATCTATCTACGACATACCATGCAAGCCACCCAATGGGTGTGTGACAGGGGTTAAATAAAAAGGTTAAATATCATCCAAATTTTTGTTATTAATTGCGAAAAGGTGAGTAAAATATGGATTTAAAAATTAAAATGCAACTTGAAGCTTTTTTTTACGATTTGGTTCATTAAAAGCACAATTTATTTTCTCAAACTAATTCCTTCCATAGACTTTAAAATTTTCTGTCCCTCTTCAGACCGTATAGCTTATAACACAATTCCGCCAAATAAATTTACCTCAGACCCCATTGCTGGCTTTTTCTCGGTATGGAGCAATTCCTATCATTAGTTCTCTCCATCGAGTTCATCGATTGCAGAGTTTTTCAGTAATGGCTCATTAACAGCATAGGTACTGTGTGTAGTTTTTCATGCTATGATAATATCACCGTAACTTTTTCAAAAGAAGGAAAAACACTTGAAGGCTGAAAAATTACTCCTGAAAAATGTTTTAAAAAGCTGTGCATTACCAACGACCTGGTCCTCATTCTGTTTAAATGTCCGCCAATGGATTTAAAATAATATTAAAATACGACAGAGTGAGTTATTAAGCCAGCCAATTGAAGACTATTTATGACTCATACGCTGGACTATGGTGGTGCTGACATTTTTAGAACTTAAAAAAACTATTTAGGGGAACTTAACGACCACAGTACTGCGCAAAGTGCATAGATAACTTCTCAGTGATCGCTGGAGCAACTCCTTTTAGCACCCAACCCAAAATATTTAAGGCATGCTGTCATAACACGTCACTGTTATACCTTCGAATCCACCACGGTCTCTCTCAAAGAGCCTCGTCAAATGGCTCAAGCCAAAAAGTGTTCCCTCCACTCCGTCTAGACTTGAAGGGCAAAGAGATGACCAGGTCTTTAAAGTTTAAAGAGTATGCCATGAAATTTCTTGAGATCTCAGAATATTTCCAAGAGGCGAAGCATCAAGAAGAAATGCTGCCTTCTACTCGCTGTCATTCTAAAGATAGTTGCAAATGTTCTGGTAGATTCTCTTTAAAATCCCATGTGCTACAGGAGTGCGACGTAGTGAAAGCAGCATGAAGGGGAGAAATGGGCACTTTCCTCTAAATTTTGAGTTGCGATACGCTCTTTTCGGAAGATGTGGAAATCGGAATTTCCTCTCATTACCAGTGATGCTGAGTTGACGGAGATAATTTTTGCAGCATTAACGTCGCATTTAAGTCGGTTCATATGAAGAGGATACTCTAGACGGTTTTCAAAGAGAAAGAGAAAATTTTCCCAGCACATTTCAATTCGAAACACCCGTGGGATTGGTGTCAGTCGCGGAACAATGGCCTCCGCTCGGCAATTCACATCCAGTAAAGACTTCACAGTTTTTAAACGACGAAGGCGCCGCGTCTCGTCAGAATGCAGCTCTACACAGACAATCATTGGAGACGGAATGCGGCAGATGCGTCTTATTTTAAACTTCCAGGAAGCGGGGATTAAAAAAGACTGACACGGAGGCTTGCAAACCAAAAAGGAGAGAGAGAAAGACGGTCGCGTTCTGGATTCGCGTTGAGTGTCGCACATCAGCAGGAACTGAGCCAGAACTTGGTTCTGAGAGCGGGAAGGGAGAGGTATAAATCTAACCAATATATCACCCGCACCGCTCTCTCCAAAATTTTTTGTGATGAAAGTAAAATATAGTTTTATTTTATTAAATATTAAAATTCTGCTTTTCGCGACAGGAGTAGCATTCCGCTCGTCTTGAAAAACGAAACGAAAATATTCCACCCGCCCAAAAATTTCCCTATTATTTTCTTTTCCTGAACCTCCCATATCTTTCCAAGGCCTCGGGAGAGATGGGTCGTCCCTCAAAATCCACCTCTCACTACATCTACGTAATACCCTGCGAGTCACCACGAGGGTGTGTGGCAGGGGGTGAAGATCACCATACAAGCACTATTGCCATGCAAGTAGGATATTTAATGGAGACAAGCTAGAGAATAGGGTCACATGCAGCTAGATGGTTAGTATCTACATAATAAGAAAGGGATTATTGGTTGCTATTACATGCGTCATGCACTACAGACTAATCTAACTATATTTCACCTACCTATCCCTTTGCTACGCTGCCTATTGTTCTCTCTTATGGTACGCGGGAAAAATGACATTTTAAATCTATCGGTACAACAATCTATCTCTCTAATCTTGTTAATATGATCAAACCTAACATAATACGCAGGGGTTCTCAATATATGTCTAACGTCAGCTGTGAACAAATCGGTTTCGAATTTACTTAAAAGGTTTAACCTAAATTTTAACCTGCGTTCTGATAGTAATTCCCATCCTAGTTCTTCAATTAAACTCGTAACACTTATACAATTATCATAATGGCCTTTAACAAATCTAGCGGATCACTAACTGCTCCCCTGCACGTTGAGGGGAATGGGCGAAAAAGATCGTTTTTCGGGCATGTCTCACCGCGGCGTGCTTATTGGGATTACCTATGATGCGGACTAGAGCCTTGTACACTTCACCGCGGATGAGTCACGGCGCTGCCACGCCCAGCAGCAGAGCGGCGATTGGGCGAGGAGTTTCTCCCATGGAGTTGTTTATGGGGTTCGCGGAAGGGGGTTGCGTTGTGGGCGTTGGGCCGGTGGTGAGGGGGAAGCGATGGCGACGGAGGGGTGGGAAGAGGAGGTTGGCGGAGATGGGTGGTTGGGGGACGAAGCAGGGTCGCACGGCGCGGAATTAAAGAGTGGCGCAGGGTCAGGGACTGTGTAAGAGAAAGAGACGAATTTTCATTTCCGAAAAACAACGAGGTGAAAATGAACTTTCCACTGCGACAAAAACGAGGCGCTTCCCATTAAAGTAACCGTCAGTTGAACCAAGGCCACCCGACTGTCTGCACTCGTGAAAAATCAATGGAGGAGAAAGGCAGAAGAGAGGCAGGGAACACGAGAGATAATAGTGAAAGCAAAGGAGAGGATGATGAATTCGCGAGCGCATGAGGAGGATTCTTGTTAGAACGGCGAGAAATGATATTGTTTACCACGTGAAACAGACTATGAGTGCTCGATCAGAAGGCCTCATTTAGTAGCCTTGGCCTTGCCCGTTCTCGATGGATTCCCATCGCGCCGACTGCGCGCGGGAACCCATCTGAAAAAAATCAGCATTGCTTCATCCCAGAGAGATTTCGCAAGGCAGACAGTGCCCGAAATGAAAATAGAACAGATATTCACGCACTCTCGAAACGCCATTTCATTAATAAACTTTACACCTTGAGGCGTCACTTCGTGGAAGTATTTTATATTCGAACCCATATTTAAAATAAGCCTTGTACTTTTCCACAGAAATGTATTGTAAACGCATTTTATATACGTTCACAATAAATAACTTTGTAAAAGTAAAAGGCAAATTCAATATGGAGTCGTTTCATTACTTTAAACACCGATCACAAACTACGACCACACTTAGATTAAGAGTATCAGGATAATTAGGACTGGGAAGATTAGCACCAGGTGTCCAGAACATGTAAGTAGGCTGCATCCTTAGCTGAAGTGAGAAAGTTCGAGGAATGGAGCTATGCCTAAGTAGAAATGAATATTCAACAAATATCCTACTCATAATCAATTTAGATGAATCAGTTGAGCGAATGCCCTAATTATAATCATTTCACTAATGCAAAAGATTTCCGGTTAACTACGATAGAATTAATAGATAAATGATTAATTAAGATTTAAATAATACTGTCAGAGACAAACAAATTATGGGTGAAGCGGCCTTTGAGATGTGTTCATCACAGTTTCCGACGCCCACGTTCATTTCCAGCGGCCAGCACAACGTGAGTAAAGATAGCTTCGTATTGATTATCTCAGCCCGTGTCGCGTGCGCGTGACACGACTCTGTGTTAAGCCCAAAACGAAACGGCAAGCCATCTCAACACAAAAAAATATATAAGGGCACTTTTGTAACCCTATTCATTTCCGAAATGGCTTAGAAAAAAAGAAATAAGCATGAAAGACATCTCTTCCAGGCGAAAGGAGAGTGCCTATTTAAATCTCGGCGAGCCTCCTTGAATGCCTCCGTTGCTGCTCTCATTCCCTTCAAGATTAAGCCAAGTCACAGGCTTTCCCCTCACTCTTTTTTTCCAACGCCTCGTCCGACCCTCTTCCCACCTGCCCCCGTCTCCCAGAGCTGTCACTCAAACTTAATTTCTCTTCTCGTCGAGCTCAATAACGAAGTTAAGCATATCAGGATCCAGAAAATGTGATTCGGGTGTCGATAAGCACTGAAACTGACGGCTAATTGATCTGCGAGCCATTAAGTTGGCATAAGTCACAATGTGATGACCTTCACTCAAAGCAAGTTTAAAGTAATTCCATCTCTCAAAAACCGGATGCGAAGATCTTCCCGAAGTTTTAAAACTGAAGAGATAATAATGCTTTTATAAAAAATTTCTGGGGAGTTTTCAAGTTTTTTCCTGGGAAAGGTAAAACGCTGCGTTCAAATATTTCAGTACATTTTCCTGGGAAGCTTAACGAAAGTGCTAATATGAACAGATTAGAGGTAAAGCACCGGAATATAATATCCCACCTCCTTCAATTTGGAAGACAACGACTATTCCTGTAGGTCCAAAAACGTCCGAGGAAATCCCAGCGAAGGGGCGACTGGTAGTTCGTTCCCACGACGTGACCCTGAGAGTGCGTATCCTTTTTCGCAATCAGTGGTGTCCGTCCTGTGGTCCGAGGGACCGAGAGGGTGAACATGTGAAATTGATTTGGTAGGTGGATGTGGAAATGAATGCATAAGATTATCTTGGTAAAATTTTGTACCATTTTCTGAGCTTTCAAAACTCTCTATCCAGAAAAAACTAACCCAGCATTTGGAACAGTTTTATGCATTTTGGATGGTAAATATTTCATTAATTTACATTAATTATTTTATAAATATGTTTTCATTCTTATATTTATCGGTATACCTACCTAATTAATTTGTAACTCACAATTGTTTCATTCATAGTTGCAATGCATTAAATTTTAATAAAGGACAGGTTATTAGAAAATACTCATAGAAATTATAAATACGGACCAGAAAGTATAGTTGTAATGATAATAATATGGGAAAATAATTATTTCATTTTAGACAGTGTCGATCCTTCAGAACCAACCACCGGGTGGATTTTTCAATACTCATTTCATCCGAATTTGATAAATTTATTTCGAAACGTGAGACCTAATAATAAAATTTCTTTTGGCAGAGATTAACATGAATGGCTCTCCGTGATGAGCGAAAAATCTTAACCAAAATTTTGAGGAGATCAGTGTTTAATAATTGGGGATGATTCCAATTACCATTTTCCACGCCCGATTTCTACTGAAAAGGGCACGGACAAGGAAAGTACGCGGTGGAAACAAAATACAGCCATCTAAAGCCATTCACTTAAAATGTATCGGCTTTCCCCAATCCATTAACATAAGTGCGCACAGTAAATGGTGCAGAAAAACTGGTCAACAATAACCTATTATAATGTCAGCGATCCCGTCGAATACACTGACCACTAATTAAATAGCTTAATTAATGAGCCTTCGATGATATTGGAGAACATTTCCCGCATGATGAGGAATGAGGTCGATGGGAATGACAAAGAATAGACATGGCTAGACCAGCGCGGAACACCACAATGCGGAGAATCGAGCAGAAAAGACCTTGGAGACTATTTTTCTTTGAAGCATCCCATACAGATGCCTTAAATCTGCCCCCGGTCTCTCTCCGCCGCTCTGAACTACTTTGTCGCAACTTTCTCGGATTCTTACAAAAACATACCGAGCTAGAAGTCCTACAACAATTGAGCATGTTACACGAGACAAAGAAAAGACTGGCGCTTCAATTATTTTGAATCCATGTCCCCAGCTAATAGCTGCTGAATAGGCTGAGGAAAGCAGTAAATTGTGGAAGGAACGAGTGAAAGGAGTCAAAATAGGGTGCAATTTGGCACGTCCAGCGAGAAGATTAGGGAGATATACACGCATTAGTGTAATATAGAACGATTTTCACAACTGTCGGCGTAGAATATATACAAAAGCAAGCTTAAAGCTTTAGGTTTAAAATAAATAATTTAAATACGGTCGATTTCAAATGAGCGCATCCAATTTTCCCTGGTATTTTTCACCGTGAGAACAATTAAAAATTTTCCCACTGAAATTATTGGAATATAGACGAAAAAATATAAACAGACGTAAATGAGACGGTTGAAGGCGTAAATTGGTGGGAGTTATCCATCACGGATGAATTGAAATAACTTTGTTAGGGTTAATGACTGTACTATCCCTTCTACCCCACATTACCCAAAGTACCCTAACCCAAGCTCAACCTCCTTCCCTCGGTGGTGCCAACAGCGAGTAAATTTCCCAAAAACATGGTCTATGGCGACTTCCACCCCCCCCCCCAACCAACTCCCTTCCCAACCCTCTCAAACAGCCCACCCCCCCCCTTCCACTGCCATTCCAACCCTCGCCCAACTACCACCACAACCACCCACTTCTGATTGTTTCCCCTCCTCTGCTATGAATTTGTCTATATACTGAAACCAATGTTATATTTTCAACTGAATACGACAAAAAGTGTCGAAACCCTGGTCGTGTGAATAAAATTATACAAATGGGTTAACAAAGTTATTTTAATTCTTTCATGATATTTAGGCACATTTTGAACAAGCTCCACTTCATCCTGGCTGCTACTAATATTCTCCTCAGCCTCTTTCATCTCAGATCAACTGTAGAAAGGACTTAAAGAGAATCGGACAAGCTGAGCGATGATTTTTAAACATGATCTCGATGTTTGTCTTCATTGAGGTGATACATCTTATAATTCGGAAAGGATACCAAGGGATAGCGGCGAAACAACGAAATAATGCAAGCCAAAAATTTATTGACTACTGAATAGTGAAGTTCATGGGATATCCGAACATTCAAGAGATGAAGGCTGTAAGAGCGAAAATAATTTTCCATGAAGGAATTGGCGACTTCATCATAACAAATAAGATGTCCGCTAAAAATAGGGGTAAAATCACGCGCCGCCGACATGATAAAATGATTGTAGTTGGGCAAAAACCGGGCGAAGAGTTCGCGAGGGGAATAATATTACAGCGTTCAGATATTTTTACGGGATAAAATAGGGAACCAAGCTGAATCCACACAGGTAATTCTGAGATACGAGGGTAGCCTTTTAAGTGTCGGGAACAGAACGTTCCTTATCACCTAGCAACTATAAATGGTGTTTCTAAACAACTTTTTGAGTTGGTTAATGCCCATGCAAAGTTTCATTAAGATCGGCCTGATAGTTTTAAAACGGTGGCGTGTCAAAGTTCCCAAGTCGCTGTACGAGATGGAATTAAGTCATGAACAGTACCGCACGATAATTTTCTATAACTTTCGACGAAGCCTCACCCAGCAAGAATGCGTCGCAGAACTTTTTGTTGTTTTTGGCGAAGAAGCACCATCGAAGAAAACCGTTTATCGCTGGTATGCAGAGTTTCAGCGAGGACGCTCTAGCCTCAGTGACGAACCGCGTGAAGGGCGACCAAAAACCGCCGTCACTCAAGAAAACGTGGATGCTGTACGTAACATGGTTCTGGAAGATCGTCATGTTACATACCGTGAGATTCAGGCATCATTGGACATCTCAGGGACTTCAGTTCAAAAGATCTTACACGAAGAGTTAGGTGTTAAAAAATTGGTTTCCCGCTGGATACCGCACCTCCTCACAGATGAACAGAAAGTAGCTCGAGTCAAATGGTGTCGAAATACTCTGCAACGGTTCAACTCAGGAGCATCAAAGCACGTTCACAGCATCGTAAGTGGTGATGAATTATGGATCTATAGCTACAAGCCTGAATCAAAACGCCAATCTTCAGTATGGGTCTTCCAAAGTGAACGCAAACCGACAAAAGTTGTTCGCTCTCGCAGCGTTGCCAAGAAAATGGTCGCATCGTTCGTAGCCAAATCAGGGCATGTAGCGACGATTGCTCTTGAAAATCAAAGAACAGTTAATGCTCAATGGTATACCTACGACCATTTGCTTGCCAGAAGTGATCGCCGAGCTTCGGAAAGATAACCCAAATCGACGCATTACGCTCCATCACGACAATGCAAGCTCACACACCGCTCGAGTCACTAAGTCGTTTTTGGAACAGCAAAACGTCGAAGTTCTTGATCATCCTCCATACAGCTCAGACTTAAGCCCCAGTAATTTTTTCACATTCCCCAGAATCAAGAATATGCTACGAGGAAAGCGCTTCCAGACGTCTGAAGAAGCGGTCGATGCCTACAAAACAGCCATTTTGACTACCCCTACTTCGGAATGGAATAAATGCTATAACGACTGGTTCCATCGAATGCAACAGTGCATTGACTATCGCGGAGAGTACTTTGAAAAACAATAACAAAAATTGCGTTATTGTACCTCTTATAGTTTTCTTCATTCCCGACACTTAAAAGGCTACCCTCGTATAAGTTGTGAAATATTTAAAATGTTGTTCCTTTATGGAAAAATATCCATAAACCTTTAAAATAAGAATGCGAATGTGTATTGAAAGCGATTATATGCATGAACGATCAAGAAACTCTGAAGCAAGTTAGCAAAGATTGTCTCCCACAATACGTTCCAGAAAAAATCGGGAGGGATGGATGGAAACTTGGAGCGATAGCCGAGTCAGCGCTGGCTAGAAGTTCAGTCCTGGCGCTTTAAGGTTCAGGAAATGGAAGCCTATGGCGATGATGGTGCTTCCATTCATCTATTTCTACTCACGCTCATTCCCATGTCATGAGAAGAAGTTCAACGTAATAAACACTAACTGTAGAGCAGCTGGTTAGTTTTTCCGTTAGCAACTGTTAGTTTTTTTTCAAAATGAATGTCCAAAATCGACTGTAGACTATTTCTCTTCCACACAACGCATTTGGTAGAAATGGGAATATCTTTGAGTCCATAGCTGGACACGAAGCCTTGAGAAGATATAAAGACATAATGAACAACGTTCCATATTCTCGACTGTGGTTTAAGTGTTTTATCAAATCGACGTATTTGTTATTTTATATGAAAGGCCGTGAATCATAACTTTATTCAGTTGCATAATTCCCTTTTTCTATCATTAATGTTACTCATTCTTCCTTCTCAAACACTATACTTTCCAACCGGTAGGTAAGAACGCGGCCCGCCGATACGGCATAATCAAGACCTGACAAACTCAACAGTAATTGTTTTTCACTTCCAGCAGAACGTAGAGGTATGCTGCAAACAGCATTCAACATCGGCTATGGCTACGCCAATGGAATTCAAATGAAATTATGGAAATTCAAGCATTAGAAATTAGGCTCTCCCTTTGCATGGCTTAGTCGTGGATAAATTCAATAGGAATGCCTTGCTTTATGACGCAAATGTGAAAGACCAATGCTAATTGATGAATACAGAATGAAAGAAATGAAACAAGCACATCTCAACAAGGAAAACCTTTTTTCCCATCGCAAGTAAAGAGTTGAGATTAGAAAATTAAAGGGAATGATAACTTTTCCACGAGATCTTCCTTTGCCATTTAGATTATACTATCAAACATGAATGGAACGCAAAAACTGCATTTATGCTCTCGCGAGACCTGTTCTGAAATACTGCTTCGCGGTGCAATTCCAACAGTGTGCAACCAGCACCTTGATCGAAACATTAACATTTATCGAGCGAAAGGTTAATCAGGGGATGAATACACTGAATGACCGAATGCATGACATCTTCCCACTTGACCTAAAATACCAGCTGTTTCGTCTTCAATAAAATTCACTACTAGAGTAACTTTTTCGTACAAGGATAGCGGTGCCTGAATATGAAAACCCGTTTTATGGCACGCCAACCAGCGAGAGTAGGCTTGAGTTGCTGGGTCACAATGTTTGATAACAAATTCCGCTTCCTGAGACCACTCCCCATCAAAATATTAATTATTTCCCAGAATTCAACCCCACAGATGCCCGATTCCGTCGACTTAAGCAGTAAATTTTGCTCACGAATAGCGGTCAGCGGCGCAATAAAATTTAGCATAAAATGAGGTATGCTCTATGGCACGCACCGTATTTCAACCGAAATACAATCCAAAAATGGGTTTAAAAATGCACGATGGAGACTTATAAGCAAGTTGAGGAGTGTGGGTGCGGTGGGAAAGGTGGGCGGTATCGGGGTGAGTGGGCGGGATAATAGCGTGAAAGCGTATGCAGAAGTAGGAACACGTGATACACCAGTTATATCATGGCCATCCAGTTACTCAAGGATGTATCATTGCACAGAGTTTGGTGCTTTGAATTACACCGAGCATCATTCATAAACTCATTCACTATATCTGGAACTCGCTTGAAAATGTTTCCCCAACATGTTTGAGTTTACAGATCACCCTCAAGAATCTCTCATTTTCAATGTGATCGCGAATCATTTGTAACATATAGAATGGCAAAATCAATGGTTGAAACAATGCAGCAAGAGAGCATCATCTATTGGAAAACCTCAGTGGACTTTATAAACTAATGCCCGGGAATAGCATAATATATCTGAAGATAAATCAAAACCCTTTAGCAGTTGCTGCTCGGAGTAGATTGAGTACTTTTACACTATTCTAGTAAAAACACCAAAGTATCAGTTAATATACCGGAAATGATCGTTTCATGCGTTCTCCTTTCTATGAAAATGTCGAATATGGGCAAAATATTATTAATGCTATTTGGCACGAAAACCCTTATCAAATGTAATGTATTAGGTACATGCCTACTACGATTTTTCTCTGACCCAAGGAATTGTTTCAATCAAATTCCTCGACAAACTCATAAAAACACGCCGATGATTATGCTATCATTTGCGCATATCAGAGATGAGGATGCTGTTCAAATGTGGAAACATGATGCTGCTGCCAGCAAGACAAGAAAGAAAATACTGAATGCATTTAAAGAGAGATCGTTGAGAGACGTGAATGTGAGCGTAAGAGGATTCATCTGCGGAAAAAGATAAGCGCACTAGAGGCGTTTACAATTACATTTCCACCGCTATTTTTCGATCTTTTTACATTATTTTGGAGAGCAAACCACGAATGCGTGAGCCATGAGTCCCGGGGGCGTTAGCAGCGGTGCCAAATCTTTTCCACAACGTTCGGGTCTGCCGGCGGACTAGCTTCGAGAACTTACTGGAACGGAAGAGGGTTAATCTCGGGCAGTTTCTTCGCATGTATTCTACGCGGTAGGGTGTCTCAAGTGTGGCGGGAGGAGAATGGGAGGAGGCTGTGAGATTCGGCTGTGGGTGGACCGGATTTCTTCGAGAGGAGACCAGGGAGTATGAAAGAGGCGCGAGAAGGGCGCGTGGGGAGGAAAAGGGCAGAAGGGTGATATTGGAGGAGGAAGGAAAGAGCGTGGGTTTTCGGACCCAAGGCGAGTGCGCCGCTAAAACTCGCCCTAATAGAGAACGGAAATCCATTTTCTTTTTTCACCGCGAAGACAACCGATTCGAGTTTCTCCCTCGCGAGGTTGAAGAGCTGAGGCTAGAGAGAGGCTGTCAACCATCCGTCTGCTCCCGGACGACCGATAACGGCGCACTCCGCATCCACGCTATTAATAGCACATGGTTTCGGGTAATCAATACGAGGACGCAATTAATATCGAGGCCGAGTTGAATGCAGACGATCATACACGGACTCCATGCCCGAAGGAACGAGTGATGGACGCAGGAGAGGGCACTGTTTGAGCGAGAATCCCCCCAGCTATTGTGTGATCAAAATGTGGGAGCGATGCGCACTCACTATTCGAAGGAATTACGTCTTCACCCGAGAGAGCTAATGGTCTCATTGTCTCAGACAGGCGGTTATAATTTATATGTATGCATTACCCACTGTACACGCCAATTACGGGCAATTTAATACATTTTGACTAACAGTAATAGATATGCCTTGGGTGGTGAAAACTGCTACCAGAGAGAATAGAATTCGTTATCTATGGTTATAGGGCAAGGACTTTAACCCGCAGCCTCCGAAGCTGGGATCGAACTAAGGGGCGATTCGTTCAGAAAAGACAGTAGCAATAAGTTTCTTGGTCAGAGAACCTTCAGATAAATATATACCGGCGGTTGTCTTACAACTTTTCCGACCGATCCGCATTCCTAAATACGAGATGAGTTTTAACAATGGCTTTTCAGCCCAGTCGACGCAATCATCATATTGTAACTTTTAATGGTTGGAGCATTCTATAATACAATGAGATGCATTTTAATTCAAGAGATCTAATTATTGAAAGGTCGAAACCAAAATTGTATCGATTCCGATCCGGATGCCAATTTTCAAAGTTCAATTCTTAAATGCGATTCCGTCGTATCTTACGATAAAACCAATTCCAGCTCATAAAAAAAAGCTTTTAAAAATTATAATAATTGTACTATGAAGACATTACGGCACAACTACTATTCGTGTGGCACCCCTTAGCTAAGCGAATAGTGTAAATTTTAGGCCCACACGTCCCTAATATGAGTGGTTGGTATTATATCATTATAGCACAATAAAAATATGCAGCAACTTTATATTTCACTTGAACATTCGTAATTACTAATTTCAACTGAACATCTGGGCAATGACTTTTTATTTTTACTATAATTTCAATACTATAAGTTCAATAATATTAGCATTACACAGTATATACGTCATGCACTAATTTTTTTACTGGGCTTAAACTTGTGATAGGAAAACAAAGAATTATTTCTGTCCGGATCCAGCCTATGGCATTTTCAGTCTTGTAAGAATGCAGCGAAGCTAAAAATCCAACCACCGATCTCTGCGAGAAACGTTTTGGAAAATAGTTTCAGCCTGGCATTATACAAGCAAACTTTACAGTAAGTTCTATCGGAAGAATTTGATGGTGTAGTCATCTCTTATGATTAGGTCTCTACTTCAACTGTTTCGGATCCTGAAATAACTTTCCTAACGCATCGTTGTACCTCGACCACTACCAGGCTCATAAATAAATTGGGCCACATGGGCCAAGTGTATCGGTTTCTTCACTCTAATTTGAAACAATATAATAGAAAATCCTTGCACTCTCATGTAGAGAGCAAGTCAAAAAAGAATACAAATTTAACATCAATAATAATTACTTTCTGAATAGTTTTGGCTTCATTTATGTGTTTCATCATCACAGAATATAACTCTTTCAGTCTGCAAACAATAACTTCTTCGTTTAAGGATGAAATATTGTTGCATTGACAGAATAGTTTAAAAATCTAATATTACTGATTAACGGGAATCATCCTCAACATTCATTAAGCGTTTGGTATAAGAAGTCATTTTTCAATCCCTATAGGTCTAAATTTATCGTCTTCAATTCATGCTAAACCATTTACACAAAAATAATTACCGATACAAAGTAAACATTTTCAGCATGGGCCCTAAAAAGTGGAATTGTAGCATTGATAAAAGCATCTTGGAAAGAAAGGCAAATTTTTCAGAGTTCACTGGCAGCGTTTGCGCTTCACACACTTCCAGTATTGAGATACTGTCTTCGTGACACCCCATTTAATTCAATCGATCCATTGCCTACATATTCAATCATATTTCAGCGATTACTATGGTTTCGTCGCACACTTAAGGAATCACAATTTCGTTAAAGCTTTCCCAGCCGTCATGGAATGAGATGACTAGGGAATAACGGGGCTCCGGAAATTCTCAAGGAGTCCGAAAGCCAACATTTACTTTCATGTAAATACATTTCATCTGCATCTACATCATACCCTGCAAGCCACCCAAAGGGTGTGTGGCAGGGGGTGCACATTTCATAGCTTTGGTGTCATGATTTCTCCAATTTTTTTAGTTTTCTTGGCAGACCTAGTCTCCCCTACCGAAAATTCGGCAGTTTTCTCCATGAACTTCTTCAAAGTTGACTGAATCACCAAAGTTAGGAGGGCTAACGCTTCCGTGTTTTCTAGATCACGTTAGCCCCGGAATCAGAAGTTCTAAGTCTGTCTAATGCTCCAGTAGAAGAATGGGCTACATTGTTTATTGCCGAGTATAAATTCCCAGAATCACTGCGGAAATCACTATGCACGCATGGGTGAGATTTCAGGCATTCCAACAGCAAAAGGTGACGTTTCACTTGCGTCTACATTTAAAGATACAGACTTTTTCCGTGTGGCTGGTGCTGTTTGTTAAAACGTTTTAATAAGCTAGACGTAGTTAAAGAATTTAAAAGACTTTGGGGACATTTCACGACAGTAGACAGATGCGGCGAAATGACCGTTAATTCGGTCAATATGGAAATGATTCCCAAAATCATCAACTTATCCACATAATACCAATTACGCTAGCAGCTGTGGCCAATGTAGCACATTGAAAACAATGTATTGAATGTCATCCCTTGCTAACAGTGAAAAGCCTCAGATTCGGAGCTTTTTTTTCGCTCTTTGCGTGGAACGAAAATGTAGGCACACGCGGGAATCCCCAATGACAAGTATAGCCGGAAATCGGAATCAATTTATTACGTTTTGAAGTGCGCGATCTCCATTCCGATCCTCGGCTAATAATCGACCTAAGTGCCATTGATAATAACATTCTCTATGTATAAAGTAGGAAAAATCCGTTCGCACAGAAAATATTTCATTCGCTAAGAAGCTGTTGTTATTATTACCATCATTTTTCTTTCTAAACAAGGTCGCTGCTTGTGGAGAGGGATTTAGCTTATTTGCGTAATTTACGCCATGAGTCTCACGGATCCAAGGTTGCCACTGATATTTCAAATCTCTCCATCCAGGTAAAAATAGCAGCTCAAAGGTAATGCACATGTGTATGTTGAGTCCACATCATGAGAATCGCGAAATTATAACTCGTTGTATCCGACATCTACATCTACGAAATACCGTGCAAGCCACCACTAGGGTGTGTGGCACGGGGTGATTCCACACCAGGCATGCAAAACTCATCCCAGTTTAAATCAGAACCGCGCACCTTTCCCCGATGCCAGATGTAGGCCAAAAGCAGTTAGGACATCAGTGCGCAGTCAGATTAGAAACCTGGAGAGCGACACGTAGAGGAACATGCTACCATGAAGTACACTACTAAAGATACAACTACTGGGTAGGATTACTAATTCGTCAGATAAATAGCACTACAAGGTGCTAAATCATGCAAGAGTATAACATGCCGGAGATTACATGCGAGGTTAGTAGTTAATAATCATGTTAAGATATTTAGCACTACTGAAAAACCTGGTCAGTATCCTAGAACTGATCTATCGCCACTATTACGAACATTCCTTCATAAAAAAGACTTAATATTGATAGCTATTTTAATGCACCCTGGTATAATTTTTCATGATTACCAGAACCAATTAATAACAAATCGTTACTTTAACCTACATTTGGATTGTGAGATGGGGAACACGGTAGTGAACCAACAAGCAATCAAAATAAAAATGCACGTGAACCTGTCGTTATACCACCGTTGAATTTAATCGGAATTTATATTGCTTTTTTAAAACTATTTCCACAGAATAAATCCAAGCAGGGAATAATCACGGAACATCACGAGCATGCTACAAAAAGGACGAAGGGGCCTAAAAGGGGCTTTTATAGATAGCATGTCAAAATGAGATGGTGACTAAGGATATTCTCCAAATTGCTTCTAGGTAACTGCCACGTTAATAGCACGAAAGTAGCGGGAAAGGAGGAAGCCACGACATCGATGTACATAGAATGAATTCTAACGCAGCCGACGGGAGGAAGAAGAAAAAAGGAGGCAGAAGAATTCCTTGAGACATTATTACAGCCTCCCGTCGACGTAATAGGTTCGGAGTGTATTTATGGCGTCGGCGCTACAAAGACAGACAGCTTCACTTATCTGCTCCAGCGGGTTAGTTAATCGAGTATAGTCGCCAGTCATTGAAAAAAAGAGAGATTAGTTTCGGAGATATCTGCGGATGGATGACGGCGGATGAAGTCATTCCAATCTATCAATCTAATGTGTCTGGTATCCTTGGGAGTACCTTTACGGAAAGCCGAACCTCCAGGTAATTTAATGGCCACTCATTGGAAGTGGGTCAAAGCCTTGCTACTGACGATATAATTGTTCCTCGTCTAAATAAGACCGGGGTGCCATAAAAACTCACCCAAAGAAAACGTTATTAAAATTATTTTGGCTGTGGACAACATTTTCCTCAATATCCAAGAAGATTGCTCCCTGGGCTGAGGCCGGTGAACGCGACATCTGGATAATTTCAGCCACAGATTCAAAATCGAGACTTAACTTGTTTGAGCGGCATGGTGTAGATGCTAGTGTGTGTAAGAAAACAGATGCGTGTGTTAATGAGAACTATTCTTCTCACTATTCTTCGAGACCTTTCCAAATGAAGTGCCTAACACTTGAAGCAGGAGTACAATTTTTGAAAAAAATTGCACTTCTGAAACGTGGCTGAATAAAATAATGCGCTCGAGAGTTGAACTTCAGATATGCTTAACGGAATGAGTTCACTCGCTGCAGATGAGAATCCAGAGCCACGCTTTATAATGGGTCCGGCTGTTGTTTATTCTCTCCTGCAAGACTCAACCAAAATTCAACCATGCGAGCACATTAAATAGTAGACGGAAAACCGCGCAATTAAAACCTTACGCCAGGATTAATCCCCGTGAGACTGAACAGGTTATTAAAATGGTGCGGAACTTCCTCGCGCGGTTGGATGAGCTTGTAGAGGCAAATGAGTGGAAGACGCGCAGCTGCCGACGACCTCTGCAATGCATGCATTCACGGTTGAAGGGGAGAGGAAAGCACCTCTCGAGCCCTGCAATACTTCCGTGGCGTTCTTTCAAAGTTATGACCGAGCGGTCGGCAAAAAAAACAGTTACCCTGACGCTGAATGAAAGAACGAGGCTGGGATTCCGGGCGTCCGTGACAGTGGACAAAGTCAAGAGACTCAACGGGGTGCGAGGAAACGCCGCGGGGTTTTGCGAACGCGGAGTACTTTAATATCATCTCCAATGGTATTCCTGAAAAGTGCATCGCTTGAGGATATCAATTCTTGCACACGCGGCCGCAGATATGGAAACCACTGACCCATGGAATGAAAAAATGGGCTCTTTCCGCAGCTTTGACGACTCACTTGTCGTATGAGTAGAAGAGGGCATACAATGAGTTTCGGAAAGTAATTCTAGGACCTAACCCGTTTATAAAGCCTGCAATACAATATACGGCACCTCAGTACATGGTCTTGAAGCATTTTTCCTCATAAAAAGAGGATCATCTATTTAAAATAATGTGATTTTACGTAAATTATACAAAGTTTCATATTTTAAGAGAAATACGAGGGAATCAGGGAATTCTCCCCAAGCACATTGCATTCCAGCAAGTTATCAGTTCGATGTCTGATAACGACTTAACTTTTCTTCTGTGCCATAACTTTAAGTAATTTCGTCAATAATGCTTTAGACAAATAATAACCAAACCTAGATTGCTGGCATCTTTGTCCAAAACAAATAGTCGCCCCCCACCTCCCTCTCCTTTACTCGGCAGAACTAATATCTAACGTCATATATGCCAGTTGGGAGAAACAGTTGGGTTGGTAGTCGTACTATACGTGGAGCGCTCTCCGTCTCACTTCCCAACGCAGCAGGGCGTGTTAATGCCCCTGCAACTGCCGTCATGGTAGTATCAGCAATAATCAAATATCAAGTAGATTCTAAAGTTTTAGCTTCATGGATAAATAGAGTGGACTCAACATAAAAACAGGAAATTCTCATTCCAGAAAGCTTCTTGGAATCCATGGAAAGGGCTTTTTACTAAAACTGAGGGTGACCTTTTGCCCAAATCATTCTTTACTCTGACATATTTTCAAATTACGCTTTCAAAATACGCTTCATCCCATTATAGCAAATTGGTTTTCAAAATACGAAAGAAATCCAGAGACATTGCCTACTTAAACACGACACACAGTCGCAAGATTCCCTACCAAAAATGGAGAAGCTTACCAGGAATGTTATCTTTTTCTGTTTAATTGAATCCTAGGCATGTTTCTCCTAAAGCACTCGTCGGTTCTGATAACATCAAACAACGTCGAAGCAGAGAAAATTAAGATTGAATAAATCAACAGAAAACAGTTAATTAAAGCACGCACCAGGCAATATGAGTATCCAAAAGCTTTCATTTATAGTCATTACTTGTTCTCCCTCCATTCCCGTTATAATCTCCTTTCGCCTATCATCCGGCTCTCTTTTTCGTGTTTATCATTTAATCCCTGCACATTTTATCTCCATTTTCTAGTTTTAAAAATCCATATCAAGGAGAGGCCTGAAAAGACATAAAGCGAACCAAACAGAATCTCAGATGACCTTGGGCACCAAGATTAATCTGAAATAAAATTTTGGAAGCCGACGTTTTTCATAACATGAGCTTAAGTCTTAAAAGCTTTGCTTCTGAACCGGAATATTTGGCTGTAACCCCTAAGAACGCTCGCAATTAGAACTAATGCGTTCCTAGAAAACATTTGGAATCGAATTTATATCTTTAAGACGCTATTCTTAAATGGGATTGTTAATATAGTTCACAGTTTCAGGCGACAACTTATGGAAATAGACTCAGCGTAGGAACACGCAAAGTATCAATCTTTTATTTGATAACTTTTGGATTATTAATATATCAAGCATCAACAATAGAATGTCCACTGATATTTGGGAGAAAATATCTACTCAGTGCAACTTTACATTTTTAGGGTGTGATATGTATAGAGCTTGAGAACTGTCTTGTATCTACTAATGGGTGTGAATTGAGAACGTAAGATGAGATAAGCTGTGCCTCTAGATAGGAAAGAGAGAATTGAAGTTAATGATGCTGATAATCCTCATCATGATAAAAGTAACCATTTATAATAAGACTTAGACCCTATTAATCCACATTTCATTCCACTCCCTTATGAAAAGACTTCCGAGTATAGCCTTTGCCAATTTAAGAAATCGTCTGAGACATTTTTGTTTTCGAAGGCAAGAAAATATAATTCCTTAAAAGAGAGACTTCACCGGTTTCTTCGGCGCGTGGATAAAAGTCCTTTCCAAGAGCTTATGTCACCCGCCAAGAATAAGTGATGAGGAGACCTCGCCTCTTCTTGGGAAACTCTGCGATCACGGCTACGAGGAAATGCCGCAAGCTGAGCCATGTGTGATTTAAAGCTCGCACAGAACATGAGCACCCTCGATTTTTTTTTAGGATATGAGCCAACAAACCTCTTTCTCACACTTTATAGAATTATAACTCAAATATAAAATTGGTTATTTATACTATTGCAGAACTTACAGAAATAAACTATATAGTTGTATCAATTCTAGGCATTGACCTTTTAGTAATATATTTTCAGAGCGGAAATGAAAAGGGGTACGCATGAAGTACGTTAATTTCGCACCACAGCATATCATGAAAAAGCCATCTGGGAATATGTCATCAAAAGTGAGGACGAGGGAAGGAAATTTCACGTTTGAGTAAGAAACAGAAAAAGTTCCACGCTTAAAAACCTTTAAGCCGTGAAAATTCCTTACCATGCCCATTTTTTGCAGACATCTCCATATTTTGTAAGGACAAACTACATTCTTACTATTTTGAATAAAACATCGAAGTGAGTCATTATGTAACTTCACGTTGCCGCGATGAGATAAAAAATATTCTCAGAACTCTCAAATTAAATTTGTCAAAGAAAACGTATTCCCTCAAAGCGTTTTCATTGGCAAATATAATACCACGACAAAAAACAATATCATACGTTTCATTTACGCACC
Organism: Ceriagrion tenellum; assembly: GCA_963169105.1. Taxonomy (NCBI): domain Eukaryota; kingdom Metazoa; phylum Arthropoda; class Insecta; order Odonata; family Coenagrionidae; genus Ceriagrion; species Ceriagrion tenellum. The sequence continues at coordinate 143,675,164 of OY720635.1, read as the reverse complement.
ATAAATCTTGCTTGATACATTCTCCATGTCCTTGGTGAAATTTAAGTGAATCGAACTAATATAACAACAAGATATCGAATGGTTTCGACTTTATATTGATTTATTTATGTTACACATAGCGAAATAGGAATCCTCGGCCATTTTTCATAGATAATTGTATAAAGCGACCGGATTTAATGTCTTACGTGATTGCTGAATAATGAAATCCAAAGAGAGATCATTTGAACCTAAAAATTTTATACATACACTAGGAAAATGAATTCACATTTGTACCGAGAAACAACCCGAAGCCAGTCATTCATCAGTTGAAAACGAGAAAAGGGTAGTAAATTCACTGGTAGCTAATCGCAAGACTCTCTCATTAGAAAATAACCAATGATCACTGATGATATGAACCGAGTCACGGGAATACCAAATACGTGTTTGCTGCCTACCGAAGGGAAAGCGACGGATGGCTTCTTGCCATTAATTCCATAGAGGTCACCAGTTCTTTGAAAAAGTCTACAGAAATCGGTAACCACACCAATTTCCTTCAATAACTAAGCAGTGGCAGACATCAATTATGAGCCCCAGTGAACGAAAATTTTATTCACCTATTAATCTTCGCAGTTGCTAGCCACTGAGAAGGATACCATATGTTTCCATTACCTATAGCAAAGAACATAAAGAATTGATTCTTCACAAATGGTGATACAAGAGAAATCTACAACAAAATAGAATCCTGTAAACCACCTCCGAGTGTATGGCAGAGGGGAATGGTTATATAACGTACACTTCATTACAAAGATTTTGGGACACCTAAGGAGATAAAGTTAGCAGAAGGTAAAACATGTATATACATACGGATTAATCACCGAAGAGAGAAGTCATAACATAAAGTTTCTTTGCCACTCACTCTATTATAATTATTCCATACTTCTTACAAATGCTTAAAATTTATAATGTTATTCAATACTGTCTTCATTGTGACTGCAAATAATTTCACGTGAACTAACATAATAAAGAGATTTAACCAAATACGTTCCATCTAGAATGGCCAAGCTCTCCTAAATAAATGCCAGCTATTGCAATTTTTTACATTATTCACAGAGAATAAATTACATTTCAAAGCCTCCCGTTCGGAGGAATAATGTCTCAACCTTATCTAATGTAATCCTCAGTCTTAACTTGTAAGTCCACATCAGTCATTCCGAGGTGCGTAAATTTCTATTAAAATACTTCCGATGGAATGTTTCACATCTATATCTACGTAATACCCTGCGATCCACCACGAGGGTGTGTGGCAGGGGGTGAAGATCACCAAACATGCACTATTGTTTTTGAAAGAAATGTTTGCAGCATTTCAAACTCTCAGTCAGCATGATTTGTACATACTTGAAAACGCATTCGTCAGAATAATTCGAGAGGCCAGTTTAGAAATGAATGTATTCCCGATAAGGCAGAGATTGCAGTCGAATATGGATCAAACCCTTTCTATAATCTAAGGACAATCCATCCGTAAGAAAGTCTGACGACTTCTCTGACGTGTCGAGGCATCGAAAAAGGCACCCAATTTGGGGTGGGGATAGGGGAGTGGGGTACAGGGGAGGATGGAGGGAGGTCGAAATTGGATTCCCTTAACCCTCGACGCCCACACCGTCGGTGACGCTTTTGGTGATTTGATTCCGGAGCGAGGAGAACTTTTGGCAGCGCCCAGCGTCGACCGGGCAACCGGCGACGGAGCGCGCTGTCAATTCCTGCCCTCTTCCCGTCCGGCTGCCCCCTCCCACGGTCACTCCCGCCCCGCTCAATTGGGGCAACTCGGGCCGCGTGCGTGGGCGGGCTGACAAAAGACAAGAGAGGGAGAGCGGGGGTTGAGAGAAGCAGAGAGGGAGAGAGCGTAAGAGAGACAAAGCATGAAACAAGTGAGGGGGAAGGAGGAACGGCGCCCGCGGTGGTGCATGGCTATGGACACCCAACAACAGCGCTAAACCGCCAATTTGGATAATGGGCTTGGAAGGCCAAGAGAGAGAGAGAGATAGGGGGAGAAGACGCATGCAAATGGTGCCAGGATTTCGTAGCTAATCCCCCGGGTATAAAGGCGTGGTGGACGAGTAAAGGGGAAGTTCCTTGAGCCACGTCATGCGACTCGTCGTCCCGAGTTGAGAGCTAAGGAATAGATTAGGCCGATGGAACTAAACATACAAAAGTGCGTAGCAGTCAGCTTTTGGAAAAAGAAAAATAGGCCAGGTAGGGCTTACAGAGTTAATAGTAAGGAAAATATTCACGCCGAGTCTGTTAAGTACTTAGGGGTCACAATTACTCACGACATATCTTGGGGAAAACATATCCGGGAAATATGCGGTCAAGCATATAGGAAGCTAGGCTTTATCAATAGAGTACTCGGAAAATGTGATGAGAAAGTGAAAGAACGTTGTTATTTTTCAATCGTTAGGCCTCATCTGGAATATGCTGTTAGTGTATGGGATCCATACGAAGCGGGGTTGATATCAGAGTTAGATCGCGTGCAGCGAAGAGGAGCTAGGTTTGCGAAACGATGCCGGTCAAAAGTGATAAAAATCTAGATACACCAAGCACATAATTCATTTTCACTGGATTAGCGAAATTTCTTCGGGAATATATACTCATTAACACCAAAAATACTTTCGTGAAGGAATGTATCACAGCCATTTCTCTGTTCAATAGTGTCTTGAGATCAGGAGTGTTCGAGGACGTTTTATGTTGCCTTCCTGAAGAGTGTTTTCAGATGATCAAGCTCTACGCAAACTATCCCCCGGACTCCAAGGAAGTAGCTGTAGATAAATTTGGAAATCATTTAAAATGCTGAAATTAATACCCATATGAAATGCTAATGCCTATTCTGTGTAGGAGTACAGCTAATAGTAGGAGCTCTCTTTGATAAACTCGGTGAGTCCAGGCGTGATTTCGAGGAAATCATGATGTAAAGAACACTTAGTATTTTTCCACAATTTATTTTCAATCGTACAACTACTTTCGACGCAAAGACGTCATCCTCAGGAACAAAGGTTTTAGGTCCCGACTATGTATACTATGATGTGCAACGGAAAAATTTTGTACCTGAGGATGACGCCTTTGCATCGAAACTAGTTGTACGATTGAAAATAAATTGTGGAAAAATATAAAGTGCTCTTTACGTCAGGAACTCTCTTTATTGAATAACATTTTTCTGTACTCGGCTTCCGACAAACGTCGATCTTCCTTCCTTAAAATACTCTTTTTAGGTATTACTGTAGCTAATCACCAGGGTCGTTTCAAAAGGCCTCCAGCATGTTGTACTTCAAATCTGAGCATTTCATACTCGTGCATGTACAATAACATCAAACCAATCATCTGTTATCCCGATATTTGATTTTCAACGGTGATTCATTCTGTCGTGTATCCGTGATAGCGGGGTTATCGGTAGATCCCGAGATTTCTGAGACCTTAAAGATATATGGATATTTTCGTTGCGGAGAACGATCAATTCTGCAAATTTATTAAAATATGTTATCCATGTCAACGATAAAAAATTATTGCTGTTTGTTTACCAAGATTAGCTGGCTCGAAATAAAAAGTCGGTCACTAAACATGCACTATAGTCAATCGCGTATTTATCCTGATACCGAAAGTAAATTTGAATTGAGTACAGTCATATATCACACCGTTTCTGCTCTCTTAGAAAACGGACGACATTAGCAGCCAAAGGGATATATGTTCCTAAGACGAAATAATCTACCTGGCCGATAACAGTAAGCACCGTAACCATACAGGTTACCAGAGAATAATGGTGTTAACCGCTATAAAATGAATACCTAAGTATTTAATATAAGCCATTAGGCCACAATGGGCCAAAAAACCTGTTTAATGAAATGGAAAAGCATTCTTACAGAATATTACTATCGGTCATGAATTTTCACCCTCACCAAATCTTCAATAAAAACCAGCCACTTAAAGTTAATATTTATTTTATTATACTGCTCTCCATGCAAGTTTTACTATTTCAGTTGGTCTCAAATACATCAATATTTGTATTTTGTAGGCCAAATAAGAGCTTGCGACTGTCGCCTTCTTTTTCTGCAAATAAGGAGATACTGCAATGCAGGGGGCATCTTGGAATGGTTAATGCAGGACTAATTATGTAATTATTTTTAACACCTAAATGTAGCACATTATTTGCAAGTGTGTAGATTTATCAGAATGAGTTTTCATATATACAATCAACTCCACTACCATTGACCAGATTTTCAACAGAGGAAGATCTTGGAGTAATAACGGACCAGAAACTTTTCTATGCCGACCACATCCATACCATAAAAAGTAAAGCCACGTCCCTGTTAGGCCTACTATATCATTACAGTGAAATTAGAGATCCCAAAGCTTTACAGACATATTTCTCATCTATTGGTCTTCCTCTTCTCTCCTACTGTTCCCCTATATGGTCGATGTCAGCCACAGCTAATGTTAAATCCCTGCAACATATCCCTAACTTCTTCGCACGCATTGTTAAAAATAGAATGCCAAATCTCCACAACCTACCCTCTGATGATGTCTTGTCCTCACTTTTTGTCAATAAACTTTATTATATATTCCTTAAAACTAATCTTAAACTTATACATAGCACACTGAACTCAACCATTGACTGCCCCGACCATTTTTCCTTGATAAATTTCAGGATACCTCCCAACACACCAGGACTCACTCATTACTCCATATCCCCACTCCAAGGTTATCACTTACCAAGTGCTCCCTCATTTTTCTTCTCTAGTTCATTCCCTTCCTGAGAGCATTGAGCCTTTCACCTATCTTCCAGCGTCTTCGCTAAAGTAGCCGTGTGTCATTCCCAAAAAAAGTAATTTCTACTATCTTCCCACTTTGGATTATTATTTGTTACCTTCTTCTTGTTATGTTTTTACGTTTGTGTCCTTTTTTGTTTTTCATTCGTTCACGGTAAAATGGCTTCATGCTGTATGTGATACTTTTGTAAAATAAACTAAGAAATTACTGCTGAAATGCTCATTAGTTTTTGTAGCATCGTCGCTTTGTAAGGTTTAAGATGTCGTCCTTAGCTCGCCTGAAACGAAAATGATTGCTTATCATTCTATCGACGACCGCGTTAAATTATGCTTTCTGGTAGGAATGGCACAAAAAGAGTACGAAAAAGGTACAAAAATTGATTTTATAATTTCGTCTCAAACCATTTACAATAAAATACACCGTCACATAATTTCTTAGCGTACTAGGAAGGACAAAATAAATGATGTAATAAATAATTTCGTCCCAACCGTGCCTTCCTATCTTACAGCCGTATTTCGAAACTGAGCTCTTAAAGACACACCCACGACGAGATTCGTGTGTCGACTGATTACGCTCCTGCTCCCTATTTCCTCCGATTGTCTCTCGTGGCCAAACTTTTTAAAGCGCCGGAGAGTGCACCGTCGTCGTCTGCCGTCGCCGGTTCCGCAGCGTGGAGACGGCACAGGACGTGACGCCAGAAGCGGTGCGCGCTAGACGGTGAATGAGACGGAGAAGCCCACCTCCCCTGTGACGAGGGATTCTTTCCTGTGGCCAGGAGCCAACTTGGAAGCGGGGGGGAGCGTGTGGGCGATCCACTATAGCACGTGGGTGCAAAGAGCGTATGCACATATACGGAAAGGCCTTTTAAAACAGGATCGCTCTTCGTGGGAAGGAGTTTTAAATGGACGGCGTGCACGACTAGATCTTTAAAAGAAAACGTCCACTGCACATGCCGCGAATTCTACCCCGATAATTTTCTGCGCGTTAGGTGCACTTGTGGTGAGAGTGGCGTCAGGTGGCGCCATCCCTGCGCCTTCGCTGGTAAACCTCATTTCTTTTTTTCAATTTTCACTCTCTCAGCGGCTCTCAGTGCTCGGAGCTCTCCCTCGAATCTCCCTATGCTCTGAGGGTGAGTCATACTTCACGGAAGGGAGGGTAGAGTGCGAGGGAGTGGACGGAGGCGTGAGGGGAAGAGAGTTGACGCTATACACCATCTGGAGTGTGCTTTTTAGCTCTTTCCTTTAATTGTTACGTAAACAAGCTCCTTGCTAAGCGGCAGTTAGGTTGTTTTCTAGATCGATTTCCATGCAGTCCGTCCCAGAGGAGGAGTGCAGGCGAGAGGGTAGGAAACGGATGGCACTCGAGAAGTGGAGAAGTCGCAGCAGGCAGACATAGGGTCTATTTCGGGGGAGAGGAAGAGGGTGAAAAAATAAGCTCATCTAGTATAAATAGGGCATTATTTTGGTTCCATTGCTACTTCTCTCCACGGGTCATCAATCAGGGAGACAGTTGTAAAATGAAGGTTAATTTTGGATGCAGGGGACCGTTGTAAAACAAAGGTTAATTCTAGAGAATAAAGCTTTCCGGAATCCTGAGAATAGATCATTATCCACCACGGCGCACATAAGGGGGACCTGGGCTACCAAACAATAAGTCAGAAGAGAAAAGGAGGATGGAAACTGGAAAGAGATAAAAATGTAACGTATTTTTAAATAATCTATCTGCGCGAGTCTAAAAATAACGAGCAAATGTATAGATCAAGTCGGCCACATATTTTGTAAATCAGTAATTTTTTAGTGTTTTCTACTAACGCAAATGACGTTTGCAATATGCTGCGAGTTAAGTCGCTCAACACTGAGGTGACAGAAATTTAAATCAATTCATCACCCTCCAGAAACCTAGCCACTGGATTTACGTTTAAATTTAACAACCCCTCTAGATCTGTAATTCTTTCCAAGGATACATTTAGGTCGTATCTCCTTGTGTATAATTTGAAAGAAAACAGCTCCATTGAATTCCGACAGCATCTGGGATGAATTCATTTTCTGAACATTATTATAGACCACAATGCTGATACATGCCGATACACTAAAATACGCTTATGCCACCTAAGTCTTTAACCCGAAGGTCAGAGTGATCGACAAGGGTTAAGCCACAAGACCAATGGCGTAGGAATTTCATCAAAAATGGAGAGACAGTTCCCTTCCCTATGCCGTCTGTAGCTTCTCAGGTAGATATAACACCCAGAAAAGCACACAGCTTGGATTTTACCCGACGTTACCAAAGACCTCACCCAGATTCCAATCCGGATTTTCCAGCGGGTAGCCATTCGCTCCACTCACTGAGATGCTTCGGCGTCGATAAACCTTACGTGAACATATTATGTTCACCCCTATAAAATTATTTTCCAGGATCTCTTATGGGTCTTTGGGGCTTCCACTTCAAGGGGTGAAAGAAAGGGGAGCTTACAGGGTCTGGTGAAATGAATAGGGAGCCGCACTCGATCAGGGCCGGTCGATCGTCGAGCACTCTTCACCCGAGGAAAGTGTAGGTGGGTCAGAGGTGAGGCGCCAGAGCCACAATCGTGAAGAAAAAATACGTCCGAGGGAGACAACAAAATTGCGGCGCAAGTGAGCAGCGACCTGGAGGATGTTACTACAAGGAGGACGTGCTCAGTGAGCGTCCTCTGGCTCGGAATTTGTCGTCTCCAAGACGCGAGACGACCCCTTAAAAACGAAAAAGAATGTCCTTTTTCCCTTCCACTCCGCGACAATCTCCCCGCCACCTCCTCCCCCTGGCGTCCTACATCTTTAAACCTCTTCTATCACAATTCTTACCCCTTCCGCTTTCTTTTAACCTCTCCCTTCATCCAATTGGTTCAAGAACCCGAGAGGAACGACATTTTGACGGCGAGCGAACTACTTTTTGTGGAGCAGTCTACGGCTCCCACGCCTCCCTCCTCGAATGAACCTCTTTTCCTCCCATTCTCTCGGCCCCTCCTCTCTCCCTCTCCTCGCCCTTGTGTCCGCTTGCTCGTCGCCGTCGAGCGCCTCGCTTTCCAGGCGACGCGAGAGACACACAAAGAGAGTCAAAGACGCCGCTTCCTCCGCTGCAGCCGCTTGTTGTTGTTGCGGACTTGGTCGCCTGATGAATAAGACAAAGAATTCTCGGGCGGTTCACCCATGTTCTGTGGACGCAGTCGCCGCGAGTTTTCGGTTTATCTCCCGCAGCGGGAAATAAACTGAAATAATCCTGTGTGAAAAAAATTCCTCGCGTGTTTCTCAAACGAGTAATTGTCTGCAAAATTTCCGCTCCGCGATGAAGATGGCTTCCATTTAGCGCGCAGAAGCCCATTGTGATTTTCATCCGAGCGATCGCGCCGCGCGATTTGAGGCAAATTCCTCGAACAAATATTCTCGATCTGGTGCCGTTGGCGAGTAAATTTTGTTTAAAGAGGGATCATAAAGCGTTCCTCCACTTTGATCGAAAAATGCTGGCTTATCAGATCAGGGGCGTATATCTTATTGTTAGACGTATAAAACTTTAAATAGTCATTTTTATTACATGTGCACACCTGTATTCGATGACCGATTCATCTCAACTCCAGTCATCTTTTTATAATATATTTCAAACTTAAATTATGTGGCATGTGAATTAGAGTGTACTTTTTCTGATGATCAATCAAAATTAACGAAGCGGCGTATCACTGCTCTGCAAGCGATTGTAAGTCCAACAATCCCAAGGGCGATATTGAATTTAAATTCATTTATTTTTACCAGGTGACAAGTTGAGAAATAAACAGTATGTAGTTGACTCAGAACCAACACCCAGGGAGGGGTGTGAATTTCTGGATAACCGTCAGAATTAAATTATTCTCCAAGGATGAAATTATTCCATTGTCCTAAAATGCTGAAACCAATACCCGATGAATATTTTTCATATTTTTGATAATTCGCATCTATTAGTCATTGTTATCATCTATCTGACATAGAAACTGTCGCTGCTAAGCCTCTCACGTTGACTTTGCTTTAATAATTTCCCACATGCTTCCCTATCCTAGTATTTTCTTTCCTTCTGTTACATTCTCACCTAGCTTCATACACGCCCTACTGTTCCGAACACTCACAAAATTCCACTTGTATCGTCATACGTCTAAAGCTAGCCACAATGAAGCATTACCCAATATGGGGGTTCAATTCGTAAAGAAAATGTCAGGATAAATATTTTTCTTTAATCCTACCATTTACTCGAAATAATTTAAATAGGTGCAGATAAAAAGTATCCACAGAGATTTGTCGGTATTGAATAGCTCGAAGTTCTGACAGCCAAGGTCCAGATCGCAATCAAATAATTGAGCAACGATCTGGATTTAAAAACTTTTTTGATTCCCTAGAGCCATATAATTGTCAATTAAACCATAGAAACTATTTTAGAAACCACTATGTTCAAGCAGGAATTACTCAATTTTGAGCCAACAATAAACGGATATAAAGTGTTTAATTATGAGCTTATTTCGAAAGAATTCCTTGACGATATTTAATAAAAAAGTTATAGATGAAAAAAATGGGTCTTCTAAGTATGTACTAAGAAATCAATAAATGCGGAAAGAAAGAATATGGGGTCATGTTCTGCACTTGGTCACTAAAATCGGCTCTCAATTTGAATCCATCACATACGTGCGAAAACTCAAAATCTGAAAGTGCTTGTTTTTGTGATTTATTGAAGGTTGTATAAGGAGAATATAAACAGTACAACGGCTGATCGGTGAACGTTTAAACCCCGAATAAACCGGAAGAATGAGTCTGCTAAGGGTTAGATACAGGAAAGATGAATAAGATGACATCTCATGGTTATGAAAAACGAAGGCAGTTGGAAAGCGAATCGAATTATAGTATATGCTGCGTCGATGTCCTACATTAGCGCCAACACTCGCAACTTCTTTGGCTTTAAAATTCACAGATACAGGTAATTGGAGTTTTAATGGAATAATTACCTACCATGAAATCCCATCTTCCCCGCGGAGCCGAACGAGTTAGATCAGATACACATTAATTTAAAAAACGCATTGGAGCGTCTCTGGCATTGTGCCAGGAAAAAATAAAGGAAATCATAAATATTGACGTAATCAAAAATCAACATAGTCACTCTCGTTTATCAGTAATTTTCATTTCTTTGAAAATAGAAGTAACTCAGCTGTTTTACATACATGCTGATACATGTTTTTCACTTTTAAGGGACAATAATTGAGATTATATAAAAATAAATATTGACTATTGATAATGAAGAAGCCCGAAGAAACTAACTAGGCCACGTCGGTCTCCACATTATTCATTTTAGTCGTGAATGTGAATAAAAAATTGGCTAAAGAAAATGAACCAATGAATGATTTTTAGAACTTGGAGCAAATGTTTTCCCGCTTCAAATACACATCATCATGCATTTACGATCAATAATAAACCCATCCTGGAATCCATGATTGTATGTTCAGCGGACTAATGCGACATTTGTATTGCCATCTGTGAGACGAACATGACGTAGAAAATGTGAAGGCCACGATGATTTAAAATCTTTTTCGATTGCCGCTCTCAATCCGAAAGCCAGCTTAAGACCTTATTTGATACTCTGGGTAAACTTTTATGAGGCTAATAAGCTTTGTCCACTGCTTGAAAAAAGACAGTAGAAGAAGTAACTGTAATCGGTGATGCTGCAGAGACAATATGACCCTGATGCATGGCAGCTAACGAATAAAAATTCCGACCCATAGACAATCGCATGTCTGGGAGTAAAATCTTTGGACGTCGTTTACTTTTCAGAGATTTCCGAGCGCAACGTTAAGATATTTATTGGCATCCCTCGATGCCTTCATTTTCCATCAGTGCTTCAATTATACCACCACAAGTGAGGACCAAAACCAAGTAGATATTAGCAACTAACCATGTCACGCTGGTTTCACATCGTATCGGAAGGTATACATGCACAGCAAACTCGTTGGCGAATCCGCCGCTATGCCCACGCCCTCAAGGCGACTCCGAGTGATGATCTATGCAAGAGATCATCTTCCACGTCAATCCTACAACGGTTACCACAGAAAAAATGAAAAAATTGGAAACTGGGAATGCCCCGTAATTATTTAACAAGGGAAGATAATTCGAAAGGCAAACTGAATACCCATCTTCCGCTGAGCGTCAGAGAGCAGATTACCGCAACTAAGAGCAACCAAAACTTATGGAAAGTTCTCAGCAACGGTTGGAAATTATTTAAGCTAAAGGTTTCAGGCCATATTTAGAGAAATTGACAGATTTTCAGTCAGTAAAAAACAGGCCACTTTTTCAATGTAAGGGCAAATTTAACACTCATTATGAATTGACAAATTGGCCTAATGTATATATATATATTCTCAATAGTCGTCTAATTTTTCGTGGGTGGGAGCGAAAAAATTATAAGGGCCGGGAAGAAAGAGGGTTCTTGGAAAACACTCATCTCAAGATTCACTCTACAATGAGAGAAAGGTGGGATACATTTCGCAAGCGCGTATGAAGGGAAATAAATTTGCATCGAATGTACAATTAACACACCTCTTCTGCAGTATAATTTTCTACCATTCCTTTCAATATGAGTCGAGAAGGAGAATAGGTTAGTATAGGTATATATTAGCTTCTAATATCAAGATACTACGTTCGATTACCGAAATAATCGGATATAATAGAGTATAATCCCTGTCCTTTGTGAGTACCATGCGGAGAGCACTCTACCCGTTGGATGGGACGTTAATCCGTGATCCTTCCTGCGTCTCTCGAACAGCGTAGGATGAAGCTGACTAACTGCTTCTCCCTACCTATTTGACACTTCCTCAGTATTCTCCTATCTATTCTACATTTACATCCTACCCTGGAAGCCACCGTAAGTATGTTAGACTATCAATTACATGTAATTCAGCGTAGAAATTAACTTTCACCATCATGCACCACAATATAGGTTTGCTACAGAAACTACTAAATTAATCTATAATGCAACTATTTAAATGTAATACATACAAGAGCCATGCAGGGAACATGCAAAATATGATGTTAGCAATACTTGGCAGATTTAAAAACATGCATTAGGGAGCACATCGATTAATCGGCTACACTACCTGCCAACAACCCTACTTCTACATCTACATATACGTCATACCCTGCAAGCCACCCATAGGGTGTGTGGCAGGGGGGGCTTCCACACCAGGCATGCATGAATGATACGGCAGAACACCGAAATTACATTGAAACCCGCGTCCCACACATGCCACGCGCCAATTAAAAATCTACTGACCAAGAAACATTCTATCGTCAATCGTTCCAACATGCAAGGGATACAAAAACTACTACTACATATTCAAAATATCATGCATAAATAAGAACATCAATATTTACATCATGCATAAATAAGAACGTAGAGAATATAAAGAGAAAGAGCTACTGCCTACCTATTGTCACTATTCGAACTATTCATGACGACGATCACAGCTGTTATGCTCCCGAATGGTACGCGGAAAAAATGACATTTTATAACTATCGGTTCTACAATCTAGCTCTCTAATTTTATTGGCGCGATCTAACCTGCCGTAGTACGAGGGGGTTAATAGTATGTTTTTTACGTCGTCAGAGAAATATTTTCCTGAAATTTAGTTAGGAGATTAAGCCTATACTTTAATCTACGCTGTGATAGCGATTCCCATCCTAATTCTTCTAACAGTCCAGACACACTAGCCAACTTATGGTAGCATCGTTTCACAAACCTAGCTCCTCTTCGCTGCACGCGATCTAACACCTCCTTTGTACCTCTCTTTTCAAAACGTCCTCCTTCCATCTCTTCCGTCTCCTCCAAACCTCTGCCATAAATTTCCTCTCCTCTCCAACCATATCCAAACCTCCTTGTTCTTCCAGCTCTCGACCCAGACCACCATTGCCTACTTTCTCCACACCCACATCCCAAACACCTCAAGTCTATGCACATCCTCCCTTCGAAATGACTACATCTCCGACTCGTATAGCGCCACGCTCCATATTAGAGTTTTCACCTGCCGTTCCTTTATTCCTCGGCTTAGATTCTCCTCATGAAATCCCCCATCTTTGAAATTGCTTCCTTAGCCGTGGCAATTCTACATCCAATGTCCTTACCATGGCCTGGACCTGGACCCTAGCCGGCTCACTGGGCCAAGTCCATTTTTGCCAGAATTCAATTTCGTTAAAGCACTGTCCATAATTTCAAGGTTTTTTAAATTTAGCCCGTATTCCGCAGCCTTGCCAATAGTGTTTTTAACGTGACACTATCACGTGGGAGGCCGCCCCACTGGGGTCAGACGCCTTTTGCAGCCGCTTCACTGAGGAACAGATGCTGCGCGGACTACCATTCGTCTCTCTCCTAATCTTCGACTTCTCTGGCACGGGTATCCCTACCAGGAGCATTGCGCCCGCCAGTTCAGCTCGAGGGGGTCATCGGAGCGCACAAGCCCTTCCACCACGACATGGTTGTAGACCTTGGGAAGAGAGGAATAATGGAAGAGGGAAATAGTAATTAAGTACCATGTCTATCGAGCACTTAGCCTCAGCAAACTACATCTATTCCTGAGAGCACATATGAAAATGTGACATCTCAATACCAAATATACTTCTTTACAGCTGCCTGCAGTACTGTTCAACCGCAGTTGTCCAACACGAAAATGAAAGCTAGCAAAAGTTAGGGAATACCTTCTGAATGACCGCCCCGCACATCAGTATCCAACGCGTCAATTCTACTTTCGGTTTCGCGCTAGAAACAAGGTCGCTCGGCTCTTTAAGTGACGGATTAAATGGCTAACTCTGAAGTGCATAATGAACTAGTCAGAGACTTTCGCTGAGGACCGTGGGTGGCTTTAAATTTCCAGCGCTAACAAACACCCTTTTTTCCCCCGGCCTTCTGACACCCTCCCGCGCCCCCACTCGGACGCCCACGGCACAAAATAATCTTCCCCGCCCGCTCTCTTCCTCGGCCGTGCATCCAGCACACACCGTGTCACACCACGCCCCCTCGAATCCTCCACCATCTCCTCTCCCATCCACTGCCACACGCCAATGTGGGCGAACCGCTAATGCCTCGAGAGCCGCTGCGGGTGGCGTGTTCGCCGTGGTGTGTGGGTCGCGCGAGCAGGACCTTGGGATGGACTGGATGCGGGGAGTCGAGCGAGACGGGGAGTGAGAGCAACTCCCTTGGCGACTACTCCCTTATATGGTAAGAGGAGCTCTCCGAGTGGGAGAGAGAGAAGGAGAGAGCGCGGAGGAGGCAGGCCCACGTAGGCGGCGATGGCTGCCGACTGCCCTGCCGCCGCCGCGACACACCGAGCGAGTCCCAGTGGACGGGTGAGGTGGCGGAAAGGGGATGTGGAATGGCGATGCCGCGGCGGCGAGGAAGCAGAAATGGAAGCCACGAGGAGAGGTGGATGATGGATTGGAGGTGCCGAGAGCTAAAAATATCTCCCATCTCTTGAGGCGGATGCATAAACTGAACATGGAAGAGCCTGGAGTAATTAGGCTCTGGACGATTAGAGATTCAGATTTTTAAGGCCATTACTTACAAGAACCCCGACCAAATGGTGGCTATTTCTCATAAGATGTTCGAAATAATGCTCCATAAGCCATTACGTTCCAAAAAATAAGAAGTTAAACAGATAAATGGTGATAGCTGGATAATTTAAAATACGTCTTTTAATTACAATTCTCATTGGATCTCCTCAATAATATTCTTCTAGCTACGGTAGGTTTACAAGGGAGCGTTTCTCCTCTGATATATAATATTCAATCGTCCATTTTCATAATATAATGCTGGAGTAGGGCGTTAACTTGGGTGAATTCACCATAACAAGCATTATTAAGGAAATATTGTGTACAATTCCACACTTTATTTATGACCCGATCGATTTCAGCGTCTATAGCTTCATTTTCAAGGTAAAAAGTGCAGGTTAATTTCTATTTGGTTGTAAATAAAGTGTGTAATTGTACAAATTATTTCATTAATAATGCCTAACGTCTCTTCCTTGCTTCGTTTCTCTCTTCAGATTAGCATACCTCCTACATCTCTCCATCGATAATTGGCATGTCCTTTCCTCACACTTTCCTGAGTTCTCACCTCTTCTCCCTTAGACAAATCTTCGCCAGCTTCACACTTTCCTTCCTAAACATGCTACTAGTACTAGTAGGTACTTCTTACTTTGCCATCCTTTCCGGCCGTTGAACTTACTCATTTCTCTCTACTCTACATCTTAGATTCCTCTATCAATATGGAGTCTCATTGAGGGAACTTAACCGAAATCTCATTTAATGTAAAACATTATCTAATTTGCTATTCTCTAAATATTTCCCCAATTTCATCCACGTTTTCATTGTCACGGTATAAATGGCTAAGCAGAGCCCGCTGAAATTTAATTTTTATATCCCTATGACCAACTCCGCCTTCCTCACCAGGATTACCAATGTATTTTGTCCCTATTTTCTCGAAAATATCAGAGTTGTTTCCTGGTTTCTCGGAGGGGGTTACAGCTCTTCCTGGGTGTCCTAAGGTGCTCCCAAAATTACTTCTCAGGGCAAGGTACGTGCGCCATTAAAATATTATCCAAATTTAGCAATTTTAGGAGACTACAAGAAGATGAGCAAATTACAATTAAATTGGCAAGTTAATGAAGGAGGTCTGGGAAGGAAAAACTTGAACTTACTAGTGCTCGAACTTTTATATTATGAATGCCTGTAGATTTCATTGATCGGTAAGAGCCTTTCGACAAATTAAATATCAATACCTTTTCTCAAACATAAGTTTTACTCTTCTTCAAATATAAAATCGAGTGAAGTCGATATACGACATCGGATCGGTCGACTCGTACAACGGCGCAATGCTGGCACAAAACTAAACCATGTATGCAGGACCTTTCGGAGCTCAAACGATGCTTCGTAGGGACTTCACGTAGACCGCTATTGAATAGTATAATGACCACTTTTTGTGGCAAACCGAAAATTCATAGGCTCACTGCCAACTGAAACACATTTTTATATTTCACAGCAAGCATTTCCAAGATCGATTATTATTACCTCCATTAATTATACCCATTTCTTCGTCTCTCGTATATCTCGTTTTCTTCGTCTCTCGAAAATTTTGGTATCGAAAAACATTGTGTTCCAGTGATCAATATCCGTTCCACACGTTCAGAGGTGCCGCCTCTTCCCACTTTTAACTTTCCCTTCTTGTAATCTAAAATGTGGTCCAACAATTGGCATTTCATGAAGAAGTTTTCAACCTTCACATCCGGCAACTAAGTTCCAAAATCTGGCGTTTTTCTAATCCTACGTTTCGAATTTCCGATACACTCAACCATCGGATTAATTTATAGACTAGCAAGAAAATACTAGGCTTGGGAGGCAACGCGTGGGCAGGTTAGAGGAATATAGAGGAGAAATCTAAGATGGGACCGTGGGTTGGAGGGTATAGAGCGAGGTCGATGGCGGCGAGAGAATGAGAAGGTGGCGAGGCTTGGGAGAGCCGCGATCCGGGGTCAGGTGAGCCTCACGGCGACAACGGCGAGGGGTGATAAAAAGAGGTGGGTCAAGATTCACGAGAGGTTGGGAGTGCCGCACAGCAACGGGCTGAGTTTTTGCTTCGCTCCGACGGAAAACGCAAATTAAGACACATGCGGCATCCTCGAAAATACCGAAATCGATTTCACGCCCACACGCGCGGGTGAAAAGAAATTTCCGTGAGAGAAAGGCCAGTCTCCAGAAATTTCTCACCGGTCAGCGCCACCAATAACATTGGCATTCAAATGCAGAGACCGTTTCTTAACCCATACAAAGCGATCAAACTTTGGTTTCAGTCACCGTCATTTTATAGCTAATTTCTGCAGCTGAAGGCAGTTTGAGCGAGATAGGTCCCTAGTCATAATGCAGATCATATTCGAATTATATTTTTCAAACTTCAGCAGCAGTAGGAAGCATGAATTCAATATTGCCTTATTAATGGTGCAAAAATATACTTTTCTGAATACTAATATTGAAATTCTGAGTGATAAAATAAATATATCTACATAAGTCTTTATTTTGACTCATTTTTTCACGCGGAACGGTTTAAACTCCTTCATGACAGAAGGTTTATTGCAAAACTGAAAAAAATATGCGGTGACAATGTGATTTATTTTCAAAAATAGTTGAAAAAATATAAACTGTTAATTTTTGACGAGATCTAGGTTTTTAAACTCCTCATTTTCTAAAATAAATTCACTCTGGAGTGCATACACGTACGATTTCGTATGTGAAAAGGCTTGATTTTTCGTCAAAAATCTCGAAAAGTAGTTAAGTAAAGGACTCATATTTTGGTATTTTTGGAAGGGTAAGAAATGTTTACAAAAAATGATACCAAATTCATTGATTTCTTGGCGAATTGATATTTCGCTCAAACTATCTTAAGCCGCTATAGCTAAACACAAAAACACTTATCTGTGGATAATAAAGCACGAAAAATTAAGCTTGCTTTCTTAAAACTCGCTAGCTCGCTTATATGGGTCAACAAGCAATATAAATTAGTGTTTAATGATAAATTAATAGCTCATTAACGTAGGGTAAACCTCATTTGGTCACTGTGAGGGATAAAAGTTGATCCATAAGGCGATAGTTGAGCTTAGCTCGTACAAAAACCATCGGCCTATGATGCTAGTATGTAGATGCTGCTAAAGGGGAAGGAGGTTACCCTTTTCGCACCAATAATCCGAAAAACAAAGCGACTTAGGAGGAGCAGAGATTTCATCCAGATATGAACGAGGGGCCGGTTTGCCCGGGCCTGAATACCCTGCCATTCTGTCTATCATCTGCCTGCCTACCGGGTCTATCACACCAACACTGTCCCATAGCATGAAAAAATTATTCCCTACGAAAAGTGCGACTGGATTTTTCCCTATTTCTTCTGTATGTGGTAATTTCAATTTTATGGATAACAGAAAATTATCCCTCAGGAGCAGTAATGCAGTAGTTTATGAGGAAATTAGAAATGAAGAGGACATCCAGTCTTTAGATAATGATTTAGATGGGATTGATGATTGGTGTGATAGTTGGCAGCTAGAATTCAATTTGAAGAAATGCGCGATAATGAACTTTTGGAAAAAGAATGGCTTTCCCCGGAATAGTTATTGCATCAAAGAAAAGAAAATATCTAACGTAGAATCTATTAAATACTTAGGCGTCACCATCACTGAAGACATGTCATGGGGGAAACACATCGGGGAATTAATTAGTGCAGCAAACCGTAGATTAGGATTCGTAAAAAGGGTTCCAGGCAAATACGATGAGAGAGTACGAGAAAGAAGCTATTTTACACTTGTCAGGCCTCATTTAGAATATGCCCCTAGTATATGGGATCCATACGAGAAAGGTTTGATAAAGAATTAGAGCGTGTGCAAAGGATATCCGCTAGATTTGTTAAAGGCCGTTATGATAATTGTATAAGTGTTACGAGTTTAATAGAAGAACTAGGATGGGAATTACTATCAGAACGCAGGTTAAAGTTTAGGCTAAACCTTTTAAGTAAATTTAAGTAAACCGATTTGTTCACAGATGACGTTAGATATATATTAAGAACCCCTGCGTATTATGCTAGGTTTGATCAGATTAACATGATTAGAGAGAAAGAGTGTCGAACCATTAGATTTAAAATGTCATTTTTCCCGTGTACCATCAGAGAGAACAATGGGCAGCGTAGCAAAGGGATAGGTAGGTGAAATATAGTTAGAGTAGTCTGTAGTGCATGATGCATGTAATAATAACCAATATTCCGTTTCTTATTATGTAGATACTAACCATCTAGCTGCATGTGACCCTGTTCTCTAGCATGTCTCCCTTAAATATCCTAGTTGCATGGCAATAGTGTATGTTTGGTGATCTTCACCCCCTGCCAAACACCCTCGTGGTGGCTCGCAGGGTATTACGTAGATGTAGATAGATGTAATGAATATCTGCGCCATTTTTACCCCCTCACTTCACGTCAATACTTTCAGCTCTCTGTCTAATTCTTCCCATGAAGCTGAGTCACCGTGGGATATGGTTTCGGCTAAACATCAGAATTAGAGTCCACTGCTCATGAGCATACATAGATATCCAACCATAAATGCTCATGTGAACGCTCGACAGGGGAAACTTAACAATATTAATGAAAAGAATACAATAAAAATGGAATATGCTTGAGCCTTTCGAATTCAACCTTTAGTTTTTTACAGTCATTAACCAATACTATCGTTTCGATAGAGTTTATTGCACAGATAGATTGTGCAGTGCGAGGGAAAATTATGGGAATAGAGACTTTAGCGGTGTTTAAAATGAGTTGATTAAAAACTAACACCGACAAACCGAGCTTAAAACTTAGGACTGCTTTAGCAGACATTGAAGTAAGCCGATATACTGAAATTAAATGTTCCCTAAAAGCAATAAAAATGACGGGTACGTAATATATTGCTTGGACGTAGACTAAGAAATGAATATCCAGAGTGTCCAATTTCAGTACCCTAGTGCTATTAATATTTCGCAATACTAAAAAAAACCTCAAAAAAATAAATTTAAGAAAGTTAAAAGTATATGTCCAAATGTAAAAAGATTATGAAAGGGATATACCAAGGCATAATGGACGATTTGTTTTTTGGTTTTACGGTGATAATTACGAGAACGCATTCGAAAAATGAGAGCCTCTCATGAAGGTTGAGGATTCTTTAAACAGTTGGCTAGTCAATTGAATGCCTGAGTGGGCATCTCAGCTTTTTTTCAAAAGGGAAAGCATATAAATCAACAACCTAATGACCGTCGACTGTGAAGAGCACATAGGCATCTGAATTCGCCGAATTTCGGCGCCGTTAAAGGCAGAAATAGGCAAGAAGTGAAAGCGTATTTCCATACAAGTAGGCGGTCTTACGGGGACTCCCATATAAGGAAAGAAATTTTAAAAAAGTAAAGAGTGCCTTAAACTTTCATGCTTAATTCCATGATGACTTGTTTTTTAAAGGTTACTCTTGTTGAAATTAGTTTCCACAAGTTTCTAGAAGACGAGTGTGGTAAGTTAAGATAACCTGAAACGAGATAAGACAAGAGCAACATACATGCAAGGAGTCAAGACTAGCCGTATCGGACCGTTAGAACATGTAATTGAATCCGGCTGTACGTGGTTTCAGGGCATCACCCCAAGCTACCATGGGCAACCTGGCGTCATCGCATTTTCCCAATTCATACATATTTCTGCGGAATCCACTTTACAGAATGTATCCCTCGTGAAAACCGATTCGTGGAGCAAACATGGAGGACGAATTAATGAATAAGGAATTAATAATTCACCTCATGAGGTACAGCAAGATGGCGAAGCAAATACCACAATTAACACCAAAACTGCTCCGAATTTAAAGAAAAACACTCAAATAACGTCCCCAAATGCTGTAAATACAACAGAAAGCAATGTTTTTCAAAAGTTAACTTCAAACTGTTCCATGAAGTCTGCACTCACTGATGAGAAAATGTTTCAAACGAACAGAGACTCTTCTCGGATTTAAAATAGTGGGACAACCGCTCCATACGTTTCGAATATCGATAAGAATGAGTTATTGAAGGTCAAGGAGAAGACGATTGAAGGGAATGTCTCTGGCACAACTGTTCGGCCTGCCTTGTCTCTACTGAGAGATACCGCTGCAAAAACTACTGCCGGTCGGCGGAAGTATTCGCCGATTGAGTAACGACGCTAGACAAACCGACAAGACGGTGATAAGATATGAGAGGTCGATAAGTAAAGAAAAGCGAGGAAGAACAAAATTAATGCAGGCACAACGGGGAGCGAAAAATATTGATAGAAATAACACTGAATGATGCATTATTTTAGAATCAGTGTTCAGCCAAATTATGTCATGAGAAAGAATAATAATAATTAACTACATAATAAACGCCATAAAGATCCACGCGCTATTCGCACATATGGCGTCAAAATGAAAGCGCGCACATTGTATCGACGCAACTCAAGCACCACCCGGAATGCTGCGTTCCAATTATAATCTTTTCATCAGAGTCTAAGATGGTAGAAACTTTCACCTGCGTCCTTGCGACTCCGCGTAAGTGACCCCTTTTTCACAATGCAGAAGAGAACCGAATTTCATTCTCCATGGGCAGATCGCCACTAGAATGATTATACTTCCCTCCGCCATTGTAAAACAAAAGAAAATTGTCCCTTTTAAAGCATATTTTTTACGCCAACGCTGAGCTGTGAGAATGGGAACGCACAGATTATCCGCCATGGTTTTTGGAAAAAATAAATTTGGAGAGGACTTTCATGACGAAGGATGTAGAATTTGCAGGTTAACATAACATTAGTTTCCAAAAGCAGGAAAATTTCATCTCACGCAAGAAAATTGAAATTTTAACCTCACAGCAAGACTGAGTCTCCCTGAGCACCTCACAAATTCATCCGTGAATGCTCTGCTTGTGTTCACAAGCAAGCGAAATACCGCCCAGTGCGACATCACCGGAATTGTGCATCGCTTGCACGAGATAAAGACTTCTCAGTTGAGTAAGTGTTCGCCGGAGGAGTATGAGCTCTGTGGTGGTTACGTCATGAATTCTTTGGATTTTAGCCTCAGAGATTGAGATAAGCTCGCTGGGTAGCGTTTGAAACAGTCACTGCAAAGGGAGGTACATCTACATCTACGTTATACCCTGCGAGCTACCACGAGGGTGTGTGGCAGGGGGTGAAGATCACCAAACATGCACTATTGCTATGCAAGTAGGATATTTAAGGGAGACAAGCTAGAGAACAGGGTCACATGCAGCTAGATGGTTAGTATCTACATAATAAGAAAGGGATTATTGGTTGTTATTACATGCATCATGCACTACAGACTAATCTAACTATATTTCACCTACCAATCCCTTTGCTACGTTGCCTATTGTTCTCTCTTATGGTACGCGGGAAAAATGACATTTTAAATCTATCGGTACAACAATCTATCTCGGAAATCAGAACTTTCAAGTAATGGTCCACTACTATTAGTGGACCATTACTTGAAAGTTCTGATTTCCGGTATGGAGAGGTTCCACAAAGTGAAGCCTAAATTTATTAGTTACAATCTATCTCTCTTATCTTGTTAATCTGATCAAACCTAGCATAATGCGCAGAGGTTCTCAATATACCTATATCTAACGTCATCTGTGAACAAATCGGTTTCGAATTTACTTAAAAGGCTTAACCTAAATTTTAACCTGCGTTCTGACACTTATACAATTATCATAACGGCCTTTAACAAACCTAGCGGATTTCCTTTGCACACGAAAGTATTTTATAGATTCTACGTTACATATTTTCTTTTCTTTGATGCAATAATTATTCCAGGAAAAGCCATTCTTTTTCCAAAAGTTCATTATCGCGCATTTATTCAAATGTAATTCTAGCTGCCAACTATCACACCAATCATCAATCGCATCTAAATCCTTATCTAAAGACTGGATGTCCTCTTCATTTCTAATTTCCTTATACACTACTGCATTATCGTCAAAAAGACGGAGCTTGCTATTTTTTACTACTGAGTTACGCGGGGTTTTTCACCTGATGTTGAATTCACTGAGGTTTTCGTCTTACGGGTGCCGGAAAGTGGATCAGAGAGTAGACATCGAAAGGATACAAGAGCCAAATAATGCCCTCTCCCAGTCAGCGGAGTACATTTCATAGAAATGATCGACAGCCTAGTGCTTCCGTGAAAGAAAATTAAGGCCAAAAAGCATCATGGCTCATAGAATATACAGTTAAATATAAAGTAACAAGTAGTTACGACTTAACTTAGCAGTCACCAAGGCCCTTTCAGGTGACCAAATGTTCGTTAATTATAACGTCGTCCAAACTTTCCATGCCCGTGGAGGAGGCTGGCAGGGCGAATAAAATGCTAGTGTATACAAGAACCATTTCCCGCCAGCATGAATGTTCTGATGTAATTGATTAAGAGAGTAAACATTTTTTTCAAATCTCATGTGAGTAACGAAATTAAAGAAATAGTTTTTCATATAAAATGGAAACGTGATAAATCTATACCACGATCTCTAATCAACGATGAATAGTTCTGCTTTCCAAATTAACACTTAACACGTCTCTGGATTTGATTTTGAGATGTTTAATTGCGAAATTGGTTACTTAGTCGGGTACCCAAAATATTTTATGACGCTATCATTCCACTTCCACCGTCGTACATACCCAGAAGCCACTACGCAAGAAAATCACGATGGAATAGCAACGTAAACATTTTCCATTCGCCGTAAAGGCGAATCGCCCAACGAAAGTGACGAGAGCGACTGTCAATAAAAATCCACATAAACTGCCTTGAGAAAATTCGGAATAACACGGAGTAAGAAAATATTTAACTACTTTGCTACTTTATCAAGCTCTCGGCGGAGAATGTGTTAAGGGTGCATGTAAGGAAGATCAGCCTATATGTTGAGACTAGCGGAAAGCCTTATTAAAATAAAAATTATTTCCATAAACCGTGCGAAACCGACCGATTCGGTCGGTTCGGAATAAGTTCAGCAAAAAACTTACTTGAAAATAGAGAGGAAATTATTTTGAGAATTTTCGGATCTTCTAGGATTAACTCTTTAGAAAATAAACTGTATGAAAGATAAATTGAGGAGATTGTCCGACGTTCCATTTCATTGAGGATTTTTTTCCAGGTTTAAAATTAGATACCATCGAGCGCCGGTCATGCTTGAGTGGCTTCCGCTCCGGATGACGATACACCCTCTTTTCGCATTGACCTTTTTAAGTCCAAAAAGAGGTTTTCCACCTCGTAAACCAGCTCAGTTGAGCTAATAATTCCTCTAAAAAAACTCAAGCCGCGCATTTTCCTAAAGAAACAACAATACTATTAGAATGCTTCGAATAATGACCTCTCCACGGAGTAATTGCAATGGTGCCCCAGGACGTACTCAAATGATTATTCGTATCCGAAAATTATTCGCTCGGAAAAGAGCAAGTGTTCCATGGCGGACGCGAGTAAAATGATTGAGATATTCACTTTTCAAAAAAGGACGATAAATTCAGCAACAAGAAATGCTAGAACTCCATTTAAAACGAAAACTGCAAAAAATATTCTTATTCTTGTTTCGACTGTACCTAAACTTAGTCAGTTATAACAAATGGTCTTCCGTAAAACTTCTTCGAAAAACCGCTTTAGCTTCATTTCCGCTTCGTTGGTCGTGTAGGTAATTTCATTAGAGAAAACCAAGTGGTGGCAAAAAAAACGTGTTACAGATATCAAGTTTCCCTGTCCGCGCCTGCAATTAAGCTTAATTAGGGCGTGCCCATCTCAAGTTCTATTTCACCCAACGACAATCTGCCAGACCTTTTAGCCAAACTACTTTTCCTACTCCCCTTCTCATTCAAGCGCTCTCATTTTCATCATTTGATTGGTGAATTTAATATCTTTTCTTGATGTGACTCACTAATCCCTAGCACCTAAAAGCATTACTGCACCCTAATTTTTAAAAATTACCTTTTGATTCAACATAAAAACAACAAATGCATTACGGTTTACGGGCAATAAAACATTTTTAAGTAAACCGACGATAAAATTTGACGCCTAACTTTATAGGCAAAAGCATAAAGTCTATTGATAATTGCGAGTACATGAATGTGTTTTTTCGTTGTCAGAAAGGGTCTAACGTCGAGCATGGATCTTTAAGGCAGGTATTCGCGCATTAGAATGTGGGGCGGTTCCTCTTTCTGGTGCTGACTGCGGTTTTCGAGGAAATTCTAGTTCTGCAGAACGCACTAAACTAACAAGCCGTCGCTCCGCCATTACGTACTGCAGCTCTCATAAAATTTTCCGGCATGGACTCGGCTCTCATCAAACCGCAAAATTATCAGGAAGAGTTGGTTTCCATGAAAGAACTCTCATGCCCGGACAAAATACACAAACCGCGCATGCCCCGCAGCAAAAAAAGGCGCTGATAACGAGCGTACACTTGAAATGACTCTCAGGCGAGTCAAAAACTGTTGCCAATGCCATGCGCCACTCCCTTATTTCGTAAAAATTGGAACAAAAATAAACAAAGGAGCGAACATGTTCAAAATATCCGTCTCTCCTACAACGATAAGGTACCGGAAAAGTTGTGAAATGAGTGAAATAAGTGGTCTGTAGCAAAAATGTTTTGTAACAACTGAGTAAATACTGACAACTACAAACAAAACTTCTCGCATTCCCAATGTACTTTCTAAACATAGTTGCAGCCACACGCTGCAATCCACCAACAACAAATGAGACAGGTGGTGATTCTTCATCAGACACTTAACATTCTGTATTTTCGAGGGTTTACGAACATATTTCTGCGCGAATATATCACTTAAAGATTAATACCAGTTCCCAGTCCACTAGCAGCATGGAGCGTGGATATCGTCTCTTGAAGAAACAACCATTGTTTCATACGCTGGTGGTGGCTTACGGGTGACACTTCTAGGTGTATTACACCGTAGGAAATATCAATTCCTACAGACAACGGATCACTTTCACGAATTAGACTCGAATAAAAGCCATGCATTCTTTAGCGAAAAGAAAGGAGTTTTTTTTTAACGAATAAGCTCAATTTAAGAGTCTACTCGACATATTTTAATCACTTACTCAAAATTTGAAACCAAAACTACAGAGTTATGATTTGACCTTAGCACGCGTCACTACGAGAAAATATACAAACGATTGAAAATTTTTCGAAGAATCTGATTATTTCTATGAACATTCTACGGATAATGAAATCAGAGTAATATTCAGGCACTTAGTTCCAAGCGCAACACAGAATCATTTCATATTTTTAGAGATTATATTTATGGTTCAACTACTCATGTGTTGTGTTTTGATAGTTTCCAAGTTAAACTTTACTCTATTTTTATTTTGAACATGTTTCCAAATTTTAGCAGGATATTCTCCCTGGGAAAACATTTATTTTGCTATCTGGAATAGAAAAAAACTTCATTTTGGTGCCTAAGAGGCGAAAGGGCAGAGAGGATAAGTGAAAATTTACATAAATATTGAAAATTCTGTGGACAACGCGTTAGGCGATGAAGAGCTAAGGACTTAAACACCGCAATCAACCAACCTTGAGATTTTTAACGGAAATTACGAAGGCTAATACGATTGTAATCATATTCACCAATGAAAAAAGTCAAACCGCATTGGCTTCTAATACCAATAACCAATTATTAGCAACAAAGCAACATATAGGCATGCGTGCTTGAATGAATGAAGTCCTCGTACTGGATTAGGCATCGTAGACGCATTGACTAATAAATCGCTCATCTTCCTCAGGGAAAATCTAATTGTAAGTAAGATTAGCGAGTTGCTCGTAAAAACTTCGGCTGTGGAAACCGAATCCTATAGACCCGAGATGACTTCATTCATATTATCAATGCGGAAAGCCAATGATCTTTCATGCACGTTTGAACTTTTCAATGATCGCAACTTCGATGAATGAATACATTTCATCGATAATTTCTACCCCATTTTCTACTGAATGAATGCATTAAATCATGAAATCACTATGGAGAGAAATCGACCAGAAAAGTGGCAATATTACGAAAGTAATCTTTGAATTCGCTCAAAGCCAATAATAATCAAAGCTGTTATACCGTGAGTAATTAATCTTATAGAGTGATCAGTTTAGATTCGTGACGATGATACAAACACTGAAGGATATTATTTAAGTTTCTAAGAGGAAACCACGTTAAATCAATGGTGAAATAATGACAGATACGTATTCTACTAGAAGATAAAATAACATGCCACACTGTTGACCAAGTCAGAGAGCGCTAACGCGCTCTATTAAAACAGCCCTGAGAAAATGAAACCAAATTACTGCCAATCCATACCCGCTGATGAGTAATATCGTAGGGGAGCGATGACTTTGACATAAAGGTGAATACAATTATTATATTTTTCTAGGCGGAGAGCAACTGTCGTGAGAAGTAACGTTACTCAAGAAAATAGCATAATGCTGGACTGTACATGAACTACCTAGTCAGAAGTTCCATTCGAAGTCAGCAAGGTATATTTGAAGTAAAGAAATAAAATTGTCAGAGTAGAGAACTGTGGACGTAAATGTTTCTATGGGTATCCGTACTCATTCCTATATCTTTCAACTATCAGCAAAAGATTTAAAAAGAAACTGATTAAAGGGCAGTGATGTCAGAGTGAATTCTGGACCTAAAAAATAAGTAAAGCGACGATTCTCGTTTCATTTTAGCTACTGATGGTCGCACTTGAATGCTTGCGACCATGTATGGTTCGGCGGCCTTCCACAGTTGAATTTTATGAAACCAACCCAAATGATATCGGGAGGGCACGCCGTCCGATTCAATATCAGACAACTGTTAAAATAAAAATAACGAGCAGCATCCATATATTAAAAAGTTAAAGGGAGGAATCGACATGTTACATCCGCACTTATTTTTAAAGCGTTTTCCAGATTCGGTTATAAATGAAAACGGCTAACAAGAGGGAAGAAATGAAAATTTTGCCAATCCCTGTCCACAGTGTAAATGGCCCAGAATATTGGGAAATTGTCAAAATTACTAATTGTATTAGCTCCAACCAATTCGTGCTAAAATCATTCCATTACTATCTGATTTCAATCATACAGAGTATACATAGGATCGCATCTTTAGTTCCCTCACGTGTAATCGACGACTTATGCCTACGCAACGGTCAAGTTCGCACACGTCCCCTTGCTGTGGAGGGGAAATACACATGAACAATCGACGAACGCCAAAGACAGCTGCAGAGGAAGTGCAGCGTGGTCCCCAGCAACTTTTCGTGCCCTTTACCGCACCTCACCTCCGAAGGGCAGCACAGCTGAGGTGAAGCCCTACGGTGCGGCACACAAGGAAAGGACTGCGGGAGGGTTGGTACGGTGGGTTAGCAAAAAGGTGACAGGGATACCCGAGAAGGGACAAGTCCGTACGTGCATTTAAACAGAACACGCACACACGGATCGCAAAAGCATAACAGGCACCGACACCGAGCCGACCATATACCTGCGTGCACCTATACGCCTTTTATTTCCCTCGTACTCCAGAGGCCAGACTACCCCTCCCCTCGAAGCCTCCCACTCTGTCCATGCTGCCCCGCCCACCCCCTCTGGGAAAAAGGATCCTTTTTCGCAGGCCGCAGAGCCCAGAAGGGGCCTCGCCCCGGAGATCGTGTTTTTTAGAGCGAGTGTTCCTCTTCCCTCCCGAAGGTGATCGTCATCACCCACGGAGGCGCCCGCACGGAGCGATCCGATTGCGAATCATAACTGCGCGCCGCCAGCGAGCCGTGACACGGGAGGCAGCCAGCACGCTCACCTGTCCAGTCGATGAATACAGAAAATCGAACATCGATTTGGTTCAATTAGGTCCTCCGCCGTTGATTCGGATCCCGAAATGAAAGAGTGCCATTCTAAAGGCCTCCATATTTTGTCCAACTTACAGGAAGAAATTGAGTAAAGACATTTTTCGGGAGTAGAACTAAATGCGAGTACTTTACCAAAATCACTAATCAATGAAAATTTGTCTCTGGGAACGGTCAGAAATTTGTTGTTTGCAGCAAAGACTTAAGTAACCGCTAAAATTTATTGAACCTCTTAATGAGGGACGACCCCTTCACGAGGCTTCGAGAGCAGGTATAAATTTTCTGCAGCAGTAGCAAACGGATTTAAGCCCCATTGATAAATAGTATTCCATCCAATAGCTCGACCATTGTTTGACACAATTATAAAATGATCAATTTAATTATATCAATTTTTTAAATTTGAAACGAGAGGTAATTTAACATCAAGGAAACTAGACAAGAAAACAAGAAAAACAAGGCTAGAAACGTATTCAATTTGTTGCAGGGGCGAAAATTTCATTGCTTACAGGTTGAATAGACATAATGAGTTCCAAAAGACGTCAGGTGGAGCGACATGGTGTCTCTCCTTCAATTATTAAGGTGAAATAATTTAAATTAATGAAATATAGGTAATACAAGCTGCCAGGGAGGCAGGTGACCTATCTCTTCCTGCATCAAGCTCTTTCATTTATGAATAAATTCTCCTCCTAGTACAAGGTTTCAGAGGTTAAGATACAAGTGAGGCACGGAATTTTTGCTTTCTTTGCATTCAGGAGCCGTAATTTGTTACCCCTCCTAGCGGCAATGTAAAATCCTCACCGATCAATCTTAGGGTCGTGGATTCCAATCCCGCCTAAGTGGACTTTTCTCCACTCAGAGCGTGGTTTTGTGCATTTACCAGCTGACCGCTGTATAATACCCCGTTGTACAAGTACAGTGGTGCTATTTTCGGTGGTTGTGGGCAATAAATAAATGAATAAAACCAGATGTCAAATACTGTAGCAACTTAATTCAGAGTTAAATACTGAGTAAAGTAAAATCAACCAACATTAGATATATTACATCGTTGACCGCTTATATCCCACACGCGGACTTAAGATTCCGCCTCCTTCCCCAGAACATTCTGAAAAAGAACTGAATAATGCATGGAGGACACAACAGGTTCCGCCAAATACTTTCCCTAGACATAAGAAAGGGCATTGTGGAAAATCATACAATGGCAAGGGAATAAGGCTCGCATTTATTCACGCAGTCGACTGAGAGAGAATCCCCCCATATCATCCGCAAAAGAAAAACCGATGAAAATAGAAAGTCTTCCCCACATTCGCACATTCTAGAATAAGAATGCGGAGGGAAACCATATTTCCCGCACCTGTGAGCCACCAAGAGCAGCATTGTTGCCAATACCATCGGACAATAACCACGTGGCGAACTACTTAACGAATGCCATGGCTGGGGAGGCTCGAGAGACGAAGTAAGACAGGAGTGTAGGACAGCAAATGTTCTGCAGGAATGAATTACGATGTCTCTTCAAGGTATACCCACAGGTAAAAGATCCAATTTTCGCTGATGAAAATTTCAGAGATTAAAATTTATCAGAGTGGAAATTTGGCACTCCAATGCTCCAATTACCACTTAAATTGCAGGCAAATCTCAAGTACAGCGAGGCCACGCTAAGGAAGTAGTATATCTGCCCCGACCACGCTGCGATGATAATTGCTGCATGCTACCTCCACGAAACTCTTCGAGGAAGTAGCACTCGAAATAATTCAAACAGATATAACTCCAGAATCGTCATATCCAAAGACTACTGAGGGGTTACACTCCGAAAATTTCAGAATTAAAGGATATCATCGAAAGCTCTAAAACTTGCCGAATTATCAGAAGCTTATGATAGATTCCTTTTCGTAGGTTGAGGCTATACTTTGCTGCCATGCTGTTCACATCCTTTCGTAGACTATGGAGCTCCACAGCGGCAACAAGAAAATTATTGGCTCACGAGTAAACTAATAGTAAAAAGTCATGAACCAATCGGCCTAACACATTCACTTATGGTCAATGACCAACCATGGAGCATTGAAATTGTCAATCATATTTAATGGGAAATTATAACCACTTGCCTCAGTAAATGATTCACAGAAGGGCACAATGAAATCAAGTGTGCCAAAAACAAGTCACCCAAGATCCTCACACAGTCTCGTGAAAGTGTGCATTGCACTACAGAGATGTGAAGCTAAGTCGTCGTCTTCCAGGACGGGAAGTGGCAGTTGAGAAGTGTTGAGCGAAAGGAAACAATCATAAATTAAGTAGCTTTCCAATTATTCGCGAGACTTATTCCTCATTGGATGAGTAGTGGAAGGAGGGAAGAAAGAAGGAATGCAGCTAGGGGAGAGACACTAACAAGAGAGAAGCCACACTATAACAGCGTTTCCTCGTGTCGCGCCGAGGTTTAGTCTCGTAATTATCCTTGCTCATCCTCAGAGAATATTTCCCGCTTATAATCATCCTTCGTTCACAACACCACCAAGAAGCATGAAAACTAATCCGCTCGATATAACTTCAAAGAAATGGAATACTAGGGTAGGCAGGCTGATTTGATTACGATACCTTCCGAATCGTAAATAGTCAAGTTTTATCGATTTGGACACGTAGTGACACAACCGAGAAAATTTCTTCAATTTAGTCTACTAAAATATGTAACTGACTAATAACGTTCGCCCATTCTTTCAACCTTATATATTGTGTAATGAGTCAGACAACGGCAATTAATCCCTTCATTTTAGCCGAATCAAAGTAAAAAACGAAAGGGCCATTTCATGCTCTCATTAAATAAATAAGTACACTTTCGCAATAAAGTATTCTTAACCGTAATTTTCACGTTAAAGTAATTTAACTGTTATTTGAAACAGGGACCTGCATTAAAAGACTAAAAGAAGCCAAAAAAAGCACCTGAAATTTTCCAAAGGTATGAGTTTTTCATTAAGAGGTTGATTCTAAGATACATTATGAGGTAGGATGGCAACGAAAGTGTTTCCAACAGCGGGATAACGGCTTCGAACGAACGAGAACTGAGCGCTCTGCTTAGGAGATCTCCTTTCGCTGAGTTGTCAGAACATCCCGTTAGACGAAGTTATCGAAGTGGAAGCAGGTTGTGACAGGATGAAGTAACAATGAGATGGTGGAAGCAGAAATCGGTAGCTTGAGCGACTTAATGGGATCTCAGAGAAGAGGTCTACTGCTTCAGGAGTCGCTGGAGGGCTGCCACTGTGGTTCCCGCAAGGAAAACAAGAGAAACTTAACGTCACCCCAGCACAATCCGACAACATTAGGAGAATTTGCGCGGTAGGCAATCATCCTCTTCTTGGCTGATCCTCCAAAATCCTCGCAGTACCGATGAAAATTATCAGATGGTGAAACTCTCCTTATTTTCGAGATTCTTCTACAACTGAAGACTTTTCACCATGTTAAGAAGGCATAAAAAGGATTTCGAAGTGCACTATTCTCACGTTTACCTAATAGTTAACTATTACACCAAATATAAAAACCCGCCTACCTTCACTATATTTATTTCCTGGCAGTTTTTCTTTGCTCGATTAAACCTCCTTGACCGATCAAACCGATCCTTAAAATTATGAAAACCTTACACTGCTGAGGAAATCGTTAAACTCTATTTTTCACGTTAATTTAAGCGGTTAAGTTACAATGGGAACCTTACACAGCTGAGGAAATCGTTAAACTCTATTTTCACGATAATTTAAGCGGTTAAGTTACAAAAGACAAGCAGAAACGTATTTCAAGTAGACTCAAGAATTTTCTGATCGTCAGTGATCACACAGTCTACTAACAAATCTTCATCACCACATATAATTGCAAGCAATTGGATAGGCGAACTGCATAGTTAAAACGGACAAGTTATATATTCTCCGCTACGACATTCTCTAGCCTTCACCGAAATGGCAAAATAAAGCCAACAGCACGAATAGTTCGACCAATATTTTGGAGGAATGCAAACCTCGGTATATTGTAAAAATCCATCCCTTTGGGCGTCGGATACTCGTCAGTCATCAACCTAAAGCAATCAATTGATTGACGGGGAAACATCGGGGATGGGAGGATGAGGAGGTGGGGGTTTGGAGGAAAAAATGATTATTTGATTACCGCGCGCTCTCGAGGACAGAGTCAATGCAGACGAGAGGTGCGGCGAGGGGGTGCGGCGGAGGTCTTCTGCGGTGGGGGGGGGGGCGGATTGAACGTGAGGCCGCTGCAGGGCCGGGCGCCGCCGCGCTCGTCGAGAAGGGTGAAGAGTGGAGGGGTAAAATCTCCAGCGGGGTGCGGGGGAGTGGGCGGGGAGTGGGAAAGCGGGTGTGGGTCTCTCGCTGGGTGTGGCTCCTCCCTTTGGATCGATGTTTTGGGAGTGATGCATGGCGGTGCCGCAGAGAGGGGGTGGAGGAAGTGAACGTTGGAGGGTGGGGAAAAGGAGTAGGGCATCAGATACTGCAGGTGGGGTCGGGTGGGAGAACCGTCTATGCTCAACTAATGGCACGTGAACCGGCGGGAGACTAAGGGATGGTCCGCCGGTTTAGACGAAAACGGGGGGGAAAGAAGTGGGGTGGAGCAGGGGAGGTGGCGGCGGGAGGGACGACGGTTAGTTGGCGGAGGAGTCGTGAACGCATCGGCGATCGGAAGTTCTCCACCCACCCGGTTTGAATTTCGTGGATCGTGAGCGCAGTCGATGAATAAGGCAGCGAGGTTGATCCCTTTGGCTAACGGCAGGCTTTTCATTTTTATTTGCGATGCGCTAATGAGGAGGGCTCAGAAATGGGAAGCGAAACCCTTCTCGCTAGTCCCTTCTAGGGAGAGAGTCAGTTTATTTAAATATATACATAAAACAGCAGTGGGAGGGATGTCATCTATTCAGTAAACGCTCCAAGTCATTAAAAATTTCAAGTTTCAGGAAGGGGACTTGGTTTCCGAGATGGAGTAATTAACTAAAAAAGCCAGCTCAACTCAGCTTTTGCGGCAGAGAGGGGAGCCAGGCCAAAGAATGGGCTGAACGCGGAGAAATCTCTTGAAATTTGCGTCAAAGAAAGTAATTGCAAAGAATTGTTTGAGGCACAGTGGGTGGGGAGACAGCTATAATTAAAATAAATAAAGCTTAATGCGGCACGTGAAATTATCCCCGAATAGCTCTTTCAAGCTATATCACTTTTGAATTAAAAGGTGAACTACATTTAGTTACTTAAAACTCCAAGGAATTACAATAATTAGAGTATCTTGGTCAAAGCAAACTTTATTTCCTTTGTAAATAGCGACACATAGAAAGATAAAATTCACATGAAAGCGCTATCTGGAGAATTTCTAATACTTACACGTATCATTGTGCAGGCTGGAGTAAACCTCTTTTCCCATAGGTAAAATACAGCTAAAGGAGAAAAAATAATAGAAAATTTAGCGATTTTGTGTGAGCACTAAGCACATATTTTTTCATAAAATCAGTGCACTTAAGCTTTGTCAATTTATTAATTCAGAATTTTCAAATGTTAACATGCAAGGCATGAAAATATTAAACGAATTAGAATCTCACACAAAATAGAAAAATTGAGAGTAGAAAGTGAACAACGCTACCTAATTGTTACCATTCACATTACTCGCGACTACAAACACAGATCTTATGGTCCCTCGTTGGACGCGGAAAAGAATAGCTTTCTGGTAATCAAACTAGTGACCTTCCTCTCTCCGATTTTACATTAACCAGCTACTTAATTTTCTGTATTACTATAAAATGCTAAAACCACAATTTGCCTTATCTTATCCTGACTCAAAGATGAGACCTATGGTAATAGGATTCTGTGCTATATAAACGAAGCAATGAATTTGGAATTATTTCAGGTGACCATGAAATTCTAAACAATTTTCGTCTCCATCTGAGCAATAGTTTAAGACCTATTCAAGCGACAAGCATCTAGCTATATCACCAACTACAGCCGGAAAAATTCTGAAATTATGAAACTCAGAGACCGACAGTAGTACGACCATATTTGACCAGGAGATAGGGGACGCGGAATGCGAGCGAAAAGAAATAATCCCTAAAACATATAGATATTAGACTTTTGTAAAAGCTTGCCTTGACTCATTCCGAATTTTTTATACATAAAATATTCATGAAAGCATTACGACGCAAAAAATTTCCATTAAAGTCATTCTGGCCCAGACAGACTGAAAGAATTTTTGTCCCCGAAAATATGGTCGCAAGGCACGCCCATAAGAGATTGTCTAATTAGGGGTTCTCAGCTCACACCCTCCATTTTCTCTCCAATTTCTACATGGCCTTAATTACAAACCCATAAAGGTGTGTGTGGCCACAGTAGCCGTGCGCCCAACGCATTACGATCTACGAGCACGAAAGAAAAAAATGTCGATTTTTTTTCTTCACATGCTTAAGTGCTTTGCGTGCCCGTATATAGTTGCCTACTCCCAGGTTTAACATTACAAAGTCAATGATAATCACACAAAGAAATTATGCAAATATAATTTAAAAACTTAAAAGTGTAAGAATACGAAATTGTGTACTAATTACATACTCCTGGTGGTACAATGGTGCAAGAGCGTAAGCGAGCAGAGAGAATTGATGTAGCGATTCAATAATCTCCTCTCTCATGATTGGTTTCCCGTTGAAGGTCACACTTGAACATTAAACCAACAGAGGGGGTCTGCCAACTGACACAAGACACGGATCAGCGGCGGAGAAATGTGCCAAAAGTTCGCCCCGCAGGCACAACGAACAGGTAGACGCGAATGCAACCTGCTTTAAACAGCGCGGTTTTCCACGTGAGAGCACCTGACACATTTAATCGCAACCGGTGAGAATGGTCGAGAGATAACGGGAGAGAGAAATGAAGAGAGATACCGTCAGTGGTGCGGAGGTCAGGAATACGATGAGAACACCTTTCTATCAGGCACCGGGCCTCGTTTTAATCACGAACGCTTTAGCGCATTCTGCTCCTGCTAACCAACTGGCTCACAAGGACAGTCCATTCATAGGGAACTCCCCTTGCGGGAGCGTTTTGTTTAAATCCACTGTAAAAGCGCACTCTGCCTATTATTTTTTCGCCATTTTTCTCCTTCCGCCCGTGGACCTGAGATCTCCGCCACCGAGGTAGGTGGCTTTCTCTTTCCCCACCAGCGTACTCGCGACTCCCCGCGACGGAAAGGAACAAGGGGGGGGGGGGGGTAAAAAAAAGCACTCGCGTATATACCAGCATGAATATGTATAAGGAATGGGATGGCGTGCGCTCGAAAATGCTACGAGGAAGCTTTCCGCCGGATATTAAGAGCTCTCTCGAGTCGGAGAAGTCCAACACTACCGTGGATACTCACGTGCTCTCAGCGTTTTAGGGCCGTCTCCCAAACGGGAAAAACGAGGGATGTCATTAAAGGAAGAGGGGACAGCAGTGCAGGCTTTTTCACAGCCGAGACGGCGTCGGCGAGACTTCCTCTTGTTATTTATATACCTATCGGTGAGCAGGGAAGGAGAGAGATTTTCGTCCTCCGTCGCTGGAGAGAGGCAGTCGGTGGCACACGAGAGGAATGACGCGCCGCAGTAAAGAGGCACACTGCCGCTGGCCGCACTCAAGTGCATTCACGTTAACTCTGTCCAAAAAAATTCATCCTAAGCGCTACTTACCATCTCGCAGCTGAGGATCATTTTGAGATTCCAATGAATCAAAGGCAACTTTTAAATCAAAACGTAGATTACCATGATGTTTAAATGCTCTTACACTTTTAGTGAATGCATAAATATGGA
Organism: Ceriagrion tenellum; assembly: GCA_963169105.1. Classification (NCBI taxonomy): domain Eukaryota; kingdom Metazoa; phylum Arthropoda; class Insecta; order Odonata; family Coenagrionidae; genus Ceriagrion; species Ceriagrion tenellum. The sequence continues at coordinate 143,639,159 of OY720635.1, read as the reverse complement.
CGTCACAAGCCTAGGCGTAGAATTTGAAATACCTGTCCCAAACTTTTTGTATGTTGCATGAGAAAACAACAGAATAATTCCAGTGCAATGGAGATTATTCTTAGCACGGTTTTCATACTATGGCTCATTGCTTTTGAGTAACAGAACGATTTCATTCGTAAACTTGGAGAATCTTATTTCCCCAATCACTATCGCAATTAATATAGTGTCTCTAAGATGGAAGGATGTAAAAAAGCAGAGTTAGAGCGACATTTATGCCTTTGAGTGGGTATATGTCAATGTAGCCCTCTCCTAGTTTCTGACTAACCCGTGCTTTGTTTTCCTGAATGCTTTTCCAGCGCTAAGCATTCAGGGGTGCGGAGTTTGACCGTGAACTGAGAGGAAGTTTACAAGCCTAGAGTGTTGGTGGTTTCTAGTGATACTTAATGGAATTTACTAAACATTTTAAATAGGTAGAGTAAACTTTGTTTTTCCACAGTGAATTTAATAAGTTGCGACCATGGTTTCGACGATTAACGTCATCATCAGGCCTGACGTCGAAACTATGGTCGCAAATTATTAAATTCATTGTGGAAAAACAAAGTTTACTCTATTCATTCAAAAAAAAGCCTAGAGTGGAATCACCCCATGCCGCACACCTTCGCAGTGGTTTGTATGGCTCTCCGTATGTGTAGATACCTTAGTTTATTATACCGATTTTCTCCTCTAATTTACCCTCCGCTGGGGGGCAGTTGTAGCCACACCCACGCTACTCCCTCCGGCTGCTCCCCCGCCCCTTCCCTCTTTCCCCAACTCCGTGTTTCGAGAACCGACGACAGAAAAGGTTGATGTGTGAATGGACAATGAAAATACGGTATGATATAGAGCTCCGCAAAAGAGTACAGCGTTGTTACTTTCCTAATTATGAATAAAAACACTCTTCCCTACACTAAAAGTGCCACCGCAACTGCCGCCACCTCTCAATGCCGGTGATTCACGCTAGCCTCTGCGTCCTGGGAGAGGGAAATACTCAATGGAAACTATGGCAACGGATGAATACAAACGCTCGCCATTCCTCGCACGGAAGAGCTTTATGAACGAGAAAGAGAATTCCCCGGTATTTTTCGCAATCACGTAGTCTCCTCGACAGCCTTTGAATTTCAGTTCAGGGGGGAGCGTGGGGTAGCAGTCGGGTACAATCAACTAAATTAATTACGTGAAATAATGATTGTTAATGTTTTAGCAACCCGCTTGAAGCGATTTTGACAATCTCCTGAGGGGAACGAACTTAAAGTCAGGGGATAGGGAAAAACCGATGGCGAACTCTCTTAAAAAGCGAATTTCCCTCCCTCTTCCATTGTGCCCTTCCATTCCATCCCTCTTCCCCTCCGTCACATGGTCCCTTTCAGGCGGATTCACCGCAACTGCGTGAGTCAACAGAAATACTGACATCTATATTTTCGTTTGTATGTTGAAAAATACTGATTTAACTGGCGAATTTGCTTTCCGGTTTAAAATAAGGTATAAAAGGTGCAGATTATCCGAAGACTTTATTTCCCATGAAAAATTGTTCCAGCCATAGAAGTATATACAACGTAATTTAAACTGCATTAACAAATTGGACTTTTGACGGTAACAAATTATTATCTCAAAAAATATGATGGTAAGAATACTAAAGTTTTTTACCCCTCAATTGCCTGGATACATTCGCTTTCTATAGACAGTTTACCTAATAATAGGAAATCGTTTCACCCATTCTCGCACTGCACTGCAAACTGCTCAAAATTTCGAGTATAATTCGCAAAGAGTGCGGAGAGATAGGATTTTTTCATCCAAAGTAAACAGAGGACACATTTTTTCAAAACAGACAGGACATTCAATAAGTATTCATCATTGTGATCTTAAAAATACAAGTGCCATGGTCCCTCTACCCGGTTGCCACCTTACCCCACCACCTGCCACCCACCACGATCGGCCAAGCAACCCTTTAAGGTGTTGGGGGCCCTAACCGTGATTCATTGAGTGCATATTTTAAAAGCTTTTTAGGTAAGTTGAAATTTTTCTAAGACCGCACTTCACTTAAGTTCATCTGTTAATACGACGGAAACAGCCATGTCTGTAGTATGACGCGGAATGCGAAAGTTAAGCGAAAATCACATCTAAATACGCGTTTTTTTTCTAGGAATGTTAGCTTCATATGTGTTAACAACCATTACAATGATATGAAACGTATTATTTCTCGTTTAGGAGAAAATCTGCTCATGCAAAAACGAATTATTTCGAAATACATTTCAAGTGCTATAAGGCTACGTATTAAAATTAGATTATCATGCGAAGAAACCTAATGGGTAGCATGCCATTTTTTCACTTTTATCTATACACATTACTAATTAGCACAAGTATGCAAAGTTTTGCGGAAATCAATACGTAAACGAAAATCGCACCAACCACCTTCACCACCCCCGCGCGACAACCAACATAAACCACCACCCACCACCCTCTTTCACCAAGCAACCCTTGGGTTCCCTCCCTCCCATTCCCCCCCTGTGTACAGCAGACGACGACGTCCCCACTGCCCGCGTTGCCTAGGCTCCCCGCACAACACATATCCGGCGGCCCCCCGGATCAATAGATGCGTCTGGGAGGAGGGCAGGGAAACGTGGCGAGGGGGGGCGCGGTGGAGAGAAAAGCCGTGAGGGCGGGGATGGGGGGGAAGGGTGGGGCCGGGAGACGAGCCGCGCTGGCGCCCCCCTCCTACTCTCCACCCCCTCCCTCCTTGCCCGCCTCCCCCCTCGCCGCCCCCGCGATCACGCTGCGGAAGTCCTTCCTTTTCTCTCACTTCTCCTGGAAATGGTCGAAGACCTGAAAACGCCTCCAGGATAGGAGGAGAAACGTTGTCAGAAAAACAACGATTCGGCCGAATCTCGAAAGAAGAATGGAAAGAATATCTGCTCGCCGCGGAAACCTTAAACAGAGAGAAATAAGTTATTGGCTCTAAAACGGAAGTTATGTAAATACGACGAAAAATTTGGAATAAAGTTTGGAACATTCGTATGACTATACCAAACCATTCCCTATCTACTCTGGGGACCAATGGGAAAAAATGTATATTAAGGAATTTTTGTAATGTTTAAAGGAGTTGCTCGCTAGAACTAGGAGAAAGATGAACTTGGAGGAAAGGAAGTAAGAGCCAACTGACTATAATATACAGTTCAAGACAGAATAAGTATATGTGATGTAAATGTAGATCAGTGGATGGTACTGAGTTCCAAAAACCATAAGGAGAATGAGACGTGGAAAGGAAAAGAGAATCCGAATTTATACCCTTTACCAAGGAAATTAGAAGGAATATACCCAATTTTGGATATTTCTATAGCTGAAGAAAATAACGAAAATAAATGCCAGTATCGATATATTTAAACGCTCCCATATTTTTCACTCAATATGTGGCCTTAGTATAACCAAGGCACGACATACGCTCTATTACATTGGAATATAGCTGTATTCTCTTTTCGTTACATATTTTCTAAAATAATAAACATCGGCATGAATTTTCATTAGTAATAAAGCAAATCGAAGTCTTGGAAACAAGTTACCGTTTAAAAAATGACTCTCTAAGTTCAAAAGTCAACAAAAATGGAAAACTTGGCACGCTGACCGTCACAGTCGCGATACGTGAATTTGTCCACAGGAATCAAGTCAGCTATTTTCAAAATTTAGAAATGAAGGGCATTTCGAAAAATTATATTTTACAACACTGAGTCATCGGTGTACGACGTTTCCCTCCGGATACATCTCATTGGCTTCTCAAGGACAAAATTAACCTGGTACGCATCGACCATTCCATGCCATCCCTACGATGTTACCCCCGCCCATTTCCTCTCCCTCCACCCTCCCGAAAACCCTCCAACATTTCCTCCGAGGCCGTCGTGCGGATGTAGTGAGGATGGGGAACAGGGGATTGAGAGAGGGGCCATCTAGAAATGCCCTCTCTCTCCACACCCCGATAATGAGGGCGCCCCCGGTGGCGCACCCCCGTACCACCCGAAAACCTCTGCGACTCGGGTGAGTCATCCGGGCGACGCGGACCAGCCGTGGTTGTGAAAGTGAGGATTCGTGGGGAGCGGAAGGGGGGATTGGGAAGGGGTGCGGTGCGCGCTATGGGGAGGGTGCCGAAGACGGCGGAAGGGGCGAGGGTGCGAAGCGGGGGCGACGGAGGCGCAAGGGGGATGAACTCGGGCGAATGGGGATTTTCGCGCTCGTACACATAGTACACACACACACCCCTTGGAAAGCTTTCCCCTTTTTTTCATTCTCTCTCAATAAACGGGGATGACGTGGGCACAGGCATCGAGAAAACCCTTACCGCGCTCGGAGGTTCCCTCGAGGACCATGGGAAGCTCTCATTTCGGGATGAACTTCGACTGAAACGAGGATCACAGCGGAAATATTCCCGATATTTTGAAAAAAAATACTCATATATGAAAAGGGATCCAAAATGAGGTGTGAAAATTTTCATAAAACACTGCAAAATTTACTCACGAGGAGCGGGATTGCCACTCCGGGCTCCTCACCGCCGGTAATTCTCGCGCGGCGATTTTTTTTGATTCCACACCTCGAACAGATTCTACGTTTTCTACGTCTATCATAAATATTTTTAGATTCGAAATAGCTTAAAGATATTCAGAAATTAATTAGTAAAATGTGTTTCGCTTTCAACCACTATTTTCCTTTTCAGCAAAAGTAAACATTGCATTCTGTATCATCTGAATCTCATGCTCGGAAAATAAGTACTCGCGGAGCCACACCGCCTTCTTATGTAAATGTAGCAGTGCTGAAAAGGTAAAACGCGTATCATCCTGTCTATTTTAACTCTAACAGAATCAGAAGACTTGTACACAAAAAAATTGAATATTATGGAAATTTTGGTAGGCCTAATCAAAATTAACCACTCACAGCAACTATGAACATTAACAACAACGTTTTCCAGCGTCAGTATCAGCATCAGCCCAATAAAATGACCTACCGTTTGTATGCAGTAGTTTGTCACCATTGTGTCCTGTGAGTCATACCCTGGAGAACCAATAAACTCTCGCTTGGGAAGTCTGACTCACTTTCTGCTCGCCGATAAAGTCCAGGGAAAACTCGTAGCGCTACTGATAATGGTTACCAAGACAACCTTGAGAGATAAGTTCACAATGCTCGGGAGTCTAGCATTTTAAATAAAATAAAATTTTCTGTAGACAATTTAACTCACTCCAGCGACAATGATATCTCTGCATGAGAAGGCTATCAGAACGTAGATATACAAACGTACAGAATACATTTACGAAGAACTATGCAAGCAACCTACACCGTCTATCGATTGAAAATTAAACTCAAACTTTTATGTAAATTCAAAAACAAATTTATATTCCAACGAAGTTATCAACATCTCACGAACTCCAACATACTACGGTTGATCAGTTAATAAGAAGAAAATAAGGTAAATAGAATGTAGAACAGACAGGTTTAAAATGTCATTTTTCCCGCGATCGATAAGAGACCATAATCTACGTCATACCCTGCATACCCAAAGGGTGTGTGGCAGGGGGTGCTTCCACACCAGGCATGCATGAATGATACGGTAGAATACCGAAATTACTTTGAAACCCGCGTACCGCACATGCCACGCGCCAATTAAAAATCTAATAACCAAGAAACATTCTATCGTCAATCGTTCCAACATGCAAGGGATACAAAGACTACTACTACAGATTCAAAATATCAATAATAAGAACATCAATATTTACATCATGCATAAATTAGAACGTAGAGAATATAAAGAGAAAGAGCTACTGCCTACCTATTGTCACTATTCGAACTATTCATGACGACGATCACAGCTGTTATGGTCCCGAATGGTGCGCAGAAAAAAATGACATTTTATACCTATCGGTTCTACAATCTAGCTCTCTAATTTTATTGGCGCAATCTAATCTGCCGTAGTACGAGGGGGTTAATAGTATGTTTTTTACGTCGTCAGAGAAATGATTTTCCTGATTTTTTTTTATTTTTTACTTTCCCTTTACTCCAGACTTTATTAATTGTGTACGTCTCGTTGGTTAAGCGTATGGGCTTCGACATCACACACGCGTATTTACATTATCTCAATCTTGATAGGATGATGGCAGTGAGTTTCATAGTTTCTTGCTTAAGAATGGGCTTTGACATCACACTCACGTATTTTTATTATCTCAATCTACCATTTTCTGCATTCAAATATTGAGGGAGACAGTGGGCGGCAGGTTCATCTTTTATATCCACTCTCAAACCTACTTAAATGTAAAATGTCATTTTTCCCTCTTACTATAAGAGAGAACAATAGGCAGCGTAGCAAAGGGATAGGTAGGTGAAATATAGTTAGAGTAGTCTGTAGTGCATGATGCATGTAATAACAACCAATAATGCCTTCCTTATTATGTAGATACTAACCATCTAGCTCCATGTGACCCTATTATCTAGCATACCTCCCTTAAATATCCTACTTGCATGGCAATAGTGCATGTTTGGTGATCTTCAGCCCCTGCCACACACCCTCGTGGTGGCTCGCAGGGTATCACGTAGATGTAGATGTACTCAGAGTTGACCATATTGCATGAGAGCAACAGAATCGATAGGTTATTGTCATTCTCTTAGAAGACAAAAGATAGTCAAGTAAGGAAGTACAGCACAAACCAGATGCAAACGAGCATCCCATGAAAGCAAAACGATTAACATTCGCCATATTCCACATCAGCACAGTAAAGTGAAAACTCTCTCATGGATTTGAAAGGGAGCATAACCTCAGCAAAAATGCCCTGCTTTGCAAAGTACGAAAGGATTATAATTCAGAAAGGAAGTGATATTATGGAAGAGAAATAGCGATAGGCACAAATATGCATGCAGCTCTACGACCGAATTCGGTGATGTAATGTGATGCAAGCCGCTAGTATTGGTTAAATGATGAAAAGCTTTCATGCGAAAAAACCGCAAAATATCCATTAAAAACCAATCTACTACTTCGCCATTTTAGTAATTCAAATCCAAAGGTATCCGTTCGGGACAAGCATTCTCTAACTTTATGCGTATTATCGAGATTGCAGTTGTGATTCAGAGTTATCAAAATGAATTGAATTCAACAGAGACGCCATCCGTGACGCCAAATCGAGCAAATGATTAACCGCTACGACATTCTAGAATTCACAGGCAGCAAATAAAAAATCTTCGACACGAAGGCGGGTCAATTCCCTATAACTCTCCGAATGGGGACTTTGCAACTACCCAAAGTCCAAATCAAAGCGTAAGTAACTGAATCTCGGAAATGTGTGGTGTAAGGTTAGGGTCCCCGTCTGATAGAGGGAGGTCGCAAATTTTCATCCAGGGTGGTTGTTTTTTCACCGTTCAAAGCTTCGTTTAGACTATTGTTCGACTTAACCTATGTGGCGTTATGTAACCCATGTCGGCGTTAACGACGCCATGGACCGTGGATCCGAGGAGATCCTGCGTTCCTTCAGGGAACTGGACTCCGAAGTGAAGCGGGTAAGTCGCGACGAAGGGGTTGACATGACGCTTGCAATTTGTACTCTTGTCCCGAGGATCGATCGTGGACCCCTGGTTTGGAGCCGAGTGGAGGGCATAAACCAGAGGTTGCGTCGCTTCTGCACGGACATTGGAGCCTCCTTCGTCGACCTTCGGCCGGCAATCCGATCGTGTCGGACCCCTCTGAACCGTTCTGGTGTCCATTACACGGCCGAGGCAGCTAGCTGTGTAGCGAGTAGCATACTCGATCACTGTAGACCTTTTTTAGGATAGAGGGTAGGGCAGAGAGTAGGTCAGCTAATGGGTCGAATCAGGTACCATCGCGAACAATATTTAATAGAAAAAATATCCAAGAAAGTGTTAAGTCTAAAGAGAACAGTAAGAGGCCAGTTTAAAAAAATAGCAGTAATGTAACTTTGAATATACCTAAGAAAGCGAGTTGTAATGAGAATACACATTCCGGGAATACGCTCACTGATAAATCCTTTTCTGTCGTGGTAGTAAATTGCCGTAGCTTAAGGAATAAAGTAGCTGACTTCTACCATCTAATTGAAACTACTGACGCAGACTTAATTATAGGGACGGAAAGTTGGTTGTGTAACGAAATCGCATATAATGAAGTATTCCCAAAAAATTTCACAGTTTATAGAAAAGATAGAGTGGAAAGGACCGGGGGAGGAGTTTTTATTGCAGTGAAGGATTGTTATATTAGTAGGAGGGAGTCATTTTCCGACGACCAGGTAGAAAGCGTATGGTGCTCCATTCAAAATCCTAAAGCAAAAACAATCTATGTGTGCGCATATTACAGACCACCAGATACCCATATAACCTCAATATTAGAACTAGAAAGTCAACTCAGTAAATTAACCACTCAAAAAAACGACTGTCATATTATAATCGGTGGGGATTTCAATCTTCCGTCCATAGACTGGGACACGTACAGTTTTATCACTGGGGGGAAAGACAAAGACCTTTGTGAGTCACTCCTGTATACATTCACATCTCACTCACTACATCAATTAGTCACTGCTCCAACTAGAGGGAAAAATACACTTGATCTTTTAGCGACAAATATTCCACACATGGTTGTAAACATAGGTACGGATAAGGGAATAAGCGACCACAAGATAGTTAAAGCTAATTTTTCCGTGAGCATGATCAAGAAACATAATCCACAAAGAAAAATCTACTTATATAATAAGGCTGACTACGAAGGAATGAAACGAGAGTTCCAAAAGTCATTTACTAATTTTCAAAAAATAAGTATCAACAGTAATACTGAGGTTTTGTGGAATACTTTCCTCAACGTTACACGATCAGTAGTTAGCAAATACATACCAAGTAAATGGAAAAGAGCCAATGCAGAGCCTAGGTGGTATAACGCGGAGGTTAGAAAAACATTAAAGCACCAAAGAACATGTCATGCTAGGTTAAAAAGGGCAAAAATTAACAAATCCTCCGAAGAACTATACACAGTCACCGAAAATTACAAAATATCTAAACTCTTAGCAAAAAAAGCGTGCCGAAGGGCGTTAGCTGATTTCAAAAGTAAATTACTGGGAGAACAATTGAACGATAATCCCAAGGCATTTTGGTCGTATGTTAGGGACACTCAAGGAAATAAATCAACAGTACACACGCTTAAGAATATCAAAGGGGAAAAGATAACCAACAGTCTACAAAAAGCCAATTCGTTAAACTCATTCTTCAAAAGCATTTTCAGTACTTATACACCACATCTTTTCGATCCGCAGCCAGTTCGTTCCCAAACATGTATGCCTGAAATTATTATAAATTGTCGCGGCATAGAACAGCAGGTAAAAAATATTAACCCCAACAAATCCCCCGGTCCAGATCAAATACCTGCTCGCGTATATAAAACAATGGCATCAGACATAGCGCCTTACTTAGAATTAATATTTACCAAATCTTTAGTAGATCATGTAGTGCCTAAGGACTGGAGAGTAGCAAATGTCACACCTATATTCAAAAGCGGCGACAGGGAAGACCCTAGTAACTATAGGCCAATTTCTCTCACATCCATTTCCTGTAAGGTATTTGAACACATAATCGTAAGCTCCATTATGAGTCATTTAGATAGGGAGGAATTGTTAATAAATAACCAACACGGATTTCGAAAGGGTAGATCTTGCGAAACCCAATTGGCCCTCTTCGTTCATGACATCTTGCTCTCGGGTGAAAATAATGTCCAAGTTGACGCGATATTCCTCGATTTTAGGAAAGCTTTTGATAAGGTACCTCACGTTAAGTTGCTCTCAAAACTAGAAGCATATGGAATAGATAAAAACATTATTAGTTGGATTAATCAATTCTTACATGGGCGGGAACAAAGGGTTGTCATAGACGGTATCATGTCAAACACAGTTAGCGTTACATCGGGTGTTCCTCAGGGAAGTGTAATTGGTCCACTTTTATTTCTCTTGTACATTAATGATATTAGTAACGTCGTTAAAAGTAAGCTTAGACTCTTCGCAGACGACGCGGTTGTGTATAGGGATATTAACAATTCCGAAGATAGCGACTCGTTAACAATCGACCTACTTGCTATTCATGCTTGGTGCGAAAAGTGGCAGATGGAACTAAACATAAAAAAGTGCGTAGCAGTCAGCTTTTGGAAAAAGAAAAATTGGCCATTTAGGGCATACAGAATTAAAAATACAGAAATTATTCACGCCGAGTCTGTTAAGTACTTAGGAGTCACAATTAGTCACGACCTATCTTGGGGAAAACATATTAGGGAAATATGCGGTCAAGCATATAGGAAGCTAGGCTTTATCAAGAGAGTACTCGGAAAATGTGATGAGAAAGTGAAAGAACGTTGTTATTTTTCAATCGTTAGGCCTCATCTGGAATATGCTGTTAGTGTATGGGATCCATACGAAACGGGCTTGATATCAGAGTTAGATCGCGTACAGCGAAGAGGAGCTAGGTTTGTGAAACAATGCTACGATAAGTTGGCTAGTGTGTCTGGACTGTTAGAAGAATTAGGATGGGAATCGCTATCACAGCGTAGATTAAATTATAGGCTTAACCTCCTAAATAAATTTCAGGAAAATCATTTTACTGACGACGTAAAAAACATACTATTAACCCCTTCGTACTACGGCAGATTAGATCGCGCCAATAAAATTAGAGAGCTAGATTGTAGAACCGATAGGTATAAAATGTCATTTTTTCCGCGTACCATTCGGGACCATAACAGCTGTGATCGTCGTCATGAATAGTTCGAGTATTGACAATAGGCAGGCAGTTAATCTTTCTCATTATATTCTCCTCTTTCTTATTTATGCATGATGTAAATAATGATGTTCTTATTTATGCATGATATTTTGAATCTGTAGTAGTAGTCTTTGTATCCCTTTCATGTTAGAACGATTGGAGATACAATGTTTCTTGGGTATTAGATTTGTAATTGGCGCTTTGCATGTGTGGTACGCGGGTTTTTAATGTAATGTCGGTGTTCTACCATATCATTCATGCATGCCTGGTGCGAAAGCACCCCCTGCCACACACCCTTTGGGTGGCTTGCAGGGTATGACGTAGATGTAGATGTAGATGTCAAATCAAGCGTAATTAGTAAAAATTGAGGTCAATTATACACAAATACTCGAAGTTTAGGACAATTTAAATAATTGTTCCTGCTCTGATACCAGGAGCAACGAATGTATTTAACAATGTCAGACACTTAGAGGAATTCTTGTAGTCGTCAATTAATATAAAAACTTCAATGCATGGTATAACTCTGGTTTAAAATTGCCTCCATATTGTTGAGCCACTGCTGCCTACAAAAACTTAATTCTATCTTCATGGAGTCGCAGAGCCTTTCCCTGGAGATTTTTGATAAAGAGTGGAGATAATTCTTCTCCGGTCACGCAGTTCAGGTTTCTTGTGGTTTCCTTCTCTGAAAGACCTTTCGCTCAGAGAATGGATGGGAAATCTGGAAGAGAAACTGGGGAAACGTCTTTTTCATGTTCACGAGCGAGTGGCTTGTGGAGGCACTTCATTCAGTTCCAACTCGGGTCATTACACCACGTCGCCTTCACAACACGACATTCATGGTAATGGAATACATGCGGCCTTAAAAAGTTTGCGGAGCAGGGTAAAAGTATGAATTTAATTAAAGTAAGACAAGAAGAAAAACACTCCCATGAAGAGAACCAGGTTCTGCAGAAGAAAGTAATCGAATGGAGTAGCTGATATTGCAATTACTATAATTACATAAAATATCTAAGCCGGGAAACATTTTTCGGGGCACTAAAAAGTTAATTAAATGTTCAACAACGCACTCCTTTTTACCATGGGCGAAGATAGCTATACGTGTACAGACATAGGATATAATCTTTGCATAGAATCATTTAGATAACAATTATTCTTGAAAGGGGCCACTTTGTAACAACGAAGAATATTTGCGGTGTATTTTTAAGCACCAATATAGATGAAGAGAATTTAAAAAGCGCATATAATGGAAAGATCCTCATCTCATTCTCAACATTTTACACAGGCAAGCATTAGTACTATTCCAAGTACTGTTTAAAGAGTACTCGGAATGTGCGACGATAAAGTTAGGGAAATCAGCTACATCTCCCTTGTTAGACCCCAATTGGAACGCGCTTGCATTATTGGGAATCCTCATGAGGTAGGCTTAAAAACAGAGTTAGAACGCGTGCAGGGAAGATCAGCAAGACCTCTTATATAGAAAGGCCGTTTTGATAGCCTCGTTAGTAACCTCTTGCAACCACTGTGATGGGAATCGCTTTTAGGCCGTCGATTGACTCCATGTAATATGTAAATTCAAAACTCATTTATTTTATGGCAAAATTATCAATTCTTTAAAAATGCAACATACTACGGTAGATCAGATTATGAGAATAAAAACAGGAAAATAGACTGCGTAACGACAGGTTTTAAATGTCGTTTTTTTCCGCTATCAATAAGAGACCATAATGGCTGCTAATAAGACTTTGTGGTAGTTTAGTCGAAAGGTAGTGTAACTGAGTAGTTCAGTTGCTTCCTAATTCTTGTCTCTTAATCTGAAACATAGTAATAACATCGTGTTTTACATGATCTCTGTATGACTCTTGTATCTCGTTTACGAAGTTGTATAGACATTATTTCAACTCTATCTGCAGCATTGATAGGATATCTATAAAGTAGACCATGTTTGTGACAGTTACTCTTTATTTATTGTGCGTGTTGCTGATAAATCACCCCCTTTCAAATACCCTTGAGGTGGCTTGAAGGGTAATATGTAGATGTAGATACTCCCTAAGCGATTTAAACATTAATCAAGCAAAATATTGATCATAATTGACGTCATCACAAAATTCCTATGAATAAAAACCTTTTCTACGTTTTAAAAACTGTACTAATTATATATCAGATTATGAATTATGACTCGAGACTTTGCATTGGGCAAAAACAATGTTTTACATTATTATTCGCAGAAATCTTTCAAAACTCACTATGACAGCATATTCTACAGATGGAATCTGGATACCAATTACAGGAGGCAATACGGAAATATTGTTTAAAAGAAAAGATACATTGAAAGATTCTAGAATTCTATGAAATTTCTCTTGATACACCAGCTGAGGAAAATTATAATATCACTTATTAAAGTCTACGCTATCCAAATGTACTTTCCATCAAAGTAACGCGAGAAAACCAAAGGGACCATAAAATCAGTTTAGCTGAAAACATTCAGCCTCTTCAAAGCGATGATTTTTGATGGTATACTATTTCGTCTTCAGATAACTTATTAGTCGAAATTGTAGTAACTACTCTACCGCGCAAGAGGTAATAAATCTTAGTACCAAGTACAGCACTTCAATTACTTTCCCGGTATAACTCCAGTACACTCCTGTCAATTTACGTAGTTGAAAAATATACAGGCACAAATAGTTTCTCTAATTTTGGTGGCATGCCTATAGTGCAGAGAATTGGGGAAATGTCACCACCTGGAAATTATGCGGAAGTTTTTCGAAGATAATATAATGTAGTAACTTCATCATAGTTCAGTATGTTAGTGATCATGTTAGTGACTCACTCCCTGCCACACACCATTGAGATGGCTTCATTTACATCCACGAAGTACCGTGCTAGCCATCTCAATAGGGTGTGTGGCACGGGGTGATCCTTCGGCAGGTATACAGCATCCGTCCCAGTCTCAATCAGAACTTCACACGTTCCCCCGGCCGCTAACCGCTGACCAAAACACCAGCCAGGATAACAATGCGCGGCCAAACCAGGAACTAGGAGAGTGCCGCGTGAACGAATATGCTAACATGCAAGTCAAGATACAACTACTGGTTAGTATCATTATTGCAATTGACAAATAGTACTTCAAAATCATGGAGAAGGCTAAATTATGCTCAACATTCCATGCGGGAGGTGTTGTAAATAATGATGGTTGGCCCTCAATCTCAAGTACAAAGTCTACTCTACCTAGTGAGGGTAAGAGTTTCATGGAACTGATTTATCGCAATTATCATGGTTCCATATTTTACGTGGGAAAAATGACATTCCAAACATTTATATTGGTTCTGGAGTCCATTTCCTTAACTTCTACCGTAATAGTTTGGCTCTAGCAATATTTTGAACATACGACAAAAAAGTCTGCCTCAAACTTGCCTAAATGATTTAGCCAATATTTGCATGGTATTACGTGGAGGTAATTGTGTATGAAAAACTGAGTAATCGGATAAAACCACGCAAAGCAGGACTACTAAACCTATGTGCCCTATCATGCTTGTTTAGCGTGAAAGGTTGGTGGTTTCCGGAGATACTTTGTGGACTTTGCTAAACATTTTGAATGAATAGGGTAAATTTTGAATTTCCACATTCATAGTGGAAAAACAAAGTTTACCCTATACATTCAAAAAAATAGCGTGAAAGGATTGGGAATGTATGGACATAAAAACATGAAGAATAAAATCAGAACCGGGTGTCCATTAGGAATTGAATCACATAAATTTCTATGACGTGGAAAATGTTGAGGACTGGAGAAAAAAAGAAAATGTATTCATCCAATTTCCTCGATTTGGAAATTTTTCCTCCACGGCAAGACTTGTGAAATAAATGCGAGAAGCTTTAGCCAATTTCTGCAGCAGTATATTAAGCTTTCATTTGGGTTTTAGAGAAAAATGACTAATCTACACCAAAATAGAGTGAACTCAAGTGACCACCACACTCCAAAGTGATGTATTACGAGTTCAGCCTGTAGGTGATGCCAGGACCAGATGTAAATGAGAATTGATTGAACACGGTGAATTTGAGTTACAAATTCGAAACCGCAAGGCCTAGCAAGATAATTCAAGAATTGCGATATCTTTTTCTTGTAGAGGAGACGCTCATCCAATTAGATCGAAAATACTTCCCATATTGAAACTGTCTTACTTCTTGAAGAATACATGAGCTTGAACACTAGCCTAATAGAAGAACATCGTTACGGCACTTAGATCCTCCCGTAGTAACATCAAAGAATGGCTAGTCGCAGCAATAGTGTAAATAAGGAGCACCATGGGCCATAAAAAGGGGTCATGCTGAGGACTCACCAGTACATCATCCAAATGATGAATCAAACCGTTCTCCTAACTCCAGAAACTCAGCTCTGTATGCGCCGTAAATGAAGGGGGAGGAGGAATTAACCTTTCAGCATCCACGCAGCAGAAAATATCAATGCACTCTTCTGAAATAAAAAAGGCAAATTTTATCGCGTGAGTTCAGAGTTTTTTGACAAACGGTTTTATAGGATTTTATATGGAAAATTTAAGACTGGCAGCAGCAAAAAATCCCGGGTACCGACTCGTACAGAAATAGAGGAAGAGGTCACGCAGAGAAGCAACAATTTACGACATCACTGCTACTGAGAAAGACAGATATTAAAAGCCTAAATTTTTCGTCATGAGAATAGAGAATCCATCATACTAAAGAAAACTGATCCAATATTGGTATAACTTTCCATTATTTAGAGATAAAATCAACGATAATATTTTAACATTATACAGTGATTCTGTAGTAAGACTGAAGAATGATCAGCGAAATTAATACACCGAGGGTTGCATATAAGTCATGTTTGTAACCTTTTCAATGAGGATTAAATAAGGATTGGCACGATTCCCCAAAATGTCCAGAAATATTATAAAAAGTGTCCAGTAACCCACCTCTCTGAAAGACAAGCAGATATCTTGCAATATCCACCAAACTTTGAAAAAAACTAAGTTTTCTCTTACAGGAATTTCAGAAGGCTGGATATAAGTCAGTACAAAGCTACGAGATAAATTCATGTATAAAGACATGTCGATAGACCTAGGCATATTTCCCTGGGAACAATCCATTATCGCAAGCCGGCGTGACAAACACTGAGAGAATTACAATCAAACACGCGACGATATTGTTTCCTCAAGATTGTATAGTTTTCTCCGACATTTTAGAGGTGAGTTCGATTATTGTCGAACGAGAATTGATCGATGACAGTCGAGAAATTCCGTGACCGTGAACAAAGAGGTGAAAAACGATGTTTCCATCCGTTATGCGGACGAGAAGAGTATGACTACCAAGGCCGCGTGATGAATATCTAACGATTTTACCGGGGCTCAATGTGCCTGCGCATTTTCCTGCGCTTTGACGCTTTTAAAATTCAATGGAAAGGAAAAAATAACATCCTTTTATGATGTTCCCGTGAGTGGGCGAAAGTGTTTTGTTCGGAGAGGATTTCCCTCTTCCGTGCCTTGGACAATGAGGAATTATTCAATGGAACCTTCTCGCACAGTTGATGTGATCACGAAAATGTGAAAATGACAGGGCACCAATCGATAAATCTACCAGTGGAGAGGAAAACGTTCACTTTCTGCATACGGCCGTTGGAACGGTTAGAAGCCGCTTGCCGAGGGAATTGGCCCGACAGCTGCTATCAACACTGATAGAATCGTTGGAACACAGGCTATTTTTAACTTTTCCGGTTACAAAAGAACAACTCGCGTGAAAAAATAAAATTTGCAATGTTTTCAAGTCTTTATTGGTCAACTTTCATTATTGAACTAGCGAGTCGAGATGTGTGCATTGATAAATGTATTTGGATTGATTTGACCTCCTCAATACATTTCTCAACCTATTAAATATTGAGCACAATAAATGAGCACTTAGTGTGTCATACGAGACATTGACGAGGTTCATCGAAGAGTCGATATTCAAAATGGCTGGCTTCATTCATACTCCTTAAAAATAGCACTGTGGGTTCCTTTCAATGCAGCAGTCACACGTAAATCACACTCCACGGCAGTTTTTCAAACGCCGGCGAGTATATTAGAGAAAGGCTGAGCGTATGTGAGAGGCTTCAAGGCTCAGGGCGGCTTAGCCGCTGATAGTAACGCACGTTTACTGTTGGTATTCCAAATGGAGGAAATTCCATCTACTAAAATAGCCGAGGGCCGTTGCCTGTCGAGGTAGGGACCCAGGATACCTGACAACCTCAAAAGCAGAGGAGAAAAGGACAATTTTTTGCCAGCTCCTCAGCTTTGCATGGCTACCCCAGACGTGCATGCTGCCCTTCAAGGTCAATTTCAGTTGTGAGCTATCCCAAGGCCCCTTGTCCCAGGGTTTCCAAAAACTCAACTTATCGACTCTTTATTGATATTCTTCACTGCCAAGGAATGGTCAGACGCTCGTTTCCAATGTATACGATACTCCTACTAGTAAGTAGGCTTACTAGGTGCCTCGCAACATTTCTATCTCACGTAAAACAATATTGAGTCAAGGTGAGGTTGAAAGTGACTCCGAATGTAATCTATGAAGGTTATAACACATTTCAACTAATGTAACTTGAGCAGAGAGACGCCATCAACATAGAAAAATAAGCCAAACGAGACGGATATAGGATTAATGATATAATTGGATTCCCCAGTAATATATGCTAGATATTTCAAACTACACGGGATGTATTAAGAAAGCATTTTCCCAACTTTTATACCTACGTCTTTGAAATATCGTGCAAGTCACTTCCAGGGCATGTGGCACGTGGTGATTCCACACGACGCAAGCATTATTTGTCTTAGTTTATGGCAGAACCACCTCCGCACCCAAAACCAATCGGTGAGGATCAAAAACAAGTAAGGAGAACAATGCAGAGCAAACCAGAAACTGGGAGAGTGCTCCGTTAATTAACATGCTTTACTCCACTACACGGCTTCAAATTTCACAACCAATAAGTATTACTAATATTCTTAGTTTATATTTACTACGAGATACAAATTCATGAATTAAATATTCATGCGGGGTATTTTAAGAGGAAAGAGTTGGGGCATTTACGAATGAACGATGAAATTTATGAAAGATTTAAGCTTTTCCCGGTTTAATATGTATGTTATGTAGATACTAACCATCTAGCTCCATGTGACCCTATTATCTAGCATGTCTTCCTTAAATATCCTAGTTGCATGTCAATAGTGCATATTTGGTGATCTTCACCCCCTGCCACACACCCTCGTGGTGGCTCGCAGGGTATCACGTAGATGTAGATGTAGATATGCTTAAATATCTTTCTCGGGCTTCGCACCGGGTAATATTTTCTAATTGCGCCGACGCGAAGTTTCGGAAAACGAATTGTCTTCCATTCTCAAGGCGTGTGTTATTTCTGTCTCATCTGTTATATTTCACATTTCTCATCTCATTGGGTCTTGTATATGAACGTTAAATATTCTTGAATGTGATTTACAAATTATTTCTCAGGGCATATATATTCCAGGAAATAACTGGTCAAGCTAATCGTAAACTTGGATTCATTTAAACAGTACCGGTAAAAAGTGTTACATCAGACACGACAGAAATAACACACGCCTTGAGTATTGAAGACAAGTCGTTTTCCGAAACACCGGCGCAATTAGATAATATTCCCTAGTGCGAAGCCCGAGAAAGATATTTAAACATCAAATTTATACTTCATACTTTCTAATTCGGAATTTTAGATGACCTCGTATGGAATTCAATTATTAGTGGCGAATTCTCAAAGAGGCTTAACAAGTGACGATAGCAGAGTTCCCTCACTTCTTCGCTGAACTTTACCGGTACTGTTTAAATGAATTCAAGTTTACGAGTAGCTTGACTAATTATATTTACATCCTGCGAGCCACCACGAGGGTGTGTGGTAGGAGTTATATCCTGGAGTATATACGCCCTGAGAGATAATTTGTAAATCACATTCAAAAATATTTAACTTTCGCATACAATACCCAATATGAATGTGATACTTATGATGGGGGGGTCTTATTTCCAGAAAATCATAATTAAGTAATTGTTTATCAAATTTAAGTGCAACTACCATTTGTCGTATCGAATTTGTTTTGCCTCAGATGACATGGTTAATATTTGAAAAGAACCTGTATGGACCCAAGACGCAGCCACACGCCCTTGAGGAGGCTTGCAAAGAACTCGATGGATGAGGAATACCCGACGGGTAACATGCAGATTTAGATGTGTCCCGCATTGCAACCCTGACTGGCACGGTATGAAATGAAGGGGAGGGAAAATTGGTCAGTCGGTTGAGGAGACTGACAATTGAGGTCACCTGTGCTACTGAGCACAGATAGGCAGTTAAGTTAGGGTCATACGAGGCGATACGGATGGGTGGAGAGAAACCCGGCGCAGGCAATAGTCTCCACTCAATGGAAGAAGCTCAGGGAGCCTACGTTTAGCGTCCCATCCGATGAACAGAGTGCTACGCTGGTCGTGCGCTCCCAATTTGAAATCTGGATATTGTGGATAAATCTCGACCACTCTCGAGACTCGAACCTGATCATCCTCGTATTCTCTGTATACTATTATCCTATATATTCCATCCTCGTATTATATCATACTATTAACCCCCTCGTACTATGGCAGATTAGATCACGCCAATAAAATTAGAGAGATAGATTGTAGAACCGATAGGTATAAAATGTCATTTTTTCCGCATACCATTCGGGACCATAACAACTATGATCGTCGTCATGAATAGTGCGAATAGTGAGATTAGCTGGATTGTAGATCTTTTTCTTGATCTTGATTTCTCTTTATATTCTCTACGTTCTTATTTATGCATGATGTAAATATTGATATTCTTATTTATGCATGATATTTTGAATCTGTAGTAGTAGTCTTTGTATCCCTTGCATGTTGGAATGATTGACGATGGAATGTTTCTTGGTTAGTGGATTGTCAATTGGCGCGTTGCATCTGTGGTACGGTAGTTTCAATGTAGTTTCGTTGTTCTGCCGTATAATTAATGCATGCCTGGTGTGGAAGCACCCCCTGCCACACACCCTTTGGGTGGCTTGCAGGGTATGACGTAGATGTAGATGATTCCTAGGGATGGGAGGCTAGTACCCCAGCAACCTCAGCCAACTGAACCCAGCAAGGCGGAGGAAGGTGAAGAAAGAAGAGGAGCGGGGAGAGAGGCACCACCACCGCAATGAGCCGCGAAGCCCGACGGATCGAAGTGCCGAAAATGATATCATCGGCGAAGGCCTCGCGAAGGAGCGAGGAAGGAAGGGGACGACGGAACGATGACGAGGAAGGAAGAGGCGGGCCGAGGCCAGCGCCCCCTCGGCCACCCGACCTCCCCGCCCCGCCGAACCCGTCGCGACTCCCGGGACGCCGGACACGACAAGGGCTTAGGGGCACGAGAGATCCAGGGGATGATAGCACGTTTACAAGTGGACGGCCCCATTTTCGCCACTCATCCACCGGCGCAAGCAAGGGTTTTCGGTTCGTCTTTTGTTTTCCGCACTACCCTTGCGCCTTCCGTTAATATTATTATTTTTTGGCCGTGAGTCGACTCCTTGCAGGGTCTTATCGATCTCCCTGCGGGGGAAGGGAAAAGGGTTGGAGACGACGGGGCGGAGGGGGGGGGGGAGCCATGGAGAAAAGGGATATTCAGGTCTCGCCGGTGGAATCGAACTCAAGTCTACACAATTTTAGGAGGAGTTGGGAGCGAGGCGGGAAGGGAAGGGGGAGACAGCGAATAAATCCCATAGAGGCGGCAAGGGTGCGCGGAGGGGTGGTGGGAGTGACTCAGGCGAAGGGCGATATACTTCCAGACCCTGGCACGACGATGAAAAGGAGCTCGAGGAGGAAGGGGAGAGGAGGATGACGCAATTCGAACCATACCTGCAGGGTGCAGTAATGAGAATACCGAATTTGCCAGCACTGATGTCCCTCCCACATACTGCCGGGAAGAGTAGAAGGATCCAAAATATAACCACTAGCTATGGTTGGGAAACATTTCTTCCTTAGATCCACGAATATTTACTTAATGTAAGTATTTAAAAACGAAACACTTTATAAAATATTTTTGAGAAAGATGTAGAACTTCATATCCGAGCAGTCATCATTGGTAAACTTATTAGCCTTATATATGTTTTAGCGTATTAGCGTTCGATTAAAAGTAACAAGTCCCAAGGTCCAGAATGAATACCTGTACGCGTGCTCAAGGAGTTAGCACCACAGATTGCACCATTCTTAGAAATTATATTTAACAAATCATTGTCCGAAGGCAAGGTGTCCCAAGACTGGAAAATAGCTAACGTCACTCCGATATTCAAAAAAGGAAATAAAAGTGACCCAGGAAATTACCGGCCTCTATCGTTAACATCACTTTCATTCAAGATCCTCGAACACATTATCGTTAGCAATGTTATGACATTCCTGAATAATCGCAACTTCTTACATTGCAGTCAGCATGGCATTCGTATGGGCAGGTCCTGCGAAACACAGCTTGCGCTCTTCCTTCATGATATCCTGAAATCAGGTGAATCGAAAAAGCAAGTCGACGCGATATTCCTTGATTTCAAGAAGACATTCGATAAGGTTCCTCACTAAAAACTCATAAATAAATTGAATTCATGCGTAGTTAATAAAAAATAGTGTATTGGATAAGGGACTTTCTCTGTGGCCGAAAACAAAAAGTAGTTGTTGATGGTTTTAGCTCTGATATGCTTGGAATTACATCCAATGTTCCTCAAGAAAGCGTGATCGGCCTTCTTTTATTCATTATTTATATAAATGACCTAAGTTCTCGAGTTTGCAGTAAATTAAGATTAATTGCAGATGATACAGTTATATTCCGTGAAATAAGCGAGGACGCGAACTTCTATCGTCACGAAAGTTATGTCATCGGACCTTAAAAACGTTCATTCGTGGTGCCAGGAGTGGGAGCAAGAATTAAATCTTGGTAAATGCACCACAGTTCACTTCCTGCGAAAGTCATCTCACAAACGCCATACCTATACTGTGGGGGGAGTAAATATAAAATCTTCAGATAAAGTTAAATATCTTGGTATTACCTTAAATTCTGATATATCGTGGGGAACTCACATATAAAAATATGCTGCACTGCATTAAAGAAACTAGGTTTTGTGAAGCGGATAATAGGAGGGTCCTTGGATGAAAAAGTCAAAGATAGATGATTCTACGCTCTGCTTAGGCCACACTTCGAATACACCGCGAGCAATTGGGACCCTGGCCCGAAAGATTTAACCAAAAACTTAATATAATACAAAGAAAAGCAGCACGCTTCGTAAAAAAACTGCTACGAGAGAACACATAGTCTCACAACTTTTAGAGGGATTAAGGTGGGAGCATCTAGAGACTCAGAGGCTAAACGCTAGGCTTAGCTTGTTTGAGAAATTCAGAACTGGTGTGTTTCAGAGCGACACAAAGAATATTATCATTACACCTCACTACATCTCTAGGTTTGTCAGAAGTAATAAAATAAGAGAGATTCATTTCCGAACAGATAGGTACAAAAAGTCGCTCTTTTCGCGTAAAATAAGCGACTACAATTAAAACTGGGCTCCACTAAATACACTCCCATAATACACGTCACCATTTCACCTTCCAAAACCTTACGTCTTTACACGGCTGGTGTGATAACACTCCTGCCACACACGGCGGCTCGTAGGGCGGTATGTAGATGTAGAATGTTAAGCCAGCTCATCTATTCATTACATCAATTGTAAATCGTGCAATTTTATATCACATTATCAAAGTGTAACGCACTTAAGAGAGTTGCACCTTCGAATGCTTATTAAGACGCTTCTCTGGCCAATTAGTCAAAGAAGGGCTGTATTTAACAGCATTACTCGCCTATTTCCTCCTAATTCTTTTCGTTAATGACTCTATTACATGAATGATTTATTTTTATATCTCTTGCTCTTGCTTTGCGATATCTCAAAGCAACGTATTCAATGCTACCTACCATTGTTACAATAACATTTTTCAATGAAAGTTCAATTTATGGTTCTCTTGGTGTCACGTCTTACGCCAACTGCCCGACCTCTGGCAATAATCTTCCAATAAATTCCTACATGGTGAGGCAACTTACACATCATAAAAAACTACTCACTCGATTCAGTCCCATACCAGGGTAGGCCATTCAAAAACTACTAATCCATCAGCTCACTCCTCAAGTAATCTGCATGTTCACAATATGATTTTCCTCAAAAACTTGATAGAAGCAGACACATTACGAAACGGGCTTGATATCAGAGTTAGATCGCGTCCAGCGAAGAGGAGCTAGGTTTGTGAAACGATGCTACGATAAGTTGGCTAGTGTGTCTGGACTGTTAGAAGAATTAGGATGGGAATCGCTATCACAGCGTAGATTAAATTATAGGCTTAACCTCCTAAATAAATTTCAGGAAAATCATTTTACTGACGACGTAAAAAACATACTATTAACCCCTTCGTACTACGGCAGATTAGATCGCGCCAATAAAATTAGAGAGCTAGATTGTAGAACCGATAGGTATAAAATGTCATTTTTTCCGCGTACCATTCGGGACCATAACAGCTGTGATCGTCGTCATGAATAGTTCGAGTATTGACAATAGGCAGGCAGTTAATCTTTCTCATTATATTCTCCTCTTTCTTATTTATGCATGATGTAAATATTGGTGTTCTTATTTATGCATGATATTTTGAATCTGTAGTAGTAGTCTTTGTATCCCTTGCATGTTAGAACGATTGGAGATAGAATGTTTCTTGGGTATTAGATTTGTAATTGGCGCTTTGCATGTGTGGTACGCGGGCTTTAATGTAATGTCGGTATTCTACCATATCATTCATGCATGCCTGGTGCGAAAGCACCCCCTGCCACACACCCTTTGGGTGGCTTGCAGGGTATGACGTAGATGTAGATGTAGATTACGTTTTCTTGCCGTATAAATCAGAAATGGAAAGCCATATGATTTTCTACATTGTATTATCCGAGTTGTTTTTTCCCTAATTTAAGCTTTTGCACGTACAGGTGTTTCTGACTCATGGAACAAAGAACCCCGTGGATTCCCGGCGTCACGTATGCTCTAACTAATCGAGGCAGATAGAAATCTCACTCGGAATAAGACCACACGTGAAATTTAGGGGACAAAAGGCGAAAGCCCGAAGGAGTAATCCACAACCGAAGGTTGACATCCAGATTTGTATCTATGTGTGCAAAGCCAATTATTCCAATGGCCATTACTCGAGTCCAAGTCGATGAAATCAGCAAACAACGGGGATGACACGTGCCCAACAGTTGATTCTGGGGACGACGCAATTGTGAACGAGTCAATGCGCAAGGCCGTCGCTCGATAATGACCCAAGTTTCGGTATGGTCAAGTGGCCCAACCCTCTCCCAGGTAGTAACGGCCGAATTCCCTGAGCCTCAGGTCTCGTAATATGAGGGCCATTTTCCCTCTAGCTCGTACTGACGTTCGTCTAACGTATATCTTGGGAAAAACATATTCGGGAAATATGCGGTCAAGCATACAGGAAGCTAGGCTTTATCAAGAGAGTACTCGGAAAATGCGATGAGAAAGTGAAAGAACGTTGTTATTTTTCTATCGTTAGGCCTCATCTGGAATATACTGTTAGTGTATGGGATCCATACGAAGCGGGGTTGATATCAGAGTTAGATCGCGTGCAGCGAAGAGGAGCTAGGTTTGTGAAACGATGCTACCATAAGTTGGCTAGTGTGTCTAGACTGTTTGAAGAATTAGGATGGGAATCGCTATCACAGCGTAGATTAAATTATAGGCTTAACCTCCTAACTACATTTCAGGAAAATCATTTCTCTGACGACGTAAAAGACATACTATTATCCCCCTCGTACTACGGCAGATTAGATCGCGCCAATAAAATTAGAGAGCTGGATTGTAGAACCGATAGTTATAAAATGTCATTTTTTCCGCGTACCATTCGGGACCATAACAGCTGTGATCGTCATCATGAATAGTTCGAATTGTGACAATAGGCAGACAGAAAATTTTTCTCTTTATATTCTCTACGTTCTTATTTATGCATGATGTTAATATTGATGTTCTTATTTATGCATGATATTTTGAATATGTAGTAGTAGTTTTTGTATCCCTTGCATGTTGGAACGATTGACGATAGAATGTTTCTTGGTTATTAGATTTTTAATTGGCGCTTTGCATGTGTGGTACGCGGGTTTCAATGTAATTTCGGTATTCTACTGTATCATTCATGCATGCCTGGTGTGGAAGCACCCCCTGTCACAAACCCTTTGGGTGGCTTGCAGAGTATGACGTAGATGTAGATGTACTGCATGCGGATTCTCTTAAGCACCAGCATCATTAGCGTGGTGAGCCTGAGATTACAATCTCGACAAAACAGCTCTTGAGTTGTAATGGTAGGAGGTGAAAGTGATTCTTACAATATCCTTTCTTGGTATTACGGAGTTACGGGCGAAGCAATATTTCTAAACAAAAAAAGAAGAGGAGCTCTAAACCGATAGGGTCCTAAACGCATCAAATTACTCCTCTGCTTGAACGAATAAGCTTAGAAAAGGTTCCTCCGGCCCTCTCCGGAGAAGCAAGAAGTACCAGTGTGGAAGTTAAAATTAAACCATGATTTCAGGTTAATTATGTTCATTACAATTAAAAACAATAGGTAGTTAATTTATAATTTTAAAGAAAGATTTGTTCAACGAGAAACGGGCCACAAATTACCAAACATAAACCCTTCAAAGCTAAACAAAGATTTTCCAAGAAATTATAGTGATTTTTAGTTCACGACCATTGAAGGAAGGTATAAATTATGGTAAAAATTTTACAAGGATCATGAGTGCAACAAGATGATAAAATTTGGGCGAGAACGCGCCGATTGCAATCCACTTTGGAAATTGCCAGTTGAATAAGGTTTCTGAAACCGAGAATCGAGCCACAGATTATAAACTGCCATGCGCGTATTCAGTAAAAGTAGTTTTTAAAGAATCTCCTCTAGATGGTCAATTTATAGCTTAATTAGGATAAGCATACCTCCACTGATCAGGTTGACTAATCCCTACAAGCAGCACACGAGAGGTATGGAACGCAAATAAGACTGGCACGTACTCCCGGCAAGGAATCAACCCATTGGTGAAGGTCTACGCTCAAAAATGAAAGGCAAGCTTACAGTATGTATAGATTAGCCGTTAAGAAAATTCACCAAAGAATGAGAGGATGATGAAATAACAAATAGATGCTCCGGTAAAGGACGTATACAAAAAGAACGCGCGTCGTTCGTTGAGTTATGTGGAGAGGATGGATGAGAGTCGTATAACTCAATAGATATGTGATCATTACATTATTTCATAAACTTACCCTTTAATTCATTGCAGTTGAAACTAAAATATCCGGGAACCAAAACGCTATAAGTCATTTATATTTATGGGCATGCACTTTCAAAGCAACGTCGCGTCGCGCCTTTTAACGATTATGGCTATTCACCACGGAACTTCCTGGTGAGCAAGTTATCGATAAGCGGTCACGGCAGTCTGACGCACAGCCTGGATTTTTAGGTCTATTTTTCCGTAAACATAATATCAAGATTCATAAAATCAATATACAAAATTTGAATACTCGGTTCGTGAAATTATTTCCTGGATCCTAAGGAAGAAAAGGTTATGCTAGGGAGCAGCTTCTCACAAGTCACAACACAAGGCAACATTCGATCTGTTCGCACGAGTTTGCACGGCTTAAAAATAAAAACAAGATTCTGTGGAGTCAACATCAATTTTCTACGAGAGAATATGGATCTGCTCTCATTTTTCTTCCTTGAAATGCGACGTAGTTTCCGTCGGGAATGAGCGTGTGGCCGGTTGCCTGACGATGGCGGTCTCAAATTCTGGATGCGCATTGTGGTAATCTGAAATAACACCTAAACGCAAGATGTGTGATTTTCTCGGTGCCAGAAATCACCAGGAAAACATTGGAAAATGCGATTTCTCCTTGTGGTATCATGGAAGCCACTAAATAACTTGATCAAACAATATTACTAGCACTTGTACTCTATTTCCAAAAGTGATTCGGAAGCATTCCTCCGTGAGCGCGATTGCCGTTACATAAATTCTTAAGATTAAAACTAATACCTCTTAACTATTGAAAATATTTGAAGCAAAGTTGCAAATTAAAGTATTTAACTGGCCCCATCCAATTTTGTTTCGCTATGACAGAACGTTCATGGTCATCCGTGTGTCCTCTAAACATCAAATAAATACTACCAATAAATTAATCTCTATGGTAATTATCACTCAAAAGGCACAGGAATGATTATAATAAATGATTATGCTAGCAATTTTAACCATTCAATATGCATTTTTTCTTAAATTGTCCTGATGTTTTAGTTTCACTGCGGTCACCACCGTAAGCCTTAAGTTGTCTGGAAACTGAAATCCTTTATTAATAAGAGATCATTACATAATGTCTTGGCTATCAAGAATAAAGAAGAAAGCTCTGAAATTGTAGAAAAGCTAATTTTGAAAATATAATCATCCTTATGAGTGTTAGTTATGTTAATTATGCTTTCATTTACAGCAGCAATCTTCGGTCTTTTATTATAGGATGGGAAATCAGGTTAGTGTGGCAGCTAGAGTATCGGCTACCCATCCCGAGGGATCAGGTTCATATTCCAGATTTTCAGAGATTTTAGTGAAGTCCTGATTCCTGCTTGGATGTCACGTGGAGATCATTTCAATCCCAGTACTCCGCAAAAAGGACGATATACGATGGTGTACCTGGTGCCTTTCGTTAAGAGCTTGCTAGCGCCGACGCGGCGTTTCTCTCCACCCTTTCTTCGTTCCCAAATGATCCTTCCTTTATTCCATTCCTACTCCCCGTCCTTTATGTCCTCAGTTATCGATTGACTCCTAAAATAACAAACGATTATTTTCGGTTCCGAAGGACCAGGCTCCTGAGGGGTAATAGCAAAGGTCTATTCAGTGCCCGCAACACTATTCAAATTCTGTACCTCACCCAGCGAGCGGACTGTATAACTAGATAGCCCGGTTCGCAGCACTGATTCTGCCGCACCTTTACTTTTTCGACACATGATAACAATCAGATTTCTCCCGAGCAAGAAGTAGTACGAGTAGTTTTTCATTGAATTGAAAGAAGCTCATCGAACTTCATTCACAAAGGTCGTTTTACGCAAAACGTTTATCTTACAGTATAATTTATGAATGGATGTGGGGTGAAAATTGGCTCGTGTTAAGCGGGGAATCGCTAGTAAGAGTTCACAAATGCATGAGCGAGAGCTAGGAAAATAGCCCATGCTCTAACTCCTTGCCCACGTTCTCCCAATTTTATTCATCAAGCTTCGCAATTAAGTGCTTCGTGCGAAACAGCTGAAGAACTTGACTTAATTTGGAAAATTAAAACAGTTGTATATGGGAAAATATTCATGAATCATTGATTGTCTAATTAGAGCATTGTTAGTATAAAAAGCCGGGAGAGCAAAGTAACAATCTCAACGTTAGCGCTACTTCAAAAAAAATCCTAGGTCGGCCTACATAGCTCATTTCACCGATATTTGCCAGCGATAGACAATGGGCTTGAATAGCGTCCGAGCACGTTCCAAGCGTGGCATCGGAAAATCGTTGCTATCCGCGCCTTTGCTGCGCGAGGGGCTTCAGGAGATGGACGAACGTGCCCCAGATTCTCAAGGACGAGAAACAAAATTGCCTTTCAATGCTTAAGCTACCCAAAATGAGGGAGAAGAGTAGTGAGCCAATCATCCGTGCAAGAAACCTGCTCCATGGCCCATAAATTGGGGGTCCATCCGGAGCTCTCCAATAAATTAATCATTTTAAACTGACGTGAAAACCTGACAGAAAATCAAAATCTCATGCCTAAGCTACGGGATAACAATTCGGTAGATTTTCACAGTACACTGCGGTGGTCTCGCATCCATAAGCAATATTTTATCAATCACAGTATTCAAGTGATAATGAGCTGAGATTAAACCCTCCGAGGGATTTCAATTCAGTTGGAGAGTACCCTGTGAGCTGGTGTGATAGTTTTAGGCAGAATCTGCTCCTTTCTGTGTTTAATGGTGGATAAATTTCACACAAATCAAGAAAAAAATTCTCTCACCTGGCCATCAACAACTTCTTTCAAAGTTGCGACACAAAGAAAATCGCATCACTGAGAGAACAAGAGGTTACACCTACACCCGGAATTTACTCGTCCGTGACTGAGCTATTCACTAGACTACCTTGACTAATGGAATACAGAACAGAAAATCTATACTTCATTTTCAAAAAAAATTCAATTGCACTCTCAAAGAGCCTTTGAAAAATCTCATCTAAGAGTGTAGCTACCTCAGCATGTACAATAGTATCATTAACCGATTTCAAACCAAAGTTCTTGTAATCCGATCAATCTCAAATCGACTATTGAACAAGTCATTCATGTTAGCAAGAATTAAATGGATACCTTTCGGCTAAAAATAAATGGCAGATAACTTCAAAGTATTTAGATATTAGCTTTCGGGTTACTTTCCGCGTGTTGTCTTTTGGTGACAACAGTTTCTCCAGCCATCCTGCTGGAGAAACTATCGTCACCAAAGACAACACGCGGAAGGAAACCCGAAAGCTAATCTCCAAATGGTGAAACGCCGCGGAAACCTTCATGCTATCTTCAAAGTATTCTTATTTCATTACAAAGAAGTGAAAATATAGATTGGCCGGCAAATCGGTCAGCAAGAGCAGGGATCTCCATGAGAAATATTTTCAAAAGCCAAGGAATATGAGGAAAGCAGTATTCCCCTTTCAAATGAGCCAAGGAATAAATAATTTCTCGCCTCGTGCGAACTTAGGTACACTTTGTTATGGGCAGGTTAACGTTAAGAACATGCAGATAAGCATTGTTTAATATAAAATCAGGCAATAATATAGCTGCATTTATGTCCTCAAAGCGCTGTGAGAACCACCACAAGGGTTTGCCG
Source organism: Ceriagrion tenellum (assembly GCA_963169105.1). Taxonomy (NCBI): domain Eukaryota; kingdom Metazoa; phylum Arthropoda; class Insecta; order Odonata; family Coenagrionidae; genus Ceriagrion; species Ceriagrion tenellum. Next base: position 143,609,363 of record OY720635.1, on the reverse strand, counting down.
CATTGCCGTGCGGTGCCTTTGGCGGTAGCGGGATACTTTAGAGTTATGAAGCTTTATGTGATAAATATTATCAAAAAACGGAAAACTTCATCGTTATCATGGAGGAAATCCAGCATCAAAACTCAAAGGGGACAAAGAAGAAAAAACGCCTCAAGTTCCTGTACGGAAAACTTTTCAAGACAAAACCGACTCACAAAAAGTGCAAGTAAATAGATTAGCGGCCAAGGCCATTTGTTGTGAAAGCAGAGGCATGCCCGACCAACGTGGGCGTATGGGCATTATGTGCCCGTCCGCTACTCCAAGGCCCTTCACTGAATGACGCTATATTACGATTATAATGACGCCATCCGCCAGATGTAATTCAGTGTTCCCTACTCGACCACTCATACGGCTGCCGCTAAGTCTGGATCTTCGCATCCTAATATGTATTGGTAACTGATGTCCATAAGTTGAATGTTGAAATTGCGTGATAACATCGGCATGTAAGCTTCACAGATGAATTCATTAACATTTCCAAAGTCATTTACAAAACAGACCGCGCAGGCCTGGTAACCCAAAGGCAACGGATTCGAATACAGCCTTGGGCAGGTGCATATATTAGTCTTAGAGTAAAGATCGATGGTCAAACAGCGCTATAAACCCTATGCAGTGGGAGCACCTGCAGCCTAAATCCACAACGAATACAAGTTACACTGCTGGGAATAAATGAACCATATGAGTCGACACCAAGGGTACTTGCGATAACTTTTTAACCTACAATATTGAATACAATACATACTTATTGATAAAACATCACATTTATGCAATATCAGTTGTAACGACGTCAATAACATTTTATGAAACCTGGCATTACAGGTAGATTAGGCCATGAGACTAAAAATTAGGGAATATAATGCAGGACAGACAGGTTTAAAATGTAGTTTTTCCCGCGACAGTAACAGGCCATAGCCGCTGCCAATGAGACTTTTGTAGTAGTATGTCTTACATTTTTCCAATTTCATTCTTGTAACTTTGTGCATTGATGAAGTTGTAGAATACATCAATACAAATAGTTTCTACTGCGTTGGTAGCATACTTATAGAGCATTGATGCATAGCACATTGCATTTTGGCGTTTACTCACCCCCTCCCACACTCCCTTGAGAGGGCGCGCAGGGTATTACGTGTATATAATAACTTCTGTTCAAATTTAGAGTACTTCCAATAATAGAAATGATAAATTTTCTGAATTATATGAATTTTTCTACGACTAAACATTTTCACCGGGTCAAATTAAGTGAAATTTCCTAGAAATTCAAGCAATCAAGATGAGGATGAAAGTTATATGATCATAATTGTATAATTAAACAGGCCAGGCTACACACATTAGGAATAGCATCGTTCGTAGAGTGTGCAACGCTCGAGAGCCGTGTATGGCCTTCATCCTTCATTCGTCGTGACACTTCAGTAATTCTTCCATTCCGGATCGGATTTCCGATACCACTCTCGGGCACGGCATTAAAATAGGGCGTCGACTCTTCGCAGGAAATGGTCATAAGGCATTGTGTTCGAGTGGAATTGCTGCCGAGGAAACTTAAGGGGAGAGTGTTTCATCCATCAAATAAGACCGCATCCCCATCCCCCACCCTTTCCCCCGTCCATTCCCTCTTCCCCCCCCCCTCACCAACCCCCACCACCCCATTTAATCCCCTCCCCTCACTCCGACACTGGCGTCTACAACGTCGGAGTTGACAGCAAACTTGTGGCGGGGGTGAGTAAATTAGTTGGCACGCCGCTCTGTGCCGAAAATCAATTAGCCCCGTCGCATCGGCTGTCTCGAGCGCACAGCAGAGTACGGTGCGCGGGCGAGGTGCTAAAGCGCCGATGATGTCATTTACAATACACTTGCGGACCGAAAAATTTAAAAACTGAGAGATACCCGTAGATTAGTCAATTTTAGACAGATAACAGCTAGCACCGGGCTAAACAAGGAAAAGTCCGAATTAAAGAAAGGTAAAATAGCATGTGAGAACATGTAAGTTTTTTTAGAAAGCGAGCGGTGGAAAAAGACTAAATTTTACTTCATGTACTTCACTTTTGATACATAAATCAATACATCTTCACGGAACTGAAGAAACAGCAATTTCACCTTCTCCATCTTTCTAATGATTTCATTCAAATAAAAGATTATTTGAAAATCGCTCATGCAATCAAGGTACAATTAACCCTCTTAGTGTGGCGGGCCGATATATCAGCTTTTGATTCTCGGGCGGAAAGTGCGGCGGGCCGATATATCGGCTCATGCGCCAAAATTGTTTAACTTCAGTACACTATAATATTACATTTATTTTTTTAGATGATTAAAAATTCTTTTATGATTAATACCTAATTCATTTTATGCACAAAAAAAACTGTATATGAATTTTATAAACAATAACCTCATAATATTCATTTTCCTAAAATGATACATTGCATGAAATTACCCTCCGCATTTCTCGCTAGTACCGCTGGCAGAAGTCAGCACTAAGAGGAGAAAAATTAATTAAATTTTTTATTACCTCCATAAATCAATATCCTTATCTAAGCTGGAGTTAATAAAAACATTGTTTAACACCTCCGCTGCTCTCACTTCTTCATGAATTTAAGATTCTTACTCGCGATTCCTATTTGCGGATCGATGGGTGTAACAGAGTGATAGATAGGTCTCGTAGAAGTGTTGTAAGAGCAAAAATGTGCCTTTAGTATGTTTCTCAACAAAGACAAGGGTGACTTCGATATTTTGGACAATATGCTTCTTGAGTGTAAAATAGCAGTCTAATCCTGAATCGGAATGCCACAGTAAGGCAGGAGAACGCGTTCGAGCAGATTAAACAATTCAGCCTGGATCCCATCCATGAATAGAAGATAAAGTAACCACAACAGCGAATATGTTGACTAGAAATGAGCTAGGAGTCTAAACACCAATTTAACATCTACATTATCGCTGTTACCAGCGTTCCGCCACAAGGGCTATAGGCCTCAGAAAATCAGTCATTTTTGGGCGTTTGTGAATAAAAAAGTCATATATAAATGTGTAATTGAGTTTATACAACTTTTCCGACATTTCACCGGGGTCCTGGTGTCCCTCTACATTATTTAACTGAGGGATTGGATCTACCAATTTTAGTGGGAGGCCTCAATCTCTCGACGGTGCCAGAAATGAACTCGGGCCTCCTGCATCTTTCTGCCATTACTTGTTCCTTCGTGTCTGGATAGGCTCCCACCCTAGTCTAACTCTGTCACACTCTGCTTTTTCTCAGGGCGAACTGATAGCGCCCGAAGAGATCAAACCCATGGAGATCACAACCCACCTGAATAACCCGACCACCTAATAACATCGCCATAAGGGACATGCAAAATAGGTTATGAGAAATGCAAATGAAAATCGGTCTCGTTTCTCAACTTCCTGATTCCCTGCATCCCAGTCGTCTTCCGACTGAGGGCCAAGGGCTCTGAGGATCAGTTTGGAAACTGCTGCCAAGGCTGCGCGCGAGTAGGCGGGGATACGCGCCGACGTCCCAGAATAAAAAGGAAAAACAAAAAGAGATAAAAGGGTGTCGGCTTCTTAAGGGCGGGGAGGGGCTGCAGCATGAGGATAGAGGGGCGGTGGACGGGAGTAGTACTCCTATGGATGCGAAGACCTTGGTTCCCTCACTCGATGTAAAGATAGAAGGACAGGGTGGGAGGGGGCGTCGCCCCCAAACCGGCTTTAAAACCGCCTCCTTGTCGCAAAGGAAGTGACGTCACCCGCGGGCGACGTCACGTCCACATATATGTATATTGCACCCTCCCACGGATGCAAGCGAGAAAGACAAGGGACTCCTTCCCACGACACAGGAGAGTTAAAAGGCAAGCCGAGGAGGGATGACGGGCAAAAGGAAAATAAAAAACATTGCCCACCGAAGCAAATTGGCTGGAACAGCTGTAAATGGCCGAGGCGGCGCTAAAGTGACTTTTTCCGTAATGAAATGATGGAACAGTGAATTCTCTCGGTTATAATCGATACAATTACAGCAGTCTACGTTTACAGACGAATCAAGGTCCAAGTAGTTGATTCTGAAACCCTCTCAGTAGCGCAATTGTACGTATGATTGTTGCATTCATGTCCTGATTTCGGTTGCAGGTAGGTAGTCCACAAGAACGAGATGAAAATTGAAAAAAATGAATGGAAACTAACTAACCCTCAACCTTTGATTTAACTGACAGATGCGATTGAGGGCTGGGAGGGAAGTGTTGCAGAAAAATGTATAAATGAAATTACAAGCAAAAACAAGGATACTTGAACTTGAGAATGAAGCAAAGAAACTGACGTTGAGGAAACCTTGAGAACGGATAAAACCAATGGAGAAAGAGTAACAACAACAAGTAAAATATGCCGAAATTAGAGGGAAAATGGGGCTAAGATTTGACTTATGATTTAAAGTTAAAAAAATATTCGCAAAGTTTGCTGAAAATGCGATGAGAAAAAGGTCTACGACTGGCATTGCAAATGTTATAAAGTTCCCTCACTACATCGGTTATTTCGATCAATTACAGGAATCATGTGGAAGAGACACCCGTTCCGATAAATTTTAAAATCTCATTTTCGCTCGCAAAATTTACAACTGCGTCACAACCGTGGCAATGCAACCATTAGTTTAAACGCAAAATAATAGATCATACAACAAACCCTGCTCATCTATTACAAAAAAGAATTGGATTAATGCCCAATCACAACCCGCCAAACGATCTTTTAATAGAACAAAACAAAATTCAAATTCCAAAATCCGACACCGGTTACGTTCGAGAGCTCTGTGAACTTTCTTAAAGTACTATCTCTCCTCTAGAAATGAATTTAACTACATAGAGCACACACACATTTATGTTTCGTCCTACCTTACTGCAGTTACCAAATGATTTTCTTCCAATACCACGCATGTATTCACTGGATTAAATATTCCAATTGCTCCCTCAACGCTCAGATAAATATTTTTATCCTGACAACGAGAGTAATGGTTACGCGAACAAAGGGACTCACATCAACTTTCATCATCTTTTATTCCAAATAAAAGATCTACTTTATCGTTTCTAACCTTCATAAAGAAGTTCATTTGATGGCTGAGTTTTTCCCCGCGTGAGTCTATTGAGAAAATGAAGCATTGAGCCCAAGAATCGCACGGAGCAAACCATTTAAGGATGGCAGCCGTAACAGGGTACAAAAGACGCGAGGGATACAGCAGCAAAGATCTGATCTTAGTGGATTCCCCGCCTCCGCATCATTGTAATCCTCTTTTTGGCTCACCCCACGTAGCAGACATTGATGTGGGCGTCGAGGGAATGGTAAGACGCCTTTCCTTCCTACCACTCTCCTCGAAGAACGACTTAACGTCTCCCACTTCATGCCCAAACACAATGATTTCACTTATAGATTAGCTATAGACCATCAAGGAGACCCATAAAGACTTCCACTCTCCCCTCTTTTTCGTTCGTGATGGCAATTATTGACGAAACTTCGCATCATAAAATCGCTAAGTCGGTCAAAAAGCAGTAACAAGGGAGAAGATTCCGACTCGTATAAAGGATATCATTAATACATTATCTACCTATCCCATTCAGCTCCACTTTTTCCATGTCCCTAGTCATTGTGGGAAAAGTCCCTTCTTTGTGGGAAAAGGTGCTTCTTGCGTATAATTCGAGCCTTGGTGTGGGGAGGGGTGTCCCTTGAAGCACAGGAATCAAGGCAAAGAAAAGGGGAGGAGAATGGGCGAACTGTTGGCGACGCAAGATCACGACATTGGCCCAAGTTCGACCCTCAGGGCACTTAGCTACGAAGAAGTCACGGAGATCAAGGGCGGAGAACTGAGACACGACCCGCTCCACTCTTATTACGAAGACTCAAACAATAGCTGCTTTTAAGATCATGCAGACATCGAGAATGAGACAAGCTATTTAGACCCTGAAACCAACGAAATTCTCCATACCTAAGTTAGAATACATTTTGCCTACGATGTATTCGCTGTAGATTTCAGTTCGTGACGTTTCCCGGCGGGCAAGAAAAGTAAGGTACATATTCTCATTTTGTCGTGGTCACCCCACTTCAATTTTCTTAAATACAGTAACTACGCCAGTGTCCATCTTTATTTTTTCTTAATTACATGACTGCAATCATAAAACCAGAATTTATTGATATACTAAATTAAAAAACACTCTCTAGGCCCCTCCCCAGAAGGTGGACGGCCTTTTTTTAGCAAACACTGGACTTGAATTAATTGAATTCCAACAAAATAAAATTTGAAGCTCGTAGAACGAAAAATTCATCATTTATTGAATTAAAACCAGAAATCAACTGGAAACAAAAGCAAAAAAGTCAGCGAAGGTGATGTGACAAAAATTTACGCTGATATGCGTCTTTTAAACTAATCGTTAGATCTCACCCCTTCTGCCCCATCAATGGCACCCTATCATCCAAAGAATCACAATTCATATCAGATTTTCCAGGTAGTGAAGGTGTAGTTTCATTTGCTCAAGCATACACATACATACAGCGCGAAAAGAAACCATTCGCCCCAATACACAGCCAAAGACAATCTCCAAGTCCTGAAGAGGAAATAGCCTATAGCGGAGCCCGCTTATCTTGTTATTTTGTTGCTACGTCTTTTGTATTTGTTATTTCTGTACTTCTTTCTTCTGTTGTCATAAGCGGAATAAACAGCTTTTAAATTGAACTGAATGTTCAATATCTTCCGCAAATTTAATCCACCCTCTTGGTTAGCTTGACTCGACACCTGAGATAGGTACTGATTAACCTCAGTTCCCTTGTACCATTATCTTAAGGAAGCGGAATTCTGCTTTATTCTTCCAGCAAATTGAGGTCAGAGGTAATCTCAGGAAGTAAGAAACATTATAAGACCACGGCCGAGAAGTGCTATGGAATTAGGGAGGAAGTTAACATTTATCAATTCTGGCAATCTGAATTTATCAGCAGTTCATCGTCCTTCGAAGGTGCACGCCTCAGTATATATAAAGGTCGAGAAAACGTGGAAACGAAACTAAAAATCAATAAGCCACTGACTCATTTCTATTTAAAGGGGTTAGAAGGTTCTCCAGTATCAATAAATACGAAACTATAGCTGTTCACAACTATTTGTTCTTTTAATAAAAGTAACGCGGTTGTTTTCACCCATTGAGTTCTTCAGGCTATGCAGTTGTACTACTATGATTGAGATAGTGTAATTGATTCAGCGTGCTAATCCATTAACATATTAACATTAACAAAGACCTTAACTTTTATTTATTACCTTTCACAATTCCTCCCACATTTCTCACCTCACATTAATTCAGTTTATTAATTCTGCTTGTCAATAATTCCGCCGTAAATAGCAAGCTTTCTTGCATGAAAAATAATTACGAGGACCCTGTTAATCACTAGATCCAAGTCTTAGATGCAAGTCATTTAGAGTGGATCAACATCGGAAAAAAATCTTTTTCTACCTCCGCACAGTGAAAGAAATGGGGTCCAATTAACGTCAGAGGCACCTACAATTATGCAAGATAGAGCCATCAAAAGTAGCTGCCGGAAAGATTTTCCATTAAGCGTTTAAGACAGCGACGAGAGATAGGCATAATGACTGCGGTTGACTAACGCAAAAATAAAAGCACATACAAAAGTCACGAGGAGTTAAAAGGCAGTTCAAGCAAGGAGAGAGGGTTGGATGTTGAGGCGCTCTTGTCAGCACCACCAAATTCACGCAGCTTAATGTTTCCTCAGGCAATCAAATCGACCCCAAACAGAATTAACTCCGATGCCAGCAGAAGGAGCTCAAATGCGAGCGGTAAAGTCGGCTAATTTTAAAAGCACCTCTTAAAAAATTCAGTAATTAAAGCTTGATTTTTTTTGACAGCCACAAAATGTATATGGTGCGGTGAGGGATGAGGCCAACTTCATAGCATGTGTACACTTCAATTGAATAGGCTGCCATTCGGAATAGAAAACAAATCATCATAAAAGAAAATAACATGAGATTATTTTACCGCGAAAAGAAACTCTCACACCACATTTGAAGTGCATCAGAGTCCAAAAATCAAAATAAAACAATAATAGGTAATAGTGACTTAGTTATCGCCCACCATGACATTATCGGCTTAACTAGCCCCACTACACGTCATTCTTGGCTGGGTAGAGAGGGGTCAGTCGATCCATCCCACAATTAGAAGGCGGCTGCTTCCCTGTGTACTGGTCGTGGCCTCGTGGTGATGAAATCTGACCAAGCCGTCAGAAGTGAGGCCTAATTCGCTTCACATCTGGCTCGGGTATGTTATTGATCTTTCACCCCACATGGTATAAATTCCATTATGCTTTTGTTTTGTTAGAGATACGTACGTGATGATCACTGCTGAGACCTCACATGCATAGAACGACAACAAAAATAAGCCGTTTATAAATCTTCTTCATTGTACGTACTAATGTTTCGATACCACGAAAGAGTCGCCATGAAGGACCAATAAGCTTTAATAAAAATCAAATTGAAATATGAATGAGAGAATATTTTTTATTCGCATAAAAAAATGGAGCCTTAAAACTACCTGCCTACGACCATTTGGAAGCTCGCAGGATAAAAATTAGAAGTATAGTTTACAGCAACTTTATAACAGTGACGTTTTAGACCGGGTGCTCCTGCTCCTCCTCCTGAGCAAATGGATACTGTACACGATTTGACATATGGATGTGTGTACACGATTTATCATAAGCTCTTACCCCCTGCTACCAGACCAGTATTGCACCTGGCGACCCGCCGCGTATTCCCGAGCGTTGATTAGTGGGTACCACATGTAATCACATTTCTGTGAAAAAAAATCAATCGAGGAGAAACATATGAAGAGACTGGCATTCACTTGGTGGTAAAAACATTTGGAAAAAACAGGAAGTAGCGAAATGGAAGTGATGAGGCACTAATTTCGTGCTTCCTGGTCGAAAAAGCAAAATAATGTAATTAAGAGTCCGTCCAAAATATCAGTACAGTTGAACTGTTTTGGCTTCCAAAGAAACGAAAAGTAAACAATTTTCTTTCGATCGCAGGATTTCAACGAAGGCCATGGATCTTCTTTACGTCACTTCCTACCCCAAAGGGCTTTGGGCGTGTTTAAAATTTGTCTGCATTTCTAATAGACAACTGCGTTGTTATCTAAAATGCACTGTTTCTATATTCTGAATAAGTACTCTGCGTTAAAAATCAATATCCATCGAAAATGCCATAATGACAGCGTCAAAGTCAACGGAGCTGAGGTTAAGCCCCCCTCCATCCCAGCCAAAATTGCGCTGTTTTTCATTGGAAAATTATTAATGAGCAAAATTTCTTATTTTTCAAAGAAAAAAGGCATGCAAATAGGAACCACGGATAAATTAAATCGATTTGTATTCCCATGGATTAATATGAAGCATCTTTCCTGAATCTATGACACTCATCTGGTTGATTATCAGCGATGGAAAGTGAATATAACTACATCGACATATTACTCTGAAAGCTACATCAAGAGTGTGTGGAAGGGGGTAGGTTATTACTAGCATCTACATAACATCACGCCGCAAGCCGCCGCTTGGCGGGAGGTGAAATGGTGACCTGTCCTATGAGAGTGTATTTAGAGGAGCTCAGTTTCTATTGTGGTCGCTTATTGTGCGCGGAAAGAACGAGTTTTTGTACCTATCTGTTCGGCAGAGTATCTCTCTTATTTTATCGCATCTGTCAGACCTAGAAATGTAGTGAGGCGTCATGATAATATTCTCTGTGTCACTCTGAAACACGCCAGTTCTGAATATCTCAAGCAGCCTAAGCCTAGCGTGCAGCCTCTGAGTCTCTAGGGGCTCCCACCTTAATCCCTCTAACAGTTGTGTAACACTATATGTTCGTTCGTAGAACTTTTTAACGAAGCGTGCTGCTTTTCTTTGTATTTTGTTAATTTTTTTGGTTAAATCTTTATGACCTGGGTCCCAAATGCTCGCGGCGTATTCGAGGAGTGGCCTAACCAGAGCGAAGTAGCATCTTTCTTTTACTTGTTCATCCGAGGACCTTCCTATTATACACTTAACAAAACCTAGAATATTTAATGCTGTGCCGCATATGTTTTGTATGTGTGTTGCCCACGATATATCTGAAGTTAAGGTAATTCCAAGATATTTAACTATATCTGAAGATTTTATATTTACCCCCCCCCCCCCACAGTATAGGTATGGCATTTGCGTGATGACTTTCGCAGGAAGTGAACTGTGTTGCATTTAACAAGATTCAATTCTAGCCCCCACTACTGGCACCACGAATGAACGTTGTTAAGGCCAGATGACAGAACTTCAAAGTCCGCGTCTTCGCTTATTTCGCGGTAGATTACTGTATCGTCTGCAAATAATCTTAATTCACTGCTAATTGGAGAACTTAGGTCATTAATATAAATAAAGAATAAAAGAGGGCCAATCATGCTTCCTTGAGGAACACTGGATGTGACTTCGGCTATATCAGAGCTAAAACCATCAATAACTACTTTTTGTTTTAGATCACTGAGAAACTCCCTTATCCAGTTCACTATTTTCTTATTAGCTCCGCATGAAAACAATTTATAAATGAGTTTTTTGTGGGGAACCTTGTCGAATGCTTTCTTAAAATCAAGGAATATATAGTATGCACCATAATATACCATGAACTTTCAGCAACATGCACAACGCCTTAGATATGCTACTAATGCTAAGGACACTATTAGTATCAATGCATATTCCAACAGTGTATACGAGACAGAAGTTCAGAGGTAAAAGAGAGTCATCCAAGGATCATTCGTAACGTGATGTTATTAAAACGTAGAAGTTTAAAAAATAAGCCTAACGGAGCAAAAAAATAATTCTCTATACTATCTATGGACAAAACTAGTTAGAAGTCTCACCGGCATTTATTATGGCCCGTTATTGTTCGCGAGAAAAATTACATATTAAACCTGCTCGTTCCGCACACAATTTCTCTAGTTTATTCTCATCATCTGATCCACAGTAGTATGAAGGGTTCATAAGATATTAATATCGCCATCAGAAAATAAATTTGCTTTGAATTTACATTAAATACAAAGTCTTATTTGTAATTGGTCTGAAACGATTCCCATCCCAGTTGTTGCGAAAGGTCGATAACATGAACGAGATTATCATTATGGCCTTTTATGTATCTTTCTGATCTTTTCTGCACACGTTCTAACTCTGCTTTTCAGTTTACTTCATGAGGATCCCAAACAATGTCAGCATATTAAAAGAATAACGCAGAGCGTAAACTCAGAGCTCGGCGAGAGAAAATACAGGAAACTCAACAGCAGGCTTCTTAGGTAAACAAAGAAAACGAGAGAAGCATGATGGAGACAATAGATTGATTTCCTAGAATATTTTGGACAAGAAAGAAGATCAGATGATCTGAATAGGAAAGTAGAGCATACGAGCGGTAGTGAGAGAAGAGGAAGTGCAGCGATAACAGGCAGGACAGAAAAGTTGATAGTAGAGCCAAAATGGATCAAGGAGAGGTGGAAGGAATACTTAAAAGAGATCTATGGTAAGGAAATTAGGCCAAGCACGTAGAGCATGAAAAGGGAAAACGAAATCGACAGTGATGGAATCGGACCAGATATCCTTGATAATGAAATTGGAAGAGCACTACGAGACATGAAAAGGAATTAGGCGGTGATAATCGATAACACATCTGCAGTTTCTTGAGAGTATGGGCAAGAACGGACGAGGGAAACTTTTTGCACTAATTCGTAGGCTATATGAGGTAGGAGGGTAGAGGGTATATGGAGGACTTTTCGAAGACAACACTAATTCGGATACCAAAGAAGAGCAAGATATAAACTTAGTAAGGCTCAAGTACAATAAACATAATACCTCACGCGCCCAAAGTAATCCTTGGAATTACAATTTGAAGGCCAGAGAGCAAGGCTAACGAATACCTGGGCGACAACCAGTTGGGGTACAGGAGAGGGAAGGGAACGCGGGACGCTATAATAGTGATGAGGACACTAGTTAGAAAAGCCAGGAATATGGGCAGGATATGCTTCCTTCATAAATTTCGGGAGGGCGTTTGATAGGGTGAACTGGGTGATATTAATGGAAGAGCTGAAGAAATATGGGATGAATTGGAGGGACAGACATCTCATCCGAAATCATTATATGAACCAGAGAGGGCAGGTTTAGGTAGATGAAAAATCGGGATGGGTCGTGATAGGATGAGGAGTGCGGCAGGGATGCTTATATCGCCATTGATTTTTCACGTGTATTCAGAAGAAACGGTAAGGAAAGTATAAGGAGAGATTGAGGTAGGAATCAAGGTGGGAGGGGACTTGATAAGGTCAGTGAAATTTGCAGATTATCTAGCATAATTTTGTCGGTCAGCCAAGGAGTTACAGTCAATGATGAAGGTATCAGAGGTACGGTGCGAGAGGTATGGGATGAAGATATACCAAGAGAAGGCAAAAGTGATCAGATTCTCTTGGAGCAAGAAGGTAGGGCTGAATATCAGGGTGGAAGGGCACCAAATATAGCACGTAGAGTAGTTTACGAATCTGTGTATTATTTTTTAGAGGAATAGATTTTGTGGTAGGGACGTAGGACGTAGAATTTCCCGGCTAAAGAAGCATTTTCAAAGAGAAGAGAGTTGATCAGGGGTGGCCTTAGGAGGGATGTAAAGAAAAGGCAGATGAAAACTCTAATGTGGAGCATGGCGCTGTGTGGGTCGGGGACGTGGTCAGTTCGGAAGGGGGATGTACGTAGATTTGAGGTGATTAAGAATTTAACGAGGAGAAGGGTGGAGAATGTGAGCTGTGTGCCAAGATGGACGACCGAGGAGGATCTGGATATGGTTGAAGGAGAGAAAATGCCAGTGATAGAAGTTCGGAGGAGGTAGACGAGATGGGTGAAGGATGTTTTAAAATTAAGAGGTATTACTGAAGAGCGTAATAGAGATTAAACATGGAAATCGCAGACAAGGAGGAGGAGGATAGGAATTCTAAGCGAAATTAGAAGAGAGAAACAATATGAGGAGTTTAATAAGGATCCAATGACGGATCACCTATTGAAGGGGAAATATGCCAGAAATTAGGACATTAGGATAAATACTATCTAAAAACCTACCGGTCAGCTGGTAAAATACTCAAATGAAAAAAATACCAGAAAAGTGAGTATCATTGGTAATTCTTAAAAGGACAAGTCCCACAGACAAATTGTACATCTCCGCTAGAGGATTGTTTACTTTCAAGTAGCTTGTAGGGTTTCTGCCCACGAGCATTGGAAAAGGTAAACTTGCGCTCGATACTTTTCACACGAGTGCGTGTCAAATTCAGATCCTCCACGTCATCAGCCAGCAACCGATTTGAGATTTTAAGAGAAGAGAATCGTGCCAAAGTCAAAGATACTAATGCGACGTTCGTCTCCCAATAGACGTTAAATGAATTCCAACTGTCAGCTGAATATCCCGATAAAGCCATGAGCCTCCTTTGGGAAAGCGGACACGAAATCTCAATCTCATCACTCGTCCTAACTTCCCCGACGGCCTTTTCCTAAATATTATCCGGCGAAGAACGACACGGAGAAATCGTGGCACAGACGGAAGGGAAGAGAAACGAGTCACACTTGCCACCGTTTTCACGTAACTGCTTCCGTATTTCCACTCTAGAATGTATATAAATAAACGAGACGACTATATCTATTACCTCTGCAACTCTCTCTCAGGCAATAACTAAATCAGCCGGAAAGATGATGGCTAAAAGGAGTATTAGTTTTAAAATAAATATATGATAGTATTTAAAAACAATCTACATAGATGACGACACGGGTTGACAGAAATGCAAGTAAAATATTTTGGTTCGTCGTAGTTCTAAGGCTATATTCTGTGTTTATATCAATTACTTACTAGTTTAGGCTAAAGTGGCTGTATTGCCTATCGCCCCGTAGCCCCTTATGTTCAAAACTAAGTTTAATAATATGTTTTCATATTCCTACGCAGACCATTCATATGTCTGTTTTGTAAGTTAAAGTTGGATCACAACACAAACATGACCAGATGAACGCCTAATTAAATGTAGTGGGTTTCATGGTTACTCCAACCACATCCAGGTCTTTCGTAAAACCTTATTGTGTTCTATTATAAGCTGCGAGCCACCACGAGGGTGTGTGGCAGAGGGTGAAGATCACCAAACATGCACCATTGCCATGCAAGTAGGATATTTAAGATTAAAGGGAGATATGCTAGATAATAGGGTCACATGCAGCAAGATGGTTAGTATCTACATAATAAGAAAGGGATAATTGGTTTTTATTACATGCATCATACACTACAGGCTAGTATATGGGATCCGTACGAGGAAGGTATGATAACAGAATTAGAGCGTGTGCAAAGGAGATCCGCTAGATTTGTTAAAGGCCGTTATGATAATTGTATAAGTGTTACGAATTTAATAGAAAAACTAGGATGGGAATTACTATCAGAACGCAGGTTAAAATTTAGGTTAAACCTTTTAAGTAAATTCGAAACCGATTTGTTCACTGATGACGTTAGATATATATTAAGAACCCCTGCGTATTATGCTACGTTTGATCATACTAACAAGATTAGAGAGATAGATTGTCGTACCGATAGATTTAAAATGTCTTTTTCCCGCGTACTATAAGAGAGAACAATAGGCAGCGTAGCAAAGGGATAGGTAGGTGAAATAGGTATAGTTAGAGTAGCCTGTAGTGTATGATGCATGTAATAACAACCAATAATCCATTTCTTCTTATGTAGATACGAACCATCTAGCTCCATGTGACCCTATTATCTAGCATGTCTCCATTAAATATCCTACTTGCATGGCAATAGTGCATGTTTGGTGATCTTCACCCCCTGCCACGCAACCTCGTCGTGGCTCGCAGGGTAACACGTAGATGAACACGTAGATGAATGTCATTTTTTCCGTGTACCATTCGGGACCATAACAGCAGTGATAACAGATGTAGAAGACAAGCAATAGCATTTCCCATGCTAGGATACGAGCCTGAGTTGCCAGGACAACGCGTCACCTACTTGAATTTCATGGGCTGTCCCAAATTTGAGAGATTGAAGCATTTTTTGGGCCTCCATGAACTGACCTAACGATCGATAAGAAGACACGATTCATCACGAATACCACTCGCTCAAAATGGTCCATAGGACTCCACAGCCAGAAACGTTTACTGACCAAAGTTACGAGCGCTATGTTAACACGTCTAGCATCACTTCGCATGATTCCTCCATGACTCTTGGATCTCGTTTATGTAATCGCAATATGCATAAATAAAAATAGTATATGTAACATTGGTAACATAACTATAGTGTAGTACATGTCGCTGAAAGTTACAGGTGCATAATAGAGCATGTAGGAGATAGCTCTCCCTCTGCCACACATGTTGCAGGGTAATATGTAGAGGTAGATATAAACGCCCCAATTCCAGCGCGCACTGATCACACATCCAGATCGATCCATTTAATTTCCACACGAAGCAAAGAGTCCAAATGCCGATTCCTCTGCATACCTAACCATTTTCGACGGACACTCGAGGGATTTCATGTCGCTCGGCTTGATACCAAAAGGAATAAGAGACATTTTTTTCGTTTCGTATTTCGGCGGGGGTTGTGTAACCGAGAGGGGAGGAAGTTTCCCGTGCAAATGCTCTCTCTCGAACGCGAGTAGAGGATGGGTAAGCACGGGTTGGGCAGGCCGCCGATGAGTCAAGCTTTTTCTGCTAAGCCTTTCCGTTCCTGATTTGGTTGGGGAGAGGCGACCCGTTGGAAAGCTGCTAGCGGCCACGCGTCTATTCCGTCGGAGCGATGACGCATGCCCGAGGTCGCCGGGTGGGAACGCTCGGAGGGGGCTCGCGGGAGATGACCCGGTGACCACACGTTCGCCTAAAGTCTCCTCCAAAGTGATTCGGCGAGACTTGAGCGACCGAAGAGGTGCTTTTCACCACTGGGGGAATGAAACACGACTGTGTACAAAATCCCTTGCGGTTAGCAATGCCTAATTTCATAGCGAAGGCACCTATCCGGCGTGCACATTTGGTAAACAATGCCAAGAGGGAAACAGTTTCGGCAAACGGAAGAGTTCCTCAATAGGCATACGTAACGTGGGAGACAAATGAAACTGGGAATAATTATTTGTGCGCCAGGTGGCATCGATTGCAGGTTTGAACGCGGAAAAATGATCCCCGGCGAGAAATAGAAAGCGGTTTTGATTTTTGTCCCGCCGATGCCAGCAGCGCTGTGAGGCCGGCGGCCCAGAGGCATTCAGGCCAAGTTTACGGAATTAAAAAGTCACGACGGCACCATCGCAATGCCTCGGATATCTTTTATTTTGCAAATTTGAGTGTCATAACTCAACAACAAAACTTGAGGAACGTGAGATGATCGACAAGAGGCGCGGGCTATTTGTCCGAGAGCCGGAACTTACGTAATCATTGCGTCCAGCAAAATTTTTTGCGTGACGTCAGAGTCATTCATACCGACGCTCGCTCACTCATACTCGCGGCATACAAAGAAGCGATTAGTAGAGGCGAGCGGACGTCAATTCGCAGGGATTGTTTCTGCGTATGCTACCAGGACGATCCGCTCAACATTTAACATCATCCGCAAAGACATATACGGGGAAAATTGTAAATCAGCCGCAAAAACAGCCCTTAGAAAAGCGTTTAGCGAATTCAAGAGAAAAGTACTTGGAGAACAACTAGAGGGAAATCCGAAAGCATTTTGGTCATATGTTAGGGAAGTACAGGGAACTAAAAAGTCAACGGTTAATTCCTTGAAAAACGATAGAGGCGAAATAGTAACTTCCAGTTTAGATAAGGCAAATTGTTTGAATTACTTTTTTCAGAGTGTTTTTAATCAACCTATGCATAGTTTCCGCGAAACCATACCAGACCGATTTCAACAACCAATGCCCCCAATCGATATATCTTGTAGCGGAATCGTATCCTTACTAAGTAACATTAGCCCGAACAAGTCCTCAGGTCCTGATGAAATTCCAGCTCGTGTTTATAAAGAATTAGCTCTCGAAATGGCTCCGTATCTTAAAGTAATATTTAACAAATCCCTCGAAGAACACGCGGTTCCCAAAGACTGGAAGATAGCAAACGTGACCCCAATTTATAAAAGCGGAGATAGGGAACAGCCATGTAATTATAGACCAATATCATTAACGTCACTATCATGTAAAATTATAGAACATATAATAGTTACATCAATAATGGGACACCTCGACAGCCAGGATTTATTAATAACAAACCAGCATGGGTTCAGAAAAGGACGGTCTTGCGAAACTCAATTAGGTCTTTTTGTTCACGATATTTTAGTTTCCGGAGAAGGTAACGTACAGGTAGATGCAGCGTTTCTTGACTTTAGAAAAGCTTTTGACAAGGTTCCCCACTGTAAGTTACTCGCGAAGTTAGCATCATACGGAATAGACAGTAATATAGTAGGCTGGGTAGGAGATTTCTTACATGAACGCGTTCAAAGGGTGGTATTAGATGGTGTCAGCTCAGGCGAAGTAAAAGTTACATCGGGTGTTCCCCAGGGAAGCGTGATAGGCCCAATTTTATTTCTTCTGTACGTAAACGACTTGAATAGTGTAGTAAAAAATAGCAAGCTCCGTCTTTTTGCCGATGATGCAGTAGTGTATAAAGAAATTAGAAATGAAGAGGACAGACAGTGTTTAGCTAAGGATTTAGATGCGATTGATGATTGGTGTGATAGATGGCAGCTAGAATTAAATTTGAAGAAATGCGCGATTATGAATTTTTGGAAAAAGAATGGCCTTCCCCGGAATAATTATAGCATCAAAGAAAACAAAATATGTAACGTAGATTCAATTAAATACTTAGGCGTCACCATCAGTGAAGACATGTCATGGGGGAAACACATCAGGGAAATAACTAGTGTAGCAAACCGTAGATTAGGATTCGTAAAAAGGGTTCTAGGCAAATGCGATGAGAGAGTCCGAGAAAGAAGCTATTTTACACTTGTCAGGCCTCATTTAGAATATGCCGCTAGTATATGGGATCCGTACGAGGAAGGTATGATAAAAGAATTAGAGCGCGTGCAAAGGAGATCTGCTAGGTTTGTTAAATGTCGTTATGATAATTGTATTAGTGTTACGAGTTTAATAGAAGAACTAGGATGGGAATTATTATCAGAACGCAGGTTAAAATTTAGGTTAAACCTTTTAAGTAAATTCGAAACCGATTTGTTCACAGATGACGTTAGATATATATTAAGAACCCCTGCGTATTATGCTAGGTTTGACCATATTAACAAAATTAGAGAGATAGATTGTCGTACCGATAGATTTAAAATGTCATTTTTCCCGCGTACCATAAGAGAGAACAATAGGCAACGTAGCAAAAGGGATAGGTAGGTGAAACATAGTTAGAATAGTCTGTAGTGCATGATGCATGTAATAACTACCAATAATCCCTTCCTTATTATGTAGATTTTAACCTGTACTATACCGTAGTAACTAATATTCTATTGTAATAACTACTGCAATTACTTGCAATAACTAATAATCTACTGTAGTAACTAATAAACTATGACCCTATTTTCTAGCATGTCTACATTATATATCCTACTTACATGGCAATAGTGCATGTTTGGTGATCTTCACCCCCTGCCACACACCCTCGTGGTGGCTCGCAGGGTATTACGTAGATGTACGTAGATGTAGATACGGAGTATAAGACCGTGCCGATATCTGATGAGATGCACCTAATTCGCTGGCAGATAAACTCGCCCGACTTTTACTACAACTCAAGTGAAGTTTCGCGACTGCCTAGAAAAGTGGAGACCATGTGTGAAATTTAGGGTTTTACGACAACAAAAAAAGCCATATAATGGTTGGAAGTTCCAGACACTTTGATTCATATAACGTCAGCGAGAGGAGGGGAAAGTGTCTCATGAAGTTGCAGTTTCAAGGGTTATTTCCCCTTTGAAGAATTATCACTTTCATCCACACCCTCTTCCAGCTGCAATCTGTCAAAGTAGATTCGTCCCACCCTAAAATGTTTTATTCAGGTGCCATACACTTTCAAACGAAGTTAACTATTAGCTGCACTTGAACATGCAACATAATTGTGTGAAATTCACAGTCGAAAAATCATTAGCCTGGACTGGGAATCGAACCCAGATCACTCGAGGGATCCTCAATCCCTCAGAGCCAATCGAGGAACTAAATAAGGTTAGAGGAAGATCCACCAGACTGGTAAAAAAACCATTATCAGGAAAATTTCATGTGTTATTGTTAAAACTAAGAAGGAACCCTAAGCAAGAAGATACTTAGCAACTGCAAGACTGAAACAAAAGCAGGCAGTAGATACGCGTTTAATTCTGACACAATTGACAATATTAGACCCCATCATAGTATTGGCAGATATACCCGCTCTCATTAAATAAGAAAAATGGGTACGATGAACGATAACTTAAATAACATTTTTTCCCCATGCACAATAGTTAACCGCAGTAGGGCCATAGCAAAACACTCAACAATTTCAATTCAATATAACTGATAATTGCAACAAAACGTAACACTTATTTCACCTCACGGAAGCGCAGTTATGTCCTGTATCCCCTTCTCTTACTCCCAGCCACACGGCTAGCAGGGCGCAGCTTAGACACAGATACTCTCGTGCCAGAGGGAATATTATCGTGAGCTGTAAAAGAAAACTATAACACGTAACGAAGACTTTTTTGAGTTCTCTCCACCATTGTAAAGCTTCAACAATAGAAAAAAGGAGAAAATAATTTTTTTCTGATCGATCCGTAAGTAGATTACCTCCTATGGCACTCAACTTAATTACGTTTTCTTGTTTCACCATGTCAAGCTCTATGTTGATGGATGATATATAGTAAGAGGTAAAACCTGGCCTGGACTTTTGTATCAATTGATAATCGCACACCGTGGGGTTTTGAGGGGATTCGATGGTCGATGCTATAACATCATTAATTGATTTCTGAAAAACCTGTCACAACATAGCTATACATACCAGCCTGACGCGAGCCGCATAACCATCGCTCTTGGTTGGACGCATTCTCCTGAAATCTTAGATATTTGCATCTACAAAATACCGTGCAAGCTACCTACAGGGTGTGTGGTACGGGCTGATTCCACGAATCCAGAGTATCGATTTATATTCAATCTGGAGAGTAAACTCTAAAGTATGACTAAATTAACCAGTCGAAACTGTATAAAATGCACCTCATACCAAGCGCTTATTATGGGACACTTGTTTGAGATACGCATTTCAAAACTCAGGGTCGCTACTCAGTGCTCACAGAGTAGAGTATTCATTGGGGTCAATGGAAAGTGGCTCTAAAACGTAAAAAGTATACTTGTAAATGGTTTGAGAAAAATGTACTTGCGCTGAAAATGCTATCTAATTGCATTTTCTATTATACTGCAAAGGCAATCAATCGCAGGCACGAACTGATATCGTAGGGAAAAGATAATAAGCTGGTAAATTATGACTTACGCAAATATTACGATCCGAAAACATTTCAAGGTACCATTTCAGTATATTCATCCTGATAAAACGCATGGTAGCAAGAAAACTAAACACTACCGATGAAAAATTTCTTACTATGAATACCAGTCGTCATTTTCGTTGAAACACAAAAGGTATAGCTGTAGTATAATTGATGAAAGGACCCCGGGTCTACCGAGACTATTTCCTGGAAATTCTCACTTTTTTAGATAAGAAAGTCACTTTTTTCGAAAGTATATAACATCTTCTCACGTAGTGGAGGAGTTTGTATGACCTACTTGCGCTATCAGGCAATCACTATGCAGATCATTGGAATTTCATGGCTAGGATAAAAGTAACAAGAGCAATCATTGAGATCCTGTGAGACATGATATGCAGATAGCCGAAGAACAGAAATAGCTAGAGCCTGACCAGGTATCACTTCCTGATGAGAAAAATGAGAGGTAATCAGCGATCATCAACAATGAATATGCATAGCCAAGCATAGAAAAAATACATCAAAAGTACACATTAATAATATTCCTTGTGAGTACACCAAGTATACGTTTTGCCGATGGCCAGGTCTTCCCGTAAAATGATACTAAAATCTCATTGTGTTGCCGAGAGATTCAAGAAGAGAGTAGGGTCAATTATTCGAGACGAGACTCGAGTCGATGCCGCTATTTGTCGAGACAATGTCACCACCACCAGATTCTCGTAAGTCTCGTGAGAAAGTGGTGAACAGTAACGTATAAAAAAGTTCCCGGCGCTGCAAAGAATTCTCTTTGATAACGTCTATTAAACTAAGAATCCAAATTGAGAATTTCCATCAGTAATAAGATTATGACAGATTTTTCAAATGCTTCACTCAGCTAGAAATTCTTGACCAGTAATACCAATACTGAAACCATGAGTATGACTTCATGAGTTGTGTGAGGAAGTTCTTGAATAATAAGCTTCGTACTTGTTCATAATTGTTATAAATGTTTTGCATTACGTAGTTTTCAACTAAATTAGATGATAAAAAGATAATACTGCAATATTTTGGGGGCATAGTGAATAATAATTAAAGAATCTGGAATAGTGTCGACCATTCAATTCGTAGCGTGTCTATTTGGCCAACCAAAGTTCGCGAGTTCGTAGCCCACATCGACATCTCATCTACGAAATACCGTGCAAGCCACCACTAGGGAGTGATTGGCACGGGGTGATTCCACACCAGGCATGCATGCAACCAGGCACTCATCCCAGTTCAAATCAGAACCGCGCACGTTCCACCGAATGTCAGGCGCAGGCCAAAAGCAGTCAGAACAATGGTACGAAGTCAGACCAGAAACCAGGAGAGTGGTGCGTAGAAGAACATGCTACCATACAGTACACTACTCAAGATACAACTACTGGTTAGTATTATAAAATTATTAATAGTAACTGATCTATTGCAACTATCTTGGTCCCTTATTGTAGTGGAAAAAATGACATTTTAAATCTATCTGTTCTGCAGTCTATTTCCTTAATCTTATTTCTGTGATCGTTCCTACCATAATAGTTTGGCTCTAGCAACATTTGTTCAACGTCCGGAAAAAAATAGTCTACATCAAAGTTTCGCCAAATATTTAACCTATGTTTCTCCCTTCGATCGGATAGAGGTTCCCACCCTAAATCCCTCAACAATTTTGTAACACTACTATGTTTATCATAACAATTTTTAACAAATCTAGCTGCCCTCCGCTGCATTCGATCTGCATCTCTAACTAGTCATACTTCGTAAGGGTCCCATATACTAGCGGCGCACTTCAAATGGGGTCTCATGAGAGAAAAATAACATCGCTCCTTTACGTTCTCGTCACACTTTCCTAGTATTCTTATAATAAATCCTAATTTACGACTTGTCTGTCCACAAATTTCTCGTATATGCTTCCCCCACGACAAGTCCTGAGTAAGGGTCACTCCTAAGCACTTAACTGACTCTACATTTATTAGTTCGGCTTTATTAATTGTGTACGTCTCGTTGGTTAAGCTACTCTTCCTCCAAACATTCACAAAAACGCACTTTTTAAAATTCTAATCTAACTGCCAAGTGTCGCACCATTCGTTTATAGCCTCTAGGTCTTTATTCAACGCAATTCTATCAGACTCTGTGTTAATATCCCCGTACAATACTGCGTCGTCCGCGAAAAGGCGAATTTTAATAACTCATAACGACGGCGGTGATATAATTAATGTACAAAAGAAATAATAAGGGACCAATGACACTTCCCTGGGGTACACGGGATGTGACTTTAACACTATCTGAACTAACGCCATCTAGAACTACCCTCTGTTCGCGGTTACTTAAGAAATCTTCAATCCAGCATATGATATCGTGATGTATTCCATAGGCTTTTAGCTTAATAAGTAATAGACATAGATTGAGGTAGCTATGTGTAATAGTGCAATAAGTCAATCAAGTGTTTTGCGACAAAAATGTCTACCACTTTAGCTCTGGCGTCCTTATATGCCCCATGCTTCTGTCATACATAGTGTTTAATGATCCTATCACTTAATGAAATGTATTATTTGAGGCAATATATGCATCTTTGTCGATGCCCATTTCTTTCTACCAAAATCTTAAGCTGATTGGGCTATTAATGAGGTAAGTAATTGCGAAAAAGTAACCAAGCTCGAAGATATGCAATTCTTGATAGCATTTTCTCTTGACTTTAAAATTAGAAACGACAGCATTTCGAATTTGTGTGATTAGATTTAACTGGGAAAGAAATGCGGGGAATTTTGGCGTCCGAAGAGTCCAAAATGACCTCGCATGGGTTTGCTTATTCACCTTCTTTCATGATAGACTCTTTTGACAATTTACATTTCGGCTGAAATGGGTAATTAAAGATAATATGAAAGCTAAGGGATAGTTTCGTCTCACTTTCGTTTACCTCTGTAAATAATGTTCGCTGGCCATGTGTGTTGTTTAATAAGTCCACGCCGAAAAAGCAAGTCATTGTAATTATCTTAGGAACACTTTTTTCAGAAGAAAAGCTTTTCTCTCAGAATTATATGGTCTTTATAGTCCATTCGTGCAAAGACTACTATTATCACCTTGACCCCTAAAACCGTGCCTGACCTTGCTCGGTCCAATCAGGAAATATTTAAATTTTATCTCTCCCGTAAGGTCTTACTAGCAGTAGATGCCATAGACATGACCGGACAATACAGACAGATGTTTAGCCTGCGTCAAAACGAACATTTTAATTGTTCGTTTAGCCCTAACATTCCCTAGCCCACGGGACGAACCGTTGAACCAATCTCGAATTCCATATTTCCGGGGCCATCATAAATAAATCGTAAACTCTAAATTCGTTCCCTGAACCACTTCCCAACTTGAAGCCATTCGCTAATCGAAACAGTTTACGTCAAATATCTAGATAGCTCAATGTATCTGTAAAATGTTACGAGACTACAGAAGCAAACCAATGATATTTTGCGGCCGGTGTAATAATTCAAGGTTACAACGAAGTGGTTATGGTTACAATCAAATAAGTTCATCATTGGGGACAAAAAATTTAGTTATGCTTTGAATTAATCCATTTGCTCATAAGTATTTACTCTAAAAAGGGTGGTAAAATATTTCAATCACGAAATACCCCTGCCACACGACAGTGAGGTGGCTTGCACGGTCAATTTATGTAAGTCTTGTGGGACACTTTACTTTAAAGTTGTGTCCCTGAAAACAAGAAGCAAGATAAGTTGCAATTCGTAACTAAATGCATTACCATGTCTATTGTTCCATGGAGCGAAGGTCTCTGCGGAGAATGTGCGTCCCCATTCGACTTTTCGATTCTATGTAGATAATTTTACCGCAGAGTGAAGTAGAGCAGTCCAGATGCACGGCCACTAAAATAAATTCCACGACACTATGATGTAATCTAAAGCTTCATAGAGAGCATAAAAGATCTTCAGATACTTAAGTATAACCGCAAAATATTAAAAAAAAAGCACCAGAGAACATCAATGAACTGACTGAGACGTCACCACGTTCGAGACATCACATCGCGAGTGTCATTTGAAATGATCGGTCCGATGTTTTTTGTGTTTGCGGAGCTTACCGAGACGTCCATGATCTGCCTCAATCGTCACCAGGCTATTGGAACAAACCCCTGGGATTTTTTTCATCGCACATGTTTGGTGTCAGGTGGTACATCGAGTCGAGACGGTCGACGTACACCGATATAGTCTGAGTCGAGTTCAGGGTGGGGTAAGTAAGGTGTATATTGCATAGGAAAATTGATGAATGACATTCAACTAGGGTAGAGCGAGTGAAAAAATTGTACCTGTCTATAATGTGAAATATGTAGCCTTAATAAATCTCGAGAGGGCATACAAACCATTAAATACTTCTGAATACATGAAACAAAAATGTTGCTACGTGCAATGGCGTGAAATATAGGTACATGATGAGATTGAAATCAATTATGTTACTGTTAATTTGATCTCAGCTCACGAAATGTTTAAGAATTTCATTTATGCGAACGTTCTTATTATTAATGAGGAGCACGTGAAAGTAGTTGCTACTGATGAATGAAATCTCCGAAAAATCACATTTTAGTTTTGATATTTGCGGGGTAAGTCACAGAAAAAGTTTTAGTTCATAAAGTCAATGCATGAGCTGGATCTGGATCTCAACATCAATGCCAACCACTTTGCTAAGATTCCACGAATAAGTTATAATCAAACAAGATAATATGATGATATAAATATCTATTTCGATAATAGGGCAACCTTGATCGATTCATGTTCCATGGTTATTTTTAAAATTGGGTTAAATTATGATTCTGTATCGCTTGTTTAGGCTGGTGAAAAAGGAGTTTGCTGATTCTTAGGTTTTAATATGATTCCAAGAAGTAAAGTCATGCTTAGGCATTTATCAAATAAATCGTTTTAAAAGATTTTGATATTTCAACTTGGTTTTTTTGTAATCCTGGGTGATTTACGACCAATAGTACAGCTGCAACATGAATTGTTAAAGCGAAAACATTTTCACATAATTGTAGGGCACCAAACTGTCCTCCTAATTAGGTTCCTTCGTACGTACGTACGGACAATCAGATTTAAATGTTCATGCTTTAGTGATTTTCTTATTTAGTGAATGATATGAATAATGAATATTTTAGTGAATACTTTCCCCTGCCAAACACCCTTGTGGTGGCTTCTAGGGTAATAAGTAGAAGAAGAAGAACATTAAGAATACATATTGAATGATAAAAAGTGACCGAAGGTTTACCGATAATTTCTCAGTTGGCCGCAGCGCGCGACTTACACGATCTCCATTAAGGATAAAGTTGTTCTCTTAAAACGCATCAAAAATGAAACCAAATAATTCATACGTTTTCATTTCGAGAACATTTGAGACGAACGATAATCAGCCAGGACCTGTCAGAACAGGAGGATAGGTAGTGTCCTCTACAAGAGCGGAAGGCAATCGGAATTCATATCGGAATTAGATCGTGTGCAGCGAAGAGAAGCTAGGTTTGTAAAACGATGCTACGATAAGTTTGCTAGTGTGTCTGGATTGCTAGAAGAATTGGGATGGGAATCACTATCACAGCGTAGATTAAATAATAGGCTGAACCTCTTAACTAAATTTCAGGTAAAATATTTCTCTGACGACGTAAAAAACATACTATTAACCCCCTCGTACTACGGCAGATTAGATCGCGCCAATAAAATTAGAGAGCTAGATTGTAGAACCGACAGGTATAAAATGTCATTTTTTCCGCGTACCATTTGTGACCATAGCAGCTGTGATCGTCTTCATGAATAGTGCGAATAGTGACATTAGCTACACTGTAGATCTTTCTCTTTGTATTCTCTACATTCTTATTTATGCATGAGATTTATAATCTGTAGTAGTAGTCTTTGTATCCCTTGCATGTTGGAACGATTGACGATGGAATGTTTCTTGGTTAGTAGATTTTTAATTGGCGCTTTGCATGTGTGGTACGCAGGTTTCAATGTAATTTCGGTGTTCTACCGTATCATTCATGCATGTCTGGTGTGGAAGCACCCCTTGCCACACACCTTTTGGGTGGCTTGTAGGGTATGACGTAGATGTAGATGAAGGCAAGTATTGGAAGGAGGCGGCGCACAAGAGGTTGAAAAGTAGAAAACAAGTTTCGGGAACAGAATATTTCTCTCCTTAATTATCATTATTCTATTAAGCTCGGGGAACAAGGGTGGCAGTTTAGGCAGGAATGGGAGGTACTAAATAAAGCATGGTATCATCGAAAGGCATTTCTCTAACAAATAGGTGAAATAAGCTACTTAGTGCAGTTGCGATACAGTATCCAATAGATGAGCTTCGGATATTGTCCGTCCGAATTAGACACACCAAGAACGAACCAAAAGAGGAGATATGGGCATAAGGAGGGGGGTTAAAAATTGCTGTTTCTATCCACAGCCATCGAAGTGATAACTAAACCGGTTGACGACATACAAAATATCTTATCAATGAAGCATTGTTTTTCACTAGAATTAAAGACACAAGGGTTGAAATTCGTTCTCAAGACCCTAGTCTAATATTTTGCATCCGTTTTTGTGAAATAAATGAGGATTAACCGATAGTATTGTATCTACTTTCACCCAATAAAAACATTGGAAAATAGAGATTATTTTTCAAAATCAGATGCACAAATTACTTAAAGAACACATTTTGAATGAGATTTTCATTAAAAATAGTCACTATTTTAATGACATTTCTCGCGCCATTGAATGCCATTACCTGAGCCCTCTCCCACAACTTCATTGAATAATGAGAAAGACTTACCAAAGGGGGAGGGTTAGAATTCATTCGGCCCCACTTATAATATTTTACAGAACAAGCAATATATGATGAGAAAAGTACGAAGAAATAATTCCAAATTTATATTTCTCATAATCCGAAGATGAGTCCTCAAAGGCACTGCATTATGACAGTGGCGCTCAACCGTACGAGACGAAAAAGCAGCCGTACTCTTCCTCGTGTGGAAGATTAAGGAAAAAACAGAAGAGGAGAAGACCACAAAAAATGAGAGAGGAGAGAACGGGGAAAGATTCCCAAGAGATGGGGATGGCGAACGAGGGCCGTAGGGAAGGGGAAGTGGCACCACCACCACTCGATACCCTCGTCAAACCACTCCATGCTGGTGTCAATTGGGGGCGCCTCTGATTTTGGAGCGATTTTGAAAATGTGCGTGTTTGTATATACTTGAGCGATATTGTAATTAAACGGTAGAGGATTAAATATTATATAAGAGGCGCGTATTGGGAAAGCGAAGGCTGCAGATACGGGCGAGATTCCCTCCCAAATCGAGCATATCCTTGCCCAAGTAAGAAACTTTAACGATGACATAAAATTACCAATTATGACTGGGACAAATCGAATATGTTCCCTGATATTGTAATAAAATGAGAAGATCCGGTTTAAAGACCTATTTTCCTCATATCTAAATAATCACACAAAAATTATAGTGCATTGTGGTTCACCAATTCTGACGCAATTTATTGCTTCAATTTTAAGATTTCGAGCGAGTAAATTACACTGAATTAAAATTCTTTATTTTAGCTTATAAACATTTATTTAACAAGCTAACAAGTGCAAAGGGCTGTAGACTTCGTGGGTCTCAGCAGAGTAAAGATTAGGCGGTTAAACTCGTTTAATTTGCAAATCATAGGCATCTCAAACCTTCCTTTCCCTAAATGACCCCCAATTGGTGACATGAGGAATAATGTAGTAAGTATGTACATATAAGCTTATGCCCTCAAGGTGGTCCGTGTACTGTAACGCAAACCGGTTGGCGGACAGAGTGGACCCAAGCGGAAAATAATGTAGTCTCGCCTCAACGATTTCCCAGAGAGCCGTCGTGGCACATACGGTGTTCCAAAAAGTAGAAGAAAATTTCACGCCTCTACATTTTTAGCAGCAGTTTTTGGCGATGGAACGCCTTTTTGCAATGTTTAATCTTCAAAATAACAAGTATTGCTACGTTCTTTCATGTAATCAAGTATATCACAAACGCATTAATAATTAGTGCGATTGGGTCATCGCCTCAAAATTTGAAATTTCGCCATAAAAACGCCAAAGTTTATTAGAAATATTCAAGTAACATATGATCCACACCTTAACCAAATATTAGAAACTATACAAGAGTTTCAGGTATGGTTTGGCGTAAACAAGTTATAATTCGGAATACTCTGTGGAACTTTAATCATGGCTGAAAAATTGAAAATATGCATCAAACTTTTGTTCCAAAGCTTTCTTTCACAACCAAGTTTAAAGCCAGTCATTTATCCCCTGTGTAAACGATAAGGCACGAAGAGCTGTTACTTAAATACTGTAAACCGCAGTGAAACCGGGACAGATTATGAGGCTTTATAGGTGTCCTGTAGTAACCTTTCTATTTTCAATTCAATTTTTTCGGAGGAAACTAAATATATCAACTAATCGTTTCACATTTTCAAAGAACCTCAGAACTAGCCGCGCAGTAACTTCACCGGAGTCACCCGCTGGTGATTACACAATTGTGTATAATTCACAGTGGAAAAATCATTCGCCTGGACTGGGAATCGAACCCAGATCCCTCGATTTCGCGCCCAGCTAGGCTTCGTGCCGAGCTTTGCGCGGCTCGTTCCGTGGTTATTGCACTGAAAATGCCCAAAGTAAACACCTTTGCGTTTAAAGTTGGGCTTTACCCCGTGGAGTGTAGCGCTTAGCGCTGGTATACGGGTACCTCCGCAATTATAGGTACAGTACCTGTGAAGATAACTTACTCTTTAAAGCCCCCATGAAATTCACAGTGGAAGAGGACGCCTGGGTAGCTTAATTGGCTAGAACACTCGGCGCGAGATCGAGGGATCTGCATTTGATTCTCAGTACAGGCGAATAATACTTCCACTGTGAATTTCACACAATGGTTTCACGTTTGAATAATAGAAATCCAACCCCTACAGCCTCTGAAAATAAAGTTAAACAAGTGCGAACTTCACCTCGCGAAGAGGGTTTAGATATTATGCCAAAGTTTTCCTTTGAAAACTCTTAGACATTGGCTTCTTCTTCAACTTCATCCCGTTAGTTTCATGCTCGGACACCTTCAAATTCTGTGTCCCTGTGAAACACCTTACCAACCCTCTGTGCTAATTTAATTTTCCATAGCAAAGCGTTGGCGATTTCTCAAAACCATTGCAATCTTCATTGAATTTTGTAGGCTATCGTCTTGAATGCCTCCTCAACGTTTTCTGGGGGACTATCCTTTATCCTCCGGCCATGGGCGTAATTTGAGCATTTTGATTGTAGGGGGGAGGGGGGGTAAAAAATTACCCGGGAGTTCGGATAGACAGGTAGATTTTAAAGCCTTTTGAGAGCACTTTGCTGCCGCAGAATTATTGCTAATCTACTTCCCCCTTAATGTTCCATTTAATCACTAAAATCAAGTAACTTACTGAGATAAAATATGCGGTGTAGCGAAAAATGTCCCTGTAAACAACGTATTTCCGAGTTTGTAACATTACGAATTCTTTTTCCCTTCAAAATGTTGGGGGGGGGGGTGCATGCCTGGTGTGGAATCACCCCGTGCCACACACCCTAGTGGTGGCTTGCACGGTATTCGTAGATGTAGATGAATACTGGAAACGGAGATTCCATCTTCCGTTCGTCCGCCAATTCCTTCCAGATTCAAAATTTTCGTACCATTTTCACCCCGCTGTTTTCTCCCCGATTTACGGTAGTAAAATCCTTAAATTATGATTTTTCAAAGCTAAAATCTAACTATTTCACCATTTACATTCTTCACGTTTCGCGACAATACAACTGTTATATAATCAAATATCGTCACAGGAAAATCCATCGGGATTTGTGCACCTCCAGGAAACGAAATAAATATGTGCTCTTTAAAGTCTTCATAAGAGTACTGGACAGAAGTAGACCCATGAACATCCAAGAGGGCTATCAAGGACCGTCTGCTCCACATGAAAATTTCAGCGTCGGGATAACATTGGAACGACTCCAAAAAGTTTGCCCCTATTCATTTTTTTATCAGCATACGAAAAGAATTCCTGCAGTGGCGCGATAACCTGTTGGTGGTCCGCACAGAAAATTAATTTGCATCTCATTACCACTCCTGAACCCTCTCTGTTCACCCCTGAATCTGGACAATACGAACGTAGCAATATTATCTCAGTTGAGGAAACAGTCACACTCGAAACTGAATTTCTCGCCTCGTAACTGCACATACAAACGCTTGGTGTCCACGACTCAGTCATCCCGTTTTCGAGTACATGGAACTTATTTAAAGCTTTCCTTTACGCACTCTTCATGCTGCGTCGCCCAGCAGCGTGTGTTTCTGCAGCCGGCCGAGCGGGCGCCGAAGCCACAAGTCATGTTAATGTACCTAGACTCATTAATCCGCTGGTCCGAGAATTGGAGGAATAAATAAACCACGAGGTTCGTCCGCGATAGCCCATGGAGAGAAGAGTAACGTGGAAAGGATGGAAACGGGCCCTCGGAGGAGACGGCAACGCGGGGGAAAACTCTCTCTATATAAGGTAAGTGGGTCTGGGGAGTGCAGCGGCAGGCTGATTCTTCGCTGCCTTCTGAGAAAGAGGGGGGGGGGCGGTGAGAGGGAGGGAATTCGGGGCCTCCCGACTGGCTCGGGAGGTGGAAGAGGCAACGAGCGTGCGAAGGGAAGCAGCCTCGCTCGTGAGGAGCGGGAAGGAGCGATTGAGGGTGTGGCGGGACCGAGAGGGGGGAGGGAAAGAAGCATGCGGGTCGTGCGGAGAAGGAAGGAGAGAGATAGAGAGAGGATAAGGAAAGCCGGCAAAGAAAGCGAGGAACAGGAAGATGGCTCACAAAGAAGACAGTTGCGCGGGAGAGGGGACGGCTTACTGCCCAAGGGCCGCTCTCGTGACCAAGTATTACTACCCCAAAGGGACCATGGGCCGGCCCCCGAAAATTCCCATACGCACATGTGAGGCGAGTCGTGCGAATGGCACGCTCCCAAGGACACAATGGCCGCAGGAAAAGTTTTCGAAACTTAGCGAAAACTGTCGGCGATGACGAGCACTCGAAAAGAAAAGTGGCGCACGTTCCAACGATATCGTAACGGCTGCATACGAAACAGTTTTAATGCTATCGTGGCCGCGGCCGAACCAGGGCAAAGCACCAGCATGTACTTACACTAGCGTCAATCACTTCTCCAGTCGCCAAAAGACAAATAATGGTTGGGTGTAAGCATCCCCTGCCACATACCTTCACAGCTCCACGCATGATACCATTGAGATCTTGCACACAAAGACTGATGAAGCGCAGACCTATGCCAATCAAATTAGTTTGGTACATTAATTTACGCATTTTTCCAATAGCGTGTAAGCCCTTACAGGAACGAAGTCTGCCTCGGACATGTATTAACTTCGCACATGTGGTTATTTCACTGAATATCATTTCAATCGATTTCCCCGGAGATCGCGAGTCCGAATAGGCTGTAGAGGGGCAAAAGTTAAATAGACTGCTGAGAAATTCAGGCATAGCAATGGTGATTCCTGGCTTATGTAATAAAAGAAGTTTGAATCGCCTCAAACTTGGCCCTCGAAACACTTACCGCTATGAGCAAGAAATAAATTATTTCAGGGCGCCACGAACGAAGCTTTTCGTCAATATTTGATAAAACTAAAAGGGATGAGAGATTGATTCACTCAACATTATTCAGAGACTATTGCCCAAAATGTCTGACAGCAACGGAACTGGCGGGCAGAACAATTTTTTTCATAATGGAGCCTTTCCCCTCTCCCACGCATTCGAGGGGTGGCTTGCACAGTACCCCATAGATGCTGAAGTCCTCGTAGGTACACAGAGGAAATCAATGCGCAATTACATTTACATCGCTCTCAACGGCATAGCTGCTTGCAGTAAGAGGCGCGGAGATAATCATTTCTAATGAGATGCTCAACTGCGAAAGGACTTAATTCATGCCATGATTAAATAAATATTCTCTCCAGTAATGTAGGATTCGTTTTTCTCCCGGCGAATAATTGAAGTAAATTCTCTCCATTTATTTGCCTTTATTTCTATTCTATTCCCAATCGAAATGGAGCCAGCAATGAGAACATTAGCGCCCCTCCCAGTGCAATACGTTCATTAGCATTCCTTCCGTGTTCTGAATATTTGCAAACACTGATTAATATTATTTCGACGTTTCATTAGTCTACTTCTACGACATACTGTCCAAGTCACGTCCAGGGTGTGTGGTGCGGAGTGATCCCACACCATGCGTGCTAAACTCGTCTCAGGTCAAGGCCGAGCCCCACGCGTTTCCTAGGCCCCAAAATGCGCACCAAGATTGTGCACGGCTAACGCACGGCTGAACAAGAAACTGTTATCAAAGGGAGGGAGCTACTACGACTACAAACCTGCTTCCAAGGAAACACAAGAAACAAATGCGAGCGTTGACAAGTGAGTGGTGATCGTAATTTGAGTTTTTTTAACAGAAGTGATTCATCACTGCAGCCTCCATCAATCAAATCCATCATGATGTGAACCGAAACCGAAATCGTATAGAGATTCGAACCCACAGTCTTCGAGTCATCCGACATTGGGCCACAGGGTCTACATTTTTGACGTTTCCAAGTATACTGGGCGGTATGCGTATTGGGAGTAAAATTGAATGAAAGTTTCTGCTTTGAAGAGTAAACCTTGCGTCGGAGCTCTATCTTGTTCGGAAAACTAGAACCAAAATAATGCATTTCATAAATATATCCCGAGGTATAGACGCGACGGCTCGCGAACCGCGAATCAGAGATTTTGGATCATCATGGAGGTTCACGAGGGAGTGAGCGAACATCAAAAGGGTGAAATAATGTATAAAAAGATGTGTACGTGTCGAGGAGAACAGGGACTGAAGAACGGCGAGGCCAGATACGAAGATGCGCACTCGAGGGAGACGAGTTCGATCTCCTGAAAGGCAGCAAGGACTTTGACCCTTCCGCTACCCACAAGCCATGTGTGGTCAAAGATGCGCATTCAAAACCGCTCCCTCAAAAACCAATCCCTTGCTTCTGAAGTCGATCATTTTTGGTCAGCGAATGCTCGTCAATGACTTCCTTGGACTAACAAATCTGCAAAACTTCTCAGCTCCCTAAAAAAACAATAAACTCATGCTTTTTCCGGTCGATCTGAAGAACTACGCAAACGATGACCATGCGGCAAAAGGGGATAATTTCATCCAAGAAACAAATGGCGAAAACAAAATTTATATACTTATTATCATAGGTATTCAACTAACGCCCGGTTTTGAATACATTCTCTGATAAAATATTTTCACGATATATTGAAACTACTCTCAGATATAACACATAAAAATATCCCGTACTCAGTTACAATCAAGCTATCAAAGAACCATGATCATCTCGGTTTTAACGTTAGCCACTTTATAAAACGACCTCAATGGATGCTATGCACAGTGCTGCCTCTTGTACTCTCGATCGCGGAGTTTTTTTTAACATTTCCTTCGTAAAACTTTCTTACTTCCAACAGTACAACCACTAAAAACACCGCATCATTTGCCTCCCTCCATAAAGTCCAACATCCTATTCTACTCCCGCGGCCCCGCGCCTACGAATACTCCTCCCTGTACCTCTCCTTCATGTGCTTACCTCTCAGTTCGTCCTCCGTCTACTTATGTAGCCTCCTTGAAATACTCCCTCCATCCCTCTTTTCCCTTAATCATAACTAGAACTAGAGCTTAACTAGCCGTTATGGTAATTGTATAAGTGTTACGAGTGTAATAGAAGAACTAGGATGGGAATTACTATCAGAACGCAGGTTAAAATTTAGGTTAAACCTTTGAAGTAAATTCGAAACCGATTTGCTCACAGATTACGTTAGATAAATATTGAGAACCCATGCGTATTATGCCAGGTTTGATCATATTAACAAGATTAGAGAGATAGATTGTCGTACCGATAGATTTAAAATGTCATTTTCCCCGCGTACCATCAGAGAGAACAATAGGCAGCGTAGCAAAGGGATAGGTACGTGAAATATATTAAGAGTAGTCTGTAGTGCATGATGCATGTAATAACAACCAATAATCCCTTTCTTATTATGTACATACTAACCATCTAGCTGCATGTGACCCTGTTCTCTAGCATGTCTCCCTTAAATATCCTACTTGCATGGCAATAGTGCATGTTTGATGATCTTCACCCCCTGCCACACACCCTCGTGGTGGCTCGCAGGGTATTACGTAGATGTAGAACTGTAGGCACTAACTCATTAGTTTTCATCCCCAGCCATCTCACCCTCTTCGTTCTCCACCCCGCCCACATGTCAAAGGCCTTCTGTTTCCAATAATCCTCGGCAGTTACCCTAAATTAACGACGATCCCGAAATTGTAAGTAAAACTGTCACTCAGAAGGACAAAGTAAATTTTTAGCTCGAAATCAGTTGTCTCTATTAATTTTCCCATTATTTACATTTTTAGAGCTCAAACATGCATTTGAATTACAAGCTAGTTAATCTCAGAAAAGGTGATATGTTAATCTGGAGTATAAATCCTTTACCATAAGATCGGAGGTCTAGCTTACATGCGCCATAGAGGCGCGATTTTACATTGACACATTTCCCACGTCGTAGTTGTAGATGACAGATGAAGGGGTAAAAATAAGCGGAGCCAATAGTTGTGGCGGGGGGCGGAAATTCGTTTTCCCTAAACACTGCACTTGAGCTTTCAAAATAACATACTAAACAGTTCATGGACTTATAAATTCCACGAAATTGGGGATAAAAAGTCAAAGGTGAAATAATGAACTATGTTTTTTTAATAAAAAAATATTTTTTTAAATAAGAAAACATATTCTAACATGTCTTCCCATTGTAACACCATGAGACTAATTCCCAGAGCTACGAGGTAATTTGCAACCCTTCCTAAGTCCAACGTAAATGTAAATTAAACCCTTCAAACTCACACATTCATGAGTGTGTAGAGATTTCAAGCTTTGCACCGCGTACCTACGTCTGCTAGCAGACATGGTATGGGCAAATGACGAAGACTTGGCCGTCAGCTCGCAATTTCGCGAAACAGACTGAAGTTACCAAGGGTCATGAGGTCTAAGTACCCGCGTATTCGGAATCATTCGTGGATGAGCACATTTCATGAATAAACTAGACACCGAATTGAAACCAAATGTATGTGGCATCAGATTGTGCAGAGCAACGCAGCCGCAGGCAGGTTTCGAAACTTAATTGGACCGGGAAATGTGAGATAATGAGTCACTCAGTTAATAGTCCGCGAGAGATGGCCTGTGTAGCGAGAAATAAAAAAATTGTCCTTGATTTCTGAGGTTTTTGTCAAAGTGACAATTGTTGTATTCCTCACACTTGTGTATATATGATAATGACTGAAAAATTAATGCCTAGGATGAAGAGTCAACCGCATGAAAATGTTGGTATCACTTACCTTTGCATGCTTGGTGATCTTCACCCCCTGCCACACACCCTCGTGGTGGCTCGCAGGGTATTACGTGGATGTAGATGTACCTGAACATTTGTCCATTAATTACCGTAACTCAGAGGAAGATCAAAACATAAACGCTAAAATTACAAATCAACACATTGTTGCATGAAAATCGCAAGCCCATTCGCCATAGTAAATAATTGAAAGAGTATATTTAATAAAAAAACATTAAGGCATTAGCGAGTCCCGAACTGTTGAATAATTTTAGCTAAAGAAAGCAACAGAATGAGTTTTAAGTCTTGAAATTGACAATGGAAATACATTTACTAAACCTAGAGCGAAGTCTTCAGGACATGCGAACCAGTTACGTACCCATAATAAAAGCGGATACATGCCCGGCGATCCTGAGCTTCTCGTCTTTTCCGTTTCGTTACGCGGAATGAACCGTTTGGTGGCCCAAAAGCGTTTTTTCAAAGATATAGCTCCCTATGTAGATAGACAGCTGACACATAACTGAAGACCGACTTAAGCCGTTAATATCTTTTTTCGTCACTTAACATGCTGGGTAAAAAATGATAGAAGCCAGCGAAGCTAAAATTCCATATCAATAAATTCTTTGATCAATGCTCGAATAATTAACGATAAATCTTAAGCATTGGAGAAAAGCATAGACATTTATTTTAAATTATTGGTGGTTTCAGCCAAAGGGATTCACCATAATTAGGTTTGATTTTCATAGAATGGTGGATCAGCAATATTCTCTTAGACTTTTCGGAGTGGCAACAACCAACCCTGCCGGGCCTCCAGGCCTCTTCCTGGACCTCCCCCTCCTCAGCTCCCCCCCCTCCCCCCAGTCGTTGAAGATTAACGGCTAGTTCTAGAAGATTCGAAAATTCGTTGACCTTTTCGGCGGTAATTGAGCATTGAACTTAAACTCAAATTTATGTCTTTCCGTAGAGAAAAGCTATTGTAAGTTATTTCATCACGGAAGATGTAGGAATGCGTGATCGTAACCAAAATACTGACGGAATACACCAACGCTGCGAGCGATGTGCGAGGACAATACGTGAATTTATGATACGATAGAATATCACGAGGGCTATGATACCCAATGCAGCACCTCAGACAGGAAAATTGTAGTATTCATCACAAGGATCATCTTTAGTCAACTCATCTTGTGTTCAATTTGCATAGCTTTTTAAAATGCAACATTTTATGTTCGTAATTAGTTTCCAAACCGCGACCTCAGGACAAGCAAGTGAGGGCATTGCCCAGTCATTGGGTTAAATGGACTGCACAGCTTTAAAGTGAAGTACTTTAAAACTACCGAAGGAAAACCTGCCTTCTCCTTTGACCATTTATGTCGACCATATCGTGCATCAATTTTTTCCGGTGGGCTATAACTGGTTTTACACCCACACGAAAAGGCTGCAGCAACCCACGGTATTTTCCTCGTTGCCTTATACTCCTTATTCGTGTGGTTTGCTCAGTCATGTCTTCGAATGGTGTTTGAAAACCTTGCATCGTCCCACATAAAACCATGAAAACTTCTCCCAACGCCAACGGCTCCTCATCCCCCTTCCTTTTCGTAACCGTCACCATCTACCCTAACGTGTATTCCTGCGACGCCATCCACGCCGTTTCATGAGCATTCGAGTATTCCTCCGCACGTCTGGCTTCGACCATTTGAACTAACGAAGTAGTCCCTGTGTGGGATGAGGAAGCGGGGGCAGTAGGGCGTGCGGTGGGTGGGCGGAAAAGGGGCGGTGGAAAGTGATCAGCCAATAGGAGCGCTCCTCCGCGGGCTTGAAAAATACGTTACATCTCCAGGAGTCCGCCAGAGCTTCGCTTGCATTCGTTCACTTCGTTTGGGAG
The DNA here is from genome assembly GCA_963169105.1 of Ceriagrion tenellum. Classification (NCBI taxonomy): domain Eukaryota; kingdom Metazoa; phylum Arthropoda; class Insecta; order Odonata; family Coenagrionidae; genus Ceriagrion; species Ceriagrion tenellum. The sequence continues at coordinate 143,571,492 of OY720635.1, read as the reverse complement.
CGGTGAGCGAGTTGGATCTATCACTTTACCCCTGTGAATTTATACATCTTCAAAATGCGTGAAATCGTCCATATCCAGGCTGGTCAGTGCGGAAACCAGATTGGTGCAAAGGTGAGTACGGAGTGATTTTTGTTTCAGAAAACCAATGGAAGGTAGTGCTAATGCTTCGGTCCCGAGTGATACTTGTTCGGTGCGACGGAAATGTGAAAATACCGCCAAAATAGTGACATGACTAGAATAACGTCCGTTAAAGAGGTTGCTGCCGAAGTGTTGGTGCGTTTAGGGCGACGATCGTAAATTTTCATCTGAATTGAGGAATCCCAGGGCGTGATAGTTTCACTCGCGCGCGTTTTGATCTAATCCGTTTGAATGTGAAGTCAACTTGCCGGGTTCACGTTCATTCAAAATGGCGACTACTTTTGCCGCCCATTTCCTGTTCATTTTTTCGCTACGTCTGACAGTGATTAATGAAGTGGTAGATGTAGGGTAGTGATAATTGAGCGTTTGGAAGAGATTCCTTGTGGTAACTTGTTTGTGAAATTATTCCTTAAGGGTAGGAACTCTACTAACTTACAATTCCCATATTTTTTATTGTTCATTTTTTGCCGGTTAGGGCCGAGTGGCCGGAGTTGACGTGGGCAGACCTGTCTTGAGGAATTATAATTAATCAAATTTATATGGTGTATGTACCGAATATTTTTGTAAGTTTGTAATATGGTCAATGGGGTGGAAATATTTCATTTGAGTCGGTCACGTTCGATAGCAACTTTGCATAGTTGTACTATTTTCGCTTAGTGCGTGGAAATGGGATTGAAAAACTCTTGATTAGGGAGTCCTTTACATTAATGTTTTAATCTAAATTAGTGTGTGTAGTTATCGGCGACTTGAACTTACACCGAAGAGATTTTCCTTTATTGTCACGAAAAGTAATAACTACATGTAACGTAGTTGTCAGTGCTTTATCCAGATTTAGCTGTGAAGTGCTGGATATTTTATTATGTCGAATCTCTGTAATGTCATCTTTGTTGAAAATTCTCATATTTCATGCTCATTGTGACGTTTCCTGTGGGTATTTGCTTGTTTGAATAAGTTCTCAATTGCAATGCACCCGGTTTCCCTGAATTTGTGGCAAGTTGTGCTGTCTTGCTTGTGAAAGGCGGTATGGAGGTATCTAAATTTCAATTTGTGGAATGCAATTTGCCGTATTGCCTCACAGACCATAATTTTTTGGTCCGTATCGTTTTAATTATTAGTATTGCACTTCCAAGTATTGCGTCATTTTCAAGTTCTGATTTATCATACCTTTTTTCTCTGCTAGTCAGTAGCAGAAAGTAGAGTTTCTGAATCGACACGATATTGCCAGTGTGCGTTTCACTTTACTATAGGGTAGATTAATGTCATGTTCTCTATAGCCTGTGTACTAAGTGCAAAATTTCTTCTTTTCGGCAGTTCTGGGAAATCATCTCTGACGAGCACGGCATTGACCCAACTGGTGCGTACCATGGAGACTCAGACCTCCAGTTGGAACGCATCAACGTTTACTACAATGAGGCATCCGGCGGCAAGTATGTTCCACGTGCCATCCTTGTCGACTTGGAGCCTGGAACTATGGACTCAGTACGCTCAGGGCCTTTTGGACAGATCTTCAGACCAGACAATTTTGTATTCGGGCAGAGCGGTGCTGGAAACAACTGGGCAAAGGGGCACTACACGGAGGGTGCAGAATTGGTAGACTCCGTTCTAGATGTAGTTCGCAAGGAAGCAGAAAGCTGTGATTGCCTTCAAGGCTTCCAGCTCACACATTCTCTGGGTGGTGGTACCGGGTCAGGAATGGGCACACTCCTAATTTCCAAAATTAGGGAAGAATACCCCGACAGAATCATGAACACCTACTCAGTCGTGCCGTCACCCAAAGTATCAGACACCGTCGTCGAACCCTACAATGCCACTCTCTCTGTCCACCAACTCGTTGAAAACACCGACGAAACTTACTGCATCGACAACGAGGCCCTCTACGACATCTGCTTCAGGACGCTGAAGCTCACCACCCCAACATACGGCGATCTCAACCACCTCGTCTCCCTCACAATGTCCGGTGTCACAACTTGCCTCAGGTTCCCAGGTCAGCTGAATGCCGATCTTCGTAAGTTGGCTGTCAACATGGTTCCCTTCCCCCGACTTCATTTCTTCATGCCCGGATTCGCACCTCTTACCTCCCGTGGCTCCCAACAATACCGTGCCCTCACCGTACCCGAACTCACGCAACAGATGTTCGACGCCAAGAACATGATGGCTGCGTGCGACCCACGACACGGACGTTATCTCACCGTCGCCGCTGTCTTCAGAGGACGTATGTCCATGAAGGAGGTCGACGAGCAGATGCTCAACATTCAGAACAAGAACAGCAGCTACTTCGTCGAATGGATCCCCAACAACGTAAAGACCGCTGTTTGCGACATTCCTCCCCGTGGTCTCAAAATGTCTGCTACTTTCATTGGAAATTCCACTGCCATCCAGGAGTTGTTCAAGCGTATATCCGAACAATTCACTGCCATGTTCAGGCGAAAGGCTTTCCTCCACTGGTACACTGGCGAAGGTATGGATGAGATGGAATTCACCGAGGCAGAGTCCAACATGAACGATCTTGTATCCGAATACCAACAGTACCAGGAAGCCACAGCTGACGAAGATGCAGAGTTCGACGAGGAGCCAGAGGCAGAGGTGGACGAAAACTAAATTTTTCCACCTTCAGAAACTTACATTCCTTCTGTTTTGAACTGATCTGATAACTTCTTCCTATTCAATCTTGTGAAATTTACTTGCATACATTTTCTATGAGTGGAACATCATTTGTTTTTTCTATGAGTGGAAAACATTTTGTTTCATAAGTGTTCATCCTGTGGAGCCGTTGGAGGTTAACTATTTTTATTTTTCTATGTATATTTTTTGCAACATTCCCAGGCGTGAACCCAAAGACTGAGAAAATTGATTTATCTTTCAAAATTTCCTTGATGCTTGAGCCATCTAACCATTTGTAGAAATAAAAAAATTTAAATTATAAATTTACCTCTGTATTTTGTTTCCACCTTGTTTTTCAATTTTCAGGTTAGAGTGAATGCTGGGGGCGTTGTTTGATGTATTCTCTATCCTTGCCATTTTTAATTCGGGGGATTTACACATGAAGGGGTTTTAGTAAATTGTGCTAATGAAGTGAACATGTGGGGCTGATGGCATTTGAAGATGTGAAAGGTAAGTGCATTTTCTTGCGGTGAATGGGTCTTAGTTTAGTAAAGGGAATGAAGACTAGTTGGAGTCACAGGTGAAATGTAGGGATACCCGGTTCCAGGTTTCACTGTATATGACAGCTAGCATGTGGAAGATGAACTGCCAATGCTTCTTTTTGGGGGACTTAGTGTTCTAGTCCCAAGAGAAATTAGTTTTCAATGGGCCTAGAGGTTGGAACTTTGTTCTCAAGATTGCATTAATGTGGACTGAAATTTGGTTTAACTTGGGTGGGGTATTTTTGTTTGAAATGGGCTTTTACTAAGTAGAAGTTAAAGAGTAAAATTATGTTGAAAATGGGAATGGTAACCTTTGAAATGGCCAGGAGTTAGGTGGTTGGTAACTATAAATGAGGGGTGAAGGTGATTCATTCTGTCTTAAGTGCTCCAGTTACAAGGGAGTTGACTTTTTATTAGGTGGGAGGATTGGGAGCTTACGCCCAATTAGAAATTTGCCATGTGTTACCAATTGGGAGAGTTAGACAAAGATTGTGTTACAAAGTATGAATCCATGAAGTTAATTAGGGGGTCATACGTATCGTAGTAGTATTCTTCATGGCTGGTGAGGTTTGTAGTTATCCCATTGCAATTAGTTTCCTTGTTCTTTGTTTATTCATAGGCTTTGAAATGAATTTTCTAAAATTGAAGATATGGTATGCAGTTTGTGGCAAATGTGTTTGTGACCTACTACATGATAGATAATAGGGGGGGATGATACCAGTGATAGAATTCAGATAGGCCTTAAGGAGATTTCTTTTTGAAGTTATCATTCTGAATGAATTAACTAAATATGAACATCTCTCTGATCACAATAGTAAGTATAAGTGAGTTCCTGAGATAAATTCATGGTGTATGACAATGGTATGAAGAGGACATTTGTATCTGTGTTAGTGCAAGTCTGTCATGTGAGTGAAGGTAATGGTTATTCTTGAAAGTTATTGACAAAAGTAGACTGAAGATGTGTCTAAGTGAAAACTTGGTCAGAGGGTAAAAGAAAGATAGTGGAAATTATACCTACTGGACTGTGAACTTATCTCTGAATGTATTCCATCAATAAAACGTGGCAACAAATTGTGGAGGGGGGATAGGAACAGTGGTGGAGAAAGGGGAATGGCTGCCCCTCTCAAAATGACCTCAGTATGCCCATGGATAGTGTGAAGTTGTTTCGTCTTGTTAGCATTACTGACTTAACTCATATACATGGAAACAGGTGGATGTCAGATTAAGCGGAGGCTGGCTATGATATGGCAAAGCACTAATTGGAACTTTAGTTCCATTACTGAATCAATTCAAATAGTGGAAGAGGTATATGATTACAGAATAGGTGCAATTAGTTTCTCAAGGAGGAGGTCATGTGTTTATTAGGTTAAACATAGCAGTTATCAAATTTGGTTGAGCAGCACTTGCCATTTTTAACCCTCATCAGCCACTTCTATCGCCAAGCTCAAATTTCTCCCAAATTCAAACGCCTAAATTGAATTTTCACTTTCCTTTCATCAGGGTGTTCCCTCCCAAGCTCACATTAGTTGTATGAACTTAAAATTGGCTATTTTCTTCAGTGTCTAATGTAATGCTTTAACTTTCACAATCAAGGAGCATGAATAGTTTCCTCTTACTACACATCTGGCTTTTACCAAATAACCTATCTTGAATAGGTGGCCCATTTAGCCATTGCCATTATTTTCTCAGAACAACCCTTAAGTATCACAGGGATGTGCATTTTTATAGAATTATGTAAACAGTCCGTGGATTGAAAGGCTGCTCTGTAAATCTTACGTCCGTGGCTTATTGTTCTGTGCTTACACACCCTTAAAAGTTTTTGAAGCCCTTTTATACGATATTATTTCTCCAATTTACTAGCCTCTCACAAGCATCACCTCATCTCATCCTCTACTTCCTCAGCAAAGTTCTATTCATATTTCTTTATGAATGTCCTGTGAAGTATAATGCTCCCTTGCCGCTTCCAGCTGCAATTACCTTACTTCATACTGATCTATGCCCATTATTAATTTATTGGAGTTCATGGCTATAGTGAAGAATTAAGAAAGTTCAATGTGCCATAAGCAAAACTAAAGGCCCGGTAACTATCTGCACAAAAACTTTGCTAAAGGTAAACTAAAGCTAGTGTCATTAACAGACCTGCTGTGGGAGGAAAGTTTTAAACCACTAAAACAAATGAAATGGTTGATACTTAGTGTGGGTCTATTTCATAAGAGAACCTTTGTAGCCTACTCCATCGCATTGCAGTTGTTCATTATTACATTTAAGCCACAAGAACAAAAATATCTCGATGGCTGAATCAGCTGTTGAAGTATATCTGTCAGTTGCTCATCCATCCTACTAATCCCATTTTCACCACCCCTTTCTTACATGTTTACTACTTGATCCATGCTCCGCTGGCAATGCCCGAAATGTTTTTTCTGAATACTAGTGGAGTAGAAGGAAAGGAAGTACATATCTTAAAAAAACATGAGGCTGAGCAGATTTGTTGAATACGTATTTAGAGATGAGGGGGAGTCATTAACCCTCATATCTGTGGCAGCCTTGTTTTGTCAGTACCACTGTGTGTGGACAATGCTCATCCCTTCTAGTACTGGTAAGGAGTAGTATGTTACATATACCATCAAGTATGACTTTATACTGCAGAATCAAGGATGCTGACATGGTCATGCACTAGTGTAGATCCATTAGCTAAGAACTAATTTACTTTATACTGAAACTTATAAGTTTCAGTATAAAGTATTAATTAATAGGATATCCATAACATATTTAATGTCCTCGCTGGTATTTGATTACAGCTTGTAATTTTATGGACACCTTAGTTTCTGCTGGAGTGCCGCTCCAATACTTGTTACAATTCCAAAGAGGACTGGGCATGTCTACCAGGTAGGTACTTCAGAGCGCTGGCACCTCTAAATTAGGAATTAAGCACCGTTTTTTACCATTAAGTATATCTGCTGTTTAAATTGGTGGTCAATGCTGTAAACCATAAATGCTTGTCAAGAGAACATGCACTGTATCCCAATTATCTTGGAAGTGGGAAGTATTCCAAGTATAGCTGAAAAAGTAGTTGATATGCTTTGCCTTGCAGCTCACTGTCTTAACATTAACATGCTATTGGCAGTTTTGCAGCTGAAACATTTAATTTTTCTTTTAGGTTGATTCTAGAGACTACCAGGTAGTAGTCTTCAATAATTAGCCTTCCACAGTATCTTCCTATTATTTAGTACATTTCAATCATACCCAGTGACTTGAATCATACCATTCCTTATTATACTAATGACATGCTATCACCACTCCATCATCGCCAACAGAAGGCCACTCACATTCATAGCAGAAGCTATACATGCATTCAGGGTATTCACTTTTCTACCTTCCACCTGACATAAGTGTCACATCTACAAATGGCTATCTATGCTACTCAATTCTGAAAATTCACTTATTGAAATAGATTGGTCATATTTTAATAGAACTGGCAAAAGAGAAGCCAAGTTAAGGGCAAAAAGTATTTGGGAGATTATGAATCAGGAGTGTTTGGGACCCATCGCACATTTCATTTTCTCCAAGTACAGAAACATGTAAATACGCAGGGGCCAATTTATTTGGCAATGCCATGGAACAGTACCCTCACTCTTCTACATACTGCCCTCTGGCACAAATTTCTCCCCAATAGTCTTCCTTTCTCCTCCAAATTCAGATCCTGAATCTTCATCTTTATGCCTTGCCTAACCTCTTCATCCTTCTCATAAACCTTTATTTTCCACTTATCCTTCTTCATTGTGGACCAATGTTTTGGAACCATTCACAATTACACCAAGTAAGAATTAGCTTAACTCTGAGGTTGGTAACACTCATTTTAGAAGGAATCTCTACAAATCTCTTATCCACACTTGTATGTAAGTTCCTGTCATCGAGTTCTTTTTTGGCAAGAGCTCTTCCTCTGGTCTTTGCTTGCCACTGAACTAAAAAATGTGATGCAGAAGTTGCAGTATTTAATGAAGGAGGATTTCTCTGATATCTGACTGGGTAAGGTACTCTATCTCTGAAAACTAATAACTTAAATTGAAACAGAGGCCTCCACTGATGTGATACACAAAATCAATCATCAAATGCATTATGAAAGGAAGTGACAACTGGAATCCAAGGAAATATCACAACCAATCAAGAGTGACCTTGACCTCAAGACTGGAGTAAAAAGACACCTAATGAGAAAGGGCATTCAGAAGCCCTAATGTCAAAGAGTAAGTTGTTCTTTGAATCTTCAGAAGAGATAAAACCCTTGAACTTTAGGAACACCCAAGAGGCCTTCCTTTATAGAAGATACACTGGGAAAACATCAGATCATTATTGTTCTAATTTATGTCATCTGACTATGTGTTAACCTTTAACCTTACTTTAAGAATCTCCATACTTTCACTATCAAAATAATGTTTACTATTTACCCCATTATCACACCCTGATTTTTGAATGTACTCAGCAATTGTAGTCATTAATGATTTCAGTCCCTTACTGAAGTCGTAAAGTCTATTTTATCTAACTAAGGCCTGATTATTGGAATATCTATCTGACTTCATCAATTCTGCACCTGTTTTCGGTCGTATCTCAAGCTCATCCCACAAACCACTCATTATTTTTGCCACATAAAAATTGAGTAATGCTCGTAATAGCCTTGCTTCACTCCTGTCTAATATCACTCAGTCTGTTTCTCCAACTTATACACTTACTTGTACCTCCTCAGATATCAAAAAGTTTCCCATAACAATCTATTTTTGCACAGTCCTCTGGTATTAGTCCCTCCTCTTTAATGCTGAAAAAATGTGTTTACCTTTATCATCTGAAATCTACACAGCACATCTACTTTATTTTCATTACTCTAATATCCTTGAATGCCATATTCCCTGAACTGCCTAGCATGCATTGGGCCATATTGTTTTATCTATGCCATATTCCTATTTTCGGTCCAAGATTATTGGCCAAATCTCTTCATCATAAAGCTATCTTCAGAATTCTTTCCGTCATCCCTGAATTTCCTGTAACTCCATCATTAACTTTCCTACTTTGTCCCTACGTGCTATTTTGCATTATACATTTTATTGGACAAACAAATGTATCATAGACTGTACAAGGAAATTAATGGAGTTAGAGCAGGTTCTATTAACCATTCAGACATTCATACTATTTTCCACTCCACATGGTTAAAATTTCCTCATGCACTAGTTCATATATTTATTTGTAAAATAAAATGTACCTTGTAATGGTATAATGATACCTGTTGTCTAATTCTCTTTTTTGCCTCCCGAAAATTTCCTCTCTCAAATATTTAGTGCAGGTATTTCGCCCTGTCCATATCTTAGAGGTGATCAGGTAGGTCTTACAGCTAGAGTACTCTCTTCATATCACATTCTGGGCTCAAATCTTGGTGGATGCAGATATTTTTCAGAGACAACCTCACCTCTATTGGGCTACGTGGGGGGCACTTGAAGAGATAAGTACTTCGTCCATTTAATGGATTGTAAAACTGTAGACCCGTCACCGTCTTTTGTTTATAACAGGAAAATATTGGCACCTTGTCAACTTTGCCTCTATTCCCTCTTTACCTAAATGGTGCAAATGACCTCACATGTTGTTTGCCTATCCAAGTATCCTATCAAACTTTATATTAATTCACCTCCTTTTACCACCATCCTTTGCCACATATTTTCAAAGATGGGGCAAATTATGGTTGTTAGAAGGGGGAGAGGACTGCTACTTTCCAGTAGTATGGAATACCTGATGAGCACCATTTTTCTTATTTTACGAGGAATTTTGTGAGGGGTGGCCGCCCCTTGCACTCTACATAGTCTACCCCAATGCTTGAGCTCATTTCATTCTTCCCCAATGTCCTTGAGAGGATATTTTTTAAAATTTCATTCCAGTCACCAGTAATTCTAGGCTATCAATTAATTTTCTATATGCCATTCCCATTTAAATTGTCCTATTCACTGGTGTAAGCATATCTTTTTTAAGAGTCGTACTATGAAGGATTTCCACGAAGTCACGCCCACTCCCATTACTTATCTTTTTGAAGAGTTTTCCGCAGTCTTTCACAATGCCCTTCTTAATACAAAGACTTAATGGATGTCTCCTAATGTTCCTTACTATGTAATCCTTCTAACTACTTGAAATTTCATCGACAATTTTTTCTTTCTAACCTTCTTGAATTCAAGGTAACATTTCATTATCTAGCTTTTATTATGCTGGACTGGCTGGGGCAGTGATTAGTCGTAAGAGTGAGACAACAGGAAGAGTACACAGTGATAATCCTTACGTAAAGCAGCTGCATAAGTGGCATTGTGAAAGTGATGTGATAATTTATACAATGGCATTTCATTAAAAACTCTATTGAGGAAGGTAATTGGGTACATGGGTACCATTCTGTTTCCTATGGCTTACTAGTTACAGAAAATTAACAGATGGACTAATGACATTTCATTTTGGCAACTAGAGGACTCAGTGCACATGGGTGAGTTTGAGCTCAGCAGTCTACCACAGCAGTACAGCTACTACCCTGCAAGCCGCCAGATGGACTTTGGACTTCTGCTCCCAATTTTTCAAACAAAAGGTTATGCAGACTTCCCCATCTGCTGTGGACCATTTGGCAATCTTTTGTAATCTGCTCACATTACTGCCATTATGATCTGCTATAGGAATCAACCCTCGGTGGCACTTATGATCTTCTTTGTGATCATCATCAATGTTTCCTCTCTCTTTACATGTACGTACTATCCCGTGAGTCACCACATGGATGTGTGGCAGGGGGTGTTAGGACACCAGCTGTGAAAAAATGCAGGGATAAGGTTTTGGGAAGAGAAATGATGACATGTATTATGGGAGTGTATTTAGTGGAGCTTAGTTTTTAATGTGGTTGCTTATTGTGCATGGAAAAAAAGACTTTTTGTACCTATCTGTTTGGCAGTGTATCTCTATTATTTTATCACTTCTGTCAGATCTAGATCATGTCATGTGTCATGATAATATCCTCTGTGTCGCTCTGAAACACCCCAGTTCTGAATTTCTCAAGCAACCTAAGCCTAGAGTAGCCTTTGAGTCTCTAGCGGCTCCCACCTTAATCCCTCTAAAAGTTGAAAACTAAAAGAGAAAGCGTGCTACTTTTTGTATTTTATTAAAAAGTGACATTCTAGGTGTGGCCTAAACAGAGCGAAGTAGCATCTCTCTCTTACACTTTTTTATCCAAGGACCTTCCTATTACATGCTTAACACCTAGTTTCTTTAATACTGTACCACATTATGTTCTGTATGTGTGTTTCCCACGATATATTAGAAGTTAAGGACATCCCGAGATATTTTACTGTATCTGAAGAGTTTATGTCTACTCCATTCACAGTGTAGGCATGGCACTCGTGCGATGACTTTCCCAAGAAGTAAACTGTGGTGCATTTACTTAGATATTATCCTAGCCCCCACTCCTGGCACCATGAATGAACGTTTTAAGATCCAATGACAGAACTTCTAAGTTTGTGTCTTATTTCACAGTATTTTATAGTAACAGTAACACACAGTAACTTATTGTACCGTAATTAGCTGTATTGTCGGAAAATAATCTTAAGTTACAGCTAACTCAAGAAATTTGGTCATTAATAAGGATAATGAATAAAATAGTGACAAGGATGAAAAAAAATTAGAAGGGGACAGCTGCTGTAAGCATAGTTATGGGTATTAGAACATCAAGAGCAGAAAAGTTTCTGATCAAAGCAGAAATTAGATCACTGAAGTAGGTATAGTATGCTATGGCTGCATACAGATTATTGTAGAGTGAAACACAGTGGTGGGGACATGAGAAGAAATAAAGCATGTGAGTGGTAGAATATTGGTAGACCTAAAAATTTATTGTTAGTGATTCATGTTTATGAACTCAAGTAACTATGCATAGAAAAGCATTACTGCATATTACAAGTTTGAAGTTATGAATGCTCCATTCGTTGGAAATTACTATAGGATAGGGCAGGGGTGGCCAACCCGCAGACTGCATGAGGCCCGCCTTGAACATTTTTCCTGCCTGCGAGATTCATCACATTTTAATACAATAACTTTAAAACAATAATAATAACTCATTATGTTCCAATTTTTCACTCCAAAAAATTTCTATAGTGGGTCTAAATCTAATATAATTATAATATTATAATAATATATAATTTTATATGCGGTCCGCGGAGTTATGATGCATTTTCAAAGTGTCCCGCAAGATCATTTTGGTTGGCCACCCCTGGGATAGGGGCATATGAATATAGCAGTGAGAGAAAGTGGAATAGGAATTAATCAGAGACATTAGATGACTGAGGAAAGAAGAGAGTAGAGTTTAGCAGGAGAAGTGATTGAGTTACATTAGAGCCTGAGTACAGGCACCGTCACAGACATGGGTACACAGGGAAAATACTAGGAGAGACATATGTAGTAAGAACTATATAGTTCTTGACTATAGTCTTAAGTGTTTATACAGATGCGGGAGGCACCATTTTCGAAATTTCTTGAGTGGAAATGCTGGTTCCATTTATAATACTGTGCATTAGTTATGGAAAGCATAATTAAATGTCAAAAGTTGTAGATCAGCAAGTACGATGGGAAAGTGGATATTAGACGCTCAAGTAAGACCAAAGAGTTGTGAAAATTATGAGATAGTGAACTGACAGAACATGTCTGCTCAGAATTAAGGAGAAGAGAACAAATGAGGAAGGTTGAAAAGATGCAGAGCAGAGAGAGGAGTAGAAGAAACAGGCACAAGATGTATTCCACCGAGTAGATCACATCAATAGATGAGGAAGATTGAGGAAACTTAACCCTTTCGCACTGAAATGCTTCCCCTAAAATGAGTAGCATGAGAATATTCTGTACTCCTCTCTACGGAGCTCTCTTGTGGCGACAATTCGCTCAGGTATGCCTTTCCCCTGTTTTTGAACCCCACTCAGCGGGACACGATGCCCTTCCCTTGGCTTGTCCCCCCAACCCTCAGCAGCCCATCTCTCAGCAGACGGCTGCTGTAAATTCGTTACATAAGTGGTGGTTGTATTTAAATAATCCATTGCTGTATGCTCGAAACATTTATACTTTTAAATGAATTGCTAACATAAGTCCAAGTGTTTTACAATTTTTTACAAAATTCTAGAGTTAATATTAACAAATTTAATTGATGTATGTACACACAAACTATTAGAGTTCCACACAAGAACTCAGTTAGTATCAATGCTAGAATTTCGTTTGAAATTTGCTTAGACTTAGCAGAATACAAATAATTCATTTATAAGTTAAAAATTTTGTGGAGTGGAATAAATTATTTCCTCGAAAAACTATTGGAAATACAATTAATTAAACGAGCATCCATGCTGCAAGAGGGGCTACTAATGAGGCGGAGGATCGAGCTTACTTGTCTAGGCTGTCCCTAAGCTGGGTCGCAGGGGATTACTGCATACCTGGGATTATTACTTCCATGGTGGTTACTTCCCTTCCCTCGCGTCGATGATAGCCAACATTAGGTCTTTTGCATTGGTTTTTCTCCGTCAACTATAGCCGACATTCCTTGGTTTGCATAGGAAAATGCACGACGGCTAGGCGCAAAAAGGTTAAAGATAGTAAAAAATGAGTAATCAAAAATTCTAATGTGAGGTGAAGGTGTAGCTGATATGATGAAAGAACCATGGCAGAGAAGGCTAAGAAAAATTGGATAGGCTACAGAGAGAGTAAATATTAGGTGTGACATATGCAAGAGAAATGTAAACTGACATATAGTAATATCAAAGGGGTTATAAGTTCTGGCATAATGGGTAATGTAATACATAATCTAGATAAGTTTTTAGCACTAATCCTGAATCTGTTTCTCTCCATAATATCATCTATCTGAAACTTTATCTTTTTTTCCTAACTTCTTCCAAGTGCACCAGTGTCAAGGATGATGCCTGAACCAGGTATTTGTGGTCACTGGATTTTTTCTCTGGTGGAACTCTATAGCTTTCTCTCCATGGTCATTTATCCTACCAAGCCCATAATTGCCTACCTTCCGCCCACATCCTCCTTCACCTAATACCACATTATAACCCCCTATTATTACCAACTTCTTGATTCCAGGCATGGGTTTAGGATTTATGTTTGGGGGGACAGCCCATCGTCCTGTCTGGCTCCATACAGCAGATTTTGTATGAATGTCTCGTCCACGGTGGGACAGCTGCCCTCCCCTGCCTCCCCCTGGCTACACCCATGCTCCCAGATATTCTAGCGATTATTTCCTCCAGCTGATCGTCTACCTCTTTGTGTTTCAAGGTAGGCATATAAACCTAAATTCCTTGAAATTGCCTTTGGCTCAATGATTATTACCCAATCACTCATCTGTTCTGCATAAATTATTTTTCAACCAAGTTTTCTGTTCATTATCAATGCAACCTTTTACCTCCTTCACTATGTATCATTCTATAGTCATCACTCCAGTAGTCTCAGCCATCTTTTCATCTTACTTAGCTTAGACCCGTTAAGTCTACACCCATCTTCTCCATTTCTATTTTTAGATTCTCTAACTTGCTTGCCCTTAGCATAGCCCTAATATTCCTCTTATCTATTTTCATTGTTGAAACGTCAATATACCATTTAATTCCTGGTAGGTGATGTATTGGAAGTTAGAGTGAAAAACAAATGAAATCCTGACTTCATGAGAAATTTCTGGGAAAGTATGAATAATATTAGCCAATCAAGTGGCAATTTTCCCAGTAACTCCCTCAGATATCTGTCTGCAATATAACAAGAAAAGCTTACAACCTGGCCTTTACAAAAGTTTTGGTGAGAACATTATGTGAACCAGAAAGAATGCAAGGAAGGATTACATTTTCTGTAAAATTTCTTTACAAAAGTTTTGGTGAGAACATTATGTGAACCAGAAAGAATGCAAGGAAGGATTACATTTTCTGTAAAATTTCTGAGAAACATAATAATTCAAAGAAAATGTTAGTGATGTACATAAAATGCATTTACATGAGCCTTTTGAGGTCTATATGAGAAAATCATGAAAAGGTTTAATGAGAATTTTTATTACATCCTTACCATATCTTTCCATTTTATCACAATCTCAATGTATTTTCCCAGTTTACTCAATCTGTATCGCCCTTCTAGATCCCATTTAAAAAGTTATCTTTTATCCCACTTGTTTTACTTAAACATGAGGTTTTTTTTATTATTATTAGGCTACAATGGGGAACAGTTAAGCTACATTTAAATGGAATTAAATAAAAATCCCTGGACTCTCACTAGTGCCCTTGCCTTCTAGCATCTTTCTTCTTCTAAGCATTAATTCCATCTCTCGTCATCCACAAAGCCCATCTCCTCTCCCCTACCCATCCAACATATTCACAATCTCAGCCTTAAGCATCCCTTCACCCCTCAATAACCTCTCCTAACCACCTTTCTGACGTATCATCATTTCCTCAAAATCCATACACTAGATCCCAATCATCAGCTTCCTCCTTTTGATAAATGCTCCTTTTGCCTGTGCAATTCTCTTTCTTAAGTCCTCGATACTCTGCTCTTTTCCTTTTCATCTAGCACCCAAGTAATTTACTTGCTCTCATTGCTCCAGTTTGTGCCCACCTGCATTTACATCTTACTTTGTCTTCTTTGTCCCAGAGTATCTCAAGATGTGCATCTGTTTTCTAAGAATTAAACTTTATTCCATATTTCATGCCCTGATTTTCTCATGCACCTACTGATGCCTGCAATCACTGGGATAACTGGCTCACCAATGCCTCATTATCCCACGTAGCACACTAGCCCCAAAAGGTGCCTTTTGGGTGCCTTAGGCAGGCATTTTACCTTTTCATTTTACCTTAGAGCCATTTTACCTTTCCAGGCACCGATCATGCACCTTATTGAATATGTATATGAGGCGCCTCCATCAAGCCCCTATTATGCACCTTAGTGGATATGCATACAAGGCACCTTGCTTAAGGCAAAAACAATGTGATATCTAGAAGGCGCCTTTTATGCACCTTTTGGGGCTATTGTGCTATATGGGATCAGCATATACATATAACTGATTTTTTGGCCATCCTCCTACTATTATTCCCACATCTAGCTCCTCCTATGCCTCTCTTAGATTCCTTGGCATAAATGTAGAAAAGCAAAGGTGACAACAGGCAGTCTTGCCCATAACTGTTAATCCTAATTCTTGGTTATTCACCCTCTCCTGTGCCTTCTTGGTTATACAAAATTTCAGATTGGTCTCTTATCTTGCCAACCTACTCATATTCTTATTTCCACAATTGCATCCTGAGTTTCTTTTCCCTTCCCGAATCCAAGTTCATCATCACCACAGCACTACTTTGCACCAGTCTCCGGATGTTTCTCAATGATTCTGAGTAAAACTTTAGCATAATGTAAAATTAAATCAATTATTCTCTAGTCTTCACTTCTGATGTTTTCTCCTTCAATAGGATAGGGATCGAAAATATTTCCAAAGGCCAAATCTCTTACTATTCTACAATACTACCCTCCTCCTCCTCATGTACTACCCCTTCACCAACCCCAGAATAGTCCCAATATTTTATGTACCTATTCTTTTTCAGCTCCACTCCAATATGCTGGATCCCACAGCAGACTGGAACTATTCTTTCAACTGCTCTGACTACATTATTTCTAGAAATGACAAGTGTGTCAGTTTTCTTTTACCTTGCCCATCATCACCAATAGGCATCAATCTGGAATCACACACTTGTGTGAACTTCATAGCGAGACAATCATATAGCTAGTCTAGAAGTCAAACCTAGACTCCGCAATTTTGTACCAAGTGCTCTAAGCATTTGAAATACCCAAGCTATACCTAGAGTAGCTCTCCCAGACCTGGGTAGCTAAACTGGTTAAATCACTCAATGGGAAATCGAGGGGCCCAGGTTCTAATTCCAGGCCAGACAAATGATTTTATCACAGTAAAGTTGACACAAGTGTGTGTAATAAATCAGGCTAGCCCCAGTTTCTCAAAATGTAAGGACAAACTTCTCTGTTATTAATCTACCAAAATTATCAGACCTGGACTTGAACTTAAATTCCAAGATGCCGAACTGAGAGCCTCAGCTAGTTAAGGTGTTCCAAGGCATCCTCCTCCACTTTGGATTTTTGTGGTCTCTATACCATCCGATTTATCATTATTTTTGTAAATGGGAGTGACATAACTTTTTTCCAAAACTCCGGGAAACTACCATTTTCCAATGATTTAGTACAAATTATGTGCAAAGGAACAAAAAGCTGGAATAAACACCTTTTGATGTAATACAAGGATATACCATCAGGTCCAGTAGCATGTGTGGATTTCATGCTGTTAATCTTATTGTAATCATTAGCCAATGTAATTTCACAGCAATTCAGTCCAATCGAACTAAAACCAGAAATAAATGAAGTATCTACATTATTGTTGCCACTGTATACCGAGCTGAATCAATTGGAAAGAGATTGGCAATTGTGGAACTATCAGAAGCACTGTCTTTTCCTAAAATCATAGATTCAGGTAATTCACCATTTTTATCCTTAGTCTTCACATACTCCCAGAATTTCTTAGGATTAGAAGCAATTTCGTCTTCGATTTTTCGGAGATACATCTTACAATTTAGAGTAGATAGTTTATATTACAATTTTTTTTCAGTTCAGAGCTAAACCAGCAAAAAAATTTATTTGTATTGATCTTTTTAACAGGAGTGAATAGATCAATACCTTGATAGAGAATCTCATTTTTTCCATGAACCTATTCCTGGGTCTTCCTCTGTGGGCTTTTCCCTCTATTTTGCCTTCAATTATGCTCCTCACAATCTCATTGTCTCTCAGGGTGTGTCCCATCCATCTGATTCTTCTTTTCTGTTTGGTGTTCCAAATAGAAAAGGTTCCATGGTGGTCCTTTCCTCTTCTACTCTTCTGTACTTTATCATTTTTTATTTTATTTGTCCAATTAAATTTCAGCATCCTCTTCCAGCACCAGGTTTCAATGGCTTTTAGTCTGCTCTGGTCAGCTTTTCCAATGGTCCATGCTTCCAATCCATTGAGTGCCACATTCTGTTTTCTGGTCTGTAGCCCAAGCTTCTGTGAGCACAGCAGTTGTCTTTTTCCCATGAATGCCTTCTAAGCTTAGGCCATTCTCTGCTTGATGTCCGTGTGCTACTTCCATCCCACGTGATGATACTTCTGAGATAGGTGAAGGAATCCACTTGCTCTAATATCTCTCCTGTCGGGGTGACTTCTACGTTCAGCTTTTCTCTTCCGTAAACCAGGATTTTAGTCTTCATCTTATTTATTTTCATGTTGTATTTTTGGAGAACTTGGTCTATTACATTTAGTCACCTTTTAACCCATTCGCGTAAAGAGCCGGTGAATCGCCGGGCTGTCTTTCTTTGCTTCAAGGTAAAGAGCCAGCGAATCGCCGGTCGCGTTAAAAACGTATTTATTCCTTAATTTGTTTATAACTAATGTGTAACTAATTTATGTGAACAATTACACCATTTTTAATCCTTTTAAAAATACGAGTAATATAATTCAGCCACCGAAGAAATTTTATTCTGAAAGGTGCTCTTCAGCCTGAGATAAAAAATGAAATGCAAATTTTGAGAAAATTAAATAGGAACTTAGGGCCAGAAATTGCTAGGAAAATTAAGAGGCGAATGGGTTAAGATCATCAAGATTACCACCTATGATTGTGATATCATCTGCGAAGTGGAGGATGTTTATTTTTTTCTCCATTTATCCTTATCCACTCGGTCTAATTTCTTGTACTTCTCTCATGGCCTCTTCCTGGAGCATGTTGAACAGAGCTATTGAGAGATTGCATCCTTGTCTTACTCCATTGTTAACTTTTGCTTCTACCTGACTTCCATCTCTCATTCACATTGTGACGACTTGCTTCTTGTAGAGTTGGTTGATTATTCTTCTGTCATCCTAATCCATTCTGAGTTTTTCCAGCAGTCTGAACATCTTATTCCTCACAACATTGTCAAAGGCTTCCTCCAGGTCCACGAATGCAACATATAATGGCTTGTTCACGTGTATTTTTTCTCTACTATTACTGTCAGGCAGTATGGCCTCCCTGGTACCCCTGTTCTTCCTACATCCAAACTGGTTTTCTGAGAGGTTGTCTTCAATTTTCCTTTCCATTCCTCGGCTTATTATTCTTGTGTTTTTGATGCTTGTGACACTTGACTCAAGGTTTGGCATCCTCACAGTCTTTGTCTTCTTTGATATTGCAATCATTATGCATAGAGATCATGTTATTAGGGGAAATGGGATTGATGTGGCAACAACAGCACTGGGCTTTGATCTTGATGGTTGAGGTTCAAATCCTGGTGGTGGAGGGCATTTTTCCGAAGGTTCCTGATCTCTTCTTGAGGGCCATGAGGAGATTACTTAAGGATAGAACTCCAATTGTCAAATGGGATGTTAAACTGTTACCTTCAGGTACCTTTTGGTAATAGCAGTCAAATGCCAACTCTGGGTTTTTCTCTACCCTGTCTCCAGTCCGCAATAACCCTTCCTTAACCAACCTACTCATATGTCCTCAACCCTTTCATGCCAAGTGTTCAATTTCCAGAACAATCTTTGGTTTCATCTCAGCTCATTAACCAATGCCCAATGTACCAAAATGGATACAATGAAAAATTTTAAATGTTTTAAGTATACTTTAAAAAACAGTTTATGTTTTTCTATTGCCTTCATCAGTAATTGCAGAGGAAGAAAATATTATTTCACTATAATGATAATTGTAGTCCATTGATGGTGGATAAATGACTTCAGTTCACCTCCCTAAACCACCTAAACACTAACAAACCATTCAATGAGGTCGAAAGATTGGATCAAATATTTTTCATTTTGGATACACAACATTTAGAATGCCTTTTTTTGGTGATTTTTGTTTTCTCTATGTTTTTCCCAAGCAGTAAATGATTAGGATGGACACACTAAAAATAGAGCTCATAATAAATATGACCACTTTGCATACTTCTATGCATAGCTACTTTCAAAGCCAATAGTTGAAAGTATTTTTATCATAATAACATGCACTTTCTCCGAAAATTTCTGCAACATGCAAGAATCTGAAGATTATATTCAGTAGTACCCACGTAAAAATATTTGGTCTTTGGATTATCTAAATTTGAGCTCTGACTGCACTTAAACTGGTGTGTAACTCCACTGAAAGACTAATATCTGATTTGGAAGTGGTCTGTTACTGCTCTGGATTTGAAACATTTTAAAACTTCTTTCAAATCCAGACCATTCAGTCCAATTATGGACCACTTCCAGATCAGATATTACTCTCTCAGAGCAGTTACAGACCAAGTATCTTTACCTGGGTACTTTAAATCAAGGGTATGCACCAAGTATTTTACAAGTGATTTCTATATTACCAATGATTACTGGTACACTCACTCCAGCTGATCTAAAGAATTTTGCATCGAAATGTATTCTTTGATAACCATCGGTGACCCAGGATGTAAGAAAAGAGACAATGATTATCAGACAGAGTAGCCTCACAGCTACAGCAATAGACCAAAGATACCAATTGG
This sequence comes from Ceriagrion tenellum, assembly GCA_963169105.1. Classification (NCBI taxonomy): domain Eukaryota; kingdom Metazoa; phylum Arthropoda; class Insecta; order Odonata; family Coenagrionidae; genus Ceriagrion; species Ceriagrion tenellum. The sequence goes on along the minus strand of OY720635.1, from coordinate 143,551,643 downwards.
GTCAGATGACTTAATGCCCTATAACCATTGACGTTTCCTTCAGAGCAGGGGCGATCCCAGGGGGGGATAAACGGGATACCCCCTGAAAATTTTGGGTTTTACAAAACAATTTTAACAACTAGGCGTAGTTATCAAATACAACATTAAACACACCGATCACTGATCTGCAAAGTATAATAGTTATTATTATGCTCATTATTATATATATTTAATGATGTGACAGTTTTATAGTTTTTTTAGGATGACGGAAGAATTCATAATATAATTGTAGTCTCCCCCCCTGAAATAAATTCCTGGGAATGCCCCTGCTTCAGAGTCATCATGAAGGAGACCCATTCACAGTCGTATATCATTATTTTGTTTCTGTATACTTCACAACTTTATAAGTTGAATTTTCAAGTTTTTTATAAGTATATACTTATAAATAAATATAAACATAAGTATATACTTATGTATAATATGATACCTTTGAAGTCCCTTGTAGGAAGTTTTTTTCAAGTCAATAGGCTACGTATATATAAGAAAGTTTAATAATGAATATTACTACTGTGAATTAAGTCAATAATGCATTTGATCGTTGAATACATATCTGGGGGCATATTTTTTCTTTTTCTTATTATATCATAATCATAGAGAAGTGTAACCCTCAATAGAATCGTTTTGGAATGCGCACCACATCCAACATACATATAAGCATTTGAGATTTCGCCTATGAGCGAGAATCTTTAGGCTTTGCCGATAGGCTCTCTCCTGTTTCTTGCTATGATATATATTCCCTGTCTGAGGCGTTAAGAGCATGAATTGTGTAAGTCAAAATTGCCACTTTTTGTAAAGTACCTAGGGCTCAAGGTAGAATGAAAAATTAAACCCAACCAGCTGCCTTCGAGCGAAAATACACTGATTATAGACGAACGCCAATCGTGCACAATACGAAATATAGGTAAAGGAATGCTTCTGCGCACCTGACTGAAAGGTGACAAAAACTGATTTGCACCACCTTTGCTACCAATGGCTACTCATGACATCTAACTTAAATTAATATCACTATTATTTACCATTTGTTCTTTCCTAGCTTTAGCTCTCTAATTGGAAATATAGTACAATTTCATTTAGGCGTGATTATGAACTCGTAAAAAATAAGGCTTATGTACTTTTCAGCTCGAGCTGAAAATGCAACTCATCATACTTTGCCACCTTAGGGCGAGCGATTTAGCGTTTGAAATTTAGTGCATCAAAATAAAAATTATTTTTATAAAATATTTATGTAAAATAGGCGCAATAGCACATCTTACTTACACTTTTTGGAAGGAACAATCTCAACGGCACTTCAAACTTCGTTCACTCACTCTAGTGCGCTTAAGATCAAACTGCTTTCAACTGTTCTCGCAAATATGTGGAAGTTCAAATTTGTGTAGCTAATTCGTCATATACTCGGCATATTTTTTCCGCAAAATAATTCGGACAAATGCAAAGAAATTTGCTTTCAACTACATTGTCATTATTTTACTTTGGTTGAGTAGATTGTTTAGTTGTGCTTTGTTGTTTATCTCTGTTTTACCTAGTTACGCATGCTGCAAAGGTTTGTTGACGGGGTTGTTAAGGATATGGCGGGAGACAATTGTAGACTCAGAAAAAGAGGAAACCTACGCTTTCACCTGAAAGTAATGTTAATTATTTCCTATGACGTTAGAAATTCAACGAAAAATGATCAAATCCAATTTTCAGTTACTATAAAAACGTCAAAAATAGTAGGCTACAAAGGTGCTTATCCTTCTCACATTTGCTCGAGGACTACGATACCACTGCGAATATTTCCTCTTGCTTACTTACGCAAAGTTGAAAGTCAGAGGAGTCAGAGTAACTCCCGGTTTTCGACACCTTTGTTATACACAACGCACAATGTGCCATCAAAAGTAATATACAACAGATTAAAAGTACATGTAGAAGTATTTTGAGGTCACCAATGAGGCTTCAGCAGCCGAACAGACTAACTATTCATACTAAAACAAGCAATGTCGAAATATTGGAAGCATAATAAAGGACCTTTCGTGCTTTTTATTGACTTTATAAAGATGTATTACTCTATAAATAGTGAAAAAATGTGGGCACTTCTAAAATGCATGGGATACCGGAGAAAATAGGGAATGCTGTAAAAATATGCATAAAAGGATCATAGGGTAAGGTTAGAATTAATAATAAGTATTCAGAAGAATTTGGCATTGCCAAAGGCGTGGGACAAGGTGATGGTGTATCTCCTCTACTCTTCAACTTGGCTTTAAAAGAGACATCCAGAAGAATAAAGGAACTGCTATCCAGTTTGAATATAGGGACGAAATATAATGTATTAGCTTTTGCTGATGATGTTGTAGTTATAAGGGCAGGAAGTAATGATGACCCCGAAAGTGATGATGTAAGGGCAGAAAGTAATGAAGAAGGCAACTTGCAGCAGAACTGATAACCCAAGTCGGACTAAGTAGGACTAGTTGTGAACGAAGAAAAAAACGAAGTACCTCAGAGTGGGGAAAAAGCTAAACAATCCGCTCGGAGTAGAAGACAAAATTTTTAAAAGATGTACAAAGTTCAAATATCTGGGGGTAATCATCAATCAAGATACTAAAGAAGAAAAATAAATAGAACCAAGAGTAATGAATGCAAACAAATGCTACTGGGCTCTGCAAAAACTCATCAAAAGCAAAAAATTATCCAGAAAAACTAAGTTCAATATTTACAATCCGTGATACAAATAGTTTCCCTCTACGGCTCAGAAGTACGGGTTTGGGTTAAGCGAATACGTTGAGAGGAAACTGATTATATTTGAATATAAAATTCTGATATTAATAATAGGGCCTATAAAAGAAGGTGAAAGATGGCGATCAGAGCAAACAAAAAAACTAAGAGAACTATTTCCAGATCATGATATTATAGCTCTAATTAAATCAAGACCTCTGAGATCGGCTGGCCATGTCTACAGACGAGAAAAAGAAACTGCTGAAAGAAATTTTAACAGGAGAATGTGAAGGAAAAAGACCCTTGGGAAGACCTGGACTGAGGTAGTGGAACCAAGCCCAAAAAGTCATAAGAAAGATCGGTAGCTCAACAGCAGCAAGATGGCGGAAAATTTTTGGTGAGGCCAAAAATTTACTACGGTTAGAGAGACCATGGAAGTAAGCAAGTACTGCCCAGGTGTGGATACAAGGAGGGTCATGTGACCATGATCCCCTCCAAAACCTCAGTTAATTTTTAGTGTCACAACAAAACCTTTTAGAAACTTATCTACATCTACATAATACCTTGCAAGCTGCGGCATGGGCGTGTGGCAGGGGGTGTTAGGTCACCAGCCGAGTAAAGGTGTAAGTCTTTGGAAACGAAATGGTGACATGCATTATAGGAGTGTATTTAGAGTAGCTCAATTTTTATTGTGGTCGCTTATTGTTCCCGGAAAGAACGAGTTTTTGTACCTATCTGTTCGGCAGTGTATCTCTCTAATTTTATCGCATCTGTCAGACCTAGAGATGTAGTGAGGAGTCATGATAATATTCTCTATGTCACTCTGAAACATATCAGTTCTGAATTTCTCAAGCAAGCTAAGCCTAGCGTGTAGCCTCCGAGTCGCTAGATACTCCCACCTTAATCCCTCTAAAAGTTGTGAGACACTATATGTACGCTCGTAGCAGTTTTTAACGAAGCGTGCTGCTTTACTTTGTATTTTATTAATTTTTTTGGTTAAATCTATTTGACCAGGGTCCCAACTGAGATGTGGCCTAACCGGAGCAAAGTAGTATCTCTCTTTGACTTTTTCATTCGAGGAACTTCCTATTATACGTTTAACAAAACCTAGTTTCTTTAATGCTGCGCCACATATGTTCTGTATGTATCATCCCACGATATATCAGAAGTTAAGGTAATTTCAAGATATTTTAATGTATCTGAAGATTTTTTGTTTACTCCACCCACAGTATATGCATGGCATCTTTGTGATGAATTTCGCAGGAAGTGAACTGTGGTGCATTTACTAAGATTTAATTCTACGTAGTCCCCACTCCTGGCACCACGAATGAACGTTGTTAAGGTACGATGACCGAGCTTCAAAGTCCGCGTCTTCGCTTATTTCACGGTACATAACTGTATCGTTTGCAAATAATCATATTTTACTGGTAACTCTAGAACTTAGGTCATTAATATAAATAATGAATAAAAGAGGGCCGATCACACTTTCTCGAGAAACACCGGATGTGACTTCGACCATATCAGAGCTAAAACCATCAACAACTACTTTTTGTTTTCGATCACTAAGAAAGTCACTTATCCAATACACTCTTTTTTTATTAACTCCGAATGATTGAAATTTATATATGAGTTTTTTGTGAGGAACCTTCCAGAATGCCTTATTGAAATCAAGGAATATCGCGTCGACTTGCTTTTTTGATTCACCTGATTTTAGGACATCATGAAGGAAGAGCGCAAGCTGTGTTTCGCAGGACCTGCCCTTACGGAAGCCGTGCTGACTGCTATGGAAGAAGTTACGATTATCCAGGAATGTCATAATATTACTAACGACAATGTGCTCGAGGATCATGCATAAAAGTGATGTTACCGATATAGGCCGGTAATTTCCTGAGTAACTTTTATTTCCTTTTTTGAATATCGGCGTGACGTTAGCTATTTTCCAGTCTTGGGGCACCTTGCCTTCGGATAATGATTTGTTAAATATCATTTCTAAGAATGGCGCAATCTGTGGCGCTAACTGCTTCAGCACGCGTGCTGGTATTCCTTCTGGACCTGGGGACTTGTTACTTTCAATCGAACGCTGTTGTTTAATTATTCCATCACGTTGAATTGTTATGTCAGCTATCGGCTGGTTAAAGTCAGGAATGTCTAAATTGTGAATTTTGTCATCGTTAGCGAATACACTTTCGAAGTAGTGGTTTAATAAATTGGCTTTGTCAATACTGTTGGTGACCACTGTGCCGTTTGTATCCAGTAAAGACTCTACTGTCGAAGATTCGCCCTGGAGCTCTCTCGCGTAAGACCAGAACGACTTGGGGTTTTTATCTAGTAATACACCGAGGATTTTTTTCTTGAAGTTTTGTGGAGTAGCGCGCATTATTTTCTTCGTTTTTGAGCATTGAGCAACGTATATTTATCTCGCCGCAAGCTCCTTTGTTTTGTTACTTAACTTAATAGAATATTTGTATAGATTTTGTAGTTGCCTTTGTCTCCTGAGCTCCCGCCTTATTTCGTGGTTATACCAACGAGGTTCTTTACTCTCCCATTCGAATTTGTATGGAATGTATTCATCGATTCCTTTACGTAGTATTTCCAGAAAATATCTCCATGATACTTCGGTGCTCTCATTCTTCATTGTGGCTACGAATTCCGTGAATGAAGCTTCTAACATCTCTCCGAATTTTACGTAATCGCATTTTTTAAATAAGTAGACTTTCCGTTTGGGCTTTACAGTGGAGTCCACTGTTGTTTTCAAAGTCGTAAAAATTACTTTATGATCACTTATGCATTCGAGGATATGGACGTGTTTAATCATTGTAGGGTGACTAACAGCTAAAAGGTCTAATATTTTATTATCTCTCGTAGGTTCGTTTACCATTTGAGTAAGAGAATGGTGTGAAAGTATATTAAGTAAGGCCTCGCTTTTCATGAAGTTGATAGCAATTAAGCGTCCTTTAAGCAGTATATAGCAATGCAGCATACACACACAATAATTTAAGAGCACTTTCGTATTATTTTATCACAATTTTTTTACAACATCTCAACAGTGAATGTCACCACTCAATGCGGAAGAAAAAAATACGAGACGCGACACAATATCGATACTATTTATAGAATGGGTCACTCCTAATCAAAGGGTCTAGGGCTCACCATTAGACCATCTCGGATTTTACTAATTTTTTTAATGTTTCACTTGCCTCTAACGAAATTGTTTAATTTTTAATCACTCAGCGATGGAATATTTTTTATACGTATGGGAACCGGTGCCACGACCACGCGCTAGATGACAGAAATTTGGCATCCAAAGACGAAATACCTCCATAGATTTTATTTCAAAACAAATGATTCAAAGCCATCTAGCACAAAATGTGTTGCTCTTTTTAGCTAAAATAATTATAGTATTAGACTTATTTAATCAGATTAGATAAGTTTTAGCGTAATCGGCTCAAAAAATTTGTTTTCTGAAAGAAATTCTAATTTTACCATCCATAAATTCATCAATGATTGTTCATCCAAGGATCATTAAATTCCTTCCACAATATTTGAGTATACGTGACTTTTTATTGTATAATTTCAAACACACAGCATTGTCCGTCGGTTGGATAATCATATCTGAAATAGACGACTTATGTTTAAAAAAAAGGTGAATAGTAAAGTGTTTACAGCCCATTTTTGTGAACAATTGTCTACTAGAAAAGCCTTCAAATCTCTCTCATTAAAAAGAGTATTTGAAAACCCTCCAACAAGTGGGTTTGAGTAACTGACGCGGGCACATATTGCTGGTACAAGGACATCTGTGGGTGAGGTACAGCGCTTTCTAAAATTCATTGGACAAAGCGAACTATTGCTACTCATGGAAATCGAGACTTACTGAATTGTTGCTCTTGGTTACGCAGAGCGCCAGCATATATTGAACTGCTTACAACTTCAGCTGATTGTTAGATTTTTTTGGTTACCTTTATGCTTTGGTGACGTTGATTTTTACCAACTTTCACAAATATTTAAACATTCCCAGGGCTTAATAAGTACTAACAAAGAATTAATATAATCTACGAAAAAGTTGATTAACACCACAGGGATAAATCTAGACCAGCAGGGTAATCGAGTTGAACAAATGCCTACACGCATTCGTAGAATACATGAGAAACACCACCAAAATGTATTACTTGCACCAACTATTCACGGTACATTTTCAGCGATAAGCCATAACCGACATTCACTATATGCTAACTTAAACAACAAGATTTAACACAATCACTACATAATTTAGAACGTGTCTTCGAAGCTATCAAAACGTATGCATAAATAGTACATAGGTTTTGCATACTAACATCAATTTTCAGAAACCTCAGTTGATCCGGGAAATGCGTCACTGACTGGTTTCCGAACAAACATGATACCTCTATTAACAATGACGTTTTCGACATCTTGATTGATCGAAACGCCAACATTTATTATTAAACAGAGATCGTTGTTTCTATACCGTTCACGGCAAATATTGCGTAAAATATTTAACAACATTGTCAATCGAGATAAATAAATAATATGTACTAATTCCGAAATAGTTTATTCAGCAGGAAATTATAATGACAAATTAGCGCTCAATAAATTCTCGAATCTTACCTTTGAATACGTATTTATAAACGGCAGAATAGGTTGCGACGCGCAACCAAGAATAACAATACAGTGAGGGAGTCTATATTATTTATTCATATATTCATGAGAAGTAAGAGTGTCTCCATGCATTTTGTTCCAAAATTATTGAACATCAAATTAGATGCACAATCAGAAAAATGGAAAATGCTGTACAATCAGTAAGCATCAACTGTGACGATGATGATATCATGTTACTGTAAAGGCGGGGTTTTATGTAAGCGATCCTACGCGCGCTCAGTTCCGCAACAACGCCTCAGCAATGAAGTTTTATAGTCGTCGCCATTACAACAGCATAAATATCAACAGGAAATTTCGGAAATAATTCAGCTGTTAACAACAGTAATTGGATCAAGACGACCTGGGGCCTGCTTCTCACCCGTTTCATCCGCCTGCACTGGGGATCCGACCCCCTGCGCCGTAAGTTTCGATCCTATAGGATTTTCCAGGAGTGGTTTGATATCATTGTTCCTTCTTCTATCCCTTATCGTCGCCTCTTACGACAAGCAGGGAATACTCCAGACCAATTATCCAGTTGCTCCCCGGTCCTGGTGGGGGCAAATTTTAAGGAATAAAGTAATTTAAAACACCAAGACTACACATTTTAGTAGTTGAAACAATTTCAAAAATTTCCAAACTATCTAGCTAAACATCTTTGTCGCGAAAATATAAAATGAAAGGATTAACACTTGAGGAGTGATCCGACTGTAGCAGATGATTAGGAAAAACAGAACTACAGTCACGATTGATAAAGCTTTTTCAATATTTAGGCATTCTCATCTTGAATTTCTTGTCAGTTTGGTCGACGTAGAAACAATTCCATCCGAGAGAATATCATTTTATCGTGTACACCCACGTCTTTCTAGATTGTCATAATCGAATTTTGAATTATAAATAAGATTTCAAATGATCAAAAGGTTATAAAAACAAATTTTAAAATCGTCCATAGGCAATACTTGACTTAGTTTATAACTTAAATTCTGAACAAAGGGTAACTTGCACCATCTCAAGGCTTTGTCCGGGGAATGAGGGCGAGGTGAGCGGACTCAGTATGGCTTTCACAACCTCGCGGCATTTCATTCACTGTTACATCGCTTCACGAGTGTTCGCCTAAGTGATCGTGACTTAAGAACGGAACCTAAGGTTTTCAAATGTATCGCCTAGCGCACTGGCTATAAGGAGAGGAAACAATAGATACGCTTTTATTTCAACATTTACCTAAAAAAGCCACAAATATTGCATATATGCATTCAGAATGAGGACTGATGGTGATTTAAGACTGAAGAATGTGGTTTGAATGAAAAATACCTGAAAAGTACATTTTTTTAGAAATCCGAAAGTCCACTGTGTGTCGAACATGTCCGAAAAAGCTTCCAAAACAGTAATTAACAATGCTCTATTCATCGAAATAGGTCATGATTTTTTTCAAACCGCAAAACTCCCATTCCTAAAATAAAGTCGAGAGTTCTTATTTAGCACTCTTGTTATGACTACCCCCAAAATGTCAGTCTGTACCCGCCCCTGTTACTCCCAAGTAATTAAATCGGCGCACCCTACAACACCCAAGTAATTAAACTGATTTGTCTGCTCCAATTTGTAACCTCCCACTTTTATGCCTCAATTTTCTTTGTCCTGGAGAATCTCATAACTTTTGTTTTCTTATGATTTATGATTCTGACGATTTTTTTTCATTCTTAAATTCCCACAATGTAATTCTAAAGTATCTATGAAAGCCAGTAAGCCCTAAGAAGATCGAAGAATCATCGCACGATCGTCCACTTATCTAACCGACTTTATCAGTTGCCCTCCTACTTTGATTCCAACATCAAATTCTTCCCTTACCTGTTTTGCCACTTCCTCAGGATCAATCTTAAAAAACTAAGGCGACGACGGGAAACCTTGCCTTACTCATGACCTATAGTTAAACACCCTGATTCATCATCAGCCACCATCACCTCTGCCCTTTGGGCAATGCATAAGTTTTAGATTTGTCTCTTGTCTCGCTAATCTATTCCCCATTTTCCGTTAATTTTCCCAATTTACTCTGTCAAGCGCCTTTTCGAAATGCACATAACAACCAAACACATCCTGGTTATACTCTATGTTCCTTTCCATAAGTGGAAAGAATCCTCATCACCACAATATCTTCTCGAGTTGACATTCCCTTCTGGAACTTAAACTGGTTATCTCCTTTGCCCTACTCTCCAACCTTTTGTTAATTTTTCTGAGCAAAACTGTGATTGCGTGTGATATCAAGCGTACTGCTCTGTATTCCTCGCGTTCCGACGCTTTCTTCTTCTTCTTGATAGTAATTGGGACTGCTTTCACGATGTCCTCTGCACGTACTCCTTCCTCATAGACCCTAAGCATAAGTTCGAAAAAAGGTTGCTTACCCTTACTGCCCAGATTCCTCAGTGACTACTAAGGTATACTATCTATGACTTCATCTCTTTTAATTCATTCTCTATTTCACTTTCGAGGATGTCTGGTGCGAGGTTATCCGCATCCAGTGCTCCCTCTTCCCCTAGCCTGATTGGACTACTTTCGCTGTCATTTAGCTCCTCCACGTAATCTCACCATCTCTCTTTAATATTTTCTTGCTCGGTTAATAACCCACCTGTTTTATCCTTAATCTTTGGTACCGTTTTCCCCCTATTACTGCCTGAGAGCAATTTTACTTCCCATTTTTTTCTGCAGCTTTTCCATTTCCTCACATTGTCCTTTTCCACCAGTTTTCCTTTTCCCGATTGGATATTGGCCGGAGTTGATTATTTAATTCCTTCTAACTTCATGTTACCTAGGTCGGTGTCGACGTGTTTCCATTTCCTTCTATCCTCCATTTTCCTCATCATTTCTTCGGTAATCCGCTGTTCCGTAACCCTCTCGTTGCCACTGATCCTATTGACTCTTCAGCCGATCTGTCCGATGTCTGTTGGACCTTCCAACCCGGATGGAATCCCGAGAAGCCTTTCTATACAGCACATGATAAAGAGGCATCTTTATTATTCAACATTATCTCGTAATTGGCGTTATTGATATGACTTGGAAATTGCAATTGAATTTTATAATTTATGAAAGAGGTTTAGGTGGAATTAGAAACGACACATCACTGAATTTATACAACTAAAAATTAATGACATAGGTATCTGTGAAGGTTAAATACTGCCATGTTGCTTCCGCACCTTCCGAATATTATGCTGAGCATTGTATCAGCATGATATATTCTGCAGTTCCGTAGTATGCATGTTTGGTGGCCAAGTGACGGGCAAAACAGTCATAAAAAGGATTGAAAAGTCATCCTAAAAGCTAATTGATCTCTGCCTCGTAAAATTTAATGACGTCATTAACAGTAAGGTACATGCAGCGGACTGATGAGGCAATTTTTTCTGTCAAAATTCCGCAGTCTCTTTCATTTAAGAGCAACTTCATGTCCTATCAAAATGTCCGGACAGCTTTCTAAACTATCAATTTGTAGTGACGGTTTTGTTGCCTTTGAAAAAAAGTTAAGTTAGACACGTTAATAAAAGCCCACCACCCAATATTTTATTCTCATGACTCGAACTCGTATTGCCATTGAAGAAGTTTAGCCGCCTTAGTCACATTTTCTTGTTGAAAAATCAATTTTAATATACTTAATTACGAGATTTTCTCATTCTACCACTCGATGTTTCCACAACTCTTTAGGGATAAGTCGAAACATGAAGAGAATACGATGTATGAGTGATGAGATTTCCTTGAACTTTTAGGAGTGTGTCTCGAAGTGGTTTTACAGAGAGCAGTTTCCTATCCATGCTCATCTTCCGGCATGCGCTACCGAGTTCTTATCTCATCAATATTTCCTTCCTGTAGATACTGCACACGACTATCATTTCTTTAGGGAAAGAGAACTCCAAACGTTTAGTAAAACTTAGAAAGAATAAGAATTTACAATCGTAGCTTTCGGAGAAATCTGTTGGAGCCCAAGTTCAGCCCGGGTTTTCAGAAAATACTAATGAAAGGAAATGTAGTACTGATACCATTGAATGGCTATCATGAATCACGTCATCTGCACCGTGCGACTTCCATTTTCTTTTTTTCGTAGTTCATCCCACAGTTATGATACAGACTTCCATACAATGTGGTAACCACAGAAGTAAACTCGTAAGAATAAGTATAAAACTCGAAAGAAAGTATAAAATAGAATACAATGAATTTTCTAGACATACTTCACGCCTTCAAGCGATCAATTATGGGAGTCGGCCATGGAAGAATCCAATTGTTCTCAACAGGTGCAATAGCATACTGGGCAGAATATATAGTATCCCGTATAGCGTCTTCTCCTCCAAGTCCTTGAATTGCAAATTGACATGTTTTTTATGTCATCAATGCCTGGCTCTTTTAAGAATACCGAAAATAAAAACAATATATAGACTGGTTTACGTGAAGCATTTGAACTTTTGTATAAGAATTTGATAATTACGCGTAGATGTTGTGGTTTAAGAGTGTACGACACTGGCTTGGGATCTCTTAATAATTAATATTGTTTGACTTATTATATCTAGCACACTTTCATAGTTGAGAAAATTAGCATTTAAATGCACGTTTAATTCCACCATTACATGTTTACTGAGTTGGAAAAGCGGACCAAAGCAGAAGAGGCATCAATATGGCCACCTTGGCCACTCTGTATTTGGAAAACATCACATTTGCACCGTTTCATTCCTTCGAGTCTGCAAGAGTGAACGATGTAACCTTTATTGCAACAAACTGCAAAATATTTGCGTAATAAACTCTAACAAATAAATATGAAATCAATGCCTTCATTTGTTTAAAAGCTAAAGCATTATTGTAAAAATACTAGGACGCGCATGAAAAGCGAATTTTAAAAACTACTCTAATAATAAGCATTTGCATCATTGAGTGAATATCGTGATAAGACTGGAAAGTTGCGAATTATCCAAATGTTAGCTTTTCATGGAAGTAAAGTAAAAAAATCTATCCTCTGGAAATACAAAAAAAAGAAAGAGAAACTCGGTGGAATGGGGCGAATCTGACGAATGTTATAAGTAAAAAATTAACTACGCATGCATTACACACATGCATTTTGCATTACTAGCCTGGCGATGAGAATAAATGTAGACTCCTTTTGAGCGATGTGGAAATCGATAATGGTGACTCTGGAACATTGTTGTTCAACCGACGATATGCCGATTAAGAATTAATTAATTAAAAAAAAAAAACTCAAACTACGGTTTGAATTCCACCATATTGCGCATAGCTCCAAAATATTTTAATTATGGCGCTATTATAGTTGCAATACCCACCTATGATTGCTTAAGGAGTACTCAATGACGGCAATGCAGCAATTTTAATGATCATGGAATGGCTGGAAATATAACTGGCCAGCAGAGTAATATGTTCGCCGATTTGAACGACGGAGCGGCGAGACCAGCACCTGTTGATCAGGAGACTCGTACTGCTCCAAGACCCATACAAAGGAGTAATTTGATGCGGATGAACGATCATTTTCTTCGCCAGAGAGAGCTGTTAAGTATTTCAATACGTTAATTACAAATATTTTTGTTGTCGATATCTTTCACGCGCAAATTCTAGAAATTTTATTTTTGCGATTATGTTTAATTTGTGGGAGTGATTGCTAAAAAAAACTAAAGTTAAAATAGTTTTTTAGTACTCAAGGAAACCACTCTTTAGGAATAAAAACCATTTGTAAAGCAATCTTTTCAAATGACATTTATTGACCGAAGGAAGGGCAAGTTTTTATTCCATGAAGCTTTTTTTTCGTTCATTTTGTCCAATTTTTATCGATGATAGAAATATTGCTAAATTGAAACAATCACGAATTTTTGTTGAGATATACATTAAAGTGTCCACCTTTCTTGCATATCGGATACTCCAGTGGTGAGGTGATTAAACGCTCACCGTTTATTTCCGTCGTTTACAATGTTTTTATTGGTAAATAATCTTTTTTTCACTTTAAAAGTGTACTACCATGCAACTTAAAGATTTTAGAGCTATGATAGGGCTTTAGAGCTGCAAAAGTTTGCATAGAAAACACCGTTCTCTTACACTCCAAACGAGACGACCCTCAAAAACCATTTCCTCTAATGACTTCGGCTTTAGGCACGGAAGTAAATTCTTTTTTAGGCATTCGGAACAATTTTGAGGAACGATGTGGAAAAATACACCATACCACGTCGCTTTATATTTTTAAGCATATCTAAATATAGCGAACATGAAAATAATGTTATGTCACTGATTCCCAAGGACTACAACCTTGCTGTGTTAAACAGATTCGTGCGCTCCAGAACAGGTGAGTGGTAGGATTGTAAACGTGGAGCTTAAGGCAGATCCAAGGAGTTTAGGTTTATGTGCCTACCTCGAAACACAGAGGTAGAGGTAGACGGGGTATTTGATCAGCTGGAGGAAATAAGCGATAGAATACATGGGAGAAAGTAGTTGGTGCCAATGGGAGATTGGAACGCGGTGGTGGTTAAAGGAAGATATGGACGGAAGGTGAGCGATTATGGGCTAGGAATGAGTAATGACTGAGGTGAGAAAGCTGCAGAGTTTTGCCAGGAAAATAATCAAATTCATCAAATTATAGAAATAGTCAAATCAATCAAATTTTCAAATTCATGGTTCAGGCACCATACAGGACGAAGATGCACTTGGAAGAAGCCGGAAGACAGGTTCTAGTTCTATTGTTACGGTAAGTCACATTCAGGAACACTACTAAAAACTCGCATACATATCCAGAGGCTGATGCAAACACAGACCACAGTTTATTAGTGATGAAATGTCGCGTTAAACTCGAAAAGACAAGAAATTGAAGGGAGGTACCAAGGTGGAATACAGAGGCATTGAATGAAAAATAAATATCGAGAGCAGGTTGATAAACCCATTTGTACGTATCGCGGGGTGATTTCACTGGAAGATGAATGAGGAAAATTGAAAAAAGGAATAGTTATTGCAACGGTGGACATATCAAGTGCAACTAAAATTAGAAGACCTTAGGGTAACGAATAAAATGATAATCGAGATGTGGGAGGGAAGAAAATGGAAGAATGTTAATCCAGAGCTCGGCAAGAGAAAAGCCGTGACCGCCGGGACTATAGCATTGCCATGGATTCGACGGGAAACAAAGAAAGCAAGAGAAGCATGGTGGAGAAACAGATCGAAACCTTGGAAAATTTTCAAAAAGAGGGAGGAACAGATGCACTACAAAGCAAAATAAAGTGGCTGACGGGCGGTGATAAGAAAAGGAGGATTGCAACAATGACAGACAAGGCAGGAAAGTCCATCGTAGAGCCGGATAAGGTGTGGAAGAGGTGGAAGGAATATGCTGAAGAGCTCTATGGTTAGGAAAAAGGCCCTGCATGTTAGATATAGACTGGTAGGATGACATCGACAGAGATGGCACCATGTTTCCTTGAAAGTCAAATTGAAAGAGCACCGTGAGACGTGAAAAGGAATTAGGCTGTGGGAATAGATAATATACCTGCAGGGTTTCTAAAGAGTATGGGCAAGAACGGGGGAGGAAAATTTGTGCGATTATTTGTTGGATAAATGGAGGGTGGCGGAAGGATTCACGAAAAAACCTTAATTTCGATAACGAAGAAAAGAAAGGGAAAAACACGAAGGCTTAATATCCCACGCGGCCAAGGTAAGATCGTCTAAGTAAAGTAGACATGTGAGTGCATATGCTCTTAACACTACGCATGCATAATTAACTAATGATCTGATTAAGACGCCATTATTTGCCAATTTGGCCTCACTTTAATATGATAGTCCATTCCCTTCGAATGCATAAGCAACTTTTATCAGCGAATATGAACATTGATACAAACGTACGCGGTGAAATTTGCTAAATGAAGATCTGAAAGCAGAGCTGAGGGCCTAAAGTGACGTGGAAGAATTCATTATCAAAAAGACGTGAAAATCAATTTATTTCGGAGAGGTGACGTTCTCTCCGACCCAAATATGTGCAGGCAGAAATGAGTGTATCGGTAATCAACTTGGATTTGAAGTATATTTCAGGATATTGATGCATTAAGCGAGTCATTTTGCTATTCAGTAAGACTTTTATTACTCCCAATTAACCTTGGAACGACTTTACGGTCCACTATAATCAGTCCACCCCAAAATGCAAAGACTAATTAGATTTAAGATATGACAATCGCTAATTGAATGAATACGTCATGGGTCGTTACTCTTATTTTGACTTGATTGAACAATGCAACTTTGCAATATGGACATTATTCTAATTATTTTTAACCACCTTCTCGAACTTCAACGGGTCCCGTATTTATTCATTTCATAAGGAATTTCGAACCATGCAAGAAAGTTGAATTTCAATTGACACATTTATAGGTTTAGACATGACAAAAAAAATTCTTAGGAAATTCCACACTTAAAATTTTATTACCGACCTAGGTTTCGATTGCCTAGCAATCATTTTCCAGGTACATATGCATAGCATGCGAGTCAATATATAGAGACCTGGGGAGGGATCGGGGGAAGAAGTGGTTAGTTGACATCAGAGACGTGCGTAACGATTATTGGGAGGTGGTGGAGGAAAGGTATATATAATAGGGGAGAGTGGGAGGGAAAAACACATTCATTTAGGAGTTTCACACTTTTGTTGTTGGCAGCATTCAAAATTTCAAATTGTTCTCGGTAGTCCAATTTGTCACCTTTCCTCTCATTGTGGAGTACTTCTGGCACAAAGTCACTTTTATGGTCCTCGATTAAGTGTTTTGCAAAGGATGACGAAATATCTCCCTTCACCCAACACGTTCCCGAGCCCTTACAGAGATGGCTCGACCACTTTGTCCAATATATTGTGAAGTGCAATTGGGAGTAGTACATTTTAACTTGTATAAGTACATCATTTCTGTTCATCCGTGTCACTTCGTCCTTGGAGTTGAATATGCCCAAGATTTTTGAGGTGTAAAAAGAAACATTAAACTTGTTATTGGGGAAGGCGTCCATTAATTTATAAGATAATATGTTCCCAAGAAAGGGATGTTTACACCATCGTTTGAGTGGCTCGTCATGCATGTAAAAACTGAGGGGAGTGATTAACTTAGCAGTCTCTTTCTTGATTACACGGTTTAGTATTTTGTCAATTAATTATGTCTAATATCCATTTTTGAGAGCAATCAATTTGATAATATTCAACTCGGATTGGAAGTTGGGCTCGGATAGTGGCATAGATACAAGGCGGTGAATCATAGAGTAGAAGCTAGAGTGCTTGTGGGAATGGTAATGAAAGGAATCATTAGAAATAACCGCTTCAGTACATGTGGGTTTGCGGAAGATTGAGAATTCATGGTAGCCATTCGTTATGTCTATTGTTGGGTCAAGGAAATTAATCTCATTTCCTCCTGTCTCTTTCGTGAGCTTTATAGGATGGTGTAAATTGTTTAAAAAATTTAACAACCTGTCTAGTTGACGAAGACTGTCAGTCCATGCACACAACACATCGTCGACATATCGGAACCAATAAAAAACGTTCTTGACGAGAATATTATTGGAGTTCAAAAGTCTTCCCTCTAAATTGTTCATAAAAATGTCTGCTAATAATGGGGGTAATTGTGAGCCCATAGCATGGTCATGAGCTTGTTTATAAAACGTACCGTCAAACACGAAATAATTTTGGCTTATACATAATTACAACAAGAGCTCTAGTTCTAAAGTCAGTCGAGGATTTGAGTTTGTATCTTTAACTAGGGCTAAGGTCAGTGAAACTGCCTCCTAAGCCCGGACAGACGTGAACAAGCTTTTTACGTCAAAAGAAGTGAGCCTTGAGTTAGGAGGAGGTTTTAATCGTGACAATTTCTGTGCAAGTTCAGTGAAGTTTATTTTACCGTCCACTTAGTTTTAAAACGGGAAAACTCGCGGAGGAGAGAGTTTAATTTTGGAGCGATTTTATGTGAGGGTGCAGAGAAGTAAGAAACAATTGGTCTAATGGGGGCCCCCTCTTTATGGGATTTTGGTAGCCCAAAGAGGGCAATGGGTTCATATTAACAAATATACACTTCTGAGATGGACAAAAAAGGGAAGAACACACAGATAAAGTATCTTTTAACTTCTTTAGAAAGCATGCGGTCGGATCCTTTGGGAAGGTCACAAACTGATCGTCGCTCAGAAACGATAGTACTTTTTTAACATGATCACTCCTCGCTTGATCCAACATACTGTTCCCTTTGTCTGCCCTGGTTTGAATCAAGTTACCACAGTTGAGAGTATTCTTTATCTGACGGATGGTTTTGGTGACTGGAAGGCTCCGATGCCGACGATCTTGATCACTACTTGCGATGGCCGAGGAGAGGCCGGTCAGCTACTAGCTACAGCTAGATGTTTCCTGGACGTCGACTCCTTGCGAAGAGCCGCGTGGCAATCCGCCGCCAAGATGATCACCGTTTCACGATGGAGGGGGGTGGTTGGGGCAAATTGGAAGCTGCAACTCCGTCGGTGAGAACTGGTGGTCAGATATATTCACCACTCTTGGGTAGAAAGAGTGACCATTGGGTTCAACTCTATCTGACGTACAGTCAGTAGGCTGAGATGAGGTGAGGGGGTGGGGTGGTACCAGTTGTGTAGCGCGAAGTCTTTCTAATTTGCTACAGATCTCGGAGAATTTTTTGCAGGCTATGTAACAAACTGAGGCTTTCACTTTCTCCACCATGAAACACTACTCAACCCACTGTATAGTGTTCACCAGTTCTAAGTGAATAAAATATAATTAGGGCGAAATCGAGTCCCTAATGCTTGATCCAGATTCTCTCAGCTAAATTTGCAGCTATACTGGAAACCCGAACCTTTTATGTACTCTGAAAATGATTGCTAGGCAATCGAAACCTAGGTCAGTAATAAAATTTTAAGTGTGGAATTTACCAAGAAAAGTTTTCGTCATGTCTGCGGTAACCTTCCACAAAGTTTCGCCTTCAACCATAAATTTTATTTATATCCAAGTTTATATCTAAGAACGACAAGAATAATTATTAAATGGACCGATAAAAAGAGTCTCAGATTTTTTCTCTCCAGTTTTTCAAACGCTCATCTCCCTAATAGGAGCAATGAATACGGTGTAGGGATTACATATATCTTATTTCGATTTTTAAATTAATAATATACCTATATGGGGAGCTTCCAGGATTGGAAAGATGCAAGATTTGTGTATACATTCCTTCGTATGATTTTCAAGTACTTTCCGTTTTTAAAAATCCTGTTTGGGTATTGAAATGACGGCTAATTCACTTCTGAATACATTACGGGCTTTCAAAGGGAATCCAAGCTCAGAGTTGGACACTAATGGAGATATTTGGTATTAATTGCTACGTGTAGGTATTTATTCTGCAAAAGCGAAGACCTATCTCTGGCCTAAAATCCAATTAACTTTAATTTTGGCGACCTTCGAGTTAAGTGTGAATGGTTATTCAGGTCAATAGCCGACGAGCGTTCCCTTCTAACTCGAGGAGTGAGTGATGGGTAGCTCGAGTAAGTTTGACTCCATTCAGAGGGTCCACATTAGAACGAAGAAGAAATTATTATGGGGATGATTAACCCATTGACCTAAGAAGCAGCGCTTGTCATCTCAGACGGTGGTCCTGCATTAAAACCGATGCAATCACTAATATGGCTCGGAGTCAGAGACAATTCAAGGATATAATTCCCTGAAAGGTCAAGCTCTAGTTTATCGGACCAAAACTTTTGGTGAAATTTGTGAAGAATTACGAGTTGCCCAACATAATTACCTCATTCTTACATATAAGTCCTTGCTGACTTCCAAATAATAACTACATTCACGAACGAATTATCCACATGAATCGCTGTCTCACGAGCATAAAAATACCTTTGTTTGTGAGGAAAGTTTTATTTTTTGTATAATATATCAGTGAGCTATTTTCAGTGATCGTTGGTTATTATTAAAGCATGTTCAAAATTGACATTCTTCCGACAGTAGGGATTAAAGCAACCTGTAACCATATAGTTAGTTATTTTATTAGTTTTATTATTATTTTAGTAACATCCCCCTCCGAGTCCTCGGCAAGCATCGGGTTTCATTGCCATCATAGTGGCCGAGGAC
Source organism: Ceriagrion tenellum (assembly GCA_963169105.1). Classification (NCBI taxonomy): domain Eukaryota; kingdom Metazoa; phylum Arthropoda; class Insecta; order Odonata; family Coenagrionidae; genus Ceriagrion; species Ceriagrion tenellum. The sequence continues at coordinate 143,532,172 of OY720635.1, read as the reverse complement.
TTGAGAGGAGTTGGGCAGTACTCGCAGCCACGTCCGACACCCATCGGATGTTGGCTACGCTGCGGTTGGGTCGTGCGTACGGAGTAGACGGAGGGACCCAAGTAATACGGCCTTCTGCATGCGAGCTGCAAGAGACTCAAGCAGGACGGAATGCACTTATTATTATTGTTATTACTGAGTCTTTTTGCACCGCAACGGCCTCTTGAAAACCACTGTGGAAGGAGAAATAAATGGCAAGAATTACTGAGGTGGACCGAGAATGGACTACGAAAAGGATAGTGTGAGGACGGTAACAAAGGAGGCTTCAGAAGGAATAATCAAAGGATAGCGCGGACTATTAGAGAACAAAAACTTCATTTAGGTTTAGACGTTTTATTCTGGGTGAATAATATAGGTGCTCTTCCAATGATCTAGAACCCCATTGTCGATTAGAGATTTTTGTCTTAACACCAATTACTAGTAAAGTTAACTGAAGTCATTTACTAAATACCTTCCCTAAAGTTAGGGGCTGGTTGAGCAATGTCCGGCTACGTCTATTGTAAATAATACAATAACGATTAAACGCAAGACTCTTCCTCCATACAACAGTAAATATAGTCGTAAATAACCCCGTTACCATGCACTGTGCCGATGACCTTTTTTTTTAATAGTAGCAATGTCAAAAGAGATTATTTCAAGTCGAATAACCTCCTCCGCGTAGGAATCGTCTTTCTCTCCTTTTGCTACCTCCATCAGCTACACTCAACTCCTGATTTACAGCTATTTTCTGTCCCCATTGCATACTTTTATTTCATGCATATAAACGCCAAATCTTTTTCTTATGGTGCTTTCCGTCGCCATTTGCTAACTCATCGTCTTATATTTTTTACCTTTACAAAGCCATTGATTCGTAATATATTCGAGTAGTTATTCCCTTTTTTGCCGACTCCTTCCGTATAAATTGTTCTCGGAAATTTGTCGTCATTTTCCGTCGTTATATCATCTATATTTCGTTGCAGCGAAATGCTTCTGCACTTCACTCCATTTATGGCGGTGTTTCCGTCCATACTTCACTTATATTAAGAAGTCCAAAACCATCGGGCGCGAACAATGATTTGCCCTCAGCTAGGAATTGACGCTTTTTCAAGGAGAGAGAATGAGGGTATAAAAAAATACAAAAAATACTCCAATAAATAAACGCAGTTTTTTCATTAAAGTAATGTTTAAATATATTTCCTTGCGAAGACAAGCGTATTCTGACATGGTCCTCTTTCATCTCTCTGTCCCGTGAGTAAGTGCAGCAGAGAAATCGAGCCACGGCATAACTTCGTGGAATTTCGATGATGCCTCATGTTCTCGGACTCCAAAGGCTTCCTCTTAAAGCGCCTCTCGCCCCGAGAACAAAGAAGCACTATTCTCTCGCACTCACTCGAAAAATGTGGCTGACACCCTATAATTAGCGTCACCGTAACTTCTCTAATGAACACAAGGAGCGGGAGAGAAGAATTATATAATTTTATTGTTAAAGGCAGTACATTAACAATCTGCAAAATTAATTCCATCATTTTACAGTTTTAATGGAATTTTAAATCCTCTCGGTCCTCGAATGTCGAAGAACAACTTTATATATGTTGAAGGGGGGATTTAAAAGCTCTATTAATAAGATGAAAATTTGAGTGACTTAGTTAAATTCCACAAAATCTTTTAATAACAAAGTACAGCCGGTTTCATGCCTTAGAACATCATCAGGTAGTTACCTTAATTCTTTCCTCTTTCCTGTTGTACCTGATGATGCCCTAACGGGTTAAAACGGTTATACTGTGTTATTACAAGATTTTCTGGAATTTTACTTTCTTACTGGAAGTCACTATAATTTTTATTATTGTGAATCGATTCCACCAGGTTACGTCAAACAATACTCATTTTACTCAACTCATATGTCTGGTTCTTAAAGGAATTGCATTTATTATTTGGTATTTTCCAGATAATTTGAATTGTTATACCTGTATGTCTGGTTCTTAAAGGAATTGCATTTATTAATTGGTATATTCCAGTTAATTTGAATTGTAGTACCTCAATCATCCAGCAATGTGTTCCAATCATCGACTACTTTATATATTTCAACCATCAGACAAAAACTATTCGCAAAGTTTTGACTAATCCTGCGGGTTCCTTTCCTAGTCAATAATTATTAGGAATTCTAGAAGTCTTCGTAATCGTACTTTGCCAGGAAATACGAATAGGCATGACTCTTTCTGAAGCCTTCTTCTGATCTACTAGGCTCACAGGACAACGGAAAATCCTTTAGCCCATTGTACATGGGGCACGAACTTGCAGAATTTTAAACTTCATTTTTTTTAAATCTCGCGTGCAATAACAATTGAAAGAGCAGGGGCTATTCCGCCAAATCGCGTTAATTCATTCGCGTATGCATTCTTGCAACTCACTGCTTAACACGATGACCTTTGAAATGCACGTTCGTATATACATACATTAAATTTTGCAATTACGTCCCCCCTGTAAAACGGGCTTGAGAGCGTGACGATGCATCAAGGAAGTATGGTCATCTTAAGATCAACGATGCTAAAACCATCTCATAGTTTGTGCAGAATTTTAAGGTTACTACTAATTGGAAAGCAGAGCTATATATCTATGACAAAGTTATTAGACGAAGAGGACAATGTTCAAGACCCAAATATTCATTTCTCACCGGTACGTTTATACAAGTACCTACTTGACTTATCATACTCGTAAATTAATGATCTTCAGGCTTTTTAAGTAAAAGTAATACACGTTATGGTATAGAAGTAAAGATAAAGTTTTATTTAAGGAGCACCATGCATGATCCTTAGATCAGATTGTACCACTAATTAGGCCATCAAGTGCCAAATTGATAATATTTAGCCTTGGTTCGGGCTTGGGCAAAAGCTGGCATATGGAAGGACAACTATAAGAGCTCTTTACTGGAGAATTCAGGGACACCGGGGGGAGAGAACTGTTCCAAAGCCTCAAATACATAAGTAGTACTCCTTGAACACATCCCCGATAATTAACTGCTTGCCAATGGCAATCAATTACTTATGGATTACATCAATCCTCGGCAATAAATTTCTTGCTAATGGAATGAAAATACCTAAGCATTTGGTGAGCCCAAATGTAGCCTATAGAGATGCGAAGAGTGCTTAAGGAAAGTGGTGAAGAGGTTTAAAAATACCACACTGAATTCAATCTATACTAATACTAGCAGAGAGACCCGGCTTTGCACGAGAAGATGCGAATTAAATGCTCGAAACCATACATTTAAGAACCAGAAGAATGCGAAATTTGACGGCATATTTCAGGGATATGAGGCCGATCTCTGGATGTTGCCAGCAAAATCGCTCGCCTTAACTTAGTAAAATGCTCAGCTCTCATATCAGTTGTGAGTTTAAATTTTAGAATACTTTCCCATAAACATGAATCTTTAAGGAAAGCAAAAATTTCATCCGATTGAGTTTCTATAACCGTGACCAGTAGCTTTTGTCTGAAATCTTCAGTCAGTAAGACGACCAAGCCACCTATTAGCCTGTCATCGTCTCGTATATCTAAACACCTTCACCGATCCTAGTGCTTTTCAAATAGGAGTAAAGGTTAAGAAATCGAGTATGAAAGCACCCAATCGAATTGTGTATTGACAGCAATCTAGGAAGGCCCAATTGACGGCTCCTTCGGCCCTGGTGCGTTTGTCAAATGGCTTACGTCTTTCTTATAAGTATAATATGCCTACTCGCCAAATTTCAAAATAAACGACTAATTACTTCATTCATTCTGAGGCTAAATAAAAAGCAGTGGTTTGGGAACTTCGACCTCATTGGACCTTAACGAGCTTGTATGAGCTCTAGGACGCTATTAGGGTACTATTTAATAAGTGTGGTGCATAGGTCTCTGGCAGCGTGCAAAATTCTACATAAGTGATATTCTACGCATATAGATGGGCCCTAACTATGAAAAACAGCGTGACGTGCTAAATACAAATACTATATAAAAGCATTTCAGCGCACACGTAGAGATTGGAATACACAATTCCCCACCTGAAATTTGATAAAATTTAGTTCCATGTAAGTCATGAAAGTTCCAGGCGAAATTACCCGTTCATAGCCATTGATCAAGATGCCAAGGAAATGTGTAATTTAAGATACCGATTCCGGCGTAACTTGGTGGAAATCCGGTATGTTCTTCACAATGGAAAGGTAACTTGGTCTATTCCACTCTTTATTTTCTCTCACTGACTCAGGTTTCGGCATATCCTTCCATTTTCGAGGTTGATAACAAAGGGAAATCGAGAATTTTGGAATTGAAAACGTAACTATCAAGCAAAAACAACGCTTATAACATAATCTATTGCAAGCATTAAATACTTAATTCTTTCAGCCATCCCACTGTGGAAATTTCAACCTATTTATAACTTGATTTCTAGTAATTCAATATTTTAAAAAAATAGCTGCACTGTTTCAATAAAATTATTTATGGGAGTAAAATATATGGTCCTGTTTTGGGGCCCCAAGGAGCCCAGAGGCCTTATAGCAATTATTCATGGCCGGTGTTTCTCTGTTATTTTTCTAAGCAAAACAAAAAATTTGAGTGTCAAATGCTCTTCCTTCTCGAGTTATGAGTATACAAACAAATATATTTTCTATTTATATACCACTAAACCTAGCAGAATTTCTCGTTGATTCTCAAAGGTGGGAATAAGAATAAGAAATAATATAGAAGTTCTATCTATTTAGAGGAGAATCTTACTTCCTATTTATAATTTTAATTTTTTAATAAGGGTAAATTAAAAGTAACAAACTTACAGATGAACAGAACTACCTTTTTATAAGTGAATACAAATAATTATCAAGTCCCAACGCAAATTTAAATATAAACGGCCCATTATCTCATTAATTCCACGGCTAAATAGATCTCTGCCATTCTATAGCGAATATTTCATTCCTATCTCTATTCTGCAAAAAAGAAAAAAAAGCAAAAATAGAAACCCTGATAAATATGCTAGAATCATTCATTTCTGCCTAGTCGGTTCAGTAGTTTTCGAGGGAAATTAGCATGAAAAGTTTCTGCTGTCTATGACCTAACTTTGCAACCAATGATCACAATTAAATTGTCATGATATTTTAACGTACCAGGCCATAGAATCCGATTGCCACGCATGATGATTAGTGTTAGACGAAAAAAAAAACTTGCCTCTCTTGCGTAACCAATGGCTCGGTAGGATTGGGCTTGTGTGGTGGCTTGAGAAATGTCTTATCTTCCTAAAGGCTCTCGTTCGAATTCTAGCAGTGGCAGAGATTTTTTTCGTGGGATCACGGTCCCTTTTGGGTGCTTCGTGGAGGGAATTTCAAGTGGAGTACACGCTCTGTGCATAGGATAGGACTTTAACCGGTAGTCTCCTTCGTTGTGAGCAGGCTGGAGCTGACGTCGATACTCTCTCCACCCTTCCTGCATTCTCTAAAACAGTAACGTCCTTACTAAACAACACGCACATCCACAATGGCGCTAATGAACTCAGTTGTAAGTCGCTGTCCCTCGAAAAAATAAAAAACGAACGACTCATAAACCAGGAATCAAGGGCAACGAATGCCAGTGATACAAATACTATCTAAAGAAAAACTGCAGAACTGGCTGCGCAGTAAGTTTAACGGAGTCTCCCACTCGTGGTCATACACGATGTGAAATTCACAGTGCAAAAAATCATTTGCCAGGAGTGGCATTCGAACTCAGACCCCTTGACCTCCACTCCGGGTTCCTATCCCAGTCCTGACGAATAATTTCTTCACTGTGAATTTCACATAAGCGCATAATCTCCTTCGGTGACATTTTTTTAATACTCTGCGACAGTATTTTTTAAATTCTTCTTATATTAATCCTCTCGGTTAATTGATATGCTTTGGAGCAATCTCAAAAAAAATTTCTTTCCTGTTGTCAGCGTTATGTCGCATATCTTTCATCGTATACTTTTCGGCGAAAGTTGATGGAAGACCTTATCGTTATCATTTTGAGATACGCACTTTCCTCTGAATTACTTTTACCTTTCAGAACCGTATCTTGCGGAGTTTCCGAATTTTAGGCATTTATGTAGTTCTGCAGGCAAAATTAAAACGAATAACACATATTTCAGTGAGGCAGCATATGATTCGATAAGAAATTGGCTAACGATGAGGCTTAGCTAATCGACCGTCGATCATAATGAATTCAATGATCTGATATCCCAATGGAATTAGCATCATATATGTGCCGTTCAATTCCTCATACGCCAATAAAACTAGCATAAATATACTCGTTTTAAGCTACCTCGCCTCTGTACTCTTGTTCGCTTGTCCCAGCCTCGGACAGCTTTCTGCATGACCGCCATTTCCGTTCCCATACCTCACCCAGCGCCTTCGTTTTTTTTATAACTCGTCCGTGCGAATGCCGAAGAAATTCCATTCCAGCCGAGCACCGGCAAACGGAAAATCCTGTGCGGCAGTTTCTCGCTAAAAATATCTCTGTTCCCAGAAGTGATCCCGCTAACTTTTAAAAGGACCATCCGTCATTGTGGCCTCCGTGAAGATTTAAAACCAGAATTATGGTTTATGAAAAAATCGAAAAGAAAGGGTCACCGTCAGGCTAAGACAGTTTATTGAATTCTCCATTTCCACGTATTTTATAAACATACCCATTCGGCCATTCCTATGACAGTACGCGCAATAAAAAATGCTAAATTCTTGGAGAATGGCCAGGAAAGATGACTGTGTCAATCGTATATTCCATGCTGCTCCTCTATATATGGATTCCTTTTCGCTTCTTTGAATTCAATACGTCTTATGCACACTTTTGTGTTCTTAAAGCTACTTATATTTCTACTCTTCAGAATTTCTACCGCAACCTATAGCATAAGTGGTGGAATTTTCCTGCCTGAGAAGTAAAATCACAAACAACAGAAGAAACAAGAAAGATGAAGTGAGAACAGCATTGCAACCCAAGACAGAATTATACCAGGAGAATATTCGACTCGCAGCTTGCAGCATCAGATGGGAATTAAAGAAGCGCTTCAATAAAACGTGTGTGTGGACCATGCTCCGATGAGGCAATGAAGCGTGAACTACCACAGCTGCAGAACATCGATGATTGGAAGCGATGGAAATGTGGCACTTTAGATGAATGATGGAGATCAAGTGGGAGGAAAGAATTGTCCATGAAAAATTCCATCGACTACTCGGAAAGAAAAAAGTTCAGTGAGGACTCGGAAAGAAAAAAGTTCATTGAAAACTGAAAAGTAGAAGAGACAAACTTATTGAACGCATTCTTTGACACCACAGCCTCTTGGAGAGAGAAATGAGTGGAATGAGTACTCGAGGGGCAAGGATGAAATATCGCAATGAAGGAAGGCTTTCTGATGGAATGAAATTGTTTGCTGATATAATAATAATAACTAATGTTTATAACTCCAACAGAATTTACATTCATAACAAAAGTGATAGGGATTCATGACAGGAGAGTGACATGGAGAGCTACAGCCAAGCAATCACCGGATTGATGACTGCTGATGATGTTGAAGACAGAGAATAATAATCTTATAACAATAGAAGATCCTTTCACATTTTATTCTACATTTTTGAGGTTTGTTGAATAATTAATCGATGGAGCCATTTTCAGAGCTCTTAGGGAACAAGTAACACAATAGTAAAGCAATTGTCAAAGCTTAAGACATACTTCCTGGTGCTGCTGATTGAAGAGTACGCGGTAAAAATATCTATTATTAGAGTTACTGAACGGACATCCTCTTCCTTTCGAGTCAAATCGCATGTGCAGATGGCTCGTGGTGCTGAATATTAACTCACATCCATTGAAAGACTGACAGGTAGCCGAATGTGAGGTATTTAATCTCATATAACGAATTAACTCCTTCGTGTGCCTCAAGTATGGAGGAGTCTGTCGTATCAAAGAGAAATAGGATATCTTCGTTTCAACGGCAACCTCCGACATGCGCTGAATAGCTCGCCCTATAGGGTTTGTTTTTTTTGCTCGTTTTGGTATTTGGAAAAGGCTTCTCAGGTCGCAATCGGTTTTGACCGGAAATCCGCGACCGCCAGCCGTCTCCATGTGCCGGTGCTCGATAATGTTTCAGAATGGGCTGCACGCCACACAATCGTCTATCTCGCCGGATAAATCGCCAAAGCACGACTTAACGCGTTGAGAATGACCAATTAAATGCGAGTGACTCGCCGAAGGAAGAGCTCCATTACATTTTTTCCTCTTGAGGAGAGTAATGGCTCTTTCCTCGAACGCATACACGCATCCTTTAAAAGTACCCACTCCGTGCGATATCATCTGGCATGCAATTTTGTGGGCAAATAATGGGAACAATACACGAGAATTTTATATTCTAGTGGCAAGAGAAAAACAACTGAGACACGCGCGATCGATTGTTTCCTCTCACCGAGCAAATGCTAGTAAATAATCGATCGATTGTAAAGAAAAATAGCTGGTGACTCTTTGTAATCTTCCAGATACTAGTTTACTAACTGCTCTTACGGTTCACAAATATAATTTGTGAGTTAATATTAAAGCCACGGTAAAAGTTAACAGTCGATTATAGTTTCACAGTTTCAACAATCATTCAAAATAAGCCCGCAAGAAATTAGCCTAGCCTTTTTGATATATTTTTCTGTACCAAGCAGCTATATCAGTCACATGTTCTCCGAAAACATCGTAAACTATTCGTAATTTCGTACAAGTATTCATAGACGGGAATTTTCCAATCATAATGACAAATTAATTGTTAGTTCCGGGTCCCTTGTTGGTCTTTATCAATGTTTCATTATAGATATAGCCAAGCCTATTGTTGTGAGAAATGCGAGAATAGAATCTCCAACAGTTAAATCTTTGTGCAAATATTGCTCCTCTAAAGCCAACATGTCATACCAGAGCAATTAAAAGGACGACTCCATTTACTCTTCGGCAGGCTCACGTCGAATTAAAAGTTAAGATGATGGAAACGCCCGTCGCCCCACTTCGCTCAAATTACCTAGTAAAAAAATTCAATTTTCCTTATACTGACCTCAGTTAATCAATAAAAATTATCAGCTTACTTATAGGATTTTAGGTCAAATACATTACGTTATTTTCCATTTGCCAACGTTTCGGAATCTAACTCATTCCGGCTTCAGGGCAAGGATGTTTATTCACAGAACATAAAGGTCATTATTAATAATATCAATTTTCATACCATTAATATTTCACACATATCCTCGGATATATAACCTCGGAAACAGATATTGACACTATGAAATATTTTTATTTAATACTGCCCTTTCTATTTACTTTTGTGAATTTCTGTGTCCGAGGTAACATATTTGAGGATATGTGTGAAAGGTAATTGATATAAGAATGGATATTATTAATAATGGCTTTCATGTCCTGTGTGTAAACATTCTAGCCCTGAAGTTGAAGTGTTTATATTACGAAAAGTCGGGAAATGAAAAATAAGGATAAATATTCGACCTAAGCCCTCAATATAAGCTCTTAACTATTATAAAAAAATAACACGCTCTATTGATAAAATAAGACCCCTGTTCACACCACAGTGGAAGCAATTATAAAGACCGAGCTCATTATAGTATATATCACATAATTGGTGTGTTGTTACTCTGGGGAATAGCCATAATAATATAATAACATAGTAATTCACTATGGAGAGATAATTCTCCTTGATATCAAGCGTAACACAGACTAAGCGAAAGGTAGTACTTATGGCTAATTTTGGAATACAACACTACCATTTATATTAACTATTAATTCATCGTTAAGATTTTTTTCATTTTGAGTTCATGGAAAAATAAATTTATAGGTAAAATTTTCGTACAAAAACCATCCTAAATTTCAAATCTATCGCTTCCACATGTTCGTTTGTTGGTGGGAAAAGGAAATTACCAGACGAATCCCCGGGCACCTACGCAGAGCGTTTAATCCCGTGAGATAGGCCATTGGTAAAGGAAGGGAATAGCTCCGAACCAGTTAGGACCAGTCTTCCACATGTATGAGAATCCATTAGCTCATTTTTATCCATTCACCGGGCATAAGACAAGTTTTCCGGTGATAGAAAAAATACGATTTATCCTCAGGCCTAGCGGATGTTGAACAAGAGCGAAAAGAGAATTCCATAATGACAATTACCAGTAAAAATGACATTTCATTATCTTGACTTATGTAGTACAGGCAGTTAGGCAACTGAATTAATTATGCTCCTAATCAGTCACTGTAGTTCATTAACTTGATTTTTTACCGCGCTAATCCACGTAATTAGCCTATGATTGAAACGAACCCATAAAAACCCACCATTACAAATATTTCCGAAAACATTATGTGACCCCTATGAGTAATATGCATTCAATTCACAACATCTATACAATCACAGTTTAATCGTGCTGCCAAATGAAAAATAGAAATACGTAACATTTGAATAATGGAACGTTTTAATTGACAATTGCTCGATGGGAAAAGCATATTTTCTCGTTAATTTAAGTAAAAGTCTCTTCTTTTTTCGACCACAAATAATATCCTTCAGTTTAATTTAACAGATAATGGTAAATATAACTTGGCTATGGATGCAACGTACAGTATTTCTTGTATTCTCATCAAGTATGAACAAATAATTCATTATCGCTCATCATTCCCGGAGTATTGGCGAGGCATCATGGCTCATGAAGCATCTAAACTGCAACGCTCTTCTTTTTCAACATACAATCGTTTAGTGACCATCTAATCTACTTCTAGTGTGACTTCCTATCCATTGCGTTTAACGAAGCTTGACATTTCTTAATCTCATTCCAGCACAACTCAGCTCTCCAGAAGAGCGACAGAGAGGAAGTTAGAAAAGAAATATCTAGAGTTGAGATAAGCCCAATTTTGGGAAGCGTCGTATAAGTTAGTAGCTCAGTTTGTATGCCTTCCACTTCAGAGTTTTTGAGGTGCTTTCACGTTCAGTTCATACAAACAACTCGAGTTGAGAGATATCGCAGAGGTGTTCGACGAGATACCAAAAAGACGCTACCGAGCTACACGGGAAATGCCTTGGTCAGTGGAGCAAGACGATCGCCCGGATTTCATTTGGAGTGAGCTAAAGAGCCACATCCCACTGTTCGTTTGCTGAAGCATTTCAAAGCTAATATCACAAGAACTCGGGAGACTTTTGGAATACTTTGTTGTTTCTCTTTCTTCGCTAGTCAAGTGCCTATTTGTAGCGATGAAACAAATTCTGCTCCAGAAGTGAATTCTACTTCTTGTACCTACTAAAGAAGTTGTATTTCCTTAGAATTACCGAAACTACATTCATTCTCTGTAACATTTACGGTTTTTTCATTGCAATGTCTCATATATGTGGATACCCTTTAAGCATTGTCACCAATATTCGCAACAAAAATTATTCCAAAGTAGGGGAGATACGATTCATAGTTCTTGAGAAGAACCAGCTGATAGAAAATAGATTTCTAATTCACTACGTAAGTGCGAACAACATCTCGCTCGTACACATGACCGTGATTTTGATTGTCTTGAAGTATTCCTTCACTATCTGGATAAACCTAGAGTTAAGGGTTCATACATTACACGTTTAAGAGTAAGAGATGTTGAGACCATGGACATTTTTCAGAAAAAAACCTGGGAATGGCAATAAGACCTGGCATTCAAACAGCCTAATAGTTTTGCCAGGGGGATGATCGAAGAATAATGTATAACAAAGCAATATCACTGCGAAACATAGATTTTAATCCTGTTTAGTAAATGGGAAAAAGGTAGACTGAGTTAATAATCTCAATATGAAATTTTTCAAACTTCTTAACTTCAAAAATGGACCCATTTCCAGTAAATGAAAATGGGTATAAGTTCATGACGGGCAGAGGTCTAAAGTCAACGATGGAGTTATTCGAATGATCCCACGCCGATCACGTGGCGACTAATAACTCCCATAAAACTCAATAACCATAGGGGTAAATCATCACCACGGTTATTAGACGACAAACAAATGCGACAAATTTAGATCCCAGTTTCACTAGGAAAGACGTGACTTCTGCAAGGTAATATTTGAATTATCTTCTACAATGAGAGACTATCTCTTGAGATTGAAAACAGAATATTATGATTATAGTATATAATTATAGTACAAGGGATCGAAAGTATTTGTCGTAATCATCATCATCAGCAGTAATCAATGTAAAGCTTTGCGTGCAACAGCTCTTCACTCTGCCAACCGCTTAATTCCTGCATAGTAATTTACTTTGACGTCCTTCATGGCTTGCCTGATGTTTTCCAATCTCGGTCTTCCTCTATGATTCTTCCCATTTATGTTCCCATCCAATATTGTTTTCATTAGGCCGTTGTGTCGCAAAATGTGTCCAATAAGTTTGTCTCTCCTTCTTCACAGCGTTTTTAATCAATTATTAGCAAAATAAGGCAATATAGTTCCAGTCACATAAACACCAATCAATTCACTCATACCGTAAAACAAATTCGGGACACTTCAGTGCGTAGATGTATAGTGCCACCAAAATGCTTCATCCATCGGATAGTTTTTTGGCCTAGTAGAAGTCCAACTTCTTTCCAGCCTTAACCGACAGCACGAGGCTAAACTGCAGCGTTATAGAGGATAACTTCCTCTGCCATTCTCTTTCCACTGGGGCATACCTTATTCAGTGCGGTCAAGATTTCGTGTTCCTGTTCATTTAAGGATTTGATTCGGTATCTCTCCAACCAAGCGCCATCAACCCAAACCGCAAACCGCAAGCTGCGAAATATGCTTCGAAACAGGAACCGATGTCAACATGGCGGCAGAGAATCGTTCTCCGCTACCCGAATTAGAGCCTAGAGGCTCGCGAAATGTTATCCGAGCCACAAAACTTATTGCTGGAATAATTTTTTTTCCGTTAAATTTCACATTACAATTTTGGACTCGCGTTTTGATTTTAATGCTTCTGCATGCTGGGTGCAAGATTTTTTTATATCATTCGATGCTATTGATGAGATTATTTTTGCACTTTTCCTAGTTCATGCTGACCTTAAATTTTCCCCTCTATCTTCCTAAAGCAAGGTACACGAAGGAATGCGTCGCTGTTGTTTCCTGTTTCTACGTAAATCCAATTTACGAACATTGTCATGTTTTGGCCAGTTGGCAGAAATTCTTCACTTGGACGCATAGCGACGTTTGTCGTGACGACAATGCTATGGGAGCACCATGTACCCGGAAGAACTAATATCCCCCAATCGCAACGCGTCTTATGTTGAAACAGAGGAAAACTTATCACTATGAATCTGCTCGATGAATCGCCAGAATTTGATAAATAACATCGTTTGAATTGTTACGCGATCATCGTATCAGCTAATTGTTTACAGTCGTAGGGATAAATCGGGCCTTGAGGCTATCAGGTTATCTACACAATGAATTTGTCTTATGATTATCTATATATATCATAGCATTATGTATTCTCTAAATACCTATTTGGCATTCACATATGATGGAATTTGCAACGATCTAGTGATTACTCAGGGTATCTTCTGAAAGGATTTTCTCGGTGCAGAACCACTCTCTCTCTCTCCCTCTCTCTCTCTCCTGCCCTCTCACTCCCTCTCTCTCTAGCGACGTTTCTAAGAACTATTCACTCTTCATCATCAGGCGTTATGAATGCTTCACGAAAGATGCAGAAGCCCTTATGATGAACCCTTATGATGAGCCCTTATGATGAACGATATAATGGTCGTTCTTCGAAACTTCGGCAGAGAAAGGGCTCCTAACCAGGTTGGGGAAATCTTCCTTAAAAATTGGAAACGATTGAATGTTTGTAAAACAGTGATGGATTAATCTTAGCAACACTTAGACTTCATTGAGACATAGATTATAACCATTTTCAACTGCCCAATAAGAAAGCTCTTCCCACACAAGGATTATAGGTACGCTGTAGGAAACATAAAAGGAATTACTTTTAAAACGTGACCTTGAACATTAAATTCGCTCCAATAGAGTATAAAATTTCCGGAGCTGCCCATCTCTGAACACTGAAATTTCATCTCGCAAGATAACATCGCTGATCTGGTTCAGCTTAGCAAAGAAGTCACAGGTTTTTGTGATTCAAAAAAATGATGAAATCATAACTTTTCCTTCCACGAGTCACAGCTTCCCAGGGGACTGTCGATTCGGTTGTTGAGGAAAGAAAAGGGAAAACTAATTCTGTGAGTAATATGGAAATCGGGAAGCCACAGAGCTCGGAAGTCGCTACATTCGCCCGAAGAGGAATCTCCCGGATATGAACACGAGACGTACCTACGGTCGCCAACCGACTGCTTTACCCGATAGTATATACGTTGTGCCGTATCTTTTACTCATGAATCAAACCAGGACTGAATATGTAGTCATATAATCACACACTGAATGTAAGCTCTTATATCGCATAAGGAAACGAAAGTCATCATTCTATAATCATGCTGGATTTCCACAATTTGATAACCTGGTTTTGCAAATGTACGCGGATTAAATGAGGGAAGATTAGGGAAATATTTCGATAATGACTTCTCAAACGCCCGCCAAATACCACGACGAAGAGATATTATCACGTAGAAGAGGCTTCCGTGCGGTCAGAGTGAGTGAATCAGTCCAAGGAATTCCGTCTTCGGACTGCTCAACCAAGGGCGGCTGATGTTGAAGGGGGGGAAGGAGAGTGTTGACCGGCGGTGCGCTCTCGTCTTTGACCGATTGGGGGGGGGGGGGGTGAGGGAAGGGGGAAGATACGATATCGACAATGACCGACCTTCTTCCCCCCCAACCCTCCAAACCACCCCCTCCGACCCCCTTCCGAGACATCTTATTACTGTTAGCCCGCCCGCACTTCCTTCACTCCATTCGACCTTCTACGTGACAGGGCGGCTCCTTCGCAGCCCTCCCTGGCCTTCTCGTGTCCGGTGGCTCAGCCCCCTCCCTACCTCTTCAACCCCCCGCCCCCTCGCACATAGCTCATCCTTCCCATCCCCATTCGGCCCAGAACCGCCCTCCCTCGCGGATTACCAAATCCGAGTTTGGTTCTTCGGCCGAGTGGCGGCTCTGCTCTGGGGGAGCGGAAGAGCTTGAGGGAGGAGGGTTCGCCGTCTCCGGAGACCAGAAGGTGGAGGAGGGGGAAGTCGGCGCAGGGTGAGCAGCGGCGACGGAGGCAGAGAGCGCATTCTTAAGAGGAGGACCGAAGACGAGGGAGGGGACCAGCGAAGGAACAGAGAGTGCATTTGGGACGTGCCTACTTGGATTCGAAGCGACGCACCAAAGGGCAACCATGAGGGAGATTGTCCACGTGCAAGTTGGGCAGTGCGGGAACCAGATCGGCACGCAGGTAAGGAGCAAGAAGAAATTTGCAAACCTTTCCAGAAATAGCGATCGTGAAGGAATAAAACCACCATTTTTTAAACGAGCCAACCTCGGACAAGGGATTTGATTGTAAAACTGTGCTTACCTTAGCCAAACGTTAAAGAAGAATGTGTCGTTTGAGTGATTCCGTATGCGATACAGGTAATTCTAAAAAAACGAGTGTCTTTTTGATTCAAAGTTAAGGAGAGTGTCCGGTGTCAGTGGAAAGTTTCGACGTTTGGCGAGATGCGACGAATGCATTGTTTTTGAGCCAGTGGATTCTGCAATGTGACAACATCCGGTGACTTCCAGCGACAGGAGGTTTGCGGCTTGTTGTTGTGGTCTTTGGGTTTTGTGTCTTTCTCGACTTGTCTCGATGCTAATTGTCATCGATGCAGTACTACGCCTGTCCCGTCACTATTACTTGGAAAATGATTCATGTTTAGAGAAAACTCGCAAAATCCTCCACCTTTTATAAGGCGTCTCGAAGATGTATAGAGTGAAATCGGATGTTTCACTGTTCCTCAGAGAATTTAATGATAACATATACAATACCACATACTTTAAAAAAACTCACGACCCGGGTTAAATTTTAAGTATATGGTATTGTAAATGTTATCATTAAATTCTCTGAAATATGGAGTACCACAAAGTTACAAAGAAACTTGTATTATTTATTCACTGTTCCTCATTTTCTGTGCATTTGAGTAAGAATCAATTATTAGCATTTTAATTTTTCATCGTTACATTTTGTCAGCAAATTTTCTAGAGCCAAGAGTCAATGGGCGTTCAATTTGTTTACCATTTTTTCAAATACTTCATTCTAAGTGACTCACCTGCATTACATTGCTTACAGCATTAGGAGGTAATCATTAATGTATCAAATAATGATTTGGATAATCAAGTTGTAATATCTGATTAGAATGTACGTCTACGTAATAACCTGCGAGCCACCACGAGGGTGTGTGGCAGGGGGTGAAGATCACCAAACATGCACTATTGACATGCAACTAGGATATTTAATGGAGACGTGCTAGATAATATGGTCACATGCAGCTAGATGGTTAGTATCTACGTAATAAGAAAGTGATTATTGGTTGCTTACATGCATCATTCACTACAGACAACTCTAACTATATTTCACCTACCTATGCCTTTGCTACGCTGCCTATTGTTTTCTCTTATGATACGCGAGAAAAATGAAATTTTAAATCTATCGGTACGACAATCTATCTCTCTAATCTTGTTAATCTGATCAAACCTAGCATAATACGCAGGGGTTCTTAATATATATCTAACGTTATCTGTGAACAAATCGGTTTCGAATTCACTTAAAAGGTTTAACCTAAATTTTAACCTGCGTTCTGATAGTAATTCCCATCCTAGTTCTTCTATTAAATTCCTAACACTCATATAATTATCATAACGGCCTTTAACAAACCTAGCGGATCTCCTTTGCACACGCTCTAATTCTTTTATCATACCTTCCTCGAACGGATCCCATATACTAGCGGCATATTCTAAGTGAGGCCTGACAAGTGTAAAATAGCTTCTTTCTCGTACTCTCATATCGCATTTGCCTAGAACCCTTTTTAAGAATCCTAATCTACGGTTTGCTACACTAGTTATTTCCCTGATGTGTTTCCCCCATGGCATGTCTTCAGTGATGGTGACGCCTAAGTATTTAATAGATTCAACGTTAGATATTTTCTTTTCTTTGATGCAATAATTATTCCGGGGAAAGCCATTCTTTTTCCAAAAGTTCATCATCGCGCATTTCTTCAAATTGAATTCTAGCTGCCAACTATCACACCAATCATCAATCGAATCTAAATCCTTAGCTAAAGACTAGATGTCCTCTTCATTTCTAATTTCCTTATACATACTGCATCATCGGCAAAAAGACGGAGCTTACTATTTTTTACTACTGTATTCAAGTCATTTGTACACGTTTTACTAGGAGACAGTTTTTTTAATATAGCCAACAAGTTGATGCAGCGTAGGGTTTTCGTTCAGTCAGGTCACAATTCCCCCAACAAAAACTTTCGTCGCATTGCCTCTTCGATCCTCCTCCCATTCATTTGATGTATAGGAAATTGATCTGACTCGGCGCAACAGTGGGCCTCGAAGAATTCAGGGCGAGGGGCAATTTTTGATTTCTTTTTTAAATCGCGCGCATGATGTGTGCGTCAACTCCAAGTGAAATAGACTGCGACGAGTGACTTCGACTAAGGTAGTCGAAGTCACTTCATGAATTCCTGTAAAACTATTCCTTTGAATGACGACCAACACAGCGATACTCTTCAACTAACGATACTCAGACTCCATCTAACTGTTATTAACCTGGTTAAATATTATCCAGGAATATTTATACGTATCTGCAAGCCGTAGGAAAATCTACACTAACGGTAACCTGTGGTTAACATTAGATTGTGACAAACGAAATGGAATTCCCACAGGTAGAGTAACGCGTCTCATCAAAACCACTAGAAAGTTTCATCAATCTAACTTTTAAAGTACCTTAATAAGATAGAATTCATAACAAATTCTTCCGCGCGTGAAATCCTGCGTCGTTAGCATCTTATTGTAGCTCGAGCAATACATAGATATTTACTTTTTGTGGCATCATGATTCCACTGTCGGGATTTCAAGGTGAAGGCATTTGAAAAGCCGTTCAAAGCTAAATAATTCTGGTCCCAAGCTGAGGAAAAAAGGTGGTCACGTCTTACATTATCCCCAAGACCTCATTGACAGAAGTCTTAAATCCAAGGCTAACGGGCCATGGCGCTGAGTTAATATCCATTATAGTCTCACCTCAAAGGTTATTTATTGTCGAAAATTTCGCAAGTTAAGGCCATATGATTCATTGCAAACAAATGACCTCGGCCGATGTTGATCTAAATTCTCTGAATGCTTGAGGGGGGGTTGTTATTACATACGCAGGAGATCCAACCAGAGGCTCACGAATGGCCAGGTACAAAATTGAATGAGACTTAAAATCAGCTGATTCAATGTATTTTAATAGTCTATTTCGCTCAAAGGCTAACCGGGATGAAGGGTTAAATTTTTTCACTTATTAACTCTCTCTCTCTTAAGAAAGACCAAGGATGACTTAGAAAGGAAGAAACAACTAAGAAATATGTTTACAGAAAGATGAAGTGATGAAAGATGAACACGTAATTTCTCGTTATTAGAGTTGTGATGGGGTAGTTTAAAGATATAGTGGTAGTCTGGACGTATGCTGGTTTTACTTTTTTTGTTTCCTTTTAGAGAAAAACATTTTTATTCCTTGGAATAATTTGAATCTAAAAAGAGGTTAGATATATTTTTTATGAATAGCTAACGAAACATGAGTTCGGTAAAATATTATGACTGAAATTAAGTTCGTGGCTTGAGAATGAGATATTTTTTACCAGAAAATATATTTTGAAATTACGTTCGTCGAAATAATTTTTAGCGACCAAGATCTGCAATTGCCTCCATTCAATGATCATAACCCACCACTGCTCTTCGGTGTAAACCTATTGAGCTGTTCTAATGGTAATGTTAATCGTACCTCTAACTCAGACTTGTACCCTGTGCAGGCGATGAATTGAGAGCATCTTCATTCCGAGGGAATTCCTCTAAATGTGCTCGTGTAATCTAAGTCAAGAGACTCATTATTTTCATATAGGCCTACTTCGACTTAGGTTTGTTGCATGAATAGTTCGTAGACTCTCACTAATTCAGCCGATCAAATTCTCACTTCGAATGGACGTTATTGTTAGTCAGTTAAGCGGAATCCAACTCCATTGGAGCTCTGGCTTAATACCGAAGACTAGGCTGCCGGCATATGTACTACTCAGTGATACAAAATATCTCTGAAGATAGCTCCAGCTCTCGGGTCTATCCTCTTTCCTTGCGTGGAGCTCACCACAGACAATTCAATCCCCTTATCTTGCTCCCGTCCCCACCCCAGCTGGCTCAATCAGATCCGCCCAGCCAATTGATATTACTCATCGCCTCATGCATTAGGGGAACCGAAGTGAGACGTGAATATATATATATACTCAGTCCGTCTACCAAAGCCGTGAAGGACGAAGTCCCTCATCAGGAGCGTCGCCCTCTGTCCACCACATTCCTCTGCGTTCGTTGGCGACTCAACGGTCGAAGTCCACTAATGGCATCTCGCAAAAGCAGCAGCCGAAAGTAATGAAACCAGAAGGCGTTACTTCATAAGCAACTGATCACGGTGCGGGATTCTATCACTAAAATGAGTAAGATTGAACAAGAAGAATAAATTGTGAACAATAACATTGTGAAACCGACAATTCATTCAACAGAATTTACATTTGAAGCGACATAGATGAACGAAAGCATAAATGATACATTTGTACAATTCCACAAGTGTTATCCACGAGGGATACTTCAAACTCAACCCTCGTGCTTACAAATGAGATAATTTTTTTGTCCAACATTAGTGGCTGTAGGATCTTCACAGTCCGAAATTAACATTTTACGGAGTAGGGTTCTCTGCATCACATCAGGCACTCGACTATTGTTTGCAAATCAATCATTTATATTTAATATAAGTGAATTATCTTGTCAGTAAACTATTCAGTGAATGATTCAGAACTTCATCGGATAAAAGTTACCAATATTCAAGAAAAATATACGCAGAGTTGCTGTCATGAAAAAATTGAACTATCAAAATTTCAATGTTTCACTAGACAAATTACCAAGCGCTTTCAATGAATCCTCGAAGTTCTCAGCGTTGACCTCAACCCAGTAAACGTTTTTGTTAGTGGAAAACCGTGTTCAGATCCCTTGACGACATCCCATTTCCAAACCTGAATTATTAAAAACCCATTAGTTTACTCTCGAGCGGCACCTGACCTTGAAGGCAGTAACCATCACGATCAGACAAATGTCTTCGCAAAACAATCAAAATCTGCCGCGGTTGCTTCGTGACCATATGAAAGTTTTTCGCTTCTTAGAATTCGAAGGACGGATGTTGACGACGACGACCGAGGCATTGTTCATTCTTGATCGTCCTCGATTGTTACTCGAAGCGGAAAGATGCGCTTGGGCATTTAGATGACATACGGCATATAGTATTCATTGCACTGAGATAATAAAAGAGATATATGCACAGTATCATAAACCATTCAATCCCAATTCAAATTTGCCATTTTTTTCTTAGAATATATTGAGTATCATAATCCTATTTTTTGCTCATTTTACTGTCACAGAATGCCCTTAAATGCCATGAATTACGCGTGAGGTATTGTTGCTGAAATATATGTACACTTATGATGTATTCACGGGACAATTTTCGTCTTAAGCGTGGCAGGAAATCAACTAAGAACTTCGTTGGAATCAACGTCTGAGATTGTCCATATAACGTCGTTGTGTATAAACATTAGTTACTCGGTGCATTTCAGAATGTGTGGTAAATATGAAAAGATAATGGGACTTAATAAATATCCGCCAAAAACCACACATCGTGACGCAGCCGAGTGGTTCACGTTTCACCGAGACTCATGTGAAGTCAAAGGCTGCTTGCTCTCATTTGGAATAACAAGCGGGGAAAATCTCTCGCGGGCTGGCCAAGGGCGATCAGAGCCTTACCGCCTCTTCTCCGATGAACAGTCTAAAGTCTCCTGCCGCAAATAACAACGTGAAGAACCTCTTATTAATTCATAGCACCTTCATCGCGAGTACGGATTAGATCAATTGAACTGTACTGGGTATAAATCGGTAGAATTGAGTGAAATTTTCTTTCTTTCCCTAGGAAAAATGAAAAGACTTCTTAAAGTCAATTTTTTTCAATTAAACCACAACCGTTTCAATTTCCAAGCGCATGCTCAGGGTTTCTGACAGTGCACATGGAGTCAGCACAGTTGTCTCCGAAACAAGTTTTATTTAGCGGACAATATGAAAAAGTGCAAAAATTATCATCTTGTAACCATCATGAGTCAAATCCACGAAGTTACGGCGTCATCCTTTGATTCTTTATGTACAGTGCGAGATATTTTTTTCACAGTTACATGGCTAAACTTATTGACAGTCAAATTCATAACGTTGCTCTGAAAATTCTTCTTAAATTTGTTTAACCCTATTGAAAATTACGCGTAGGCGCTGCAACTATTCGAGATGTTGTGCAGTAAAACTATGGAACCATAAACGCTCACTTCTTTTACTGATTACAACTTTACATTTCGCGGCCTTAACTCAAAAACCATTCAAGTTATGTTTATCTCATTTGAAAAGGATGCAATGCATCTGTGCCCTTGGAATCACTGGGAGCAAACAGTTAAAAGAAAACGAAATTAAAGGGCGAAGGGGTTGGGGTGGTCGGGACGCCCGGAGGCGGCGCTGGGGGGCGGGTCTGGAGGGGGAAAGAGATAGCAAGAGGGTGAGCACCGGCGACAGACGAGGAGAGTTTGATGATCTCAAGAGGAAGTGACGTGTCCGATAGAGGCAGGGGGGTCTGGAAGGCGAAGAAAGGAGTTTTTAAGTTGTGGGGAGGGACGGGGAAAGGCCCAGCGTACACAACAGCCTGGTGATAAGCCAGCCGGGCGCCTCGGGCCATGTGATTCCAACGAGCTCTCTCGAGCCCCTGTCTTGAAGGGACACGCATTCGCGAGGAATTACACACGAATAAGCACCACATAAACGAAAAACATTGACGGGTAGGGAAAGGTTAGCTGTATCCGCGCAGTAAGCTGAAGGTACGTATATAAGGCGGGAAGTTGAGGATATAGGCATCTTTGACATTTTAGGGGAGATTGAGTCGTCGCCGCCGATGCTCAAACACGGGACTGACGATATCGAAGCTGGCATGCGACTCTTCTATCTTTTCTGCTCGTTTAAAGTTTGATTTATCCAGCTATATTCGAGAGCGTGTATACAAAGACTAAGCCGTGCAGGTGGGGGGACGAGAATTCAGTATACAGCTGTGGAGCGTTTTGTAAGCGTCGGGGGTTATGATTGGCCACCCCCGGGAGAGTGTACAACAGCGTGCCATTTTTTCCTCTCCAAAAATTTTACTGATCGGAGGCAATGTAGTGTTCATCAAATAACTGCGCGAATTAGTCTCAGGGTGAGAATAATTTTCTCATCATTGTCAAGTAATTAAGCCAGAAGATATAGCCGGTAGTTGAGATTGTATGGGAGATAGCTGAATGAACTCCTGTTTCAGCAGATGATTGAGTTTTCTAGCAGCCACTGCAGTGTCATTACTTGAATTACTATCCCAGGGGCCATCCACCGCATTTTTTCCGTAGGATCTGTCTCTCTGGAACTTAGCGATATCTGAACTCATGTGCGGTGTATGTTCATTAACCGCGTGAAACTACTGGCAGTAACACCAGGGTTGAAATTCGGTAGAGTTACTAGCATTAGGTGAATAACTAGTAGTAACTTTACCGAAGTAGCAATTTGACTTCTACGAGACTATTTGAGGATATGAAGTATTTCTAATTACTTCGCAATTTTAGGGCGCATGCTTGACTACTGTGAGTATCAATTTACAATTAATCTACAGGATAAAAGTTAGCATTTACCTTATTGTTAGCGTAAAACATTATTATTAGCTTGGTATATCAAGCTGAGCTCGCATTTATCATTAATTTGACCAGTTTCGCAACTCTTTTAATATTAGGGACGAAAATGGTCTTTGATATTGTCATACATTCCTCATTGATATTATAATAAAACACACAAGGAGCTTGCGAACGTGGACGATACTGATGACTTGTTTTACTGTAGAAATCGTACGTGGTATTTCATATAATGGGTATGAAAATCAGATATTAGGCTTACGCATCTAGATGTCGTCTAATCTAGGTGAGTTTAAATCCTGACACTGAAAAACGCCATTTTTATGATTGACGAACGTTTAATAAAAATAATATCCCAGCACTTCTAATCGCGTCTCATCTCTCGTCATGTTCAAGATCAGGTCATTAATTTTCATTTCCTCTCGCGAAAGAATAGTAGGAAATCGCCCTCCCTGGAGAGTTAAGTGTTTTATTACTTACTTCTATAAGCATTTAGTGAAAACGTTGTCTTGCGCATAGGGCAATGATTCTATCATTGCTCGGCACACCCAGGGCGAAAGAAGCAATGCAGAGTTCGCGACCAGCCGTGGGGTTGCGGGAGCAGCCGATGCACGTCCGCTGATGCTGCCCTGCCCTGGGGGAGCCAAATCGACGATCTAAATGAATCTAATGAGCGCAAATTAAATGGAGGAGCACGGTCAGCCCCGTCATGCTCTCTAATGTAAGATGGACGGGAGGGGGCGATGGCTTCGGGTTCTTTTCGCGTGGAATAATTCCAAGACTTTTTGAGAAATGACTCACAATACTCGACCATCAGGATGACAAACCAAGTGGATGTTTGCATTCATCGAGGGAAGGCCATTTGAAGACGAATTTTCCAAGAAATTCCGTCGAGACGTGTCTGTTGCAAACTGTATTCCTTGAATACTATGAAGTTTACGGAGGAGTACACTCGAAATCTGTCACGTCATCATAGTTTGGATTAATATAATCTATTTTAAATATTATTGGGATTTTTGAATAGGTGCTTAATTCTTAAATCATTGTCCAATTCGTGTATGCAGAAGAATGAGTGTGAGACCGTGAAGAAACTTTTGTATCTCAGGATGGTCTACATTTTTTTTTGGCGTCAAGGTAGTCTTTTTCGCACAAGAGTTCTGATTTCATCACAATTGCAATTATCTTTATGACCCGTATGCTTCTCTCGTAATGCGATCCATGTGCTGCCTCAACCTGGAATTGAGTTATCATCAGCAGAGAAACCCGTTAGTGTTTTCCAAGGCTTGAGGATTTCCTCACTCATCTATGGTGAATCAGGCACCTGATTATGATTGCATGACAGATTTCATTGCAAATACTTGCACAATTTCTTGGTTACTCATAGCAAAAACGTATTAATCACGATTTTTGCTTCGACATTCCACGAGGAAGTCGAATAAAATACGAGGGGGAATATGTCCTCCTCCTCCACAACGGACTCTAACCTCAAAGATACCGAAGAGCCTTGGGAAATTTTTTAAAAATGTCTTGTTAAAATTGAAATTTAATATGTAACTGATAATGCATTATGCGAGATTTTTTTCGTGCAATACACTTTTCGCAAATGTTCTGGGTGACTCAGAGAATTTCGCGCAAATATTGTCTAGTTTTATATGCGAACACTACTTCAAGAGGATTTGAGCAGTATTAGAATATTTTTTGAAATTGAATTTTTCGTGAAAATCCCGCCATGCACTTAGCGAGAGCATCGAATGCGGTGTTTCATCCTTTTTGCTGATTGAGCTGTTTTAGGGGTTGTGAAAATAAATAATTAAATTAAATGGCGACTTCGTTGTTATACTTCACGAGAGCGCAATGCATATATTTCACTTCATTAATGCAAACACGCGTTCAGACTTATATGATAAAGCTGTAACGGTAGGGAAACGCATGGGTCCTACAATGTTATTCAAGTGAAAAATTATTATATCCACGTAAATATTATTGCATTACCCAACCCGATATGCATGCGTGGGCCAGATCGTATATTGCGATTGGGTGAGCCAACGTGCTTAGCCTTAAACAAAAATCGTCAGTGGATAAAAAACTCCTTTCCATAAAATATAGTAGGTATTTTAGCATGGCGACGCAATCTTGCAGTCGACCATATGTGTTTTTATTATTTTTGATTCGATTATTGTCTCTATTTTTGATTATGTGAGGCAGCATGCTTCAATGATAAAGACGAAGGTATTTCACTGAACATTCGGGGTAAAATAACAAGTTTAACGGACGACCTGTCGGCCCCAAACCTGCCGTTTCCTACCCCTCACGGTGTCGAGGAGTGAGTTATGGGACCGAACTGGAAGAATGGTCTCCGCACCCGTCACTCCCAAGCCCTGTAAACATAATTCCTCTGTGCAGACGGAGTTGCGACGCCGACTCGACGCGACTTGGGAGGGGCTCTTGAGGATATAAGGGTTTAAAGGGAAAGGGGAAGAGGGAACATGAGAGGAGATGCAAGGAGAAGAGGAGGAACTGTTTTACTCGTCCGTGTGGAGTGTGGGGAGACGGGATCTTTCCAGGATGCGCGTACTTTTTCTCTTGCCTCGTCTCCCCCTTTTTTTTTAATTCCTTCCCCAGATGACTTACGCACCCCCATTTAACCCTTCCTCCTTCATCCGGCTTCACCGTCTTGTCTTTCAGCAGCCCTCCCTCCGTACGTCACCCCCACCTCTTCATTACATCCTCCACGAACCATATACTTCTTGTCACACCCCTCAGAAGGGGAATGGGGGAGAGAGGAGTAGAATCCTTTCTCCCTCCCATACCCCCCCTCAACCCCCTTGAAGGACTAATTCTGGATACGCCGCACGCGACGGGAAGCCCACTTACCCACTCCAAAGCGTCATCCTTTCCCACCTCCTCCCCCCTCTCCTCCCCAAGAACCCTCTAGACGCCCGGCACCCATGCACACCCTCTGGCGGATGGAGCAGGAGGGCTTCCCTCCGTCCATTGCGGCGGCTGGTAAGTGTTCCCCATTGGGTGACGTGGCTCCATGGCAACTGGGCAAGGTCTTAAAGGGTGCCAGGAGGCACTCGAGTGTCATAGAAGGGATCCTAATAATTATTGTTTTCATACGGGGCATTCAAATCACCTTTCAATTTCGACTTCCATGTTCTTGAGGGCTAAATCTCCCAGGAAATGCGACGACCATTGAGACTCATTGTGGTTTGTTAGCACTTAAAGAGGGAAGATGAAAATGCATTAAGTTTCGAAGGAAAGCTCAGGACTTCCTGGCTCCCAGAAGCGATTTCGCGAGCACCTTCGTAATTGGTGAAATAAAATAACTTTCGGTTAAGGCAGCTTTATTTAGGGAACTTCAAATGTCAGCCTAAGGTATTATGCACTCAAAGCATTGGAACATCTTGAGCTAGCGTTAAGGTTTGAGCCAATGATTAACACAATAAACACAATAAACACTAATAAACAATTTCGGAAGATAAAAGCGTAGTGTACCAAATACTCGAAATATTTTTAAGAAAGTCAGGACATCAAGAACTTGGTGTTCACTATTGCCTAAAACCTCTCTAGCATCGCGCACAGTGAATTCGTGATGTAGCCTTAATGTTAAGTTCGCCGGACGTGGTAAATACTATTAGTTTGAAATAGGTGTTAAATTACATGTTCAATGAGAAATAATAATTAGCAAGAAGCTATTATCTTGGAACCGTCGGATATAATTTGACCAACCGAGTGAAATTTTTATTTTTTATGGTTCACTCATTTTAAAATATGTGAAAAATTAGATTGATCTAATTAGATTGATGGATACACAAGGATGAAAATCACTACCAATACAAATAAAGCTTGTATAAGACTACTCAAGTGGAACAGCAGTTTACCTCTGATACTTTCGATATCAGTTAGTTTGCCCATTGCGTATAAAAATTAAAAAACTGGGGCAAATAGGGGGAGAGGGAGTTACTATTTCTGGTATATTTGAATAGTCCTATGCTCCTTCGTCTAAAACTGGTTTGTTCTCCAACTACACCCGCCACACTCAATTGTGGTGGCTCGAAAAGTACGGCTAAGATGTATGGGCCCCTCAGAGTAAAATCTTCCATATTGTGCACCAGCTGAAAGGCTTCTATCTCCAAGAAAGATGCTTTCACGAGTATTAGACATGTCGAGGGTGAATGTTTGTTCAGAGTCGTCAATCTCTGCAACAGCAAACACTGATATACGGAGAGAACCATAAAAGGTTCACTTTCAAGGGTTTGGCATTCCTCCTGGTTAAATGCTGCCCGTCTTGAGCACCGAGACAAGTCTATTTTTAAATTACTTGGTTCGTGCTGCAAATTTGTAAATATATTTCAGTAAGCCTTACTCAGTAAGCGATGACAAAGATTTAGAATTGAAGGAGCAGGAAAATTCGTGGAATCCGACAGTAAAAGAATTGCAGGGAAGTTCAGGAGATGTTCAGATGAAATTCTTCATTTCTGTGAACAGTGATATGGTCCTGGAAGATATCAATCACGGGCAACGTTATCCCGTAACAAGAGAAAGAAACTACCAGTTTGGATATAATAAAAAGCATATTTCCAGAAGCACCACGAGATAAAATATCTATCCAGTTCGGTCGCAAAATGAATAGCTTATCCGCTATGGTAAATTTTTATCGGCGCCGAATAAAATTTCCACTCGTTGGCCTGCATCGATACTCTGCATTCGACTCGACCTGCTAATTAAATCCACTTATGAAGTAAGACGCCTTCGTTCGAATGAAATGACCCAAACTTTTTCACCACTGGCGCTTCAATCAGACGTCACTTCGCGAAAAAAAACTCGAGCCATCTCACTGAGAAGCAAGGGCATTTGTCTCGACAATTCCAGTTGAGTTGGTCCTTCCGATGGAATACACACTTCAAATAAGCTTTAGAGCTTCAAATCTCTCCAAACTGGGAGAATCGTAATACTAGTGAGAGGTAATAAAATATGTGCAAAGGAGGGTGTAAAGAAATTATAGCTCGTCTTGATTACGTCAATTCACTCTTCAGTTCTTCAGGAAATGATACGTCTTAGTACCTACATTCGTCCCGACCACCCACCTCGCAATGGACATAAGTGGCGGCAGTCGAAGGTATTATTAGCCATAGGACTTTTCCCCGATACACGCCAAATAACTATTCCTCCGCTCACGGAAACGTGATCTAATTCAGCGATGTAAGTAATTTAAGAAAGCAGTGTAGTCACGTCTTCTATTACTCTATCCAGTCTTCCAGATCAAAATTAACTCTAAAATCCCGAGTTTCACATTAAAAGTACGCGTTTTTTTCCTTCTCTTTTGATGATATTCAGTTTGCCAAGGCTACGTCTTGTAGGGATTGATAAAGTAATTTTTGACGACTGAAAATAAGCAAGTCAGTGACGTTGCAATGGCGAACTCCGTCGCGTTGTTACATACGACACATCAAAGATGGTACATAATGATCTCATTGTTGCTGTACTTATTTCAGGCATTTTACGGAGCTCATCGAGGGGCACGGTATACCGATCCAGAACCCTAGGAAAGGTTTGGGCAGGGGGAAAATTTTTTCAAAAGGAAAAAAATTAATCTATTTCCTGAAAAACCAAAATCGCCTCCCACATTAATATTTGGAATGATTACATTTTGATAATGATCGATGTTTTTCTATCGTCACAAGGAACTTGTTCGTTTCTACTCTTCGACAGAGGTAGTGAGTGTGACACTTTTGGATATATCAAGACCCCCTGCCGAGGAGATACCGGCTTCGAGCCCGCTTATTTCGAATATCACTAATCGAACAAATACCCGCTGCCAAACAGAGGGATATGTTATGGGCATATCCTTTAATTGGTCGGCATGTATTATTCTATCGTTTCACTCAGAATGGGGGAATTGTATACCTAAAAATAAAGACAGATGTCGTTAAGAGTAAGCCCATGAGCAATTACCCATGATCAATATCGCGTGCGCTGTCTAAAAGATTCTTTGCAACAAAGTGAAACCTATCTTGTTACCTACGGAAGCCTCGAGGGAAATTTTCCTCTTGCAAGGAAACAAAAAGGCATCTCTTGCGAGTTGTTCTTGATCGAGAGGCTCCGAGCGTCTAGCCGCGAGGAATTGGGGGGGAGGTGTTCAGGAGTGGGATCACTGACTCATTTAAGGGAAGAGGAGCGCATTTCAACGTTTCAACTGTCTCGGAATGCAGAGCGGAATGGGTTTCGGCCGAAGTGCGGTGTTTTTTTTTGAGGGGTGAAGGAGAGTGGGGAGAGGGAGTAGAGGGGGGGAGGACAGCAGTCGTGACGGGAAGGAACGAGAGTCGGAGGCTGGGGAACGGAGGGGCCGGGGGGCAACGGGACAGGATGCCGCGAGCGGGGCGGAGGATGGGGGGTGTGAAGGAAAGTTGGGTGGGGGGAAAGGGAGTAAAGGAGGGCGCACGGTTTGGTTTTTGGAGAGCAAGGGGAGGGAGAGTACTATTGTGTGCCATGTCCAAATTTCAATCTAGTGTCACGTCACAAATTCGTATCGCAAAAAACGCGATACATCGCATTGAAGCGTCTTCACACTCGCAAGCAGTCTTCTGTGGAAGTGAATAGTGTAGCACTGCCTTTATACGTCTCTACTCGCCGGGAATCTTTCTGCCTACATTACTTCCTGCTTTTCCCCAAAACAAAAATAACAGAAGCAAATAGTTTCGAAAGTAAAACTCGGCCGACAAACCCGCCGACAAACTGTACGCCGCAAACCTCAAATTCCACATCAAATCAAGTTGTGACTTGATATGCGTGAATAATATAACTATGTATTAATAAAGCGTTTAGGATTTTATAAATATTTAATTTATCGTAATTCAAAGCAAGAGATAACTAATATCCTATAAGGAATATTTAATGAAGACAGCCATCTATCAGTCAACATAAATATTCAAATTTCTAACAATAAGTCATCCTCTGAAGAATGAATTCGCTATTTAGATTTGTAACCCCCGGCAGTAGCCAAGTGATCAGGATTTCCCGGATAATGTGCGATATTTTTGCAGAATCGAAATTCCTCTTTACAGTCGTTTACAGGAAAAAAAACAGTCGGTAAAAGAAAATTTGAGGGGCGAAAAGAAGTCCTCTCGGATGTCGATAGTGCATCGATTTCTAACCCTCTCGATCCCTAGTGCCACAGAAGTCCGTGCTCTCTGTAAGTGACTCAATGAGGCTCCTACTATGAAAGTGTGATCAGTGGAAAAACCCGCCTTTACATCTCACATTGCTTTGAAGAATATCGGTACCTACTTCTTCGCGATGTGATATCGTATTGGTTGCACGATCCAAGTCTTAATATAATACATTCGGCATACAGCATGTCGATGTATCGCAACAACGTCCAGCCCTATTTCCATCCTCTCAATTGAGCCGCCGGCCGCGAATTTCCCATTCAACTTCTCCTCTTGTTTTATTTTTCTCCTCGCTCTTCCGGAACTTGGCCCTCCGTTCGATCAAACTTTCTTCTCATGCAGAGGGAGTTTGTTAACAGTGTCACGCACGCGGAGAAAAAAATTAGCGATGTAGAACTTCTGGGTCGTCCTTTCACCGAATCCGAAGAGAACGGGGTGAACAAGTTAGGGCCGAATTTTCGATTTTTACCCGATTTCGACGCAAGTTGAGAGACGCAATTCGAAGATTTGCGTAGCCGAAATAGTAGCCGATCCGTCGAAGAAGGGGGAGCTATCTTTCAGCCATATACAGTCGACCCATCAGTGATGGGATTGCTGAGCCATGGGCCATCATGCCCTTCCCTTTCAGAGTAGGTATATACAATTTAGACTGTTTTAATTGATGTTAAGCCTTGGGAGTTGGCCCGGTTTGGATAATTTCTTCCATTCTGCCTCATCCTTGCATTGTTTACTCTCATTTTGTGGTTGAAGAGTAACTGCAAACAAAATATTTTGTCTAAGTGCAGCATCCTTTTGCCTCTATTTCGTTCTGGCAGTGCTTTTTAATTATGCTCTCCTGTTATTTCCATCCTTTCCATTTCACTCCTCAGTGTTTCAACAAATTCACCCGTCTTTTTCAACCAACAACTTTCTTTCACACCTTTCAACCCTGTTTCGTGATTCTATTTCTATATTTGACATTCATCTAGTCTTTCAACATGACCAGAACAATTTAGCATACTCACTTCATGTGTATCAAAAATGCCACTTTGATGCTTGATGCTTTGCTTTTGATTCCTTTTTCAATGGACTTTCAGAAAAGAATAAGAATCATCAGCATATAAAGAAGTACTTCACACTTATTAATACAGCCACTACTTTATGGCCAGTTTCATTTCAAACCAGTCTCTCAAAGCCTTATATATATTTTTATATTTCCATGCTGTTGTCTTACATTGCTTTCATGGTACATATTAGATCACAACCTTTCATCCCTTAGTCACTCAAAACCCTTCAAATAGTATTTTAATTAACCTATCATATGCATCTCTAAATCTGCAAATGCTTTCTTTTGCACACCCATGCATTTTTATAGCACCCCATGAAGTACAAACAGCTGGTTCAGCAGGTCTGTACATACCTAGCAATTCCTATGTACATACCAAAAATAGGAATGTATTCATTAGATACATACCATGTTGTAATATATAATTATTTTAATAATTCATTGACTGCGCATTCCATGCAGCATTCATGGACTACTTACATGAGCTATTCTCACTGGATGTATAAGACACACCTCAAAAGATGAGACTTTCATAGTCACAGGCATCATCATTCTCTTTTTCCTTTCTCAAGAACTAAGACGAAAAATCGAATCTCTACCTATTAATAAACTTTCAGAGAATGCATGCATTGCCACTGTATTAAGTTCAAATAGCATATCACTGTGAACCTAAAAAAATATATCACATGTTATATTCACTATGGAAACTTGAAAAGTTCTTTAAGTAGGTGTCGAGCTGATATTAGAAATATCTAAATCTTCATGGGAGTAGAAATGGGCCATTCTGAAAATTACCATGGTAATTATCATAAATTACTGTAGTGTCTTGCCTAATTTACTACAACCTCTGTAAATTACCACAATATTCACTTTCTTTATTTATTATACATTAATGTAGCAATTATAATGGTTTAACTGTTGTTAACCCATTGCTATTTCCATTGGATTTCCCAACTAATCGTACATCAGCTATTCATTCCAGAAAATTAAAAATGACTGGAATACTACAGTAATTTTCGAAAATTACCTTAATTACTAAGAAATTATTCAGAAACTCCTTCATGAAAGACATGTCTTTTTAGTTCCTGTTCACAAACTCTCCCAAATTAACAGTGTCATTTTTTTCTTTCCTTTCAGTTCTGGGAGGTCATATCAGCTGAGCATGGCATTGATCCCCAAGGAAACTATAAGGGGGATTCTGACCTTCAACTGGAAAGAATATCTGTCTATTACAATGAAGGGCAAGGCAAGTAACTATTCTACAACAAACATAAAATTACACACATGAAATGCATTACACAAATGATAAAATATTTTATTCTCATTTTTATGATTATCCACAAGGATGATATGTTTCTTAGTGTGTGTATGGATAAAAAGTGATATTTGTGAACATCTTCAATAATCTTTTGAGTCATTACTATACCTATTTACAAGATTTTTTTCCTTTGAGTCTTTAATCTTTGACCCATCCATAATGCCTATTCTCCTTTTCCACCTATCAGTCTTCGGTATTCCCTCCCACATTATCACCTCTTCCATTCTGCCATTTTCTGATTCTTCCAGGAGTGCTAAGTAATACTATTGCTATCATTAATAGTTAAGGTGTATTGATGGCTAGATGTCTTTTCCTGAATTTCCTCAAACAGCCCCCCATAGTTTTCACTCTATGCAACACTACACTCCATATCTGACTCTTCTTGATAAGGGTGAGAAATAAATACTTGGTCTTCTTGGAGTGCCCTTAAAAAAAGTCTGTCATCAGTTCTATCACTTCAGTAAATACCAATTCTAGTATCACAGTTCTCCTCCCATCCACACTGCCCATTATCCTCTTTAGACGAAGTTAAGATAACTTGAGAATTTTACCTACTCCAATATAAGTCATCCTCCTACGTTCAATGGTATCAGGCTCAACTATGTGGAAGTTGATATTCACAAATGAAAAAACGACTTTGTGTTCTTCCACTGATTTATTTTTTTGGTACGACATGTTTCAACACATAGAGGTCATTTTCAAGTACAAAAAATTTTAAAATTCAAGCAAATATATACCTGGAAGGGTCTTGGGGGAGGTTGGAGAGGGGTGGAAGAATGGGTGTTAGGAGGGGGGGGGAAACCCGGAGAGAGGTGAGGGGTGGCGGTAATGGTGAGAATTAGGGAAAACCCTTAGGAGGACCACGTTGGTGAGAAAGGTGGGGGCGGGGGATGGAAGGTAGAGGGAGGGGTGGGTTAACTTGGAAAGGGTCATTAACCGTTTCGCTGCGGTCAAACTGCTGAGACGTTCCAGCCCCTGTGCGGTGAAAAAGTGAACGGTACCTATCCTACGTCGGCACAAAGTATGCCTCTCGTTGCACCTGCAACTCAATAGTCAGTCAAGATCCCGGGATGGGATTAGTAGAATGTACAACAATGAAATTGGTGAATGGCATTCGCGGAAAAAAAGAAAGTTCAGTAGCAAGGGTAGGAACAACCACTTGCCAACGGAACGTATGAGCTACGTTCACAGCAGTCAACCGGGCGAACGTAGCTACTACGTTCACAGCAGCGAAAGGGTTAAGGTAGAGGTGGGTTATCAGCAGGTGTGGAGTTGGGCGGGAGGGATCTGGGTGTTCGTCTTTCGGTGAGGTTTAGAGAGACTTGTAGGAGGGGGGAAATTATTTCCAAAAGGATGTCGTTTAGTAATTTACATTTACTCATATTCCTCCTTATTTCTAGCTCCTCCCTTTTATCTCAAAGTGTAGTATCTCTGGTATGAAGTCGCTCTCGTGGTTCTCTTCCCAGAGATGTCTGTCGCAGTCCCATTTCGCCACCCCTCCCTCTACCTTCCATCCCCCACCCCCACCTTTCTCACCAACGTGGTGCTCCTAAGGGTTTTCCCTAATTCTCACCATCACCACCACCCCTCACCTCTCTCCGGGTTTGCCCCCCCTCCTAACACCCATTCTTCCACCCCTCTCCAACCTCCCCCAAGACCCTTCCAGGTATATATTTGCTTGAATTTTAAAATTTTTTGTACTTGAAAATGACCTCTATGTGTTGAAACATGTCGTACCAAAAAAATAAATCAGTGGAAGAAAACGAAGTCGTTTTTTCATTTGTGAGTCATCCTCCTCTTATGCTTGACCTCTTTTTCTAAGCCCAAGTAAAATTTGGTAGGTACTTGTATCTTAGGTTTTCTGCTGACATGCCATTTTAAATTTTTGAAATGATTTCCTAATACACTGAATAATAATTTCCTAATACACTAATTATTGAAATCCTTTAGAGAACTGTCTGACCAACTCAGTCATTGTGAATCAATCTGCTTTCATATACTATACTCCTACATAAGTTCCTACATCTAGTTCTATCCAAGCCTCTCATGCTCTTTACTTGGCATTCATGTTATGAAAGCTAATGCAACAAAAGACCATATTGTTTTATCTGTGAACATCCCAGTGGCAGGGGAGTCTCTGAACATCCCAGTAAAGTTCATTCCTACTTTTCAGAGGGTTGTGGATTTGATTTCCTAATGGGTGAATTTTTCACCCCTTAGAACATGAGTGCTTGTGTTCATCCTTTGTTGCTTGCTGGCATTCCTATTGTAGAGTCGTTTGAGCTAGTTTATGATACTATGAAGAAAAAACCTAGATCCCCCATTGGCCAATCTTACAGCTTGTTTGAACGATAATGGCCCATGTACAGAAATTCTTTTCAGACCTGGATGTGTCTATTTCGCGAACAGCTCCTTCAAGGCAGTTTGGGTGAAAGTGACCATTCTCCCTCAGGTCTTCCTTAACATCACCTGTGTTTGCTACCAGCCTCACTGCTATTGCTGTTTCCTAATGCTCGTAAATTACTTTCACTTCCATGTCTCACCCTGGTTGGAAACCTCCTAATCTGTTGGCTATACTGCCAACCTTCCTTTCTCTATTCCTCCCTCACCAGGGAACAGACCGATGGGAGAGATTTCCTATCCTCTAGTTCTATCTAGAGATCCCCTCTAAGTTTCCTCCCCCAAGCGCACCCTCTCCTCTGCTTGCCACCTCTCCATGCATTGAGGGGCTACGAACTTTCAAACAAAGAGTACTCAAACGATCAAAGCCATAGAGCAGTTTGAATGATTCTTATCTCTTTCATCAATCCTATTCTCATTAGCATCATCATTAGCTTTTCCTAATTCAATTCATATATTGTCACTATGTCAAGCGCTTATTCAAACTGGATAAAACAAGCAGTGTGTCTTGAATAGGTATATTTGAATTATGAATTTTCTTATTGCATATTACAATCAGTTCTATAATTGACTAACCCTTTCTGAAATCAAGTATCATAAGATCGCCATCAAATATTTGTTTTCTTTCATTTCTAACCTTTTATGTATTGATGATTCAGGGAATCTAATTTATCTCATTAGACATTAGGCCTACTGTTCTACAGTTTTCGCATTTGAAAACTTACGTCTTGAACAGAATGGGAATCAAAACTGTTTCTGTGAACTTTTCTGGACAAGCTTCCTTCTCATTAATTGGGGGTTTTGGAAACTGGTTAGTTCCTTTGATATTAGGTGCACCCGACATAGCTTTCCCATGCCTTAATAACATAAGATTTTGGCTATTACCACCTTCATTAACATTATTATTAGCAAGAAGATTAGTAGAAAGCTGCTGAAGCAGACCCTAGGGTTATCCTATGAGAAATTCACTTTCTTAGTTCCTCTTTCAGCCCGTTTCTATGATCTCATATCCCAATTCCTCTCTTTAATATTCTTAACAGTTTTTTTCAGTCATCCAAGATGTTTTAGATCTTTAGTGTCTTTTCTATAGTACCCATTATCCTCCCTGCTGCATCACCATACTCTTGTTTTTGTACCATCTCTCTCTCAAATCTCATCTATTCTAATATATATTCATATTTCTTCTCATTTCAAGTATCAAACAACTCCATTTATTTTTCCTTTCTATCATAATTAAAGCTTCTGTGTTTCACTTCCGTGTCCTAGTTTTCTTAACTGTGTAATTCAAATTGGAACATCATAACCTACTATTGCGAGCATATCATAGCTTTAAACTTTTACTACAATACTCTTTAATTTTATATATACATTTTCTTAAGTGTGCCAGTTAATAAAATGATTGCAAAAGATTTGAATGCTATAACGAATAGATTCTCAAGTAAATTTGTAAAAAGTAAACAGGTAATGTATTATAATTCACTGTGAGCCAAATATTGACATCAGAACAAAATAATGGACCTCCATTATACATAACTTATTGCACATAGCATATTTATTTTTTCCCTGCTTTATACATACTTTTCAGCTTATCAAAAATCGGACATGAAGTATGTACCAAGATGTGTGCTGGTTGACTTGGAACCAGGTACAATGGAGGCAGCTCGTTCTAGTGCATATGGACAATTGTTCCGCCCAGATAATTTTGTTTTTGGACCAAGTGGGGCAGGTAATAACTGGGCTAAAGGTCATTACAGTGATGGTGCAGAGATGATTGATAATGTACTTGAAGTCATGAGGAAGGAAACTGAATCATGTGACTGCCTGCAAGGATTTCAAATGACTCACTCTCTGGGTGGAGGCACTGGCTCTGGAATGGGAACATTACTTTTATCGAAAATACGGGAAGAATATCCTGACCGAATAATGACTACTTACTCAGTCATACCATCTCCTAAGGTAAGACAAAAGTAATTAAGCATAAGGTTTTTGAAGCTGTTACTTACATCTAACAGAATACAGCTTGAGAAATACAACAACAGGTTCAGTATTTATATTATCCACAATGTGTGCATAGACTCAGGATTATAATTTATTAGCAAAATCATTTTTGATTGGCCAATCAATAGTATTCATTGGATGGTGAGTTAGCCTTCCTTGCGATATGCCTATGCACATGCGTGACCTGATTAGTCAACACATTGTTCATCACTGACAAGTGGAGACCACATTTCTTGCTCCATCAATGGGAATGAGGTTTTATTTAAGATGCAGATGCTCAGTGCATCTCAACCCTGCTTGTCTGAGGCTGACGTATATGCTGATGGACTGATCGGTTTATCAGAAAATTTGCTGTAATGAGCTCCACTCACATTTGATGAATACATTTGACATATGTTCCTCATGGGATATAGTTTGGACTGTAGGTCCCTAGCTTGAGCTTGTCATATGTAAAAATAGTATATTTCATTGCCAAATAATGGTCAGTCAATGAAACATTCACCAACTTGTTTGTAAGTTTTAGGTGATAACTCACTGCTATTTTTCTGTTTTTCAGGTTTCTGATACTGTTGTGGAACCTTACAATGCAGTCCTATCAGTTCATCAGCTTCTTGAATGCACTGATGAGTCTTTCTGCATTGATAATGAAGCACTTTACGACATATGCTATAGATTACTGAGGCTGTCTACACCTTCATATGTGGACTTGAACCATCTTGTATCACTAACAATGTCTGGTGTGACCACATGCCTAAGATTCCCTGGCCAACTCAATGCTGATCTTAGAAAGTTAGCTGTGAATATGGTTCCCTTTCCCCGGCTTCATTTTTTTGTCCCAGGTTTTGCTCCTCTCACGGCTAGAAACAATGAAAAGTACACAGCTCTAACCGTACCAGAATTGACACAGCAAATGTTTGACCAAAAGAATATGATGGTTGCTTGTAACCCAAGGCATGGACGGTACTTAACTGTGGCCACAATATTCAGAGGAAAAATTTCCATGAAGGAAGTGGATGAGCAAATAGTAAATATTCAAAATAAAAATGGAAGCAGTTTTGTTGAGTGGATACCAAATAATCTGAAAACAGCTGTTTGTGACATACCACCAAAAGGACTTCGTATGTCTTCAACATTTATTGGAAACACAACAGCAATCCAGGAAATTTTTAAAAGATTATCAGAGCAGTTTACATCCATGTTCCGTAGAAGAGCATTTTTACACTGGTACACTGGAGAAGGTATGGATGAAATGGAATTTTCTGAGGCAGAGGCAAATGTGAATGATCTCATCTCAGAATATCAGCAGTACCAGGTAAAGAAATAGTTGTATACTTTTACAATGAATGTACTTTTTGTGAATACTAGAAGACAATTAGGTGCCACAAATACATTGATGGCACAGGAATTACTGAAAAATAACACTTATTTATTATCATTACAGGAGGCAGGAGTTGATGAAGAGATAGAAGATGAAATAGAAGCCCCATTTGATGAGTAGATCATCTCACGTATATTTATAAAGTGTTAATTGATGTAAAATATAATTTTCATTCTCAAGATGTTGAGAGGTGTTATCATGGACAATTACGTGATAAAAGAAAGTTACTTTTTTATTCCTAAAGGAATGAATTCCAGAAGATGAGGGTTTAGGTATCTGCTGAAGTACCTAAATATTCATGGCTATTGAATTTTCAAACTGCCAAACTAAATTACTTCGCATTCCTGTTTTGTTGTGTTGATTGAATTGAAACTTGTGTGAATTGAATTGAAATTTGAATGAATTGAATTGAAGTGAAACTGAACAAGTTCACTTTTGACCCTTGTTCAACTGTACTGTGGATGATTTTCTATTTAATTTTTTTCAGTTTGTTCATCCCAGTATGGGTTTAAAATGATGTAAGTTGAAGAAAATATTAGATTCCTAATAAAAGCCAAAAGTCTGACACTACCCGTATTTTATTTGTGCCTTCTAAGTAGCAGTTTAAGCTAACTTTTAGCTAGTAGAATTTCTACAAGGAAGATTTAAATACTATCAAGTAAAGTAATTTCAAGTTTTACATGTTTTTAATGTTGCAATTTTTTAAAATACCTATATGCCAATCAATATCACCACAACAAATTATCTGCTAATTCAGTTTTTTATGATCTTCATAATCAACTTTTCCATTAAACTAGACATTTTCCTGAGAGCAATAGAATCAAGGGTGAAGAAAACTGATGATACTAATTTGAGCTCTATTAAAAGATGGCTTTTAACCAAGATTCTATTGCTCCTTAAAAACTTAAGGATTGTATGACTGATAATGGACTACTATGTAATAACATAAAAATAGGAGTAGAAGCATTTTTCACTAGTAGTGTTTTCCAGAGTGACAGGAGGGTAAGAAATTGTAGGAGTTACAACATAAAGACCTTAAATTACACAATTCAACTTCCATTCAACACAGAGGCTTATGCATCTTGGACTTGAGGGATACTGATAAGTTTGAACATTGACCCTTCATATTACTCAGAGTAGGGATGTTAAGGGTAAGCGCTGGTAATCATTCTACACACCCTAAAATGAATGAGCATGTTACTCAACTGTTTTGCTTCTAGGTAAGGGCTTCTAGGCTTCTTTTTTTGTCTCTCCTCTCATGAGGTTCCTTTTTCCTGATTTCCCCTTTCTTCACTGAGCTTGTCCTTATATCCCCATGCCATTTGCCCTTGTGGCTGCTGGCAGAGGAGTAAGAAGATTTAATAGCTTTGAAGCCATTAATACATACTTCTAAACAGGTCTTCATTGGCAGTTAAAATTTTCAGTCTACAATTTCCTTTACAGAATTCATTAGAACTCATTAAATCATCAATATTCATAAAGATTACTAGTTCCATAACCATATCCCACAGCTTAAATTATTTCAGAACAATCTTGTATAATATATAATAAAATAGCAATAGAAGTTAATAGAATAGAATAGAAAATAGTCTTTATTGTTCTGGGACTTAAGTCCCCTGGAACATAGAAAATAAATGAATACATGCCATAACATAAAAGATTACAAAAAACTAAGCAATTTTACATAGGTAATCAGTCATGTTTCTCTTGAACATCGAAATTGTCATAGAGGTTCTAACATTTACAGGTAAACAATTCCATAACTTGCAGGAGGAAATTAGGAAAGTGCTCAAATAATATGGTATGGAATTTAGGGACTAAAAATAACTCAGTGACACGAGTTGATCTTTTTCCTGTATCTGCAGTACATATAAAATTTTCATACAAGTAGGTGGGGTTTTTGGATTTCAGGACCTTGAACACGTATAAAGCCTTTTGCAGTTTTCGGCGTTTATCCATTTTCAGCCATTAAATTTTTTCGTAATAAGGCGTGACGTGTTCAAGAATTCAAGAAGAAGAAAGAATAGGGGTCCAAGAATTGAGCCTTGCAGGACTCCTCGGGGAACAGGTAGAAAACTTGATTCTTTACATTCACCGTATTTAACCTGTTGCCGATTGGATAGGTAAGAATGAAACCAGAACAGAATGGAGGGAGATAACTGAAGTTGAGCCATGCGTCGTAGTAGAATATCATGATCTACGGAATCGAAGGCTTTGCTAAGATCAAATTGAACTAGAATTGATCGAAGGCTTTCCCGGCGTATGGTATCGAGGAAGTCAATGCGGGTTTTCCACCGGGTCAGGTTGTCCATGTCTGCCGACGTTTCGATGACCGAGTTGCTCATCGTCTTCAGGGCATGTCAATTTTCGGAAGTGGTCCACATTATATAGGGTCCATTTGGCGCGTCAGCCTGGGCAGGTGTCACCTGATTGGCTGGATTTTTCCCGCCTTTTTTCTCGGGCTTCTCGGATGCTTCTCAGTACTGGCTTCCAAGAATTACTGAGTGAGTATCCCGCGTCTCGGTTCATAGTTGTTTCTATAGTACTAGAATTGTGATTTTTCTTTCGTCTATTGATCGACGAATGTCATCTGTTATTTTAATTAGTGCAGACTGAGTGCTGTGGTTTTTACGAAAGCCCGATTGATATTTGTCAAAAAAGTTTAACCGAGATAGATGATCTACCATAGAGTTGTACACAAAGCGCTCAAGGGGTTTTGAGAGAGCACACAACACAGCAATGGGCCTAAAATCAGACATATCTTTAGGTGCTGGAATTTTATTGATAGGACGGATTATTGCAGATTTCCAGAGAGTTGGAAATGTAGAGTAATTTATGGAACAATTATAAATATCTAGGATAAGAGGCATTACTGCGGGAAGTATGAGTTTAATTATTTTCGCATTGATTCCATTTACACCTGAGAAGTTCGATTTCAATGATTTAACCGAGCACATGAGAATTTCGGGAGTGTAATGCGGTAAGTACATCCTTTCACTGTCAAAAAGGGAGATTAGTGAAGAATCGTAAAACTTAAGGCTATCACCAGTTAAAGTAGAGTCATGGAGTCTTTCATTTTGGTTATCTTCCTTGAAAACAGGAGTGAGAAAGTAACCGTTAAGTCGTTCGGGGAGAATGTTGTATTAGGTAGGGGTCTCCAAGGTTTTCCAATACCAAGACGCCTTAACTCATGCCAGGTAGATTTAACGTCCCGTTTATCCATTAATCAGTTTATCAGTTAATGGAGTGTTGATGGGGAGAGAGGTTACAGTATGGATAGCCTCCTAGTCTTATGAAATAGAGGCAACTAAATACTGTGATACGCAATGGCTTACACTACTCAAATTCTGATCAGAGCCCTCTCCTTTCCACCATTAGCCATGGGTTATCATCTGATTCTCTTCCATTCTTCCCCAGTTGCGCAGATTAAACTTTTTGATTTATCTATGAACATTTACCCCATTTATCATATTTTTAATAATGTAGCCATCAATTGTATAAGCACTGTTTCTGGGGGTCAAATATTTGTTGCTTAATTGCTATCTTAGTGGTGGAAGATAAGGGGAATTCAATGTCTACTAAAAATGGAATTGAAAGTCTGGATGAGGGAGGAGGGCAAAAGGAGTTTTTGAGACGAAAGTTGGCTTATGAATTTTGGCTTTAATTTGTGTGCTTGTGTAACTTATTGTCTATCAATCTCATTATAGGACCATGGCTGCCCTCAAATTCTTCAATTCAATTAATACTGCCTCTTACACTCTGATTGGGTTCCTTTCAATGTCCCTATAATGAGTTGGTCTTGTTACATATTAGACTCACTATAGTGTCCCATATTGATGTGACATTATGGTTGTACCCACAAATATGTTAATTATATGAGAAATTTATGTACGTGAGAATCATATGCACAGACATAGAACTTCCTCTCTCTGTCCTTTTGACTACAAATTCGCCAGGTGGAAGGGAAGGAGCCAAACTGATGGAGAGTAAATTCCAAGAGTCAATACGTGAAACCCATATGAAGTTTTTGCTATAATTGATCCTGGAGAACTAGGAATGAATAGTTTTTATTTTTATCATTTATCGGTGTTTAGCCGTAAACTTTGACAATTGCACTTGCCGTAGCATATGGCTATGAGCCATGGTTTTCTCTCT
This sequence comes from Ceriagrion tenellum, assembly GCA_963169105.1. Taxonomy (NCBI): domain Eukaryota; kingdom Metazoa; phylum Arthropoda; class Insecta; order Odonata; family Coenagrionidae; genus Ceriagrion; species Ceriagrion tenellum. Next base: position 143,489,786 of record OY720635.1, on the reverse strand, counting down.
AAGCTCTGATGCACAGTTACATTTTAATTTTTTTTCCATGATGGGGTAGCTTAAGCTTTATGGAATGAAAAAATATAATGGAATAAAGAATATTCAACCTGAATTCTTTACTCTCTCTCATTCTTCTAGGTAAACATAGTAAATCCTCTCATCTCCTCCCAAGAAACAATGCGATATTTACTGCTTGTATTCTGAAGATTGACTCTGAAGAGGTCAAGCAGCTTAAGTTTTCACTTGCAAAGATATCATTCCAAAATAATTTCTGAATTAACATGCCTCTAACAGAACAAGGCTAGTGTAATTGGTAGTGATGCAAAATTTTCAGCTACTGGGCTTTTCAGCTTTTCTTCTGGGCTTTTAATTACCTCTTTTATTTTTAATGGCTTATACCTATGTAAGTATATCATTTGTACCCGTTTGGCCAGGGAAGAACTGGTTATGGGGTGCTTGTCCAGGTGTCCTAACAGACTAAACAAAAACACTAGTTTGTACTGGTCTTGAAATTTTTCATGAAAATGTCAATTAAAGGTGGTACTAAAAATATTTATTATTTGCTATATCTTACCGAGAATTTGATATCTTTTATTCTTCCATTGAATGTGTAAATGATCAATATATACTCCTTACTTTATGCATATATTTATAATATCCTAAGCTCTTCAGGAAGTAGTAAAAATTGATATTTCAAAACCCTACAGCACATTGGAGCAAATCAGATATATGATCACCTAACACACATTTGATTTTGAACTCGTCATCCTACAATCATTTTATTGGTAGAAAAAAATAGGCATGAAGTCTTTACCACAGAAATTTCTGTCAAATCGTTCAATTGTGATATCATGTTCTACGATTGGCATTTCATAAACACATACTACCTCTCTCTTTCCAGAGTATCCTGGGTGGTAGGCCAGCTATGCTACAAGAAGGCCCGCCGGAAAAACTTTCCACAGGGGGGACGAAAAAAAACAACAGAAGCGACCATATTGACAAAGTAGTTTATCAGATAATATCTTTCCCTTTGAAGAATTCCACTGACATCCAATCATTTAGACCTGCCTCGGCTATAGCATTTGCATTTACGATACCGAGAGGTCTACGTATTCAGTTAAGAAAGATTTAAGGCTTTCCCGGAGTATGGTGACGTTGAAGGTTATGCCCTGATGACGATGCACAACTCGCACATCGAAACGTCAGCCGAGTTGGAGAGTTTGACCTGGTGGAAAACCCGGGTAGTATTCAGTGAACCTTGCGGCCAGGGCCAAAACACGATGATTCCCTTTGGGGTAAAATCTTTGGATGGTTTTTGATAGGGCGATGGAGAAACCTGAGTGGAGCCGTTCATCCGAAGTTTCTCGGGTTGCCTTGATAAATATTAAGTGGTTTATTAGTCAGAGAAAAATGCTGTCTATCACACGCGATTTCAAAATGACGAAATGTGAAAATATTAAACTGGAAATAATATCGAGTGAAACGAACTGCTTCAAGTACCTAATATTTTAGTACTCAACTTGACGAGTAAATTTGAATAAATCAAAACTTGTTTAAGATAATCATGATGACATTATTGATTAGACGTATAAAGATTTTAATGTTCTCGAAAAAATGGTGTGGAGAGTTTGACCTGTTGTGGCTGGATGGAATGTGTAAAAAATGGAATAAAAAACTAATTGAGAAATACCTCACCACACTATTCACGGCCAGCGATGTGCAGTGCATTTAAATTCAACGAAGCTTCTCATAAAAATTAGTTAACTCCTAGAACACGTATATCACAAAAATTATGGCCCCTTTGTTCAATATTCACATGGTATTACCTTCATAGCAGCCGTAACTTAGTCCATTTTACCTCCAAAATTACCTGCATATTTACCTCCAAAATATAGGAAAAGGAGCGATATAATACCCCATCCACTTTCCTCTGTATATGGAATTAAGTCTGACCGACTATGAAGTATTGCCACAAAAATTGTGATGTCTAATTATATTGGCGTCACTGTCTAAATCCATTATGTCTTTGAATGGGCGCCGTGAATGGGCCAGGAGTAGGCGCAAGGGGACAGAAAACTGGCAGTCATTTTGAACGGGGGAGAAATTGCCGCGAGGCACATGTCCCGATAATCCGCATAATCCGGACCGTCGATTACGTCGTTAAACCCAAGATCTTGCCTATATCTGTACATTAATGTAAGAAAAATGACTCCATGCGATATTTTCGATGAAAAATAAGAAATGAGCTACTCCAGCAGCCGCGATACTAACACACAGCGGAAAAATCGAGGATCCAATCCCAAAGCAATTGTCAGAATCAACTAATTTTTCTGAGCTGCACATTGTTTTAGCAATTATAATCTTCAGAATTAATATGGCTTAATGGACATACTCGTACGAGTTCTCAGACAAAGATGGACGTACTTTAGTGTGGCTATATCAGCGCTTTTATGCGTGTTCTCTATCTTCTCTATTATCTAACCGTTGATGAAGAAAATCCCGTTTCGCGACAGAGTCATTAACACATCTGATCAGGGCCTAATCTAATCTCAGTTGTGAAATGGTTTACTGCGAAGAATTTATTAGCTGCATGAATTCGTCATAACAACAGCGGGTACAGCGTAAAGAAATGCAGATTCATGACTTCTACAGCATGATTGTATCACTTTCAAAAGAGGTATTTGAGACAGACTGAAGGTATAGGTAATAGAAGTAAAAATACGAGTAATCTAAATTTAATGGGGTAAAAGTACGCTTTCCCGTGCTAAATTCTGCCGAGATTATACTGCATAATCATAACCATCCTCATAGATGTATCGAACTATTTGAATGCTAATTCAAATTATTAGCTGGTGGATGGTAAAATATCAAAATGAGAGCCATAGCACGCTTTTTTGATGAACAAAATAAATCCTCTCATTATCTATGAAACTTAATACAATTTTTGAGTACTTTGAATTGATACAATTGTTGCAAGTCTTGGACGTTCGTATAAAATCTTCGGGACTTACGTTCAACAAATGTAACCGATGCAGTGGGGAACGAAACACGCTCAATATTAGATGTCAATAGCCCTTGACTTGAGACTATATTTGGAGGAAATCAATAGATTGGAAGATAATTATGAAAAACGTATTACTTGCATTCATCAGATATTTGGGTCGGCAGCGCTGACAGTATTTCGTGGAAAGGAAGTGATCTACACGAACGGCTGAAATAATCAACAAATATTTCGTGTGTCAATTGTCACGGATATTTTTCGAGTACGTACGTGAATGTGTTGTTCGTGAGTCATAAATTGATAAATTTTCATGAAAATTAGGGACAAAAAGAAACCATAATTAGCATGTTTTCGATGAGAGTGTATGGCCACCTTGTAGAGTATTTGTTCATACGGTATATGTCGATTTAAAGGCCCTACGAAGTTTTGTTGGGAATTGTCGTGTTTACTTGTGTTTGTGTTACAACTGATCGAGTGTTACGTTCAAGAGTCATCATGTTTGGAAAAGTCAATGTATTAGCTAGGCTTAGCGATGAAGAGCTTAAGGAACTACTAAATGATGATTCTAAGTGCGATGAGTTGGTGGAGAACATGCAAGAGGTTTGTATTGAGTGACACAAGTGAATCGAATTTCAGTCACTAACCATATAAGATTAAAATATTTTTGTGAGAAAGTATGCGAGTCTTGTACTATGCCCATTTTCTTCCAATAGATCAAGAATCTTGTCACCGAAAAGGAAATGCTGATGGCAAGCAATAAATCTCTGGCGGAGTATAATTTATCCAAAGAGCCTAATCTTACTGAAGGGAAGCAGCGTTTGTTAGATTTGAGTGAAACTGCATCGAATTTATACGTCAGTGTGGAGGCCAAACTTGTGGAATTAAGTGAGTTAATGTCCTCTGAATAAGATGGATGTGTGTATCAGTTTCATTGTGAAAGCTTAATAACGACTGTTGCTAGATTTCGAGCCATAGTGTTCATTAATGTTTTTTTTTTTAATTCTGTCTTTTTGAAATACCATTTATTTGCTTTGTGCTCATCCCTTAGCCCTAATTCATTTTAGGCATACAGTGACTACTTCGTAACTAAAGGTGATAATAATTTGAAATGCAAGCAAGTTAATTTGTTATAGTCGAGTCTAGTTAATACTGGTTAGTGATATAAATTTTACTGTCATTCGGCCGATAACGCAGTTGTCAAAGTCATTGTTCTTAGATCCAAAAAATCATTAGAATTGTCTCAAAGTCGGATAATGTTACAATTTCCGAGTCAAATTAATTTTTTTCATAATCACAATGCTTAACTTATTGAGTGCGGGTGACGAACACAACACTCGAGTGATGATCCCACCACACTTGGCTATAGTGTGTTTTAAATGAGTGCCAGCAATAAGTGGATGTACTAGTGTAATTTAAAACATTTGGAGCCAGGAAATGACAGTATAAGTTATGCTGTTGACCTTTACTGTTTTGTTAATTCTATTCATGAAATGCTCAAGAAGCTTTGTTATCGGAGAATCGTTTTTCAAGCAGTAACTGTGGGCGAATGGAGAGTAGTTGTGCACTTTTGTTTCTTTTTAATTTATCTTGATTGATGTTTGGCTACCATTCTAACTCAATGGTTTACTTAGGGTTTCTGGTGCCCCTGGATAAACTAAGGGGTGGTACCTCCCTCCTCCCACTTTTATCTTATTATAGGGCTGGGCTTACGCATAGGCCAGTTAGGTCAGAGCATAGGGCACCCAGGGGAAAATGGGTGCCATAAGGAAAGAGGGCACCCAGGTGCCTAGAATGATGTAGTCTTAATTAGACTGTAATATGCTGTCTTAATTGTATAGAATAACAAAAAAGTGAATGAACTTAAACCATCGTCAGTCGAAATGCTGTGAGGGAATAGAGGCACAGAAAAGTCTGTGGCCTAGTTCACATAAATCTGTTTATCCAACCCTGTCCAATTCATTGTTTTCCTCATTTTGTTTATACTTTAAATTATGTGCATTTTCCACATTGGATGTGCGAATGAGATTTACTTCTACTTTTTCCTATCTTTGGGAGGAAAAAATTACCTTGCTCCCTCCATAATGGCTACCCTAACAGGGGGCAGCCCTGCCACAAGTAAGGTGCACCACTGTTGGCGGTCACTGACTGTTCGCCAAATTACATTCTCAAGATTTGCAGTGAAAGGCAAAAAGCGGATCACTTAATACCTTACACATTTCACTGAATGGAAGTTGTGACCATTCCATTTTTCGTATTATTCTAGACTTTCTTGCTAAAAATGAACTATCGGCACATTCCCCTTGAACGGTCATTAAGAACACAACAAACAGAAAAGCAAAGGCTTAAATTTGGTGAACAAGGGGATCAATGAGATAGAATAATAGATTGGTGAAGTTAAATTTTAACCATCATATGACAACTGGTGAAACTAGAATTGCCTGCATGTAGCAAATGAAACCTCCACAGATAAAGACATTTTCACCTCCCATCAGACTCTTTTATCCTTCCATATGACCTCATCTATGGCATAGCATTTTGGGCATCTGTCTGCCATCAGTTTTATTGAACCATATTACTATAAAGTTTTTGGGAGTGTCAAGTTGTACAAATGGGTTGTATATTTTTTTCCTTCATAGTTTTTCTCTACTTTTACAGCTGTAGTCTGAATGCTGGAGTAATTTATTGAATGGTGTCACAATCATATGGAATTAATTTTTTTTTGTTTTTCCTCTCTTGAATTTTTTGTCTTATTCTGAAAAATACACCCCTAATACATGTGGTCTACCAGTTATATTTCCTGTGAGATCACACCTAAAATTGTTAGATACCTGCTAGGTCTACCCCATACTAGTCTGTGGCAGTCCTAGATCATCATCATTAAATGTTTTTATTTTTATAGCTAATAAATAATCTAAAAATTGTTTATTTATATGAATTACATGATTACATTTTTCTGCAGTAATGTGTCATTATGTAAATACATTATGTTGTTGAATAATGCCAAGTATGATGGTGATGATGAAGTACTCTATACAAAAAATTATCTCATTTGGCTTGCTTGCGCACGTAGCATTGGTTGACTTCCTCAAGATAAGTCCAAAATGAACATGTTTTGGTCATCATTTGATGTGATTCAAATCGTTTCCTAACAATTTATTCATCAGGTTACCAAACAATGACAATAGTGTGGATTGTTTGCGCAGAATATGTAACTGAGATATGTGAAGTAGAATAAACTCACGACCGATGTTGGGAGAATTAACTCATATTATTTGTTGTTTTTCTTTACATCATTTATTATGTTAAATCATTTTCCATACTTTTTTCAGAGAAACACTCTGGGAACTTATCGTCTGACACCACTTTAGCTCTCCTGCAGACAGCTGCTGCAGAAACTGAGGAAGAATCAGAGGTGATGAGCTCCTTAAAATATATCCTAACCTTTACATCTTAAGATGTATTTGCCAGCAAAAAGGTTTTCTTTCTGATAATCCACTGCTGGCGTAGCATTGTTTTTTTACCATATGTATATATAAACCCTACTCCCTCTGACCAAATCACCAATTATGATGCTGATTAGGGCTGAGATTTGTCAGCTGAATAATAATAATTTTACAATGCTGTGAATGTGAAAAACATCAGCAAGGGTCATGTACACCATATTTGCTCAACTAGCACAGAGTAGGCTATATATTTTTCTCCTGTTTTGCAACCATGCAGTTTTTCATAATTACCACTTAAGAAGATAGTTTGCAAGCTGACACTACTGTTGGTGCAAAAAATTATGCAGACTCGAGTTTGGACCCTGATTAAAAATGAGCCGTGGTACCCACATGAATGCGAGTTACACCAAATTTTAGCTTGTTTTATTTTACCTTTAACTGTGGTTGCAAAACAGGAGAAAAATATATAGCCTACTCTGCGCTAGTTGAGCAAATATGGTGTACATGACCCTTGCTGATGTTTTTCTTATTCACAGCATATATTACAAGTGTTTGGCATATTCTGAAAAGTTCCCACACATTGTCACAGATGGCGAGATATTTGCCCTTGAAGTTCTCCTAAATGTCTCATTTGCAGAATGTGAGGTCTGGCGCAATAAATTGCTGCTCAGCACTGGTGTAGTCAATGAAAGTGGAGTCCGGTCAATCATCAGTAAAAGGCCTGATCTCTCAATTCATGTTGAATATATTCAATTAGATTGTGATAATCCACAGCGCTGTGGCCATTCAAAATGGCGTGTATCATTTCTCTATTTTTGAGGCATCATTACTCATCTAAACAGTGGAAATATGATACATTGCAACAATTTCTAAACCAACTATTCAAAAGAAAAACATGCTTAAATATTTTCTGCCAAGTACCTGTGTTCTCTGAAAATGAATACTTTTTGAGGCAAAATTTCAAAATGTGGGGCTGAAAGGATTTTTGATTGCTTTCAATCAGTTAAACTACAAACACCTCTTTTCTAATGCATTAAGTTCAATTAGGATACATATTTTGTTAGTGTATGAAGCACCAGAAAATATATAGTGTGATGTTACATACTTAGTAGACAACAGTGTTTCCTATCACAGGTGATGAAGATGTTTCTCTTGTTAGCCGTGGCTAAGGCAATACATATACTTAAGGTTATGGACAGAAAAATGGCATCACAAGACATTTGATGGTGTGCATTGACAAGCTAGATGATAGAAATAATGTAGTGAAAAAGCATTGACTAAAAATATAGAGTGAATAGGGGGAATGCATATATTGAAATAAAATTTATTGTTGAATAATTATATTGTCTATTTAAGTAAGTCAGCTTTTAATATACCTGTACATCATTGTCAACCCAATAATGCAGGTTGCAAGTTGTGAAATTTTTTTGTTATTTTGAGCCATTCTTTTTCACTGTGAGTAATTTGTAAAACTTAATTGAAATTCAATATTTATTGGTTTATTGGAATGATAAAGTCAGTGGCTCATCCCAATCTAATTCTTTCATTATGAACTGAAAATCCTCTTTTATCTCATTTTTAGCCAAAGCTATTTAATAATTATTGAATAAGGGCTATTCCTTACTCAATTTCCAAAATTCCGTATCATGAATATTTAGTTCTATATAATTTTATTTCCAGGCCCTTGCTAATAAATTTCTTGATGGAGACATTGAAGTTGATGCATTCTTGGATCAGTTTGCTGTTCTTAGGAAACTAATGCACTTACGACGTGTGAAAGCTGACAAAATGGCTGAAATACTAACGAAAATGCATCAAGACCAGCAGAAAGGTGTTGATTCCTCACCATTCTTACCTCCCTTGTCTCCATCAGTCAACAATACTCATCCCACAGTACCAACTACAAGCACTCCATATGTGCCACATCCTAGTGGTGCCACTCCATATCCATTAGGTCCAATCAGCATGCCAATGCCGGGATCATTTGGCTACTAAGAGCATTGAAAACATGGGATTGTACTTCCACCGATATTTTTTTAGATGTATCAGAGAGGATACTTTTATGCCATGCACCCTGATACTCAACAAGAAGTCATTATTTTATCTCATCATTTGAAATTTTCATTGGAAAGTTTTTCAGACACGTGCATGAAGCAGCTCAAAAAATGTGTGTAATTCTTTTTTAATATCTTTTGTGGTGCTCTTTTTAGATGACTTGAATGTTTCTGTCCCTTTGTTTCAACAGAACTCTGAAAAAAGTTTTTTGATGTGCTACTGTTACTTATTTTACTTTTCAAGCTTTAAAGTACTAGCCTTATAGTCTTATTTTAATAAGTTTTAAGTGGATGCAAGTTTTCTTGATTTCTTTTTGGAATAAAAGTCACCTGCCATTGATAATGTGTACCCACTTCCTGTGTTCGAGAGTGAAATGAAAATGGGAGCTGGGAACTTCACTGAGGCCATATATTATGCTCATAACAGAGACATTTAGTTGTGTGATTGCATCTATTTTGTTGGCTGACTATTTGTAAGTCAATCCATTGTGAAACTGTGGTTTGGTGCTTTTTTTGCTTATGATTTAATGCTTTCTGACTGTATATTGATAAACACTCAGTGCTACCAGTATACAGCTTTCCTGTGCCTTAAATAGGTGTAATGTAAATTTGTAAATAAAATTTTGATGTCTTTAGGTATAGTGTATTTAGATTTCAAAATGTAAATGTGATATAATGAGAGAGTTTCATGCCTTAATCCAGGAACATTCAAACTCTTCTCCTGAGAACATATAAGGGTCTTTAATAATCCTAGGTGGAACTTAGGAGTAATATCTGTGTTACATATGTCAAAAACTTAGGAATCGGCCGCATGTGTCACAGATGATATAATCACCTGTGAAACATTGAACCCATTATCTCCTTCATGTAGCCATAATGAAATACATCACTGTGAAAGCGTCGGAACTTGTAACTGTGACATGTATTGTGTGTTTGAATTCATTAATGCCATTCCTTGGTTCCTGAAAGCCCACATATTAAGGCACCTTTCTCTTAAGAGCTTTTATAATTAATAAATTATCCCTATGTAACATAAAAGTCAAATCAATGTATAATATTGCATAATTAAAGTAATTAAAAGTAATTTTGACTAATGAGTGTTTTTTTGTGTTGCAGTCTAAATGTCAGGTACCTAAGTCAGTAACACACAATCAAATTTACATTTACATCCAATTTCAAGCTAGGTATGTATAAAAATACTAGCAGAGTAACTGCAACTTCATTCATGTGATGGACACACATTTATTTTTTCAAATTTTGATCATGAATTTCATCATTAGATGTTCTGTATTGCACTCTTAGAAGCTACAGGATAGTGAGGTCTTATTTGTCAGTTTTAAAGGTGCATTATGAACAAAAGAATTGAGAAATCCTATATGTAAAGTGCTCTGTACGTCTGTCCATTTGGTATGTCACACTGTCAGGTGAGAACTTCATTGGTTGGATGGCAGGCGGCGTCACAGCAGGAGGTGGGGCCTTCGACACCAGGGAGAGGGGCATAGGCATAAATTGGGGGGGCACGGGTTGGCAGTCGCCACCCCAATATTCCCCGGAACCACATACAGATGAGTTGTCCCTCCCCCCCCCCCCAACGCCCCCCCTCCGTAACCAGTGATCCCCACGATTGAGCCACCCCAAGGAAATTGTTGAATTTATGCCTATGGAGAGAGGTGGACATTGCCATGCTTTCTCCTAAGACTTTGTATGCGAATGGAAACGAAAGACCGCCTTTTTGTGACATTCTGCATGTGGTTCATTGGGAAGGACAGATGACTCAGTTGGCTCGATGGATATTTGAAAAGGATTCTAGATGTTCACTCCTCAAATCTACATTGTAGCACATGAGATGATAGTCGTGCTTACGAAGCCACTGTCGCAGTGGATAATCCCAACAGTAGTTTATATAACGACGAATTTCCAATCATTGCATTGACAAATGATGTGGTGTGAAGTCACTCGCATGGATGTTTATGCACCAGGGTTGAAATTCGCCATGAAAAAATCATTTTACTTCATCATTACATTGATTCTGAGAGTTTTCTGTTGTAATTGCCTTCTGGGACCCTGAGCCTTCCAGAGGTGTATTGCATCTTGCCTTCTTCTCCAGAAGCTCAATTTCGGTGCTTGGATTGATGCCGGGCGGCTGTCAAACACTTCTGGATGAGTGTTGGGTTACCCGAGCAAGAGGAGAGGCCATCAAACGCCGAGGAATACCAACGCGACAGCAATCCACCACACGATCATCAACCTGAGCAAGCTAGACGTCTGTCTAGAGTCCTGAGTCGGTTTCCTCAGGATGGGACATGGGTTTTTTTTATTAGTTTTAACCACAATCAATTATGTATTTCTTTTACAAACTAAAAATACATATTACATCCCCATTGAGCCAACACCAACTCCCGGGCAGGGCCTGACTCCTTGTAAAAGTATAAATGAATATTAGCCAAATTATACATTTACCAAATATGACAGACCCTCAATTTTCTCAACAGGACTCACGGGTTATGTAGGTGGCTTTTTAAGTGGTTATGAGATGAATTAACTTCATCAGCAGAAGTTATTTCATAGAATATTTTTGTTCTTTCCAACTACTTCCTTATTATGGTCAACAACTCTAAACGCATTCCTTTTAAGCAATTCCAGCATAATTAGAACCTTACTAGTCCACACCATAGGGGATGAAATGCAAGGACTATCTTGTAGTTATCTAACTAAGCCATGTCAGAAGGATTTTAACGAGGAGTCACATAGGAAGCAATATGGTGGCCTACTACACTCAAAATGGGCTAAACTCCTTGAAATAGCCACTTCCTGGAAAAATGACAGATTACCTTGATATATGCAGTATGCCACGGTAACTATGCAGTCTGAAATGATCCCCAAAGAAGCTTTCCTAAGTACCATATTGCTTCTCTTCAAATCATTAAATCGCTCAGTTGGTTCATATTTGACCACCTGAGCTTTGAACCTCATTGTTTACATGATGACTTTTTCTCAACAGTATTCTAAAATAAGGCTAATGGAGATAGCAAGTAAGTGAAACCCCTCATATATTTTTGATGGGGCAAAGAAAAAAGCCACAAGGGAATGTTAATTTGCAGGAAATAGAAGCACAATCATTACCACATGTCTCATAATTTCATTTAATTTGAATTAATTAAGTTTCAATCTAATGGTTGCAGCTGGCTGGTTCAATTGGCAGGGAAAAATACCTATTTATTGTTCCTTAGTTTCAAGTTACCTAGGTGTGGAGGACTTTGATCCAAAAACGAAATGATTTTCCTGTTCTGACCCCCATCTTTGAGTCAAGTGCATGAAATTGACAAAAATACTAAATTCACTCGCTGCCATCTGCATTGGCCCCTAATATAAGTGAGGGGAGCATTGTTAGGTTTGACCCAATGGCAAGGATCCTCATTGAAGTCAAGGGTCTTGTGTAGCAGTATAACACTTGTGAATATTCATATGGATTATTGTCTGGCCCCATTGCTGAGGCAACGATGTTGCCTCTGTTTTCACCCAGACATCAGAGCTGCAATCAACTATGTCCACTCTACCAACTTGTAAATGACCATTGTGAGTAGGCATTGTTGTGAGGCTTAGATGGTTAGGTATTCCTTCATGGTAAAGGAGATAAGGATAGCATGAAGTTATAAATTATGGCTGATTATATTTGACATATCAGAATAACTTTGTATAGGTTAGGGAGGAAAGATCTGCCATAGGAAGTGAGCTAGAGACGTACAAATCTTCCAACATCAGCCCACACTGGTGGTCATCAGAGACCAAATCTAACTTCAGCATGTTTGGTATCACATAAGATATTACGATAACTTCTCTAGACAGAGCTTTTTCCATCCCAGGCTGAAAAACAGGGTACAGGCAAACGAGGATTGAAAATGCCAAATGTAGTTTGAAAAAGATGATTCTGATCAAGGCAACACTAAGTTAAGTCCATTTCAGTTTACTAGTTTATTTTTTATTGGTAGATTTATATTTTTATTAGTAGCATCTGTGGGGATTCTAATAGGATAAGTAAATTCCAAATAGTCACTAAAATTGAGTAAAATAAGTGGAGCTCACAAATAAACCCCACAAAAATTCAAAATGGCTGCATGGTAACTGTACATGAAACTACCTGCTGTTTTCTTGAAATTCGTCTTAATTCATCCCAGAAATTTGAATTTGTGCCAATGGTGAGTTCATTGAGCATGGCAAAGTAATTTTCTTTGATTTTATAAAATTTTTCTGATTTTTCCCAAATTAATGTGTTCTGTGTAAGTGAATCCTCTCCACATTTCCTTGCAATTCTTAATGTATTCAGCTGAAATAGCCACATTTGTAGTTACAATATGTGGATGACTAATGCATTCCAGGATTTACTGATGCTCATTTCACCCCATGGCATGTTAAAAGAATTTAACAAGTTTAAATATCATTAATGCAGGTAAATAGAAATATAAGACCTAAATTCAAAAATGATTTTCCCTTAGTTATTCTAGAATTGTGGGGTAATGCTTTCATTCTGCAATTTTTAAAGAAAGAGCACTTCTTGTTGCCCTTGAAAATGAGATAACAGGGAAATCTGTAAAGTAGTACCAGATCTTACTGATTGCTTGAAGCGAGGGTTTGGAATAAGTCTAGGACTCATGACACTGGTAAATGCAGATTAAATTATGACAAATAGCTGGTGTATCCTTTGTTATTCTGGGATTAAGGCAAAATGCTTTCATTTAAATTTTTTTACAGAAATGCCTTCTCTTGCTGCCCTATAAAAATTAATGAGCTGAATTATATGGAAACTGTTGTGTATTACAAAACAAAACTGATAAATTAAAGTGAGTTATATCATCTAGGAATCACGATACAAAAAACACTGAGAATCATAATTGGTGTTTCCTTGGTTACTCTGGGATCCTGGCTGAATGCTGGGTTTCCAAATGCCCTGTGATCAATAGTTGTAGAAAGGTATTACGTATTTATCATAAAGTTTTCAGGGTATGTATTGGTAGACTTGATTTGATCAAAGCTTATCGGCCATTACCTAAAGTAAGATCATTTCTGCAAGTCAAGGACCAGCTAGGAGGTCATTTATGACATGCTTTCCCTGGAATGCACTTATTTCATCACACATTTTTTTGATCATTCACCTCAGATCACTTATTCCTTATTGTATGGCCAACATGTGGGAAGACTCATGACAGGATTTCCTGACAGCACAAGAACTTTAAATGCCACTGAGAAATGTTCAGAGAAATGACTGAAATGGCTATTACTGATGTTTTACGCTAAAGTCACTTTAAGTTTCTACCAGTCTCATCCTGAACCATTGTATTAGATTTCTTTCACTGCCGATGATATTAGAGCCTGTAATTATCCAAATGGGTTTCACAACCCGAGTAGCAATTGATATCCATAAAATATCCGTAGAAGGTTACCAATATCCATAAAGTGTTATATCTAAAAGTAATATTGAGGGGATATTGTAGTGATATTAATGTACCGAAAATATATTAATATTGAAATTCAAAATTATTTTAAAAATTTATTTTAAACTACAATATTAAAATATCTCTTTGTAAGAGGCATTTGATATATTTTGAAAATATTCTATAGTTACTTGTTTATTCACATTGCTGCTTGTAAAATGATTTAGGAAAAAAATACTTAGATGGTTTAACTTTGGGTGTTGAGATCCAGTAGAAAATAAATATATTTATGATTACATAAATGTATCAAAATACTAGAATTTATTTTTCTATTGCGACAGAATGAGACTGAATTTTTTTTCCAATTTGAGCAATGAAATGAATCATTTAAAATTTACCATGCCAGTTTTTAATGGCTTTTTCAATGAAATTGATTTCATTCTCTCATTGGGTTCATTACTTTCTTCAGGTAATCAGTGAATTAGCAATCAGGATTCAACCATACTAATTGTGCATTTAATTGCTTTAGGTACTTATAATGTTTCCAATCAAATTCTTTAGAATGGAGTGTGAAATACATTGTCATTCACCAACTTGAAAATGTATTTCACTCTCATTGTAAAGAATTAGTCTGGAAGAATTAGCTACAGCTATTTCATGCGCAATTAGTATGGTTGAGTCCTGATTGTAAATTCACCTAAGAGAAGGAGGGGCACCCCTTCCTAGTTAATGTCCAAGATAGATTTTATATAGATGGCAACTTTGGATATTGTTTGGATATCCATACTATATTATTAGATGAAAATTAGATATTTGGTAATATCCATGTTGGATATTATATGGATGGCATTTGGCGGCAACTTCGGATATTGTGTGGATATCTACAGAATATTCTTGGATGAAAATTGGACACTGTTTAGACATAATAATTGGATGTTATAGATATCATGAGGATATTGCATGGATACCAATTGCTACTAGGGTAATGTGACAAATATATTGTCATGCATCAACAATTAGCATCAAAATTGGTTATAGTATTGCTCTCTAAAATCCCCCTGATAAGCTGTTTATAATTCTCATTGAGTTATGGACATAGCCAGAAGGAGGCAGGTGAAAGAAAGGGGGGCACAGCTGCCTCACCCTCCCAGCCTATCTGCCCCTGCCACCGCAATCTTGCCCCGGTCAATCATTATAGCATATGGACGATATGGACGTAACAAAATTGTATACAGGCAGGTGATAAATGAATCATATAACAGACAAGATTTAGATGAAAATAAACAAAATGCCTACACAAAATTTTACCCCATTTTATTATACACCATGTTAGAAGATGCTGACAATTTGTTTCTATGAGATGAAAAGTAAAAATACCCTCAAGTGAGCAATTGTATAGTATGATTTGTACATTTGTTACTCAGAAAAATGAAAAATGGCTTAATTTAGCAATGAACAACTATTTTAAAATTCTTAAAATTTGATCTTGTAAGTATGTTGCACTGCAGAACTTCTTGCACTTAACAAAATGTACCCAGGCTGAGGTCATTAGGTGCAATAAGTTAGCTCAACTGCAAATTGTTTATCAATAAATGCCTGTCTCATTAAATTCCACATCCAGTGGGAGGATAAATTTGTAATTTGTAAAACGGTTTTCAAAAATAGAAAAGGTGTTCCACAAGTCTTTCATTAAAAATTTTTCATTAATTTTCCAGGATTGCCAATAAAAATTATAATAAAAATGGAATTGGTTTTATGATGCATGCAACTAAATGTATATCTGCAAGTAGTATGAAATTGAGGGCTTTCAGAATTTTTTGGACATATAAGATTGCATATTTGTCAATAATTCGATGAGATACTTCAGATTTAAAAAGAAACATCAAAATTCATGGAGTATTAACCAAGAAAATGATGTTTCAGCAAAACTCAGTTGATTTGGAGTTGTCAGATAAGTTTTTGTCATGGGTGGCTCACTCCCCCACCACTCTGCTCCACCATCAAATTGTGACTCAACATGTGAGTCTGGTTCGAGGATGGACTTCCCACATTTGCTCTGGTTTCTTTTTTAATTCAATCAATTTGGAATTCTTAACATCCTCTCTTCAACCTTTTATCTTAAAAATGCCATCAGTCTATTTAGCTAAATCTGGCCTTCATACGGTTCACCTATCATCTTCCTGTTTACAATTTTGTCAGAATCATGGCTTTTCACAAGCTATAACAGTTGGCCTAAATAGACTGCTGTTGCTTGAGATGTGAGAGTAGAGGAGGATGGAGGAGGTGTGCTGGATGGAAGGAAAGACAAGTCAGGAAGTGCTTGGTATAGTGGGAGAGGATAGGAAACTTTTGTATGAGATCTGGGATAGGAAGGGTAGGTGGCTTGCAGAGGTAATGAGGGGCAATGGTATTCTGAAGGCTGTGATAGATGGAAGGATGTTGGACAAGCAGGGAATCAGAAAAAACAATAGATTTTATGAATGAGATGAAGAAGAGTAGGACATATGCAGCAATGAAGAAAAAAGTGCTGGAGGTAATAAGACCCTGCAAGTGTTTTTTTGCCAGGGAATTCTCCATGATTTTGGATTTTCGACTCTGGGAGCCACATAGAAGAAATCACCAAAAATAGTATTCAAACAGACTCGAGAGGAAATTTTTTTATCGTCCTTTTTCCAGAGGTATATTTTGTGAGAGTGAAAATATATTAATGCTCTAAATTACTTCCTTTGAGGAGAGTGGCTTCTTTTCAGAAAGCCAGACAAAGCCAGCCACTCCAGCAAGTTCATACATCTGCCCTACTGATCCTGAGGATTTCCTTCTTAATGATAAGGCGGTACTTTCTTCCTGCCAGTGCACCACATGACAGTTTGCTGAGGAAAGCCATGGACATCCTCCTTGCATTACATAGTCATAGAAACTGAATGACACTAACATACTTGAGAATTTCAGGATTCAGAGATAAAGGATGCAACTAGGACTCAAACTATAGTTGAATTTTGCATCTTTTCTCATAGCAAAGTACCATTCCTGTGAAAATTTTTTAGGTGATTTTGCAAATTGTTTTCAAAGAATGGGGTTAAAAATTAACTGAATGTGCAAACAAATAAGCCCTAGATAAATCTTTCATGCATCAAACTGTGATAACAATTTTTTTATGCATTAACATGCACAATGGCAAAATATATTAGTAGTACAGAGTAATATTTTAGACTTTTCCAGTTGCGCCTGAACCTTGACCTTGTAAGACCTCAACAGAGGAGCCCCACAGTTGTTACTAGTGATGAGATAATGCTCGCTCATGTACATTCTTTTGAAATGCTCAAGTTATGCCTACCTCCCACGAGGAACAAAGGACCATTTCCTTATTCACTCGCACCACCGTGGTTTTCCTGGCAGCAAGACTCCGAAAGGGTGGTGGTTCCTTTCCTTGGTCCACTCGGATACCCTTCGTGATCCAAAGAGAGTACATTGCAACACGTTTTCCTTGTTCATCACGGGACAATAAGATTGTTGTCAAGGTTGAGCAAAGACAATTAGTCTGTATGGGTCACTCGTTGGCGAGGCCCAGGATCGATCCAATAGCTGTGGTTCCATCGTCCCAGAATGATGAAAACAAATCGAGAATACAGAGAGTCTAATAGGAAACAATGGAGAGGCAGAGAATTCTGCGTATTCTTCTCCCTAGAGACGAATGTTGACCGCTGTCGATCCGCCGCCGTTCACAGAGCGTCGCCAGCAAGGAACGGCTCCCTCTCCCCGGGCAGCTACCTCGTAGAGACGGCGAACGTGATGTCACTGCGTGAAGCCCGGGTTGCGATTTCACTGATTTTAATCACTAATATCTGAGCTCGTAGGCCACGAGGGAACATAAGATTTCACAATTTCATTTTTTCACTCTTACCTACGAATCTGCCGGGTATGAATCAAATCAGGGCATAACATTTTGTAAATGTTTCTTGTTAGTGGTTTATCACAGGTCTTATACATGACAATGTTATATTGTTGAGCCACTCCCCCAATTAGGTCATCTGTTTTGAAATAATCCATTGTTCTGAATAATCCATCCAACTGTTTTTTTTCTATGGTCTCATTAAATATGGACAATGCCAAGAGTAAATGTGGGTTTATTTATAGTGAAGCCATGGATTTTAGGGATAGAGACAGGAAAACAATTCTGGTCAAGGCGGATGATTTTTTCTCTGTGGAAATTTGCACATTCTGCGGAAATTTTGTCCAGTCACTGCTACCCTATTTGGTCTTACTTCCTTTTGCGGTGAACTAAGTAAATATTTAACATATCAAAATTCTACCTTCAAGAGTTTCATTGCGATTACACACATAAGATACTTTAAAATAAGAAGTGGTTGTCGTCTACTTCATTTCAGCCACCAATGGTTCTCTCCCAACAGCAATAATTACAAGAGGTGACATTGGCTTGACCTTTGCTTTCAATCAACATCAGGCACATAGATCACCCAAAGTACCATTTATGCCATAATTCACTCATCCACTATTTCCCCACAAAAACAGATGGCTTACTTCAAAGTCATTTATTTTACAACTGAAGTCATAATATCAATAGCATTTTAAAAATCACATGAATATCTGGTATAGGAAAAATATGTTAAATATATAACGAAGAGGAAAAACTTTCATTTTAAAAACTCTTCGCAATAGCAATTAAATTTCAAAACTTCAGCAAAAACAACCATTTACACATTGTATGATTAAAAATTTTCACTTGCTATGTCTTTACTTGTATACGATTTTATAAAATGTCTACCAAACAGAAAATCACAATTATTAACAGCAACAAACACAGCACAGCAATATAAAGAAATTAAACCAGTTACACCTGGTTGGAGAAAGGACTTCAGACAATTAATGACATAAATATGTTTAAAGCTCCAAATGATGGTAGTCAAAGAAAATTTGTAATACTATGAGTTTCCAATTCATAAAGCTAAAATAAATATCAGTTTGGATTATTACACATCCTAAAATAATTGATGGCATAAGGTTTGCATACAATACTTTTCTTTCACTGCAAATTCAATATTATGAAAATGAAATAATACAACTCATTTCCAAGAAGGCATCCAAATATCTTTATACAAGCAGAGTACCTTCAACATTCATCATTTTTTCTTCAAAGACCACAGAGGGTCTAGCTGACTGAGAGGATCACCAGGGTTTCCCTTTTCTGTTACAAGAGATGTACCATCTCCAGTGTTTGAAGTGCTAAAACTATCTCGTGTAAAATGCGATTTTTGCTTTTGGGTAAATCCTTTCCCCATTTTCACAGGGGCATTACCTGATTCGAGGGGAAAAAGATTTTTGAGTGAACCAAATGATTCTGATTTCATGGAAGAATTGACAGTGGAGCCTACGTCTTGCTCTTCTGATGCCACATTGTTGGATGAAGACTTACTGTCTACTTTACCACAAGTAAGCAAGGTCTGCTGTTCCTCAGAAGCTTGAGTCTCTCCGCTTTGAGTGCTGATAGGAAGAGTTTCACTGTCCGCAGGAGAAGCTGTAAAAGATGTTAATTTAAAATTAGAGACCAAAAATAATAAAAATTAATACAAACTGAACAACCTAAGTAACAATTTGATTCCCAACCACCAAAGCCAAGAAAAGCTATTTTATAAAATATGTTTGAGACATAAAATAAGAATTTTATTACTCTATTTGTAGCTAATACTGAAGTGTAGGTAACTACCTAACCCCATTTTTTCCATTCCAGACTGTAACTGGCTCAGGCTAGCTGAATTTGAGAGCAAAAAGTCTTGAGATGGATGCCTGGCATGAGATGATGAAGACTTGGAAGCAGTGATACTTCCTTTTGCAGCTTCCTCAAAAGTTGACCGGCTAGTAAGAATACCCCCTATAAGTATAAATAATTTTCATTTTAAAAGTAATATTTTAGACTTTGTAAGAGAAACCTTACAATAATAAGGAAAGATCAAGCGATAAAACTAAGTGAAAACACACAACATGACAACAAATAAACAATGGAAAGAGGCCAGGGAAGGACAAAAAGAGCACAATGAATAGAATTGCATGATATACATTAAACCTGGTTTTAATGTACCTCAGAATACCATGGTTTCAGATATAACGAGGGTCTAAGCTAATCCCCCAAGTTTGTTTGTCTCTTTTATTGACTTTGAATCAAAACTTATCCAGCTTTTCCCTACTTAAAAGGATCAAATTTATGATGATCAAGTAACACCAGATGCATTTCTGCTAGACAGAAATGTTATAATCACTGTGTTCAGGTTTCCCTTATCAACCACAGAATTGTCTACCGTGGCCCTTGATTATCCGTGCCTACAATTTGAGCACAGCAAAACTTCGCCAAGTATGGCTTCTTTGCTCATAGATTCAAACTGATGCAGTACTTTGCAGCACACAAATTACAGTGCTAAACTTTACCAACCGTGGAACATGATTAAATTTTCTGCGGTTACCTACGGGTGCTATAACCACAATTTTTCTTACAATATCAAACTGTATCTAGCCTAACTTAGCAATGCTAACTTACTATCATACTTTACCATCAGATTAAAATGATTTTAAGTTAATCAGTTTTTACTTCTTTTATTATATTATTATTGCATTTAATCAATTTTATGTTAGCAATTAGGTACCACATGATTTTAAGTTACTGTCTACTTTTTTCACCATTTTTCAACCAGTGCTGCATTTCTTAACACTGTTAACTGAATTGTTTGTCGATCACACTTGATGCTGGAGCTAAGTATTTCAGCAAAACATTCCCTCTCTGTGAAATTCACAACTACAAATGAGTTAAATATTGATCATCTTTACATCCCAAAACTCACAATATGAAGGCTTTACCGATTCCTGTAAGTAATTTACATTGCATTCTCGTTAATAAAAAAGCATCCAAATGCCTCCATTACCCTTCATCCAATAAAATTGACAGCTATAAATGCAGCTAATCATAAAACAATTCCAAAGCTGGCTGGGAAAGTGAATAATATCTAACAAAGCCGAGCTGGTCGTAGCTGTCCGCATGATTACATCATGTTAATTTTCACTTTTCATTACTTTGAAAAAAAATATAGTAAATTTTACTTTATAAGAGCATCCAATTTATTGTTGTTGCCGCAAGTAACTAATTGCATGTTTTGCCATCATGACGGCATACCTTTAATATTTTTATGAGCAGCACAAAATGGTTGCACTGGGATTTCTATTCTGCTAACACTGTTAGGAGCAGTTCTTTAACCTGCATGTTAATACTTTGTACATACATGGAAAAAGTTAGATATGAGATAAGACTCAAAGAGTTTTTAATTGTTGAAGGAATGTTAGTGAATCTGCCCTTCCAGGTAAATGTCATCCTTTTAGTTGACATTCTCAATTGAGGTAAATGGATGGAATATTCTCCTTAGTGTTGCATTAATTCTGTAGAAGCTAACAATTGTTACCTCAAAGCATATATGAACCACTATTTCATTTGAAGTTGGGGATGCTTTTTTCCCTATACTGTTATATTTTTTGTTTTGGGAACAATTGTAGCTTTTGAAGGAAATTAGACCTTCCTCTATGAGGTTCCTTTGTTTCACCTCCATAATTCCAGTCTGTTTAACATCAATATGAAGACGAATACTGCAATACTTTACCCGAATCTTATCAATAGCATGTGTTGATAATATTTCCAGGTTAATAATTAAATAGGTAGGTAACCACCATTAATCTTTGTCTACACAACTTTATTCTAAGGTAATATTGATAATGGTGATCAGTCTCGTAATAATTTTTTAAATATAATGAGCAATTAGGTCAAAAGCTTATGATTACTTTTGATGACGCAAAATTTGCTTCGGACAATATAGTGATGTCCAAGTTTCCCAGTGAGCTATTCACACTAAATAATATATACTTCCCTACACTAATTTAGCTTTCCCCTTTGCTTACATCTAAATAATTTACCTCCTAACAATAAGTGGAACTGATATATAGCCAAATATGGTTGTATTTGTGAGGTAACAAGAAAATCTTCATTCTGAATGGTTATGCATGATGACTCGCAGAAAAAAAAT
The DNA here is from genome assembly GCA_963169105.1 of Ceriagrion tenellum. Taxonomy (NCBI): domain Eukaryota; kingdom Metazoa; phylum Arthropoda; class Insecta; order Odonata; family Coenagrionidae; genus Ceriagrion; species Ceriagrion tenellum. The sequence goes on along the minus strand of OY720635.1, from coordinate 143,467,793 downwards.
TAAATTCCAACACAGGAGGCATAACGAAAACAATCATGGTAAAGCTAGTAGAAGCACATTATGACCACAACATGGCTCGCAAGATGGTGATAATGTTGTGAATAAGAATTTAGATATACAATTGAAACATATGAGAGAAAAAGCAACAATAACATGCTACTTTGGTATACACCTGATCATAAACCTAGTGATATTGTGGTGAATCATACCTTTAAATTAAAATATATATCAGAAATCATTCAGGATTATACAGTTGAGTTTATAAATGTTTAATTGTCTCTCAACTGGTGTAAAACACTGAGTTGCATCAAATTACATAACATTGACAAATATTCTTTGAAAATTGCATCTGCAGATGCAATTTTGATAATAGGTACAGATAAGATGGGTACAGATAGCTGTACCAGAAGGCCTTCATAAGCTGACACTCCAATTTGTACCAACTTTGAATGCTCAACTGCACTATTATAATGGGTGATTTATAATGTATTTGCCATTTTATGACTCGCATCAGTTAGCTTGGGGTCTGCATGTTTAGTTGGATCAACAACACATTCCCTGATGCTGCCTATTATTTAACTGAAGGTAGTTTTTGTTTGTCATCTGGAGGTGGTGGTACTTGGGAGTCAAGACCTTCAATTGATGGCTGGAATTTGAAGAGTCATATGGAATTGTTTTTTGTGACAATGGCCTCATGCTTAGATAATAAATTAATGGAGTGTGTGTTTGCACAATTTTGGAAGTTATGGAAAGTTGCAAAGATATGGAAAGATGAAGCAGATTAAAAAGGTTTGAAATATAAAATGCCTGCATCCAGTTATGGTCCCTATGACAATAATAATCTTAATGTTTTCATACCTATATGAAAAAATTGGACGGTAAACCCAAAAGTAAAAAATAAAATAGGAGACGTTGAAGCCATATTTTCATCTAAATGAAAGGAATGTGAAAATTGCCACAGGTTTTCACTTGTAGCTTCAATGACATGGCTATCAATTGAAACTATGATGCGATTTCCACTTCCTCCTTAAATTAGCACCATTGCCCATAACACAGGTGTACCTCAGTCCCCAAACACCCTCATTATAACTGAATTTTACTTGTAATGAGGTCAGGATTCGATTGAATCTTATAAAATCCATGAGTTAGAAATTTGAGCAAATCCTTCCAAAAAAGATTCAATTGAATTCAAATCCGGATGTGCTGGTCGCATATGCATTACGTCACTGTAAACTCTTCGTCATAAGCCATAAATTTGTTCCAAATCTTACCAAGGAATTTACCATTTCGATGCTATAAGTGGTTATTTGGGTGAACATTCAGAACATCTTAAAATATAAATTTCAACAGAGATTTCTACTGCAGACAGAGATTGCTATTAGATGCATCATGTTTCATTTAAAAATTGCCCCACGGCACATCTCACCACTGGGCTGGTGTGTGGTGTCGAAGCTACTGGGCTCTTGAAAAACTGCTCAAGTCATGAATGCTATCAAGGAGCACAAAGATAAAAATATACCATACTATAATCCTACCTGTTTTACTGTATGGAGCTGAGACATGGGCCCTGAGTAAACACATGGAAAAGAAGCTGATAGTGTTCGAAAATAGAGTGCTTAAGAAAGTATGAGGCCCAATAAACGACAATGGAGTGTAGAGTATAAGACAAAATAGAGAACTAAGAATGCTGTATAAGATCCCAGATGTAGTGGCTCTAATAAAAAGTAGAAGACTAAGGTAGGCAGAGCACGTGTGGAGGAGCCAAGAGTCGCTTATAAAAGCAGCGTGTGAGGGGCAGCCGCATGGACGACGTCCACGTGGGAGATCAAGGTTGAGATGGCAAGACCAGCTTAGGAAGGACCTAGCAAGAATGGGGAGGACACCACAGGAAGTGGAGATCAGAGAAGAATGGAGGCATATTGTTGACGAGGTCAAAAACCTGAAGGTTTGAATTGCCAAGGAGGTAAGGTAACAATCTTTGTTTATTCCCCATTGAGAAAGAATTATACTGAATTGTGAAACAAATTTCTGTTCAGTTTTATTGTTTTTTTTAAAGCTAAATAATTAGAGTCCAGAATAAAGGAAAACTTACAGCGCTCTTGGGTTCATAAAGTTACAAGAAAATGTAGTAAAGGATTTGAAAGTTTTTTGTTAATGTTATCATTTATATAAGTATTGGTAATGATAATAGACTAGGAAATATAACTAAGGGAAAGCAGGATTTGGATTTGAGATTTGGTATTTGAGAATTGATAAAAATAAGAGATTCAAATTCGGGATTTGGATTTGATAAATTTTGATTTTGATCCATCGCTATATTTTACTGTATTTTTAACAATACTTGAAAAAATGCAGATGAGCGTTGCTTCCATAAAAGATATCAAGAAGGAAAGATCAAACAACTTACATGTACATACTTGGAATAAATTTAGAAACATCAAATATAAATTATTGCATTTCAGTTCAGCCCCTACATTCCTAAACCAATATTATCATATCAATTAAAATATCATAATTTCTGGTGTGCCAAAATGATTAGCTGAAGATAATTAACTGGTTCGAGAAAGCATTTTTAGATAGCATTTGTCACTTACATGGCTGTAATTGCTTTTATTATGCACCATGCACACAGTCAAACCTTCCATTGAACTGTGACATACACAGACTTAAAAACTGAACATATCTTTTTTATAGCACCACATTTTTCATCTTTTCATCATCTATTCATGTCATATCTTTCATTCCAGGGGGAAAATTCAACCAAGTGCGAAACTGACAACTAGCCCTCGAAGTATCAGAAGTGACTAGTGCCTGAACAGAAGCAAAATGACTCCTTGGGGAAATTATAAGATTAATCACAGCATACTTGATCAACTTACTCTAAGTATTAGTAAACACACAACTTTGGAAGGTAATAACAAATATGAACGTAATAATGAAAACTATTTCAAAGGCTATCAGGTGGTATGTTTAGTTTCACAAGACTTACTGACGGAATTCATTGATACATGCAAATCATTTATTCATGCTTAAATTCTCTCCTTAAGTACAAATTTCAATGAGACTAAGGCATACTGGAAAAAAAAAATCCTGCGCTAAATTCAGCATGACTGCATGTATAACTCTTGATTTAGGAATGAGTTTCATTCTTTCAAAAGTGTTAAAAAAATCCAAACATTATAAATCCAAAATAGAATAACCATAATGAGTACACCAAAATTTTTCTTGAACCACAGCAGAAGGAATTCCCTTAGTTGAAAGTCAAAGACTGGCAGGCTTCCTCATTAAAGTAAGATATCAAAGGATGCTTTAAATTTCAACATGTCACTGAGGAAGGCAGGTATTATGATCAATTGTGCCAAACTAGATGTCACAGGCACGACGAGCACAAACACAGACATGCAGAGAGAAAGAAACTCATGAAAATTTCTGATTTTTGACAACCATCTTCCTCAGATAGACATATTTATGAGCCCAGCCTTACAGCCAACTGCCGTAGAGTATGTAAATTGTTTTTACCATAACAAGTGAGAAAAGTCAATTGAGGTAAAAAAAGATACTCTCCATAAATGCCTTTTCCCTTGATAGCCATTCATGAGTTCATTAAGTTCCCAAAGCTTCTTCCCAAAAGTGTGTAATTTTGACACACAAACTACGTCAAGGTAAAGCACTATATTAACCCTTATCCGGGCAAGATGGGTCCAACTATTGCCTTTATTTCAGGTTATGACATGAGAACAAACTATTCCTCCGCTGTGAACTTCTATGACTTTGTTCATGCGAAAAAATGGCATAAGAAATATAAAATTTTTTTTTAAAAATATTGCTTCATTGTTTACGGTAAATTTAAACTTTCCCTACCGTAACCGGGCAAACTGAGTCCCAAGGACCCTTCACGTACGCGATCAGTTGCACATCATTAGAAGGTTAATATAAATAGTAAAATGTTGCCATTTTACAAGCATCATTTTGGAATATTCAAATATACATCTACATAACCCCTTGTGAGCTAATGCAATTGTGTATGGCAGGAGGTGAGTGTTCACCAGCATGCAAAATGCTGCACTTGGATGCAGACGTGCACATACATGCAGTTTGTGTGAGCTTCAATCAAGCAGTTTATTTTAGCTATCAAGGCTGGAAAATATACTTAGTGTACATTAAATAACTAGATTCTGTACGCAGAATGTTATTCTAGGTAATATGGGTGGTAAGATCGGGGCAGATACCAGGGGAAGGTGAAAAGGGAATATAGAGCAGGGTGGACACTGGACAGTCAACGATGCATTAGGGCTGGAAAATCCTGGAAGGAGAGTGAGGTGGGTGAGGAATGAACAATACGGAACAAACATCATTATCTGCATCCATAAACGAAGGGTGGGGACGGTTGTTTCATTCTTTCGCTTATTTCTAATGTCCGGCGGTGGTCGCCGAAGGGCATATGCTAAGAGAACTTTTCCCTCAGTCGGGTTGAGTCACCGGGAAACCCGTAGAGAATGGTCACTGAAAACAAGCCAGGTGTTTCCTAAAAACTCATTGACCCTCGGCATTTCTTTGCAGCGTCCACCCAAGGACATTAGGGATCAAGGAAAGTATATCTCCTGCCACCCAGAAAGCATGAAGATATTGACGCTTTGAATTTGAACGTTCCTGTTCATTATCACCCGCCTAAAAATCCTCCATCAGTATTTTCCAACCCTAACGCACTGATGACTGTCCATCCTTCCCTGTTTTCTCCTTTTCCTGCACCCCCCTGCCCATCTTACCACCCCCATCACCTCTACATCCCTCCCCTCCATCCTCCTCCTCCATATAAACTATGGCATACATGACAACAAGAGTAGAGTGCTGGCAAAGTGTTACTGAGCAATGTACGTGAAGGCATATAAGCTGTTGCACATAACTGATTCCGAAAATAATGATTTCTATACGGAACTACCGCCTCAATGTGTTATTCTCATTGTGTAAAAGTAACACGGCCATCGGAGTGACGGCAGATATTTACAAGTTTCCTTCATGAACCTGAAGACATCATATGCACAGGTAAGTTCCAATGGTCGAAAGTACTAAGGAAGTAATTCGTAGTTTTAGAGAAGTTCTATGAACTAAAATATTTTTTTTATTTCTTAGATCATGGCTAGACAAAAGGTTTTATCTCAAGATGACACACAAAAACTGCTGAATGTCGGAGAAACGAGTGACGATGATTTGGATTACCAGCCAATCGAAGAGGAGAATTCCAATGAAGATGACAATGAAAGTGCTGCATCTGAAGTGAGTGATTATGATTCTGAAAATTTCTTGGACACTGAAGCCACGGCAGAATCTGAAAGACCGGTTTCATTTCTCGGTAAGGATGGCACTGTATGGAATTCTCAGCCATTTCCAGTGGGGCGAGCTAGAGCTCACAACATAATAAAGGGCCAAACACACAAAATAGTCTTACCACCAGGGAAAATTTTAGTGAGCCCGATAGACGCTTTTTCACTCTTTGTTGATGATTTATTGGTGGCAGACATTGTCAAGTTCACAAATATGGAAGCTGAACGGTTACATTCATCAAAAAAGTTAAAAAGTATGCGGAAACCTAGTGATTGTATTGAAATCAGAGCATTTTTTGGCTTGCTTCTTACAGCAGGCCACCTGCGATCAAACCATACAAACTATGATGTTCTCTGGAGTCAATTGTATGGACCACCTATATTTAGGGCTACCATGGGACTAAAAAGATTCAAATTCTTGCTAGCATTTATCCGCTTTGAAGACAAAGCAACGCGATCAGTACGGCGTCAGAAAGATAAATTCGCCCCAATTCGAGAAGTCTGAGAAAGGCTAAATTCAAATTTTAAAAAATATTACCTGCCAGGATCAAATATCACTGTAGATGAGCAGCTCATTCCTTACCAAGGTAAATGTCCATTTAAACAATACATGCCTCAAAGCCACATAAGTATGGCATGAAAGTTTGGTGGGCCTGTGACTCAGAAATGTTTTACCCTCTAAACTCCATGCCTTATCTGGGAAAAGAGGGAGGGGAAAGAGCATTGCCTGGTTTGGGTCGAAGTGTTGTACAGCACCTAACTGAGCCATACCAAAAGACGAACAGAAATGAAACGTGTGACAATTAGTTCACTGATATGGAGCTCGCACAGATCCTTCTGAGTAATGGCCTCACTCTTGGTGGAACTATAAGAAAAAATAAACGATTTATTCCAGGCAATTTTCAAGCCAATAAAAATCGTGAAGTTGGTTCTTCATTGTTTGGTTTCACCGAAAATAGTACGTTAGTATCATATGTACCCAAGATGAGAAGGTCGGTAGTTCTTCTATCAACCATGCACCATACTAATAAAATTATGGAGGACATCAATCCTAAACCTGCAATTATCAGTCACTACAACTGCACCAAAGGTGGAGTCGATTCCCTTGACCAGTTGGTACATGCGCACATGTGTAAAAGGCGCACAAATCGTTGGCCTTTTGCGTTCTTCATGAATGGCTTGGATGTGAGTGGAGTAGCAGCGTATGTGGTGTGGATGAATACTCATCCAAATTGGAATGTTGATAAACATTATTCAAGGAGATTATTTATTCAAAGTGTATCCGAGAGCCTGGTTCAGGTCCACATTGAAAGACAATCCAACTTAGGTTTGTCTAGGAACATTATTATGGCTAAGGACATTTTTGATGGACGAATTTCTGAGTCAACACACTCATCAAGTTCTAATAAAACAAAAAAGAGATGTTATATATGCCCATATTCAAAACATCATAAACAAAAACAAATATGTAACAATTGTGAACAATCGGTGTGCAATGAACATATTGACGTTAAACGTGTGTGTAAAAAGTGCAAAAAGTTTTGATGGGTAGCCTACTCTGGGCTTGTTGATGAAATTTTTGTTTTTTTCCCTAATAATAAGTTTTGATGTTGTTACAGTGACTCGTACGACAAGTAAATATTAATACATTGTATCTCTTATGTTAATTGATTCTGAATTTAAATTATTTCCACCAGAGATCATTTGTAAGAAAATGAATTATTATTATTTCAGATTACAAATTTTTGTAACTAATTGACATGTAAATTTTTCATTTATGACCATTAAAAATTATTTTTAAAACATTGATTTGTATAAATTGGCATTATTTGACAAAACCTAATGATATTTCTGCTGGCAGGTTACCCCACTTGAGCAAAAAGAAAAAATGAACAAGGAGGGTCCCATGGGCCCAGCTTGCCCGGTTCCGTTAGAGATTTGAGGTGCCCGGATAAGGGTTAAAGTATCTCGGCCTCAGGGTCACTTATTCCAGAAATTCTGAAAACCTAACAATAGCATCTTTCAAGTGCATCTTTTAAACTGAGATGAGAAAATGTTGAGTTTTCAGGCCAGTATAATGGTAACTCAGCCTTAAAGAAGGAGATTTTAACAGGTGCTCTCACAGAGATTGCTTATACTACAGTAGAAAAACACCAATTGGAATGAGAAAGCATACACATACTTTTAATTTAATCTATTTATTAGGATCAAAAAGTTTAGCAATCTAGCCATTTGTTTAAGCTATTAACAAATTACTGATGTAATTGAAGTCAACATGCAGGAGTTCCATACATATGGCACTGATGGGTTCTTAAATCAAGGTATAGTGAAGGCAAATATGTATGAGAAGGTATTTTGTAAATGTACAAAATTACTTCTTGAATATGAAGATATTAGAACACTAATGCTTGTTATAGATTAGGCACTTAATTACTTTATTGTCCTGAATTTGGACAATTGAACTTAAGGCTATATAACCATTTGTGATCCTTTCACCTTTTTCAAGATGCTCCATACATCTAGCTTTAATTAATGTGATATTGCTTTCCTTAGTCTCTTTATTGGGGCTCTAGAAGGATACACAGGAGTATTTTCCTCAGATGTTATAAAACAAACAAAAATGTCCAAATTGCACATAGCCAAATTGGATGTAGCAACCAGTGTGTAACAACTGTGCAGGGTAGATGGGTAGACAGATGGAATGCACAATGAACAGCTATGTATTGTAAATTACAGAGAAACTTCCACGAATAGCCAAGTCAAACATTATCATAACCAATAGAGTGAAGTAGAGCTAAAATGCATAAAATTAGTCACCTGTATCATAAAATGACTTGAAAACAATCATGTTCATTTGTGTTTAAGCTAAGTATATAAGTAGTTCTAGCAATAACTTTTTTGATTATGACAAAAATATTGTAATTTGCACATTGAAACACATGAATAAGTACTTTCACTACTTTGACTCAAGGAAACCATGAAGATAATAATATGCTCAACTAATCTCTACAGGCAGCACTAAATTCATTTAACCTAGTTAATGCACAGAAGATTTATTAAAGAGGTAACATGGCATAGTAGCACCTAATCTAATAAAAATCATTACACCAACAAAAGAATTCCCACTCAATAAATCCACGGAAGAGCACCCTGCATATATTATAGACAATTCCAAGGTCAGATTTTGCCTGATGACCACTTTGCTAAAATCGGCAAGATAAAAATCTTACAATGAGGATAAAGTAAAAAAAAAGCATGATAACATTCCAAATTCATGCCATGTCACCATATTTGTACGTATTGAGTAAAATATCACAACTTGATTCCACCATAAAATATATCAAACAGTAATAGAAATATTATTTATTTTCTCTGGAATGTCTCCCCAAAATAGAGCTATGAAACTAATAAGCCAGGAAAGAAAATACAGCATGCATGTACACTAGAGCCTCTACTAGAAATACTTTCAAATAGAATAGCCAGCAGAGCTGCCAGCATAAAAGCATATTTCAGAGTAATTACATTATCACCTTTGCAGTTAAATGTTTACAGGACTACATTATTAGCATAGAGCCCACAGATGGGACAAAATGAACTGAGCAGTCCAAATTTTCTGAGCAGAGAGCAAAAGAAGAGCAGTTCTGAGAAATGAAACAATTAGTAAATGAATGGTTCACACAAACTGCCTGTTCCGAACAGTAATTTAAAGTTTGACTAAGGAATATACTGTTGTATGAATGAAGCAGCATCTGGTCGTTAATTGTGTTTATCAAGATCCTTCAACAACAAACAGATAGCGACAACAGAGAATCACCATTTCAGGGAAGGAGGGGGGGCTTGGAGCCTCAGTACAACCATCCATAAGTAAATGCTTCTTGTGGAGGGTGGGGTTTACACTCATTATTGAACTCCAAGAAAGGACTTGAACCGAATGCCTTAAATGGTTCAGCAGCTTTAATGCTCAGAAAGAACATGAACCACATGCCTAAAACAGTTTAGCAATGGTAGTGCTTAGAAAGAACCTGAATGGCATGCCTAAAAGAGTTCAGTGACAGCAGTGCTCAGAGAGTGTCGCTGAGCAGAATGTTCAAAAGAGCTCAAAAAATCTTGTAAAGATTCATTGAACAGAAGGATGCTCACCTGGTAGCGTTCAGAAAAACTTGAATAAGTATGAGAGCTTGATGCTATTCTGGTAGGAAATTACCAATGTATTCTTCAAAAATATGCAGGGTGGGTTACGATTCTAAGAAAAATAAAAAATGTGATCCAATTTTATTCACATGAATTTCTGTGGACATGTAATGTTCCATTTGGCGAAAACTTAAGTTTGACAAGGCAAATGCATTCTTGAATTAACTATCGAATATTGAGTAAGACAAGGGAAACTAAATTATTCCACAATACAGGTATTTTAAGCATTATTATACATTATCCATTTTGAAAGCATCTTCCAAACTAGACAACAAATGGTGAAAAGCCATTCATCATCATGTACTTAGCTCAATGAATCTATTGAAGCATCAATTCTTCTACATTTTAAATCAAACATTAGCTGAATGGCGTTGATAATAAAACTTGATACCAAGAGACTGAGTTCTCATACTCAGAGTGATAGCAGACTGGAATTTGCACTGAGAATGGTATGAGCATATATGTTTTCTCAGTTACAATTGATCTTACAGGCTGTATTTTAAATTGGCATTTCAGAAGAGAGAAATCCTCCAGTCATTTATGTCATAATAACTCTAGTGTAAAGTGTCATTTATGGACATTATGACTATTGTTTTGTGGTAGAAGATAGTTTTGATATTTTTTCTCATTTTTCATTTCCTTTTTGCTTGATTATTTAAACTTAAATTGGAGCCATTGTTTCCAATTACTATTGTGTTTTACAATTTACAATGGAAAACTTGCAGATTAAAAAAATAGAGGTAATAGAGGCCGATAAATCTACCCCAATGCAAAAAACCAGAGGCCTAAGTAATGGTTAGTTCCCGAGATATAAATTTTCAAAGTTGTCGAAATTCCAACAGCACGAAAAACAGGCAAAAAGGGGGGCGTGGTCAGATGGGCAGGTCTGACGTCAAACCTGTCGTTCGGAGGCCGCAGCAGTGGCAGGCCCGGCATCTGTCTCGGGGACTCCGAGCGGCATCACCGGGGAACTTAGGGCAAGAGTGCTACGCCTAGAATGGTGGAGTATTCAATGGATGCAAGCACGCAAACATCTACGCTGCTATCAATGATGGGAATTCCGCTTCCAAAGTAACGGAACTGAAGCGGAATTTAACCATATACATTAAAGTCACATGCCATCAGCATTGTCAGAACTTCTTACTCTGCAGGGACTGGTTTTGTGAATTAATTTGTGCATATCTCAGTCTTTGCTGGGCCGTAGTGAGGGTCAGACGTGTTCCGCCGTAGCTCTTGGAAAAGCGAAAGTTGTCTTAAAATGGCCAAGACCGGGAAGTCAGAACTTACCGTGGGGGTAAAATGCTCTGCGTGTCATAAAAACCTAAAGAATGGAGTGCAGTGTGGAGTGTGTAGTTGCTGGTTCCACTTTAACTGTTCGAGGTTCAAATTGGAGGAATACGTCCAGGATGGATGGATTTGCTTGAAGTGTGGAGCCCAGGAGGAGAGACAGCTCATACGTGAGCAGGAACATCAGATTGCGACGCTGACTGCAGAGCTGGCCAGGGCAAGGAGTCAGATTGATGTGCTAACAGCAGAGAACAGCAGGCTGAGAGGAAAAAATCCTAATGCTTCAGCAACCAAAACGAGAGGTAAGACTCAAGGCGAGAGGTTGAAAGGAGAGACGAGCTCATACTCTCGTTCAGCCACAGAAGGAGGAATAAATGTGACCCATGCCGTGGGGGATGAAAGTTCGTAAGCAAGTGCAATTGGTGTAGTGTTGAGGCCACAGAGTGAGGAAGATGATGCCGATAATGGAGAGGTTAATGGTGCTAACCTATCATTGAGGGGAGGGGGAGTAGGAAATGGAAGTGAGCCAAGTGTACGTCTCATGGGAGACTCATTGCTGAGATTTATTGGTGATGTGTGTCCGAAAGATTCTCAGGTGGACAGACTACCAGGAATTAGAGTAGAACAGTTACAGAAAAGGATACACAATCTGGACAACCAGCGAACTGAAAAGGTGGTTCTATTACATGTTGGTACGAACGATGTTAAACGTGTAAAACCTGGCAATTACTAGGTGGGTCTTGTATGGGATTTGTGTACCGCAGCAAGAAATAAGTTTAAAAATGCAAAAATCATTGTTAGCGGTATAATAAGGAGAAGGAATTTCAGTGTAAATAGAATCAATTATGTTAATGAAGGTATTGAGTGGGTTTGCCAACAACAAGGGCTTCTTTTTGTTGATCCAAATTGCTGGATTAAGGAGTATGATCTGGGTAGAGATGGACTGCATCGTAACAGAAGAGGTTCAATGAAGTTTGGTGAACTGCTACACAATGTGGTGAATTTGGTTATAGACCAGGGAAACTGTTACGGGGTTTGGGAGGTGTTTTCGGAAATAAAGAAGAGAAAAGCCAGGCTGCTTCATGCAATTCGGATTGTGATATAAACATTCACTGTGTTAACTCAAATATGATGGAAGAGGACAGCATAAAATCGGTCGAAAAGGTGTATTTGTTGAATGGTTATTTGAAACTGTTACAATTATTTTGCAGAAGTATCGCATCCGAATCAGTTGAGTTCAATACACTATTTGAAATAAACTCGCCAGATGTTATAATTGGTACTGGACCTTGGTTAAAGGAGGATATATTAAATGATGAGGTTTTCGATGATGAGGAGGTGGATTTACGATCCACAGAAGAGACTGGGTTGGCAGAGGGGGAGGGCTATTCCTGTGCATAAAAGAATGCAAAAGAAAGCATGCATGCTTGTCATATGCATTGGGTTGATGAAGTATACGAAATTCTCAGCATAATTTTGTTTCCAGGGACGGATTTGGATGTTGAAATAACGGTAGCTTATAGACCTGCAAATGAAGGCCTAGGTATCCTTGACTGGCAGAGGGAATTTTATGAGGACCATACTTCGAGCACAGGGGAAAAACCGGTGATTATTGCAGGGGACCTTACCCTTCCTCATGTGGACTGGGTAGCCCAAACTGCGACAGGTGGTGAGGCACAGCTGAGTGTTAACGACCTTATTAGGGCCGGGAGGTTTTCCCAGGTAGTCAAGGGCCCCACCCGTGGTGAAAATCTTTTGGATGTCTTTTTAGTGAGACCAATGGATATGATTTTCTCCTCAGATGTTCTTGAAGGAATTAGTGACCATAAGGCTTTTTCCTAGTGCGTCACTCGTAGGAACGAAAAGAAAGGCTTAAAAGGAAAAAAGTGCAAGCAATATAGTAGGATGGATAGGGACGGCTTTGATAATTATCTCACTCAAGCTTTCCTGGAATGGGTAAGGAAGGGGAGTTGTGTAAATGAAATATGGGAAAATTTCAAAAGGCTGCTATTCAAAGGAACAAATCGTTACGTTCCCTCAAAAACTTCGAAAGCAAACGCAGGTACAGAATATTATAACATGGAAATTAGATGGTTGAAGAGCAGAGTGAGAAGGCTCCACAAGATGAGAAACAAAGGAGGCCTGTACTTAAATAACTATAAAGATGCGTATAAGGAATTGAATACGAAAAAATTAAAAGCCAAGGATAAATTCTTAAGGACATCCCTTAAGGAACAGGGATGGAGTGGGCTACATAAATATATTCGAGGGAGACGTGGAGGGAATAATACTCTAGAAAATATAACTCTAAATTTTGAAGGCCGGAAAACGATAATTTTTCAAAAGCCTCAGCTTTTAAGGAACATTTTTCCAAGGTCAATAACAGTAAAAATACATTATCATCAAAGGTAGAGGATATCATTTCGTATACACCTTTCGAAATTAAGGTTAGGGATGTCAGGAAGACATTTTTAAAAATTAAGAGTCATGCATCATGTGGTCCTGACGGCCTACCAGGAGAACTCTTTAAAAGTTTGGGAAACGCTTTGGTTCCTTTCCTAACTCATTTATTTACAGTAATAATAAACAATGGCAATTTACCTAATGATTGGAAAAAGTCAAATATAGTTCCCATACATAAAAAAGGCTCTTGTGATAGTGTTGAATCCTATCGCCCTGTCAGCTTGACTTGCATTGTGTGCAAAATCATGGAACACTTGATCGCGGACTATATCAAGGATGTATTGATAGAAAAGAACTGGTTATGGGAAGGGCAACATGGTTTTCGCAAAGGCAACTCCTGTGAAAGTCAATGCCCTGGACATCACTAGAATCGAGGAGGAGGAAAGGACGTCTCAAGTGCATGCATAAGACATATATTGGTGATCCTGCGTGGAGGGATATATCCAAAAGGTTAAATAAGCCTAGTTATCTGGCGAGAAGGGACCATAAATATAAGGTAGAGCCTCCAAGGCAGCTTTCAAATTCATTGAAATATTCCTTCCTGCATCGGGAGATAAAGGATTGGAATGAGTTGCCCAAGAAAGTGCTAGAGCCCTTCCCAAGTAGAACAGCGTTGTTGATGACGAGATTGAGGGGAGTTGTACTGTGAGGGTTTTTCCCCCTATATTTTTCTAAGGTAATAACTTTGCTTTTTTTGTATTTTGGCAATGTCTTCGTTTTAATTTTTACATGAATGTATGTGGGAATTGGCTCGGTTCATGCCGATCTGTGTTACCACCGGACCATATGGTCTACTTGTAGCAATGTCTTAATAATAATAATAATATAATTTATCGAGAGCTCATCCATAAGTCCCTACTTACAGGGGAACATCACGAAACCTGTGTTTAGGCTGCTAATGACACTTTTTTTCTGAAACAGGAGAGAGACGAGGGAAAGGTGTAAGATTTCTCTCCCAAACACCTGGGTTCGCGATAAAATTGCAACTATAGGATTTCTTTCCACTATTTTACCTGTCAATACATTTATTTTTGTAACATTTTGAGGAACCGAAACGGGGATCTCGGGAGAGAGAAAGTTAATCCATTCCAGTTCATTACAAATGTAGGGCATGATAACACAGTATTTTCTTATCCTTATTATGTGTATTGTAACTCTAGGAATTTCATCTTTCGTTCACGGCGTTATGCAGCATGATTTCAAATGATATCGAAGATGCATGTAAAGTAAAAAATGACTCCACAATAAGCGCATTTAATTAAGTTATCACCAAATGCTTTGCATCTGCACGAACACTGTTTGTGTGGGTAACGTAACTTACGACCATTTTTGTATGTTGTCGAACATTAAGGTCTTCCGGGTTCTCCACCTTGTTGGTTGATTATGCAAGGAAAACCCTCCACGATCTAACTATCCACGTTTTGCATACATAAGATACGCCGTTTTAAATGAACCTATTCACAAACCTCTGCCTTTACAAACCCTGGGCACCTGTAATCAGCTCTCTCACGCAATAAAATTCTTCACGGTGAGCAAAAAGTTGATTAACAAATATCAGCATTCGAGTATAATTGCTATGTATTTCAAAGTGAATACGTCGCTTTACGATACAAATTTACATCTCTGTCTATTGTTAACACTCTTCAAATAGACTCAAGACCGATCGGAGCTCTCTCTCTACCCTAAAATGTACCCTCGGATTTCAAAAGGTGCGGCCAATGACACACCTTCCGCCTATTAAGTGTAAATCCAGGCGAACTATAGAATCCCAAAATTTGCTACAAGGTATACTCTCTTTGAAGGGTTAGTTGAAGATCCAAGAAATAGTTAGAAAGTTAAAAATAATGCAGTTACGGTTGTACATGTTCGGGATGGGGAATTTTACTTTATTTCTGAAACATATTAAACAGAAAAAATAATTACGCAGTCGGGCCACGATCCTGTATTACACTTGAGTCCTGTGCACCCAATACCTTAACCCACACCACCAAGGCAAATAATTATGGTACGAGCGTAGAGCCGTTGTTACTTACCCATGAGCAGATGCGTAAACAATCACCATTAAAATTGCATCGTATATACACCCAAAATTTTGCCAATGCATGAACTCATGAACGTAAAATAGCTCCTGTTATGATACAGATAATTTGTCCACGCATCTATCTATCAATGTATATATTTGCATGGACATGCACCATGTGAACATGTCTTAATGCGACGAATTGAAGAGGAGCGAAATTCTTGAGCTACCAACAATTTTCTCGCAAACTCAAGCCTATAGGAGGTAAAGCAGTGACCCTTTACCTACATCTCTCCCCAATCGCAAAAAAATAAAACCTTTGGCATCACCTCACCTCATCGCAGGTGTCGCAATATCTCCTTGTTAGACTCTTTGTTGATCACAAGGCTAGACACAATTTTTTGCTGTTACTTTATGTTCCGGGAATATTTCGCACTTCACTGTGCATACATTTTTCAATACTTGCTATCGAATGCATCCTTTGGCACTATTAATGTAATATTTCCTCATAGAACTGCAATAAAATTTTAGAATCAAACTTTTCGAAAAGATCACATTTCTAAGAATGTCGAAATCCTGCAATAGAAATTGCGAACAATTAATATATTAATTAATCGGGAAAATCACAGTAATTAATTAAAGTGATTTAACAGTTTGTATTTCGGACTATGTCCTCATGTCGCATCTCATTATAAGTACTCCATCATCACTAGAGCGTCGACTTAATAGGCAGATTATCTGACTCAACACGAACTTCCATGCAGATGAAACACTAAGAAATCGTTTAACTATTGCACACAAAAACACATATATACTTTCTGAAACTCAGACGCACTCTTTCAACGAAATATCATGAGGCTAAAGATAAATGAATGGTAAGTGAACGGTGATACTCTCCAAACAAATCGCCGGTATCTCATATGTCTCATGCGGTAGATGGCAGGTGTGACGTCATGCTTATAACTTCCAAAATGGCATGCAAAAAGCTGCATTTGAAACGACATCATCTTTTCAATTCACTGTAGTTCAATAAATATGGGTCGCTCCGATGAAAGGAAAGGATATATTGGAAACATTTTTGGTTATCTATATGATGCATGAGTTGAAACAGCTGTAATAACACCTTGCAAGTTCTCCATTGTATTTTGAAGATCAATAATCTTTAAAAAATGACAGGCTGATAAAAAATACATGCATTATAAAAGGAATTGGAGATGCTGTTCATAAAATACTATTTTACAATAATGTTATAAAATGTTGATTAAATAATCATTACTTTAATTTGCATGCTATGGGAGATCACATAGTACCTGAGGCAGTTGGATTAGATGAAACCTCCATTTAGCTTCATTTTAGGAACATATTTATGATCTTAATATGCCATTCTGATTACTAAAGCATCATTAAGTCCCCCTCCACATTAGGAATGCTGTAACTGTTCTTTTGAACTATTCTGATCCCTGAACTAGATCAAAATAACTGTTCAACAAAAGGAACAGTATGGCACACCTCTAATATAGCCACTATGCAAACTATTAAGCAACTAAATAGAAATGCATACATATATGGAACCACAAGGGAATGCTAATTCTATCTTTAATGTATATATTTTTAACATTAACTCTAGTGTATCCAAGCTAATTTCATAAGCAAAATTAACACGAAAAAATCATTCACATGGACAGAGATCAAAGTAATTCTTTTCAAAATGAATTTCATACATCTCTGTACCTCTCCATTGATGAGAAAACACTTAAACTATCAACCATTAAAGCAATCTCAGAATCAGGACTTGCAAAAAATCTAAACTACGTTAAAATTTTAAAACAAAGTTTGCCTTTATGTCTATGCCCTTCACACATATGACTCTACCAATACCAACAGAGCAATTAGCTTTTGCAGCTTCCACACACACACATGGTTATTCATTACATACGGAAGATAAGGACTGTGCTTACAGTTTTCCTCTTGTTGTTGCAGGGGGTGTGATGCTTTTTTAATTTTGATGGGCAGGTAGCAAAGAGAGAGTGTGCACGAGATGGGCATTACACACACTGGATAAGTAGTTCAGACACAAAATAAAAATCAAAAATGAAAATTTATTATGGACAAAAAATGAAAAATAGTCAGTATCTTGAAAACATGTAGTTTTAACAATATAAAATATTTCCACGCTCATGAATCATTTATGGCTATTATCAGCATTAGGGACAAACAAATCAATAGATCAATGATGATCACCAAAGACAATAAAGCTTGTTAAACCAGCATTAAGGACGAAAAGAACTGAACCCACTTAAGGGCACCAAATATAAACAAAATAAAACACAAAATACCTCATTTCACTAATTATTAGAATTTTTTAAATGCTCCATGAAACCATCAAGCATGTTAGAATTGCAGAGCACAAGGTATATATTGCAACATGCACAAAACAAATTCATTTTGAAAAAATAAAGCAGGCAATTATAAAAAGACAGAACTTTATAATCAAAATATTGCACTCGCACTTTGTCAAAATCAATTCAGTTAAATTTAAACTAACATTACTTGAAGTAGAAATTATTTTATCAAACATAACTGCATGATAAATTGAACTATTTTAAACTTATAAAACCCTAAAAGAAAAAGTAGGAGTCCACTTAAGATAATGAAGGGAAATAAATAAATTACTCACTTTAAGACTCACTGATTACTAGGGATGAATATGGTCCTAAAAGTTAGGGAATTCCAGACTTTTTAGACATTCCTAAAACTCGAGATAGGAAAGTTTTTCCCAAAAATAGCACTTTTTTTTAGCAATTTTTTCCTGTTATGACATTTGGCCTTGTAATGTGTTAACAACATCACATGGGGGGATGAATTCACCGAGTAGTAACTCTACAAGTAGTACCTATATGCACCCTCATCTCTAAGCATCTATTCATATGCAATTGATAATGAATTTCTAAAGTCTCGTAACAACCTCGGTCCACATTATGTATCTTTTTTCAGGACGGGGAAATTTGCAAATTGGTAGTGTATTCGGGGAATACGCATGACTACAGAAATGATGAGATATGGACGATCAAATCATCAGAAACATTCAAACATGGACACACGCAAAACTTAAAAGCAACACATAAATGAACCTGATCCAATGTGTAATACTTAAAAACTTGTTGATTAACTATTTATTTCATTGAAATCCATTTCTAATGATGGAACTAACCAATTATTATAATATGAATAGGCACAAAATACTACATGAAATGACAAAGCACACTTACTTTACATGCATAAAATTGAAAGATCATGCACAAAGGCATTCATTGGTTAGTATTTCCACATTGTAACCTGATCAGTAATTACTGCAATAGCTATAAAAGGGCTCTGGAAGTTTTACATGCAGGCATAATGATTGTATCTGTTGAAGTCATATGTTTCGTTGTATGTTTCAAAGCCCTCTATGAAAAGAACTATTTATAAGACCTTAGATGGCAGTATCTGTGGTAAATTCACCATCACGCCAGACACCACTTCCTGGGGATAACAGATATAATTCTCTGTGCTCAGGATCTTGGCAATGATTGATATGATTATGCCTGGTTTCATCTCCATCCAAACAAGTTGGTGCACTGTTATATAAAAATAAGTGAAATAAACTGTATCGCAAGGAGACGAGTCAAGACACAGTGACGGAACGCAAGCCTCTATTAACAATGTTTTAGATGGTTCATCATGGTGCACACATTCAATCATATGGAATTACTTCTAAATAATGAAAAATTTGAGAGGTCAGCACTCGAAATGCAGAGCAGTGTTGAAAACCAAACATAAATATACATCAGGCCTCATAAAATATTCAAAACCATATCCACCTTCATACTCTACATTCAAAACTAAAAGAAAGGCAGTTAACATGCCTTCTGCAATGTCAAAGTTAGCAGTCTGTGCCTTGACTGTGACTTAGGTCTTGCATTACCACATGCATATTGGAACACATTTTCCTCTAAAATGCAGCTCTTGAATCAAATCTTAACTAATCAAAAGAAAATACAGGCTATAAGACAGTAAATTAGTCCTCTAAATTTTATATAACAACCTAATCCTCCCATGTTCACTACAAAAAACTAAGACTACAAAAAAGTCGAATTGGTGTTGTTGCCACATCAATTAAAAGAATGCCACCATATGTTTTTACTACATAACTCTTAGATAAAAGACAAAACAGCTGTTATATGACACTAATTCAAAATATCTTACTTTTCATAAGAAGATCTTGAGCATGGTATAGCAGAGCTTGGAATGTAAAAAGCAAATGCTGCCTGTCCCGTAGAGCTCCTCGCCTCTGCTGACTCAACCTTCCAGCAGCTGCACTCACTAGCTCCGCCAGAGGACCTGCACCAGCCCCCTTCCCTCCAATCTCTGATATTCCTCCGGCCAGCAAACAGAAAAGGCCAGCTCGACCAGCACCAGACAAGCAGTGCACCAGAAGTGGACGCCTACGGCTGCCACCTTCATGTCCTCGACTATCACTAGTCCCCTCCAAGACTCTGCCTGCAGAAGACTGCTGCCTCCACACACTCAAGGACTCACAAACAAATTGCAGGAATGGACCGGGAGAAGGTGGGAAAGAACTTCAAATGGAAAGAAAAAATGAAATATTTAAATAAATAGTTCAACAGAATTTTCAACATACTAATTCAACACCAGGGACTCATATTGCACTATTGAAGGAGAAGAATGTATTAAAATTGAACTATACAGCTAACAGCTTAACCTCAGCATTTTTTTTGCTAAATTTTCACCTTGGTAATAGAAATTTTTAAACATTACATATCCATTGATAGTTCAACTGAGGCATTCAGAAAAATCTTCATTTCAACTGAAACTCTTCCCTTTGGTAAGTGACTACTTTCAGAAAAAAGAAAAAAATTATGGCTGCACACCACAGTAACAAATTGAATCCCTATGTAAGAATTAATTCACTGTACTTCTAACCCAGTCATAAATTATATTTAGTACACATAATCTCATTATCAGATAATAATAATTCCATAAAACAATTAGTTCAATTATAATATAGTACGGATAAGTCCAATAACTTAAACTCGATAGCACATACCATCATTTACCCATTTGGAAATTTTTGCACATTATTCAAAACAAGAACATCTATTAGACAAATTCAATCTTTAAAAAAGAGCTGGCTATGTGCTTTGATTTTGCAAGAAAACTTTTTAATACTTACAGCAGAGATAAAGCATATTATTTACTAACATTAATATTTGACATTGAACTGGCTACAATTGGCACAAAACAACAATGGCATTAACACAGTAACATCTGGTCATAAAATGGGTCTCGGGGGTCAGACATACACCCGTGTTATAGGCCACCTGTGCTTTTAAACTAGGTGTTCGGATGCCACATTCATAGAAGTTTTGCCACAATCAAATTGTGGGTATGGATACTTAAGGGCTGGGAGAGACAAATCTGTGGTTGGTAAGGGAAACCTTTTTGGGAAATATTTGGGAAGGGAAATATTTTTGATATTTCTACCTAGCAGCGATGGATCTGGTGTGCCTGTCATAAATTAGATTTTGAAAGATTGGAATGGCTCATGATAAGTTCCATACAAAGCCAATAAATGAGATAAACAAACTGATAATTCTGCTCGACAAGATCAGACCCACGGTACATCCAAAACTGCAAATTCTGACATGGATTATGACCAAATTGTACAGTATTATCATGAATCTCAACTTCATTTAATTGATTTACGATACTTGCTTCTGCCTGCATTGCCAAATGCATCCAAAACTGAAAAAGTGTAAAAGAAATTGATCGTAATACAAAAATCACCTTCCAGGCCATGACATAAATTGCAGATGTACAACAGAGTGTGTAGCTCTGGTGTCAGCCATTGTCAATGAGAAAACTCGTTCAACCCAATGCGTTCGAGTGTTACAGGTCTGCAAAACTAGCTTCATTTTTCCCATAGGCATTTCAGCACCTTTCTCACGTGGCCAATAGCATTGTCCTTCAAGCTGAAATAGAATAATTATTAAGATAGCAAAGAGAATAATCCCAACCAAAACCAATCAATGCCTACTTCATTAGAAATGATGAATCTCAATCCTTTACAAATTTGATTCAGATACTAACAAGAATCAATTAATATAATTCCAGTAATAGTTTACAAAAATAAATAAATATAATTCCAGTTAAAGTAAGTCAGGAGAACTTTTCAGGTAGAATTAAAATTTGATCCTTACCTCTGCATCACTGAGAAGACATGCAATGACTTCCACTTGCTGCTCCCACACCATTGTCCAAAAATCGTTGAAAGTTGAGGGGAGGGGAGACTGAGTCACAATGAAGGGTGGAGACAGGGGAGTTAATTCCTGTAAAAGGAAAGTTTAAAATTCAGTTTGAACTTAGGGTTGTTTACCATGTAAAAATTGACCTTTACATTGACGTCACCATTACTGTCATGGCTTAGTTATCATGCAAACAATGTTCTGCAGCTGTTAACAGTACCTTACATGCTTTCACCCCATGCACACTTTAGTTTTGAGATTCACAATACAATTTCAAGATATTCACCAGAATACAGATTATCAATTCTACAATAATGAAGCTATAACTCAATACAAAAGATGAATGTCTGAAGGAATGAAATACAAATATAATAACTGATGATCACCACTTTCACACATAGGAAGAGAACACAATTATAGTTTATTCCTGTCCTCATTAGAGTCAAAAACTCACAAAAATGCACAATTACTACATACCCAATGAAATTGATACGTACTGGTAAACACATTGAGAATATTATCATTATTTCACTGAAATTATACTACACAAAATGCAAAAACCAACAAATGCGGTGTGAAGGGTAAAAACCAGATTTCATCGAAAATGAAACTTATTTTATTCTCTAAATGATAAAATATGAACAAAGATTCTCAATCAATATATTTGTAATTTTTATAACTTTTAAGTACATCATAATGAGTACTCCGGAGAAAAAATACCATAGCGCTTAAAAACTTACCCTTATGTGTGAGGCATTAATATAATCATCTTTGGTGGATGGAAGTTCTACTCTTGAGTGGTCATATGGAAGGACATCAGGTAATCGGTTCTTCATTGGATAACAACGAGCCACAGATATGCTTCTTTTATGAGAATCTTTTTCCTATAAAAGATACAATCACAAAAACAAGGGGCTAAAGATAAAAATGTATCAACTACATATCACTCAAATGCATTAACAAGTCATCAAAGAGGTTATTAATTTTTCAGCTCCTTTCACAATCATACATTCCAGGCACTTCCTCATCCTCGCAAAAACCTCATGAAAAACTGTTATTCTACCTTTACCCATCATTTTTCAATTAGCCACAATACTAAACATCCTCCATACAAAGGAAATCTACAATGGAGGAAGAATAATCAACAGAATGATACATAAATAGCTATGCCACACACTTTTCAATGACTCTGGTTTTAACTCAATTTTCCCAGTAAGCATGTTGAGAATATATTATGAAAATGCAAATGATAATTTTCTCTTATGGAATGAATCATCACAAAATTTTCAAGCAATGAATTTATACAATAAATAAAAAAACATCAATTCTTCACTTACTGAATAATTTGGAACCAACCCTATGCACAAATGCCAACACAAAGTAAAGGCTACTTTAAACATATCCATGAAATACACAGTGACATACATCATTACTTTGAAGAGAATTGTAAGTGAGAAGGGCTCCATAGCTGGTGAAGAGCTTGGCTGTAAAGACAGGAGTGCACCCTCACTCAAGGTACAGGTAAAGTCTATCGTT
Source organism: Ceriagrion tenellum (assembly GCA_963169105.1). Classification (NCBI taxonomy): domain Eukaryota; kingdom Metazoa; phylum Arthropoda; class Insecta; order Odonata; family Coenagrionidae; genus Ceriagrion; species Ceriagrion tenellum. The sequence continues at coordinate 143,444,670 of OY720635.1, read as the reverse complement.
GATATTCACAAAATAAGGGAATAGTTTCATAGGCTTGGAAAGGATTTCTAGAGGATGTCGTTAATTTGTAATAAGTTATGTAATAAGTTGTGTGATAGGAAGGATTCACTCATGTGAGCCACAAATTAAGACCAAATTCCACTACCCATCTGCACATCACAGATTAAGTGCTCCTTAGTGGAGATTCCACATTGTTCCTGATTACATCGGTGAAATTTCAACTGTAATCCATCTGTAGAATCTATTAGCATATTCACTGACCACAACGTGCCTGGCTCGGTACAATATGTCTACTGACACATGCCCTCCACATGTCACACTCGTTCACTCAAATTCATAACACTCTCACCTCCTGATGAGCAGGGCACTCAGGTACATAGTTTTTCTGTGGAAGGGGCATGGATAAGAGAAAATACATAATGGGGAAAGTTTTTCTTTAATAAAATCCCATTAATTATATATTTCATAGTAAATGTTATTAACCATTATAGGGATATAGCACAGTGAAGAATTAAATGCAGGGGTATAAAATTTAGTAGGGATTATGAGAAATGTGAAATTACTGAGCTGGTTAACTCAGTATTTGGATGTAAATAAGGAAAATCTCCCAGTAGCATGTGGTAACTATGCTTCTTTTTGGATTTCCATCAAACCCTACATTTTGGCCAAAACCTGTGCATGTTGGCAATTATTCTCTTTGAAAGGCGCACCAGATAATACCAAAGTGCATCAAGTTAAGATTTTGCATACAAACATTCAATGCTTATACAACAAGGTACCTACTGGGCCTCGAGGTCCCCGTGAGTGACTCCAAACCTAAGATTACTAGAGTCAATGAACATTCGGTTGAAGTCAAATGAGCTTAACACGTTGACCGCCACAGTGTTTTAGTACATATTTCCAGGGACGCTATCCGTGTTTTTTTCATTAATAATCACTGGATCATGATACTTCGAAGTATCATTGCACACGAGTCTAAAATAAATTTTCCATTGCTGCCATGTGCTACGGTCACAATGACCGTGACGCCGAACCGGTCATGGTTCATGCTTTAATAAGCGGCCATGGTCACCCGTGGTGTCAGGAATCACCTTGGAAACAACCGCTCGGTGACCGGTCACTATGACCGGCGTGGCGGTCAACGTGTTAATGCTTTAAACCTTTATCCACTGTGCATACCTGACAAGTCCCTTTAAATATTCCTGCACATATGCCTTGCATACTCCAAACATCCTACTGGGTTTTGCTACATCTTCACTGCTCTCTCAGTTGTCCACCTTGTTCCAGTACTATCAGAGTGGGCCCCTCGGACATGGCTCAAAGATAAGGGCCTCCCAGGAGCTCATTTTGCACCCAAGATACATAGATTTATGTTCATGAACTTGGGTTAGGGGAAGTCGATGCACAGGTAGAAAGCACCTTGATTTTACGAAGCAAAATCTTTGGTCCCCAAAGTAAAAATGTGTCTAAATGTCAGGAAGATGATGGAACTGATTAAAAAATCTAATTTTCCTCTAGAAAGCAGGAGAAACCTTATGCCGCAAGCCCCAGTACCACCAAGGCTTTATGGTCTTCCTAAAATACACAAGGCTAGAACACCATTGAGACCCATTGTAATCACCAACATATTACATCGCAAAACATCTCACCAGCACTTTGGCTCCATATGTGGAAACAAGTGAACACCACATAAAGAATGCGGCAGAATTCGTGAGAAAGTTATGAAATTTCCACCCGCCTCCTACAGATATGATGGTCAGTTTTGATGTCGTGTCCTTGTTTACGCACGTTCCATTGAAGGAAACCCTTCAGCTTCTGGAAGCCGTCTTTGAAAAGAAGACCGTCAACTTGTTCCATCACGTACTTACTTCTACGTATTTTGTCAACAATGGAAAATTTTACCAGCAACTTGATAGTGTTGCAATGGGGTCACCGCTCTTGCCTGCAATAGCTAATTTCTACATGGAAAATTTTGAGAAAAAAGCTCTTTCGTCAGCCACACTAGAGCCAAAGCACTTTTTTCGCTACGTGGATGACACTTTTATCATTCGGCCTCATGGACCCGCTACCTTAGTGGACTTTCTTAAGCACATGAACGACCAGCATCCGAGCATCCAATTCACAATGGAGGTGGAAAAAAACAACAGCCTACCTTCCTCGACATTTTAGGCCATCGGAAGTGACTGGGACATAGTGTGTATCGAAAACCTACGCACACTAACATATACCTGAAAATGCCTGATGCTAAAAATCTTTTTAAAAATAATTAAAAGAAGTGACATCACTGAAATATGAATTCCACCTACTATGCACAGTTTTTCATAAAGGCTGCCAACAGCATAGTAATAATACACGGCAAAATAATGAAAGGCCTATAGTTTTCATTCAAAGCATCTAGATACAATTCTTAGAGCCTGAAAATGGGAATTATAGTAGATGCACCAGTATTCCTGGACTTACCTGCATATCCTGCAACTCTTTCCACTTGAGATCCAATGGTGTAGGCCCATTGAGACTTTTCTTAGTCAAGCCTTCCACCAATTTCTCAAACCTTTCCACCTCTGACACAAACAAACTTAAGCATTCTGGATCACCATCCAGAGGATCTTTCTGCAACTGGCTGACAGCACTCTTGCTTGCCACAACAGGTACAGTCGATTTGATTTCTTCAGCTGCCTCAAGTTTATTTTTTATTGGCTCCTGAAAAGAATGACATGGGTCAAGTGAATATCTAAGCAAAGGAAGAGGAGAAATGATCAGTTCAATTTGATGAATTCACTTTAAAATTCTGATAATCATCAGGTTATCTTTTCGATGAATTAATACCTTGCTTACCAGTGAACACTAAGAATTTGTATTTTTTCATAGAAATATATTTACCCACACATTATAGCAGGTAGCTGCTGATTATTCCTAGATGAGTTCTATAATTTTATTGGTGCTTTCTCCACCCACATTGAGAGCTGTAATGGCAAAGCAACAGCTAATACAAAAACGAAGATGACCCAATAATTATTCTTGATTAACTTAACTTGGCAGCCGTGGAAGTGAGAGGTCAGTCACTTTCAGTATGCCTCAAATTGACAATAGATGATGGTACCCACCAGATGGGCTCAAATACCAACTGTACACTGCCAAAAGGAGAACATCACTGCCATTGTGAGAGTTCAGCTATGCTGTCAGCCACACTTGAGGTATGAGAATTCCCTTACCATTCTCCTTAGTTCCCTCGAGCAGAGAGAAAGGAGATGGGATTGGGGAGATAAAATTGGGCTATTATCAGTGAAGATGAGCTCAGCCCATGGTACAGATCATCTTAACATGATATCATTAGGATGAAGTGAGGGACAAGAACAACCTCAAACACAATAATAACGTAGAGCCCACCAATAGCAAATCACAACTACATTTTTGTTTTAACACTAGGAGGACGGGAGTTTCGCACTACCTATTAGGACGGCTAGGTGTCATTTGACCCCAACTTCATTTTATCAAATTAAAAGCAGTTTTATCTTCCCACAGACTGTTATATTGTACTATTATTCATATTCATTCTTTAACAACACATATAAGCATTAATTATGGTATTCCGATTGTTAAAAATACATAATTATCAATACTAAAAACAATTAATTAAACATTCAATGGCCAAGACTCATATTTATAGTCACTCTAATCACGAAATTGCATCATTATTACTTTATACAAAAGATATACTTCAAAATGTCACAATGAGCGATTGTACAAGTTGAGCCTCAACATACATGCTCCTCTATGACTGAAAACTATAGACTGAAAATGAAAGTGTATATTTGCAGAATTTCCTTGCACAATTTCACCATTATTTCATTTAATCTCACTGTTAATACCAATATTAAAGTTTTTACTTCGTAATATATAAAAAAAACTACTTTTATCTATCTCTCTCCCTATTCTACACCTATTTTTCTTTCATTTTACAAACATAATTGTTAAATGTTTCTGCAATATTGTTTCGTTTGCAGCATGTCCAGTGTTAGGGACCTAAGAAAACAGGATTAAAAAATACCAGGAGAGGTATGTCTCCAAATAGATCAATGGCAAAGAGAAGAACGACACCCAACTTTATTCACTATGGGGCCACGAGGAGCAAACACATTACAGAGACTCATTAGTCTTCATACCTTATTCTTTTGCATAGGCTTATCCTTAATATGCATGATACTGAGTAGCTAGCAGATGATGCACTCAATGGCTTCATCACTTAACCTATCTTTTAATTCTTCCTTTTATACTCCCCATCACAACATTGACAGCAAACAGTCCTTTCTTTGAAAATGTTGTATAAGGAATTTTTCTACTTGCTCTGTATATTTGAAACTGATAAATCACTCATTCATAACAATGTATTTTTCTCCCAGTTGTTGTATGCAAGGGCGAGGTACATATGAATCACCGTGAATCACTTAGATTCCGTAGCTGTGATGCTGTATCACTGGGCGTATTATTGAAGTTGAATCACTCAGATTCTGGTGCAATTATCTATGAGTCAAGCCGCCCTCTGAAGACATTGACCCCGGAGCGATATCAGGATGATAGATGAGGGTGGGAGGTGATAACCCTCCAGAGGGTGGGATGCTGTTGACCCCCTCCCGACTGCTATATTACAACCCGAAGCCTATAGCTCAGGGGATTATCTTGTGAGACGCAAGAGGCGAATGTCCTCCGAATAAACCTTATCACTAAGCTTACACTAAAATTTTAATTCCTTCTTGCAACCACCCTACCCTTAAACAGGGTCTGATCATCAGTAAGATTCTGCCCCGAATCCACTGTGTCCCGAGAACACTTGGGCATGACAGTGTTTCACAATATTGTACATACATAGATATCTTTTGTCCTATGCAGGTGCTTTATCAGTACTGTGACTGATATTTGGCATGAGCCCTGTTTACATCTCCTCCCATTATCATCTTGAACCAGGAAACATGAATATGTATTGGTACATCAATTCCAGTACTGTGTGTGTCAGTCACGATGATGCTCATGGCTTCTTGGATAAAAACTGATCTCATTAAGGCATGAGTGTCACTGGTGATATCACTAACTTTTTTAATAATATAGCATACAAATGATATTTTATTAAGCTAAAATGGTTTAATTAGCTATTAAGCCATAATGGTTCACAGGAAGGTTAATGGGGAATATCCATCCCAAAGATTTGAAGGGTCAAAATGTGGGTCTATACTTCCTTAAAAATCATATTGGCCCATTCTATGAAACATGACCAATGATTGAAATGGTTAAAAAGAGTAGGACCAGCCAAACCAATAAAACAAATGGATAAATACTAAACAAAATTAACTTACCTTGCTGATTTTATCAGGGGGGTCTAGACGGTTATGAGCAGGAGATGCATGAGGTGTTGATTCCCCACTTGAAGATGAAATACTTGAGAAGCCTGGAGCAGGAGTTGTTGATGAGCTTTCCTTTGGTTGACTGATTTCTGGAACCTTAGTCTTTGTCTGTGGTATAAGTGGAGGAGGAGGAAGATTAGAGGAAACTGAAGATGAAAAATCAAGGCCTGCAAGAAGGTCCACGTTGGACGAGGAGAAGGAAGCTGCTGGGGATCTTTTCACTTGAGCAGGAACTGGGTTCAATGATGTCTGGGGCACTGGATTAGGAACTGAGTTCACATGACTCTGAACGTGATATGGAGACATCGCTGCAGCATTAAGTTGGGGATCCATTCCATAGTGAACGGGCAGTGGCTGGACTGTTGGTAATGCTGACCCAGGCATTTGGGTCATGCTTGGCATTCCTGTTTGAGAATATTGAGTCACATTTGGCATTCCTGGAGATGGCAACTGAGTTACATTTGTAACTCCTGATTGAGGCAATGGAGCTGCATTCATAATTCCAGACTGATGATATTGAGTTCCACCTGGAATACCAGGTTGTGGCAATTGAGTCATGTTTGACATACCTGATTGTTGAAAATGAGTCGCACTCTGGATTCCTGACGGTGGCAACTGGGAATGGGGAGAGGGGACAGCACCAGTGACAGTTGTATTCATAGGTTGTTGGGTATTTGTCATGGAAAAGGGTACAGAGGCAGAGGAAGGCACAGAGGATTGTGTTGTGACAGTCAATTGAGGAGTCACTGAAGGCGTACTTCCGTAAGACAATGTTGTTGGGGGATTTTGAGTCAATGTGGAAGGTCCATGCTGAAGTATTGGGCTTTGAGGATAGTACTGCCCCAGAGAAGGATCTGGATAAGCAGGCTGCCCCATTTCTCCCAGCTGCTGCTGGCTGTAAGTAGTTTCTGGAATGGATGATGGCATGCGAGCTTGCATGTAAGTAGATTGATAATATGGTCCCCTTTCCAACACAGGCTCCACTTTTGGGGAATAAGTTGCCGAGTTCCCTCCATTTCCACCTTCCAAAGGAGGGCGTACTCCCGTTTGAGAAGCTCCATAGTAGCCATAAGGATCTTGCACAGGATTTACATTGGAATAGGGCTCAGTCCTAGGAGTATTAGCAGTATTTTGAGAAACACCTTGTGCCCCTCCATTTTGCCCAGAGTTGGTCTGATTGGTCCCATACGTTCCAGCACTAGTGTACTGAGATGGCCCCATGGATGGTGGAGCATACCTGAGATATAAATCATTCCCTGTCAAGTATGTAGAGCCATAGGGAACAGTGGATGGAATGGTTGGCTGCTGAGGTTCTAAATTTGATGGAACACTGGAAGAAACTGTTTTCCCTCCATGTAGATCTCCATATATTGCCTCTCGGTAGCCCTGAGACATATATGTCATTGATGAAGGCATTGACGATTGCGGATTCCACGAAGGTGTTCCACTCATCTGGGTGGAAGGTGGAGGCATATTTGGTGAGGGAGCTGAGGCTACAGACCCTGGCGGTAATTGGTTAGGAGTTACTGTTTGGCTAACAGGATAAGATCCACCCAGAGAAGTCTGATATCCACTGCTGTACTGATACTGGCCAGTTATAGGGTTGAATCCATATCCTGGATGCCCAGAGTAAGAAGAACTATTGTGGGAGGAGGACTGCTGATATCCATGAGTGTTAGGCACTTGGGAAAATTGAGAGGCTGAAGAACTAGGGTCAGAGTAGAGCATAGAAGGCAGATATTCAGGCTGGCAATAGTTTTGCACTTGAGAAGATGTTTGATGGATCTCTGGAGCAGGTGGTGCACAAGCCTGAAGCTCAGGTTTACCCTCAGAGCCAACAGGATTAGGCCTGGCAGGAAGATTCCATGTTGCAGAACCTAATGACAACTCCGAAGGACCACCAGATGGGACACCATGTGGCATATAGCCCATGCTTGCAGAATAATAGGTATTCAAGGGCTGGGTAGTTGAATATGCTCCAACACCATATGTCTTTCCAGCTTGTAGGTAATCCCTAAGCTTTGGCCCAGATGGCTTCTCATCATAATCAGAGGAATTTGTGTCATCGTCATCCTCGCCTACTTTGGCAGGGATCACTGACTTAATCTTAGGTGCCATCTGTCTGCTTCTGCCACTCCTCTGCTCTCTTTCCTCCTGCTGTACTTTACATACACTCTTGACTCTTTGCAAAAGCTTAGACACAGATGCCTCCAACCGCCTTAAAAGAGCAAGAATGAAAGAGGAAAGTCATTAAAAACTAAAAAGAAACATAAGATATAAGCTTAACATGCAATTTCAGTTTTTCAAATGAGATACAACAATAACTCGATGAGTGAATGAGCAATGAATACTCACAGATGAACAAAATAGTAAAAAAGGTACCATAAATAACCAAAAAAAATGTTAATGACCACTATTGTCTAAAAAAAATATTCATACATAAAATAGATGCATCAATGCTTAGTTTTCTCTTCTTTATCCAATAACCTTCTCGTGCATATTTCATTTTTCATCTCCTATTAATAATGGCAACAGAATACACCATAGGGGATAATTGAAAAATTTATATCAAGATAAATATCACATTCAATTACTTATTGAAATGTTCACTAATCCAGTGCCACAAGAGCAGAAACTTAAAGGTAAAGGCAAGGGGACATGAAATGTGCCTTTACATCAAAACATATTAATGTTACAACAAGATACAATTCAAATTTTCAGCCAGGATATCTTGATTGCACGGAAGTATTCTACTGGTTTATAAAGGTCTTAATTAAATACCAGAGAGATGATTATCTATGAACAGGCTCCATTAAAAACTATTTGCTCACTTATTTTCTTTCTCTATGGTGCCATACTTTCTTTCAGTTGTATGACACCTTTGTTAGTCATCCTTTCTTTTCTACCTCTTTGGTTACAAAAATATTTCCTTATATCATGGTCTTCATCCATCTCGTCTGGTTACTTCCCACAACCTGCCCACTCCTGAATTGTACAGTCCTGGACAAAATATTCTTACCACCGTGGAGCGAAAAATTTTCTAAGAACCGAGTTGACACCGATTTGACAACCGCACCCCCGCACGAGAAATAAATGCACGGACCGGAAGGAGGACCATTTCAACCCACCCATGGTGAGAGAGGGACCCATGGAAGGAAAGATTTGACTTTCGAAGGGATTTTTCGATCAGGGGATGGGGTGCAGGCTGGGTATCGGGCTCCCTTTTGTAATGGGTGGATGAGTGAGAAAGAGAAAGTGTTAGGAGTTAGACCTTCAAACGTTGGTTGAGCCAAGATCTGCAATATACCACGACTGCTTGATTGAAGAAGGCGCCTCGTGGTAAACTTCTCGTGAAATAAGATTCAAGTATCAGGTAAAAATATCCACTGATGGATTCATCAGTTCCTCAATGGTCGCGAGTAATGGGTCGTTATAGTTAGTGTCATGTTCAACACTGCTGAAGTGCAATCAGGTGTTCCCGACGGAGGTGTCATCGGACATCTTCTATTACTCCAGTTCAGTAACGAACTCAGTAACGTAATAGTTAGAAGACCTAGGCTGTTTGCCAACGATGAATAAAGAGCTTTTGCAACCAGGAGATAGCGATTATTAAAAAATTAACTGGTAGTAATTCAAGCCTGCAGCAAAAAAATGGCAGTTGGAATCAACTTAAAATAAATGCTAGGGTCTTTAAGTAAATCTCACTGTCAATCTAGTAGGTCCGTTAGACTTGCACTTTCTTTTACAAATCAATGAAGATACGAATGGGGCGACTAGTGGGCTGAACAACTTAGTATTTTGTTTTCCTTCTGACACAATAAATGATACACCTTTCGATAAAATGAAAAAGAAACTTTGCCACACTATAAATAATAAACCAGTGGTGCCTATTTCTTCCGACTCATACACTTCGTAAGTATTTTGCCAGGGTGTTCATAGTAGCCAACTTGAATGGTGCATTGTAGGGAGACATCAGGTAAAAAAGAGAGAGATCCTCCCTCTTTGATGGGCCATGAGAAATTTGAGGTTTTCTCAATAGGAAATGATTTGTTGGTTACAAAACAATGAATGAAAGAAAGCATATCGAAAGAAAATGCAATGGAGTTGCTCACTCTGACTTGTTATTGAGGTTAAATTCATACATTTGGAATATGGAAGGGAAAATATGTTGCTACCGAAAAAAAATCCTTCTACATTTAGCCACTACTCGCAATCAAATACAAAAAACCTCGAATGCTGCCGCCTTCTGGAAAGTAGGAGATGTCCTCACATCTGTGTCTCACTACCCTATTCCTTCGCTGGATGGAGGGGGTAGGGGAATGCTGCGTAGCGCCCGAGGTCATTGGACGGGAGCGGCCAGTGACGTAAACTTTCAAAGATCCTTTCAGAGAAAGGGTTGAAAACATCGATGTTTCTTCGCCAATTACTCGAAAAGTAAGAAATGGATCAAAAAACGGAAAAATATAGGTATTTTAATTTTGGTGAACTATATCAGATTCGGCAATAAAAATTGTTGGTGAACCAGCCCATTATTTCCTAAATAGTATGATACCCAACAATCCATTAAGGATACAATAATTCCAAAAACAGAAAGGAACAAATGTTTGACGGATATGATATGCGTAATGGATTCCAATGAAAATGGTGAAAAACTATTTGAGTTTTGGATAGAATCCTTGCCACACCTTTGGTAAATTGATTCAATGAAATAAAAGAGGGTGAATGAATGACTTCGGAGCTTCAATTGTAATCTTAGGGGGAAAATTAAGCGCATAAAAAAGTTAAACATAGAGGACTTTATACCTCGTTTTTTATGAGCCATCCAAAGATGAAAGTTTTCATTCAGTACCTTGAGTGAGGTAAATTCAAAAAGTCAAGGAAGAAACAACTTCAGTGTTTATAATGCTTTACTCAATAGAATAAAATGTAACTAAAGATTGGGCAGGAACGACCCTGCAAAGCTCGTTTTCCACCAATCATAGTATTTTCAAGAAGGGATTTGGTTAAGACTTGCAATTTGGCAAAATTTAAAGCCCAAGCTCTTATGCCGTCTTATAAATCTATGCACATAAATTATTAAAAATAAACAAAAAAATCTGATGTAATGATCTCTAGCTTAACTTTGTGGAAGTGCGTTACATCCATGATTAAACAACTTTGTTTCAATCCACACAATTTTATTACACATGCGACCTGGGTTTCAGCAACTTCGTGCCATCATCAGGTAACAAATATCACAGGTGGCTGGGTATATATATGGTTGAAGGTTGGGAAGGACAAAGTGGAGGAGGGGGGGAAGGTGAGAGACAGTAAAAGGAAGGATCGTGCGTTATTACGGTGAAGGTATAATATATAATATAAGGTGACCAGGGCGGTCAACGGTTTTGGGTTGGGGGTTGAGGGAGGTCTATTTGAAGGAGGGGGGAATGCGTGGGAACAAATGGTCATTACATAAAATATGCAGGTCCGCTTGTGTATTTATAAGTTGTTAACAAAGAGAGACAGTTACATCATGCAATATCTGCCATTCTGCATAATCGCTAAGTGTTTATAAACAATTGTCCACTTACTGACTGGTGCAGTTAAAACGATAACAAACTGCCGGAGCGGAAACTGAAGAATGTATTTTGTTTTTGCGCCTTTCTTGCAGTCGTGGTATACTACAATTCTAGGCTCAAACAACGTTTGAAGAGCTGACTCAAAACAATTTCTCCTTCTCTCTCATCCACCCCTTACGAAAGGAGTCCGAAACCCAGCCTGCACCCCATCCCCTGTTCAAAAAATCCCTTCGCAAGTCAAATCATTCTTCAATGGGTCCCTGCCCTCACCAGCGGTGGGTTGGAATGGTCCTCGTTCCAGTCTGTATGCTTATTGCTGTCCCATCAGGGCACAGTTGTCAAATCGGCATCCTCTTGGAACTTAGAAAAATTTTCGCTCCGCGGCAGTACGAATTTTTTGTCCAGGACTGTACAAATAACTTACTTCCTTCCTCTACCACTCATAATATTCCTCTGGCCGTCCTCCTATTGTCTACCTTATCTTCTCCTACATCTACTAAACCAAGTATTACTTGCCTCCCATCTAACTGCAACATCAGGATAATAGATTCATAAATCATAGACTGAAACTAACAAAAATATTGTATTCTTCTACTGGGTTTTACTTTTAAAGGATTCAACATAGTAATACATAAAAATCGTTCAAAATTATATACATAATTTAAAAATTGACATTTACATCAAAATGAAGATTTTAAACTTTTCTTCCAAGGTAAACTGGGTAAATTAATCGATACATTTACAAACAAAACAAACTACTTTTCCATGATGCTTAGACTGTGAATGACTGCAGGCTGTCGCACAGAGCTCTGATTTTGAGTGTCTTATTCGTGAAACAGTAATCTAATCTATCTAACATAATCTATCTATCTAATAGTCTTATGCCACTGATAGTAGGGGTAAACAACTTGACAAATGCAGTGAATAGTCACTGTTGCTTTTTAAATCCATATACAACTTTTGAAAATTGAATTTAGCTATGAGTGATGGTGAGCTCTGATTAAAGTGCTCTGATTAAAGTGCTCTGATTAAATTGACAGAAGCACAAAATTACTTCACTTTTAACCAAAATTTGTATAAATAAATAGATGGACTTGCTCTAGGCTCCCCCTTATCCCCACTTCTGGCAGAAATTTTCCTCAACTCCTTGGAGGTAAAATTATTCAATTCCAGCAACCAGTACATTTGCTTTGTTAAATACTTGTTTAGATATGTGGACGACATCCTCTATGGTTAGGTACTTAAGGCCAATTGGAATCTTTCCTCAACCATCTGAACTCCCTTCATCCTAAAATTTCCTTCACAATGGAAAAAGACTAGAACGGCTCACTAAATTTCTTTGACCTGTCTATTTCAATAAGTGGGCAAAAACATGTATTTGCAATCTATAGGAAAACATATTACGCTGATTATAATATACCTAGTGATTCACCATTTTCCCCACAAACATGCAGCTTTAAATTCTATGGTTCATCGCCTCCTTAACATCCTAATCACTCTTACCAACTTTTAACTGAACTTCCCTTCCAAAAATGAGTTCACTCTCCAAACCCCCTCTTCTTAGCTTGAGGTTACTATCATAATAATCAATAAAGACATTTTACGTAAACAATTGTCCCTGAAGATGCAGCAAGTTATGAAACACAAAGTGATGCCTGAAGGTGTAAAGCTTACATTTAGTCAAATCTATCATGTCACAGCTGTCTTTGGCATAAAAAATTATTGAAGGACTCATGAAAGTTCTAACAGACTTCCCTTCGGATTTTGGGTTCTTGCCTTTAATACCCTCCTGTAAACCAACTCTCACATGTGTTGTCTCTCATCAATCATATTCATCATATCAATCAACTATCATAGCCATCAACATGTTCTCTGAGAGGCAGAAGAACACTTTTCTCTCAATTACAGGATTAATGACTTTCTTATAGTCATCTGGCATATGTCTTGTAGTTTGAACCACCATTAAGACGTGTTTGAGACTGTATTTCACTGAACTGTACCTCTTAAGGCGTTATGGTAGTGATGGCCGAGGTGAGTGTTTCAGGCCTCATTTTTACTCTACCAGTGTTTACGTATCACTCAATTATGGGTTAACTATTACAAATATTGACTTTGGGTTTTCCTTATTTGGTTTGAAAGATATCATTCCAAAAGATGATGTGAAAGAAAAATTTTTATCCCTCTGGGTTAGTGAGGAAACTTACCTGAACTTTGGCTAACAAAAACTCACTTCTCAGACAGAAATTTGAAAATCATAGACCTCTGGCGACATCTTTCTTCTATACGATACGTAAAAAACATCCATCATTACTATTATTTGAGGTCACAATCTGGGCATGACCTGAGCATTTTACCTCACCAGATGTTTTAAAAAAATAATGAATTGGGTGGTGTCACAAAGGCTGTCTTTGTGGTTATGAGAGACAATAACAAAGGCAATAAATGGTGTGCACATTTGAGAAGCTCCTATCATCACAAAAAAATAAGTCACTAGTCCAAGAGCATTGTCAATGCATATCCAAGGAGGCAACGTGCCTCGTGATTTGTGTGGTGTGAATATCAGTCTAGCTTTACGGCTTCATCATATTTCACTCAACAAGTCACCATTGTTCTGATCAAAAATGCTGCTTTATTTAACCCATTAGCATTCCTGTTTAAGTGAAAAATTGGCTTCCAAATTACCAGTCACAATTACACCTGTGGGTTTTCAGAGCTAGAGGTCTACAAGTTCCAAGTCCCATGACTACTTTCACCAGGCGGATGAGTTACTCAGATATACATATATAGCTCAGATATATCAAAGCTCAATATGCACTAGTTGACTTTCATTTGTTTGTTGACTTGTTTTTCGGGCGAAATTCACGACGACACTGCAGTCGAGAGAAAATAATTAAATATCCTGATGTTTCACTCTCTTTAACTAATTACTAATGAACAACTACTTACCAATTCATTTCTGTTGAGTAATATAATCATTAATAACAGGAAATACGTACTGTAAGTTTTAATAAATGCTATTATCGCCAACATACGGTATGTTGCCATGAATTTTCGTTATTATATTATGTGGTAATGCCATTAATAGTGGTTCAATAAAGATAAAACCAACTAAACATGATATCTTGAAATGTAAGGTTTATTAATAATTACCATTAAGAGCTCATCCTATAAGAAATACGTCGAAATAAACATTTATATCTAATGATGTTAGGTGAACCTGAAAACTTGCATTCGCTTGGGATCTTTTACGGTGAGTTGTGACATTAAATTACTTTCCAGCACACATAAAATCATTTTTATTTACCCAAAAACATTGCACTAACTTTTGAATGGGTAATATTGCAAGGTGCACGCCCCAAATGTATCGTAATCATCAAAATACAAGTTATGTATGGTCTTGATTAGGCCCACCATTTTTCTGGACTAGTAGAAGTCTTCGGTTAGGTATATCTGAGTAACCCATCCGCCTTGTGAAAATACTCACATGACTTGTAACTTGTGGACTTGTAGCTCTGAAAAACAGCCCCCTGGTTATTTTTTTTTTTTTCCATGAATTATATTGCATTCAGTGGGTTAAAATGTTCTCCATTCTTCCTAAATTCAATTGAAGTAAATTTTTACATAGAATTGAATCGGACAGTATTCCCCATACCTCACTACTTCAGCACCATCCATTCAGGATGCAGGAACTAATCCATTTCAGGTAACAACAAAGCAACGTCATTCAGTGGTACCTCATTAACTTTACATTATTACCCTAGATCAAATTTTATGTTACAAAAAGATATATATGCAAACAATGGGTTATCATAGTTCCCTTCATCAATGTACATAATTTTAAATTTTAACGAGCAGCAAAATTCAACTTCTATCTTCAAAACTTCTTCTTCAATCTTCAAATCTTCAAAACATTAACAAATGACTTCAAAAGTAATTTCAATAATTTTAATACATGCAGAAGGATAGATGGTGGGAGTTCAACCAACAAGCCAAATATAAATATCAATACTGCACCTGTAAAATTCTAATCCCTTAGCAGCCTTGGCTAAAAGATCCTCATATGCATCATAAGAAGCACAGAGGGCATTGATAGTAGCCTCTCTCTGTTGAGCAACATCCATAAGGGCTCTCCTAGTGGCCGCTTGTTTAGCATACACATCAGTCACTGCAGCTAGAATTCTTTCCTGAGCTCCTAGGTTCTGTTCCACAAGAGTAACCTTAAAAAAATTGGAGAAAACTATTATTTTACCAAAATGGTGTACATGTATAGAAAGACTACAAGCATGAAAAGACCTAAAAAAAAAGCTATTACATCACACATATTGATCAACCAAATATTTTACACACTGCATCTTTTTTTTGGTTCCTTCCACCACATGCAATGAAGTTTTACCACATATTGATCCAAATAATTCAATTAAAAACTAAAATAAATGGTATTAAAAATCTAAAAGACACAATATTGCATTTTAAGACAAAAAGAAATATCCTGATGGCAAGAAGTAGTGATTCAACTTATCAAAATATGGAAAAGAAACAACTTTAATAATTACATATTTCTGATGCTTCTGCAGTTCTTGTTGAAAAAGCAATTCCTGAGATGGTTGGTCTGCTGAGCTGGAAAGGGTGACAAGACGGCGAGTGATGTCATCAGCACAAACAGATTCCCGCAACTGTGATGAAAGAGTGGCACGCTGCTGGCGCATCTCATCAACCTTTGCCACAAGACGACGTAGTTCTGATAGTCCCTCTTTGGCTTCAGAGCTTAAAGCTAGAGAAAATATCAATATGTATTTAATTAAGAACAGCTACTAGAGAGACATGAAAACACAAAAAAAATTCTAGACTACAACGGGAGATGCCCAGCAACATTTAGGAATTAAATAATCTGATATTTGACAGACCTTCGAAACCAGAAAAGTCCTGCTGGAAATGGATGACAGTTAAATTCAGGGCTGAAGTAGATAAAGGGCTTCTCATCTAAATATCAACAGATTAGAATGGGATCAAGTGACAAAATATTTCATCCCTCAGAAATCTGAGAAAGATAGAATGCAGGGACAGCCAGCTCTTAAGAACCAGAAAGAGGATTTGCAGAAGAAAATCTTTCTTGGAATCAAATTTATGAATTTTCATGCAAATATTTCTTCATTATTCATTCATGTGGAACAATGATCTTCAGAGGACATGTTGACTTTGAAAAGAATGCAGGGGACGGTAAGGAAACCTTGACAAGTCGAAGTGACAATCAATGTAGTATGACTGCAGGCTTTCCCAACAAATGGAGCAGATGAAAAGTTCTTGCGAAGTCAATAGTTTCGGGCAAGATGTTGAACTGTCCACGATTTTTAATATGTGCAACTTTACTACACGTGTTTCCACACTTTATTGGCAATCATCAGGCCATAAACACATTGTACCAAATGATGGCCGTGCCGATGAAGTGCCGAAACATGTGTAATAAAGTTTTGAGTATTAAAAATAGTGGACAGTACAAAATGTAGTGTTCTCCATTTTAAGAGCTCTTGCATTTCACACCAGATGAGGTCCTCCATAACACCCAACATTTCAATGAGTGACTCACCCATTAAATGTCAGAAGCTATGGAGGACTTTACCTAGTGTGGTCACATTTTTATGAAAAATTCATAAAAGACAAATTTTATCATAGTTATCAGCAAGATTCAATAGGAGTTCAAGCACATATTCCCCAAATATAAATTTAAGTGGAGAAAAACTAGGGAAGTGCAAGCAACTTGAAATTCAAGTAGAATTTTTTCAAGAACACTTTTTAAACTGTTAGAAAAATGGTAAACCATATAAGCATGAATTAGATGTTTTTTCCCTACCAGACAACTGAAGAAAAGTGGGTTTGTCTTAACATCAGAAACAATATCCTAACTGACCGTATTGCATAATCTAAATATTTTCGCTCATCAGTGTACGTACAGCCATAGTAAAATTCTGCTTAAGTTAAAGATCCATCTACCTTATCCTAACTGACAAAATTTTCATCTTTACCTAGATTTGATTTAAGAGACCATCAGCATGTCATGGTATACAAAGCAACAATGCCAGTGCATTGGATTCAGAGTACTGCTATGAACACATCTTAGTTTTCTGCAGATTACATACATCAATGCAGTAATGATCACACTCTCAAGGTTACAATTTACCAAAGTTACATAATAGAAAGCATTAATGACATCTTTCTTGCATCACCGCAACTAAAGCTCCGGCTGGTCATAAGTGACTATGTCTTAGGGGAGGTGAAGCTCAACTGTGAGCACTCTGAATGATCAGCATTATGAGTTAAATAAGTGATTATCTTCTCTAAGCAACAGGAAGCACCTCTTGAAACAATGAGGAGAGTTTATCAGTGGCTCTGTCTTAACGTACCTAAAACACAAATGTTGTCGCATATTTATAATGGTGACTGCAAGTGCTCTGAATGATTAATCTAGTCAGCATTACAAGTTCGGTAAGTGATGATCTTCTCGTCCCACATGGAGGCAGTGGTTACCGCCTCTTGAAATAATGAGCGTCCACCGGCAGCTGTTTTGATGCACCAAAAATGCAATATGCTGCATTTTATAGTTGGTATGCAGCTTGACCCATAAAATAACCTTCAAAGAAGGTATGGCCCAAGACAAGCTTGACCCAAGATGGTTCAATATCAAATGAATTCGTCCATCAATACCAACGAAAATATTAAATTCACCAAACTCACACTATTCTACGTGTATCACTTTTTGTGCACAGTCACACAACATATTTGTTGCAGCAACAGAGGTGCAGAGGAAATACAAGCATGCCCAAGGCCATATGATTATTGGATATCCAAATTGGATTGTAAAAAGGCCAAACTGTAACAATGTCATTGCACTGGATTCAGAGCAACGTTTCAACTGCCAATTAGGTTACCACAGATTACATATATCAATTCAGTGATGATGGCCCCCTAATGATTACAATTTACCAAAACTGGGGTGTAACTATCATCAACACCATTGTGGTATAAACTGCTAACTGTACTGGATACAGAGAAACATCAGGAGCTCATCTCAGGTTTTCATAAATTAGGTAGATCAATCCAGTAATGATCACACCCTTAAGATTGTAGCAATTTTTCATCATCAACAGCTTATTGCATGGCATTATTTGTTAATACCAGCGACTGAAGTTTATGTTGAAAGCCGGTTTTCAGTAGCCAGAAATGTCAATGTAAGAAGAGGTAACCTCCTGCCAGAACGGAAATTATTGGTTTGCTTCTTACAGAGATATTTATTGACTTTTTATATCTTTCTCAAATTAAGACTTTTGCTTAGATTTAGGAAAGTTTTCTATCAATAAGTATTTTGTCCTAGTTGTAGCACTGATGAAAATTAGCCAACTAATCTCCAATTAAATAAGACTTTGAAAGA
Organism: Ceriagrion tenellum; assembly: GCA_963169105.1. Lineage (NCBI taxonomy): Eukaryota > Metazoa > Arthropoda > Insecta > Odonata > Coenagrionidae > Ceriagrion > Ceriagrion tenellum. Next base: position 143,426,293 of record OY720635.1, on the reverse strand, counting down.
CTCGATTTTGATATCAACTTTTGACTCAAGTAGAAAATTTGGTGCTTGGATATCCATAAAAAAACAGCCACACATACCAGTTGAAGCAGCCTTCACTGATGGAATGGTTTCCTGAAGCTGAGGCAAAGGTGTGGCAAGTAGCCTCAGGTTAGTCACATGAAGAGCCATTGCACGATGGAGTGCCTGATTGGACTCTGATCCCCGAGCATGTGCTTCTCGATATTTCCCTGCTTCACGAGTTAAGTCAGTGGCTGCAATTGAAGGAGGACGAGCTCCCATTTCAGTCTGGTATTCCTTTTCCCTCTCCTCTTCTTCCTGAAATATAATGAAAGGGATTAAATCTCTCAAATTTAATATAAAAAACTCAAGGGAATGGAAGAATGAGGGCCAGCAGGCTGGAGCCTGAGTGTTTAGCTTTCTATGAGCGACATGGCTCCATAAACTTGGGGTTATGTTCTTTAAGCCAGCTTACATCTGATTTCTGGCATTGCATGTAACACAATATGATTGTAAATAGTTATTGCTGGCGCATGCCACAAGTCAGTGAAAAGTATATTGTGACATGGGACACATTTTTTAAGTAAATAATGAGCTTACTGATGAAATGCTTTAAATAAATAATAAATTTAAATACCTAAAGATTTTCAGTAAAATATGTATACAATTAATCAAATAAAGATATGATGGATAAACATTTAACATAAATGGGTACAAAATTAGCACTTTGCACACTTAACAATAAATTCATCGAAAAGGTTGTAACCATTTGAGAATATAAGATGTAGTGATTATCCTTCAACTACAATTTTCAAGGATGGCCTTCCCATCTATAAATGCAAAACAGCATTGCTCAACCGCACTTACATGTTTTCTCATCATCAAACCATCAGTTCATTTCTAATAGCAATGTAGAGTATAAGTAATTTGCAACACTTTCTTATCATCATGTATCACTGATATTCCACTAAAGATAAGCACTACATATAAAGAATCAATGTCCTTACAATTATTTCACCCCCTATTCCTCAACAAGATCGGGTTAATGGTGCCTGGAGGAAAGATAATGTTTTCTACCTACCTACTTAGCTGATCCTCCAATCTATTAAACCGTTTTTTGTAAGATAGTCAAAATCTGTGTACATGGTTTTATTATGGTAGTGCAGCTTGAAATACATAAAAATAAACTGCTTGCAAGTCAAATGAGTATAAATATCTCCAAAGATCAGAAGGTACAACTACCTATGGACTATTTGACTGGAGTTCCACCAACTCATAGATGTCAAAAAGAAAGGATACTCCCTTTTCATTGAATGGATCCTCCAGGAAGGATGGGCATATATAATTTACTGGGTGCATTGTAAGAAAATCTTGGGATTAGATGTTTTAATCAATAGTTTTGCTTACACGTAGCAAACAGTAAGTTAAAAACTGCATAAAAACAAGCAAATTTAGGCACATCCTGTGCTAAAATTTTTTACACAAAAACACATTTCACAAAATGTTAGCCATTAAAATAATAAATTTAAAAAAGGGTGCTTGGAGATTCTAAGTTAGTGCAGTATCTGAGTGCACGACTCAAGAAAAATAAAATTTTTTTTCCATGTTTATCTAGCAATTTTCCAAGGTTTAAGACTTAGGATTTTTAGTAATCCCCCCTTGTGCCAAAATTTCCCCCTCCCACTCTGAAAAAACAATTCTACCAGAAAAATCACTCATCGCCAAAAACTCGCAAATGCCGTTTGCGACTATCCCTCGTGCATTGTGGTCTCGCGATTCGATGTCTCGTGTTCACTGTCCGCAATGGAACAATCAACTAACTTTTATACTGAAAGTGATAGTGGTGCACTCTTTTCTGACCGACTCTACGCTAGCGCCACTTCATCTGCCAATCAACGACCCGACAAGGATTCCCCTAATTCCCCAACTCATGCGTTTGTCAGCTGACCCCCCTTAATCGCCAGCTGCATCATTTTTACGCAGGGCCCAGCCTCCTTTGGAACTGACCGCGGACGAGAAAGGACCTGCTGCAGTGCTGACTTGTGATCGTCTTCTATTGATCAAGTTTATGGTATTTAGTCTATGGGCTTGTTTTTCAATTGTAATACTTGTTTGTTACATAAATGTTCTTGCTTGAAGTTAATCAAACTGGCTACAGTTGTTGTTATTTTCTCTTGTCTCTGCCCACCATTCGTAGTCAATTCACTCGCGACGTCAAGTTTTAGTAATTTACGTAGCACCCTTCATGGATTGAAAACTGATTGGCCCACATCTTTCACGTTAAACCTGATGGTGTAGGTGCAAAGTCCTGTGGCTCTGCACTATCACCCCAATTAATGTTGATCTAGAGGTCAGGTTCTGTATATGATGACATTTTCATAGTAATAACACAATAATCTAATTAACTTTTGGCAACATGGCCATAAATTTTGAGCACCTTAACCAGTTTAATTTCATCTTTCTTTTCAAATTTGATGGATAGGCAACATCGGAAAAGTGAAAATTTTGCAACTTTTGAAGCATGAAAAAGGCAATGTTTGACAAAGTACTCTTCATTAATATGAATGGTTTCAAACTCAGAAATTATTTGCTGTAAAAACAAAATCTCCTACTTTTTTGTAAACCACAAAAAAGGACAAACGCAATGGACTGCGATGCTGGAGCCACTCAAAATATGATAGATTGGGTTGTTTACGTCCTTGTGATGTTATGAACTATCCACTGTTTAAAGAACTCTGGATGTGAGTAGAATAATATATATCCAAGCACCACACCTATGGGTTGAAACTAGTTGAACCAAAGGAATGTATGTATTAAACTATACATGGCGGAATACCACCTCATTACCTCATATAAGTTTACCTCATTACAATTAGTGGTCCCCAATAATCAAAAATGCTCACAATAACAGTTTTATATAGGACCACAAGCATTAACATTAAAAATTGATGCATGATTAAAGGGTCTAGATCCATAATAAAGTTTAAAATCCTAAAAATGGTTAACTTAAGTACTCCACACTCCCTGATCCCATGCTAACTCTTTTTAAAATATCTTACCTGCAAATAACTAGATATTTCCTGTAACATTGCTTCGACATCATGGTAAATTTCAGCTAGCCTGCCCATAGAATCAATCAGCTCCTGTATTGCATTTGGTTTGGCACTTAATGCAGCACATCGTTCCACCAGTTCCTGAAAACCAAACAGCAATATTGAACTTAACAATGGAAAAAACTGATTCTACATAAATTACTGAGGTATAACATAATGGCATATGCATTTACTTAAACCTTTACCAATTAGTGTTACAGTTAAATAAGCCAGCATAATCGACACCATTGAAAAATGATAGGATACTTCCAAATCATACAGCAGAGTGGAACAGTCTATCACTTTAATATCGACAGCAATGATCACAGTTTTGTAAAAATATTTTCCTATAAAGTCAATTTTACTTATGATGGGCATGGGCGGAAAGCTTAATGCAAGATGTCATTGAAAGTTAGAAGTTCATATTCATATTCAGAATACTATAATGTGCTCACAAACAGCATAAATAAAAACAAGACTATTATGACCATCACCAGCTGTTTCATTGGCAAATGCGACCCAAATGAAATTAGGAAATGTTTGAAATAATTTGGTCAAAGAGAAATGCATATACATTAGAAACTTTAAATTATGAAATTTTGATTTTACGGAGCAAAATCTTCGGTCTGGACCAAAAGGGTATCTAAATGCATGTATCAGTATGCGATATTATGAAATGACGAAGTTTTCAAATTACAAACCTTGGGTCAAGGTCCCGATATGAAAAAGTTACTTGGTTACTCGTTTTTATGAATGATGACGGGTCACAGCAGCATATTTTAGGCGCTCCTTGTCAGAATTAAGACAATGATCAGATTGCCAAATGCATTATGCACTGAATGCCACTTATATGAACAATAATATGCATTTCAATGCAGCAATATTAAGGACGACTTTTAATCAAAGTCATAGTAGTTCATAAAATATGACACCAATCGAACCAAAATGCGTTCGGCATTGTTATGAGTCCAGAGTTATCCAGATTATAGGTTATAATCGAAAAAAGCTATAGTTACTGTCGTTAACATTTGAAATTAGGCATCTTTCGTGATTGCTGAATCAACCGAATTCAACCGAAAAAAAAATTAGCCGCCAGTGAGCTACAAACACATAAGAGTCCAGCCACATTGTAATGGTCCTTCTCAGTGAATGGTGGGCGGAGCTACGACTACCTACCCCACCTCCTGGCCTTACCTCCCCTTCTTTACTCTCTCACAAACACTGAAGGGGAGGCAGAGCGTGTTGCCAGTTTTCCTCACCATGGCAGAGAGAAATTAACCAAGCGGCTTTTTATGGTACCAACTGGGCACGCAATTTACATAGTAAATATATCAGTCTTGATTTTAAATAACACATATTTGTATATATAATTTCTGAGAATGGAAGACAAAATACATTGTGATACATTTCTTACATTGTGACTGTTATTGCTTTCATTCACTCTCTTCTGAGGATGTGAGTGACATGTCCGAATCTCCACTATTTTCACTACCACTTAGTTCAACAATTATTTTGTCTATTTCTTTATCCATCAGCGCATCTCTTCTCCAGTATTCCTCCTCAATTTTATTTACATGTCTGCAAACTATTGAACCTTCCAACAGATGCAACATTTTGCGAAGTCATCCAGCTCTATTCACTTCTTTTGTTCACCTTTTTTCCCCTTTTGCGTTGAGAACGACAATCTTCCTCTCTCCTGAGACAATTCCACTTTGTCTAAAACCCTCTTCACCATAAAGGTACCAACTCCTGTAGCCTGGCTTGTAGCTGACACCACGTTTAAAACTAGTTTTTCCTCCAATTTTAAATCGTTCAAAACTCTACTACCTTTGTAGACGATTCCTTGAGCCTGACTTTTGAGTGGTCTGCCTCAGGTAGACAAAGATTTCAACGAGCTGGCCATTGCAAATAAGCCACACAAGAATTTAAGGACTCCAAATCTGTTAACAAAAACTAAAGCCGAAAACCAAATAGAATAACCGAAACGAAAGCCTACGTTCACATACCACCAGAAAGAATTCCAAATCAAAATCCAAACCAAAATCCAAATCAAAATCAAGTCAAAATCAAAATCCAAAAAGAATGTCTGAAACAGTATCAAAAGTCAAGCGCGAAAACCGAGATGGAACCGAAACGACAAGAGCTGGCAACAACAATGAAGTGACTCTGGTAGGGGAGGCACGGTAGGGGAAGGAAGGAGCCCGGAGTGGGGGTAGCCGAGGACAGAGAGGGGGTGCACACAAATTCTTGCATAGGACCATTTCAACCCAGCCGGACTCTTAATTTCATAACAGTTTTAGGACGAGCACCTTAACCCCCACGGCCACTGTGCCTTATTACAGAGAGAGTGAAATGATAAGTATTTGACTGGGACAAAATAGGATGATGACAATTTTTTCACGAACCTGGGGCTTAAGGGCAGAAAGCTGTGACACTTTTCCGGCAGTTTTACTCTCAGTTTCAGATAAAATTGTTTCGTCTGCATCCTTAACATCTGTAACAAGCTGTCTTCTTGTTAGCTTCATATAGGTACACATATTATGCCTGATATGGAGCATATGATCTTCGATCTAACGAAAATATATTCACTCATAATAAAAAATACAGTTAAAACCTCTTTATATTGAAATGGAAGGGACCAAAATTTTGGCATTTTCATATATGGAGGTTCACTATGAAGAGGTTTCAGTAACGCGATCCTATTTGTTACCAACTTGGAAAAGAAAGCCACTGCTGTCTTTAAAATCATTGTATTTATATGTTAAAACATACATACATGCATTCATTTACATGAATTATATGAAAAGATAAAGGAAAGAAAAACCATTCTCAAGTGCTCTTTGCAGAAAAAATTAGTAATTTGGGTTTGTTAATTTATTTTTCAAAATCTTTAATAACTATACTTTCTATCTTGTGAAATAAAAGCGTGTTTTCACTCTTGCACTCCTCCATGCTTAAAAAAAACCTTTCTATTACATTCAATGCTTCTTGAACCAGCTTTTTGGTGGGAGCTGAAGATAATTCCTCACCATCAACTTCTTCCTCCATATCATCTTGTATTGGTAACTCATGTCCTTCCTCTACTTCTCCCAAAACCTCCCCCTCATTTGGTGCACATGTAAATAAAGCATTATCAACATCCACATAGTCTTCAAACGATGACTGAGTGTCCATTATGTCCTTAATATCATGCCATTCTCTTGGTTCATCCTCAAACACTTCACTTTCATCCTCACTGTTAACCCCCCATAAACCCTGCCTTAATAAAGCATTTCTCAATTGCTCCAGGTGCTAATTTATTCCATGAGAGGCATAGCCTGTGCATGGCCTGAAGCATGTTCCACGAGAACTTCTTAAAGTCATTCTTATAATCTACTGTCCTCAACATGTGCATCACTAGTTGCTTCCAATAATGTCTTTTGACTAGGGAAATAATCCCTTGATCAAGGGGCTGTAGTTTACATGTTGTGTTTGCTGGAAAATACTCTACTTTTATACTTCTTAGCACTATTCCATTGGTTTTGTAGCCTGTACATTGGTCTATTAGGAGGACAATATTTCGATTGCTCATACCCATCTAAGAATCCATCATATTTAACCACTCTCAGAATATGGATGCAGTCATCCATGAGTTTACAGAATTCCTGTACAAGGAAGGAAGCTTTTTAATATTTTTGAAGCACCTTGGTTTTTTATATTTGCCAATAACAAGAGGCTCCAATTTCTCAAAGCCATCAGAATTGTCACAAAACAGAACTGTGAACCTATTTTTGCTTATTTTACCACCATGGCAGGGTTCACCTCGTACTCCAAGGGTTCTATCTGGGAGCAGGTTATAGAAAAAACCAGCCTCATCGGCATAAAAAATGTCACATTGTTTGCACCCAATTAAAATTGTGTGTAGAGTTTGTTTCCATTCTTCTACCAGAATATTGCAAAGATGCCTAATCTCTTACTCATTGAAAAATACGAAAAGTTAGTTGTTTACATGTAGATTTCTGGGGGCAAGAGTGGAGGTTGATTCTTCTGATTTTCGGGATTTCCACGGCGAAAAGATGGAACGACAGGGCGGAAGTCACATCAACCACTTACAAGTTAGCTGTGTCCAATTTTATGCACCCTATTGGCATGAATACAAATTTAAATAAAATTTCATAAATTATGACGTCGTGAATCGTACGATTATGTCGCAAGAGAACATCATAATTTAAGGAAACAAAAAAATAGCTTCATTGCAATGCTCTTGCAAGATACTCGTTCATATGAAATTCGATTTTACGAAGTACCAATCTTTCCGGTCCCATCGACTTCATAATTTAGAGTTTCTACTAGGGTTGGGGCAGGGATTCATGATTCGGTCGAATCCTATCGAATCCATGGATTGGAGATTCGATCGAATCCATAGGTTAAAGATTCGATCAAATCAATGGATTTGAGATTTGAATACCAACCAGTCTTACGGATTTTATGTACCAGTGGTGGAGAACTACCGATAATGAAGCTCCTCGACAGGTAATGATACACAGTGGTCAAAATATTGATAAATTTCGACGTTGCAATTTTGTTTAAAATACCTATCGAAGCATCCGGAAACCCACCGCCGAATATTTTTAATTTGCCTTAAGGAATTTTTAAGGAATCGTTTTGCAGTATCATTCTGTTCATCTTCCGAAGAAGCATCACGCCGCAACAATATCCTATCCCCATTTGGTTTCAGAAATCACTACTTCTCGCTTATCACTTCTGCGGGGCATATTTCTCTCTGAAAGAACTATCGATAGTTTCCGTCACTATCGATAGTTCCTCGCCACTGCCACCACTGCATCTGCTGTCTGCTGCGTCAGCCAACTACGCACTTTGCAATGTAACAAAAAAATGCTTGCTCCTCCTTTGTTTGGATTATGAGAGAATCTAATTCAACCTAAAATTTTTTCACTAATCATCAGATATTAGCGATGCGGCCATTGATGGAGAATATTAAATGAAAACAATACAATTAAAAGATTTAATCGAATACGTGATTCGTTCTGCAAATAATCGAAACAAACTTTACAGAGTGCATTTTATTCAGCAGTCACGTGAACGATATATATCGAAGGTAACCGCAATCGAAATGTAAGTTGAACGAATCTCTGGAGCTCATTGTGAATCTCGTGAATTCTGTAGAGCTCAGTGCTTATAATCTTTGGTTCAGTGTTTGTGAATGGCGAGGTTAAAAATTGAAATCTGTCAGAGCAGTCTGAGTCAGTGCAGAGTGTAATTTGCCAGCTGAACTGAGTAGTGCTGATTGGAATTTTTTTACAAAATGTCCATAATATTTTGAAGCCATTTTATCATGCTACAATTACCTTAAGCACTTCCACAACAACAGTAGCAGAAGTGATTCCAATGATAAATGGCATTTTAGAATTCATGAAAGAACCTGCAGTTTTAGGATCTGGACTTCAGGGAATAAAGAATGGCATATGTAGTGAGATGAACAGCAGATTTTCTGAAATTGAAAGTAACAGTACGTACACAACCGCAACTCTTCTGGACCCACATTTTAAAGAAAGAGTTTTTAAAATATTGGAAAGTCATGACAGTGTGAAAGAACTTCTAATTCGAGAAACTGAAACCTTATCACCCAGCGAACCCAAGGTGAGATTTTAGTAACTATGTAGTTCAATTCATTCCATTTTTTTAGAGCCATAATGTTTTATGGTAATGTGAAGAATGAAAGTATTAACCAATGAATAATATTGTAAAATTTCTCTACATCAAATTTCTACGATGCCATTAGAGATACAAAGAGCAGTAGCTGAAATAAATTATTAAGTAAATGTATAGAACTTAAAATTATTCAATTTTCAATGACTTTTTGCTCTGCACCGTAAGTAACTGAAATATTAATTTTTGTTTTAGAAAGTACCAGAACAGACCTCCTACAAAACTTTTACTGGAATGTGGGCCTTGTATTTAAAACTTTTGAGCAGTCCAGTTGAAGAAACTTCTGTTTCTCTTGACAATGAAGTTGAAGCTTACTTACAAGAAGCTCTTTGGCCTCCTGACATATCAACTATGGATTACTGGAGAAGCTGTAACAAATATCCCAATTTGAAAATTCTAACAAAAAAATTCCTCTGCATTCTTCCAGCAACAGTATTTTCAGAAACAGCCTTCAGTACTGCTGAAATTTGGTTGATAAAAAAAGGAATCAATTAGATCCTGAGAGGGTGAAAATGCTGCATTTTCCAAACAAAAACATGTAATTTGTTTTCATTGAATTTTCAAATTTATTTAAGAAAAATTAAACTGCGATTTAATTTTTAAATTACCCATTCTTTATGTTTGTCCTCAAGCATGCCCTTAATATCAGTGAGTGGGGACTATATGAGCATTATTCATTGATTATTTACTTTAAGAAATAAAATTCAGCTTCAATTAGATTTAATTAGAGAATTCACGAGAAAGGAAGCATTATTTGAAAATTTACTGATAAAGGAAGATTTGAATTTAATGAAAATGAGGATTTGGGATTAGGATTCGAGATGTGGATTCAAGATTTGGATTCGATAAAAAAAAAGGATTCGGATTCGATCAAATTTTGGATTCACCCCATCACTAGTTTCTACTGTATAAATTAATGCAACCAAATATTCATAAATTGAAATATACAGAGTAATTACACAAATTCAAGCAGTATAAATATAAAATTATCTTATATACAAAAACATGCTACGTAATACATCATATCAAGGTAGTACTATTCAACTTCATCCAAATATCTTCCTCTGAGTACTTCATGAAATAACAATATTTTTGGGGAAACCATGCACCTGAGAGATATTATATTCTATTAGCTGACACACAAACAATTATTAAAGAACAATATTCAGCAATATAATACAATACATATTTTTCAATCCAAACTTTAGATAATGCAATAATTACTAAGACAAAAAATAAAATAACACGAAAGCACTTTGGAACATTGTGCACTACTTATTATTTCTTTGGGGACATAATAAGATACATGTAAAATATTCACCTGAGGAAACCTCTCATTCTCAATGTTTGCCTCCAGTAAGTGGTCCACTTGCAATGATGACATAAAAGCCACAACTTCTTGATCCTTTTCTTCAATCGACGAACCAACTCTTCTCAGCAACTTAGCTTTTTCCTCACTGCGAAAAGGAGAATACATCATGATTATTCTTATTAGACAGGAGTTTATATCAAACACATTAACAAACCCTTCATGCCTGACATTTCTTATCCAATCATCAGTCCACTCGCATGATACAAGACCAAAACATAATCTGGACATTAATCATTGTAGGCTGTAAAGGCAGTTTTACATCGAGGCAACAAGAGAGAGCATGCCACATGTGGCACTGCCATATGCAGCATGTTGCCAAATTCTGTTGCCTAATTGGGACAACCGCGACGCTGCATGCTGCAAAAATCCCCATTGCCATCATTGGAGAAGAGTGGCTCATCATTATTCATCAATCTTCATCAGGGTTTGTCTATCTAGCTTTCAATTTTTTTCTGAATGATGTGAATAAGAATTTGTAATGGAATTTGGGTTATGGAGGTTCTCCATACACAACTCATTTCTTTAAAAAATCTGCAAGTTGGTTGTGTAATTTGGGCATGGGCAGAGGAAGAGTCCCACTATTCTCCAGAGCCCCACCCCATGCCCTCCTTATACAATGAACAGGGTGTCCACAAAAGTCACAATAAAAAATTCAAGCATAATTTCAGGTTTTCAAAGCTAAATTTTTAAAAATTTCCAGGTTAGTATCGTGGTTTATATCAGAGCCACAGTGATATTTTTCACGTTTTACAAGTAATATGGATTTTCCTAGCTAAACACAACCTAATAAAAATATAGATATCAAATAAATATAAATAATAAAAGAAAAAGCCTATCCTCCCTCTCCAGACATCTGACCCCCTCCGGATGAATTCCAGCCCTCCCCCCATTAGGGTGGCCAAAAAAAAATTTTTTAGAAAGTTGAGGGGGCGGATGCATTTTCTGGTGCAATTTTATAAATAAACAAGCCATAGAAAATTTCAGCTTGATTGCACCATATTTGACACTGCCGAATCGTGTTTAAACATTTCAGGATCAAATTGCCTAATTTACAGAGGCAATTCTCCGGTTTTTCAGGATTCTACAGCAGAAATAATGGTTAAGTGAAGGAAAAAACAATCCTTGGTGATAAATGTTATTATTTTATGTGTTTCTTAATTTTTGGGAGCGTGGTGGCCTAGTGGGTAGAGCGCTTTGCTACTGACACCCCCAAACAAAAATCCTTGAAGTGTGAGGTGGCCCAGGGAAAGAAACTGGCTCCCCCACCCTGAATGTATGAAATTCACATGCCTATGGCTAAGGGTGGGGTGAGCTCTACACTCACCTATCCACACCAACTTCAGGTTGAAACACTGAATCTTAACTTTTAATGGGTTGAAAAAGGTTTAAATTAACTTTGAACTCTCCTTATCTTCAACATTTCCATACCTATAAAAAAAATTGCTTATGTCTGTATTACAAATAGCAAGTTCTGTTTCTCACGTTCATCATTAGTACGTTTTCTGTTCCAGCAGTGTCAAATATTGTGTGATCAAGCTAAAATTTTCTGTAGTGTTTTATTATTGAAATAATACCAGAAAATGTATCCGCCCATTCAACTTTCAAAAAAAAATGTTGTGGACCACCCTACCCTCCCCTCCTCCCTCATGCTCGACCACTCGGTAGCGCTTCTTGAGTAGGGTTGCACCGATTAATCAGCAAGTAGACGATAATTCCGATACTGATTAATCGGTAGTGGCTATTTGGCCAATTAATCGGCTTTGATAATCGGCCAATTTTTAATGTCATATTGCTGTAAAATATAAGACTAGAAATGAAAATTATATATTTCTGATTGATCATCAGGTTGTTTTTGGGTCCCATTAATTCTTGGCCACCCTGTGGGGATGCTGCAAGGGTGTCTTCTAAGCCCCATCTTGCATTCAATCCTCACTAAGGACCATACTGAGGACCATTCTGAATATTGTTTCGTGAAGTTAGGCTCCCTCAATGCAAAATATAAGGACGCAATAGATACTCCGGAAACGAAACGGTTTGTGGCGGGAGCGAGGGAGGCCCAAAAAATGGCTGCCAGGCTTTTAACTGTAGGTTGCTAATAATCGACCAATTAATCGGTATCGGCCGATAATGTGGCCAATTAATCGGCCATTTTGCTTATCGGTGAAACCTTAGTCTTGAGTTCTTGAGCAGCGCATCCGGCCGCTTGCTGCTACAAGCGACTGCATGGCGCAGCTAGTCAAATCAGGTACTTCTCGAAGCTGAGTCAGGCACTTCTTGCTGCTTAATAGCCACCACCAGTTGCCCGTATCACTTAGTAAGTGCACCACTGACTTGAGGTGGTCTGTGATCTTGTTTAAAGCCGCTACACACGTTCCAAGCAGAACACCCAACTGTAGGGGCCAATGGTTGGAGGGACTCTATCTACCGACGAAAAGTCAGAACCGTTGGACAGGTGGTCAGTCCTTGCAGACAATCCAACCGCCGACCACCCCGATTTATTTGGCATCGCAACGTCTGTGGCATAGTCGACCGACTCCCACTTGCGACCCATCTCATGTTACCCGTTCACCCTGCGGATTTGCGTTGGGAGCCAAAATTCATGCAATTGAATTCACAGCTCCCAAATTCCACTCAGTATTAGGATGCATACTGAGTCTTTGTTTTGAACCTCGTATTTCATGGAGTCAGTTGTCATCAATTAGCACTGTAGATATCAACGGCGTGGACGCCTCGCTGGAGCACCACCGCACGCCGCAGAAAAATATGCCACGATGCCACCACTGATGAATACTACAGCGTCTTATTGTCCAATGCGCAGTTGACAAGGGTAAAAGGACACGTGACGCTGACATTACCACGAGCCTAACCAAGTTCAGGTCTTTGATTTACATATTAATACCAACGCTAAGGCCATTACACCACGTGCAGTAATCAAACAACATACATTTTATGGCTTTCGCGGTAGAATTAAAATATAAAATAAGGATTTTTTGGCCTTGAAATGATAATTTTAAAAATTCCCGGGTTTACCAGAAATTACCGAATAATTCACGGGAATTTTCCGATCAGGGAATAATTCCTGGTTTTCAAGGGTCAGTGGACACCCTGAATGAATAACCAAAGCTCTATGAAAGAGAATGGTGAGATGGTAAACGCATACCACAATATTTCAATAGGAGGAAGTTACATTTGACCAATAGGACTTGACTGAGTGTGTTTGGCCAGAAGCACTCAGGTGCTGCATGGAATTTTAAGTGTATATCTAAATTCTACCTTCTGGGTGGGTGGTGGAGATCATTACATGACATTTACTTCAAAATTCTGACATTGATTCCAAAAGAGATGTTCAGATTACACATAACAAGATCATTTAAAAGATAATCATTAAGTGTGTAGGTCAAACACACAATTTGATCTATTACGTAATTTGAAGCAATAAAAACTATTATACATTATTTCCCGGGCAAAACATTGAGATACCACAGTTTGAGACCATGTATTTAAAAAACTACAGAATCTATTGGAATGAAATGAACTGTATGAAGAAATCTACTTTTATGTTCCACGATTGGTAAGAAAAATTTTTAAAGTACAGTTCAATATTTTGTTATTGCCACTGAAAAATAATGGTGGTACTACTATGAACATTGATAATTTAAAAACAGCACAAAATAAAAATTACAATTTCTAGAATTTCTCAATACCTGAGCTATTTACACAGTCCCCACCTGTAAAGAGATGATGCTTCATGAGCTCTCATTGGCACCAGACGAGAAAATAGCTCCTGGCCAGAAACTTCAGGATCATTTACATCAAAAGGGATGCCCTTAACCAGTGAAGCACCATGTATTTCTGGCAATACCTCTTTTGCAGGAACCCTCTCGTGGTAGATAAATTCATTGTCTGCTCGAGCAGCTTTCAGCTTACCCTCCACTACATCTCGTGTGAAGGTTAATGTTTCAGATACAGCCTTGACAGAAAAAAAGAATTACTATAGAAAACATATCTCCAGTAAAATTGCCTCCTTATTGGGAAGTTCCAAAGTATTTAATACATAAGAAATTAAAGAGTCAACATCATTAAATATGTCGAATTTCCCTCCCGAAAGCCAAATTGTGATTCACAAAGAATATAATTAGTTTACAGAATGCTAATCGAATGGTCTTTCACGACTGTTTCAATTTACTTAGAAAACTTGCACAATGGAAATAGGTCTATGGTAGTTCACCCTTTTTCTGCACCTGCACTACTTTTGTAATTTCAGCTTATTAGGGAAAATACCCTGATAAAGACACACAATGACACAAATTTAAATCAGAGATACAGGACAGAACTGCTATGACCAGGGTATTAGATATATCATATCTTTGCTTTCTGATCCTTTAATGAAACTCACTATACAGATACCCTACACTATGACACAAGCCCAGAATGATCTGCTACCTACCTGCATCATGTTATTTAGTAATACCTGAGCAGTAATTCTGGGTGGGATCAAACTACCTATCACTGAGCCCATAGAACTTTCACAGACCTGACTAAATTCATTAACTGAAAATGGTACTCTTGTTACATCTATAGCCGTTTACCTCCAATTTTATTTAATCCCAAGCCACATTAATTTTTCATCAGCTTTGTCAATGAAAGCACCATTAGCAAAATTTGCTGGCATGAGAGCCACCTTAAATTATTTCTTGGCTTTAATACAAGTTTTCTTGGCCTATGATTTCCCGAGTGCTTCATATTATAATTTAAATAAATGTAAGCACAATTATCACAGAGAGCCATCACATTTGCTTTCATTCTTTCCAAATAAAAAAAATACCAGTTAGCACATCTGGTAACATTACTACGTAGGCTTCTTTCATACACCATGGGAAAACTATGGTAATATAGATCAAAACATAAAACAAGAACATTTTGAAAAAATTTTCAGCTCTCCAATCAAGTAATATTTCAGGCCACTACATCATACTTAAAGGAAATGAATTTGTCAACTTTTTCCATGGATGTTGGCTTCCAATCTTCCATCTTATCCAAGAGATAGCACCATTGAAACTGTTATTAACAATGGGGATTTTCATTGATCATCCACAGTGGTCAGACAGCCCTGAGTCAATGACATTTAAACTACAAAGGTCCTTGGTAATATTGGTGGCAATGCTATCTGAAACTCCAATGCTCCTCATGGATTCATAGCTAAAATATTCAAGGCCAAAATATTTTTAGTTTTGACATATTGCATGATGTTGACTTTCACAGTGACATAAATGTTAAAGTCACCACAAATTACATGCTACCAATTAAATAACAGCAAAAGAGAAGTAAGCTCCCTAGCTGTTCTGCAAACAAACCAATATTACTTTTGGAGGACCATTGTAAAAACCAAGAACACTGCATAAGGACGCGACTCTTGATGCGCTTTCAACCGTCTTTTGCTAAAATTACTGTTGCAGGTTAATAGCCTTCCAGAACCCTCAGATAGGTGGCTCAGTCTCCAAATAGATCCTTGTTGACAATGAGTAGTGCATTGTAGTGAAGGGAGACCATAGTGTGTGGAAAAACGATGAGAATTTGGTTAAAAATGGGTTTGCGGTGTTGTTTTGTGCCAGGTTGCTCTACAGGGTACGGGAATACAAGGAGGAGGAACAAGATTCTCGGCGTAAAGAATAACAGCTTGTTTAAGGCTAATGTAAGTTGACGTGGGTGGCGATTGTTGCCCTTACCACATGGTAGCCATGTCACGTAGAATTGTGAATTCATAGCCCTATTAATCTCATGAACGTATTTCAATTGTGATGTTTTCTATTTATTCGAAATTATTCATCGGCCGGAGTCTCAGTTTCAAAAATGGAGGAAGGCTATTCCTCGAAAGGATTAAGTCCTAGGGAAGGAGGATCAGGTGTGTGAGCTACATTTTCCTCCCCAGGACATACAATAACCTTGTTTTCATACATAGCCCGCCGAAAGCACAAACTTGTGAAGATTCTATTCGCAAGTTTGACCAACCACATCAGCTGATTTTGCCATCATCAGCTGATGTTGCTAGTGGAGGTTTCGAAATACATAAATTGACATTGAATAACCAGAAATGAACTAGCTTTCGTATTAATTGCATTAATTATTATTTTAATGCTCTCTGCTCCCTTATTTTAAATCATAAATTACAAATATTAGGGTTGAATTCGGTATACGAATCCACCGATCACATCACCTAATGCTGTATGCCTTCGGTGTTATTTATTTATTTCGTGACGCTCTCGAGAGTTTTCTCGTCGATGGCTCGGTACCTTAGGTACATAAATCTACTATCCAATGCCTTAAAATATTACTTGCAGTATAAATCATCGTACTGGCGGAGAAAAAGGAGATGTAAAAACATGTATAGTTAGCCCAGAGACATCTGCTATATGGATCAATTAGTCAAACAGCGCAGCCTGTGGCTAAAAGTGGAACTTCAATTCTTTTGCTTCCATTGGCAACAGAGTCGAGATGGGAGTTTTCCGTCCTTATGCAGTGTTCTTGATAAAAACAATACCAAAGATCTTGGTTTTACAAATCATGTTTATACAAAGTTGTCGTTTTCAGGAAGCATATTGATGGTAAACTAAAACAGCCTAAGGTTAAACTATTACATCGTATTTGAGTAAACTCGAATAATGATTTCAAAAGGACACTTCAGGAATTGGCTGGAGCCACTCATTCACTACTGCAAAATCAAATCTATAAAATCAATTCTGCAAAATCAATTCTGTAATTCAGCGTCTAAAAACTAAAATCAAGATTCTACTGTATCTATTGTACTAATCTTGCCACATAATAATTGTCCAAGCAGCAGAGCAGTTATTCCGAAAAATCAATCATCTTTCTTGCAAGAACTAGGACAAATATTGGCTCGATGCATGATTTACCAATCACATATCAGAATATGAAGGATTTCATATCTTTGCACATAATTTGATCATTGGTCATACCTACACTGAAATAATTCCACAAATAGCTAAAACACAAAAGATTCAACACACCAGAATAATAATAAATGGCTATTGCTTGAGATCTTCATAAAAAAATACATTTATATCAAATCTGATATTACAAACCACTGATTTATTGTACCCATTAACTTCATAATTATGAGAGTCTACAGTGATTGTCTTAGGAATGCAACACCCCATGTTGAAGCTCAATGGTGTATGGGGCCATGCCAAAATAATTCATCCAAATAGGTGAATCACGGCAAAAAACATATTAAAAGGTCCTGGAATATGACACTTTTGATCCATTTCCCAGCTTTCGAGTAAGCTTCGAAGAACCTTCAAATATTTGTATGACAAGGCAATGGTGACTCTTCTAAAACACATTCTCTGACTCCAAATAGTTATACCTCAGCATTGTCCATTCCTTTGGAGAGATTGGCAGCTTCCTCTAGAGCTTGGGATGATGCAAGATAATAGGCCACCCTTTCACCCATCTTCTGCTGCTCTTCAGCTTGTTGCCCTTGATAGAGCAAGGATATACAGAGGTGGTATTTGCTCTTGAAGTTAACATATTTCTGCCAAGACTGTGAGTTATAAAGAAGAGAAAATACAGCAATTGAAAATTGCAACTACAACAATATTGGTAATATGACATAGTGGTTTTATATACCAAACAAAAATACAGGAAATATAGAATAAAAAAGCTTTAGACAGCAACAAAATAAAATGAAGCAACTAGGACCAGATGCAGACAGCTTTATTTAGTTCACACATAGAGCACTAAGAGAGCAAACCACAGCCACGCTCCAATATGCAACATATGCATAACGCATTATGTGAATAAATACAAAAAAATATACAACAGGGCATGAAGTGCCAATTATTTATATCTCACGATATTATTTTTTTCTATCACACAGCTGATTAAACCACAGGTATAATTGCAGTCATAATCACAACATTTTTAATAAAATTTTGCGGTTTCACCTACAATGATTACACTACTATAGAAAATTTACTGAATAAAAAAACATGTTTCTATATTCTAAACCACCATTAATGTCCACAAAGCCATAGTTCAAGGTAGTAAACTACATGATTAAGCAAATATATAAATTTAATCTCAACACCACACTTTTTAACAAACAAGTACGTAATTTATGACTTGATAGACACAATAACAATTTACCTAGAGTTGCCTTTCCACAACACAATCTCCATTTTATAAGATGGAAGATAGAAGTGTCAGCAGTGACAACGTTTTGAAAGAATTTCATCCATAGCAAATAAATAATGATTTTAGACAACCAGCAACCCACCAGCAGTTTATAACATCTATCACATGCATGATTATACACCCGGAAAATGTGGAGTACATTGGCCAACTCATTTATGATGGACAAACACTAATTATAAAACATATATTGATGATATGAAAAAAATAAAAAAGTTTAACAAAAGAAGACTACATAATGTCTGTTAAGAACCAATGAAATATAGCAAAGTCTTGAGTATAAAGAAGGTAAAAAAATGAAACATCTAACCTTGAATTTTTTTGATCCAACAGTTTCTGCTATTGTGATATTTTCTGATCCTCCTTGGTTTCCTTGGATTAAAGTGTTTTGAGCAAGTTTGTAGTAGTCCGCAATTTGAGCTGCAACTTTTGCTAACCAAAAGAAAAATATCTTAGTTTTAGGTTTACTCATATGGAGAAAACACACTGACATGATATCTCACTCAGATTGCTCCAAGGACAGAGCTTTCAAAGGAGATGAAATTCCTCCAAAGTAGAGGAACACTTCCAACACAGGAACACTTGCATAAAAAAGAGCCATAAGTTACTAAAACATTCAAAATATTAAATGTTTAATTGATAATATATTAACTAACTAAAACAACAGTGGGTCAATCCATGTGAAATCATCCATAGAACATAGTGAAAGCAATCTCATACTCATAGTTATCCCAGTGAGAATAAGATATAAGACACTTGAATCGGCATGAATATGGTAGACATTACCGCAAGAAATCAAAATAACAGAAGACCAACATACCACCATAAATCACGACAATAAAAATGCAACAAAAAAATACATGGAATAGGAATGTATCTATGAAAGTATGCGACGTGCGTTGCATATAAGGTTTGCGGGTTGCACTCACACTAAGGATATCGACCTCTTATGTGTTTTCCAACATACATAGCACATTGATTTCTCACAGTCCTGAAACAATTGGAATAAAATGGAGGTAAAATTATTTGTTTATTATGATCTAAATACGGGTGCTTTCCTTGTTGGTACTTTCAATGAATTGCTGACAAGCATTCTGGGTTCTTTTTCAAATATATTTTAAGTCATGTAAATAACGAAAACTCCCCAATTAATTTACGACATATCAACCCTTGGAATTTTCATGCTTACCCAAACGCATTTCTGTACTTTTGTGACGAGATGTGAAACAATTTGTGGCCGATTAGCAGGAGTGTAGTTCATGAGTGTGCAGCTGTTTGTATTGCACATGTTTTGACTGCAATATCAGTTAAAGTACAAAGTGAGTTAGTTGTTAACCAGATTACAACTGCAGAACTTCTGCAATAAGTAGACAGAAATCTGCAATTAAAGCGAGTAGAGTTGGAATGAAGGCTAAATATTTCTGCATCCACTTTAAGCAAGATAGTCAGTAATCATGAAAAAATCCAAAGTGGTCACTATGGCAAAAAGCGAAAGAACACAGGTGATCGGAAATTTTAATAATTAGAAGTTGTTCTACTTAAATGGTGCAAACAAGCACTAAGTTCAAGTATGCCAATTGATGATTCCATCATCAAAGAAAACGCATTGCATTTGGCTGCAAAAATGGGTATTGAAAATTTCCATGCCTCCAATAGTTGGATAAATCATTTCAAAAACACACATGGTTAGTTTATTGGTGTGTGCATGGTGAGGCAGCCAATGTTAACCTTTATGCCATTAAAATCTGAAAGAAAACAAGCTTGCCTCAGTTGCTTGAATGTTTCTGTGATGATGACGTTTACAATTCTGTTGAATCTGGTTAATTTTCGACTTATTGCCAGATCAAACATAGGCAATTGATGAAGAAAAATGCCATGAAGGAATATTCAATAATGAGAGGCTGGCAGTTCTCTTGTGCAGCGAAGAGAGTGGAACTGAAAAGCTGATGCTGCTTGTGATGAGAAAATCTGAACAACCGCGGTGTTTTACGAATGTTTGAACCTTTCCCTGTCGACACTGTTAATCCAGCAGCATGGGTGACTATATCCATTTCTGAAATCTTTCTAGGTGGGTCAAAGGCAGTGGCATTTAGCCATACAGAGCCTGACATTAGAGTTGACAGAACATAAGAGACAGAATTGACTCCTTACCCTCTTGAGGAGTGTTATCAGATTGCAGGAGAGGTGAATTTTAACGAGTAGTGAGAGTGCACTGATGGTCTTGACGTTACTTGGACCATGTCAATTGATGTGATTCATGAGTGTGAGTAGGTAGAAATAGATGATGAAGACGATGCAGACCAAGGAACTGAGTCTGATTCAGAGGAGTTACTCAAGTTATGACATTCAACCTGAAACTCAAAATACCATTTCACCAAACTTACTGCATTACCATTATACACAGCTACCATAAGAAATAGTAGTTAGGACCCATAACTTAAAAAACTTATAATAGAAAATTTTATCAAAGCTGAACTATAAGATTATATCACAGCATAGCATAGTTAGGAAATTATGTTTGACATAACAGCTTCTAAGTGGTAATTCTAGGAATGGGTTGATTCAGTTCTCAATTCTACTGGTTCCAGTGCTTGGAACCGGAACTGATATAACCGATTTAATGTATGTGAAAATCTGTTAGATGCCTGTTCACTCCTTGAAAATAGAGGCTTCACTTTTTCCTTTTTGTTGCACTGGACTAAAATTACTACGTGTGCGGAAACGAATAATGCCATTAACAACAGTGACGAGACATTTTCATCATACAAATAGAGAGATATGACAATACATACTCATCATTCATGGCTAAAGGGTTAAAACCTGGTGTATTTCAGAACTTGAGGTTTTAATATTTTTTGTGAATTCATGATATTCATGCATTTTGATGACTATACGGATGATTTCATTGCATTCAACTCTACTAAGTGATGAAATACCACCTTATTTAGCATTTACTCATTGATAAGCATCATCTGTTATCTTAACTCCAAGCAGGAGTGAGTCTCTATAATTTTTTTCATAAATTGATTCAAGATCCATTTCTTAGAACATTTCAAAAACATGAATGACAGAGCATTCTCCATATGGACATCAGTTTCTGGGTGAGAGTAATTTTACACCAGGGAGATTGAGTATTGAAGTAACCCAGAGGAACCTAGGAGGACCTATGAGGAGATGGAGAGTTTGCATAGCCAAAGTCAGAGGGAGAAAAAGTTATCATCTGAGGACATGAAGGACCAAACAGAACAGAGGAGGGCAGTGAGGAACAGCAACCCCTTGTCTTAGGGGATAAACTGAAGATAAAGAGGAGTATTTGTACATCTATGAAGCAAACAAAAGAGAAGAAATCCTTCTTCCCATGCTTCATTAGTGATAACAAAGAGTCAGATACTGAGTCACTCTGTCATCACTTAGTCCATCCTTCTATCCTACCTTTCCCCTACTCCTAACTTTCTTCACAGCTGGGCTCCAACACCCCCAGCCATAGCCTCTGGGCAGTATATAGATTAATTTGTATCCTCAATACAATGGGTATTTAAATCAATAGCAAATATACTTTAGCTTTCAACTCACCAATAATTGTAGCCTTCCGGTTATCCATCATACTCTTCTCCAAAATACATTCTTGAGCTTGAGCTAACATTATTTGGTACATGAACTGGAGAATCTCCGGAGACATATCTGAACCCCTTGGTTGAGGTAAAGTGTCTCTCAGGTGCTATAGATGAATAAATTATGAGAAATCTCAATAAAACAAGAACCATGCAAATTTGGTGTGAATACACTGATTATACATGAGAAATCTTAAATTTTAATTGGAGAATATCACAATGACATTCAATGTCATACTTATGTAATATATGTTTTTTAAATAATGACTATAGAAAATACTTGAGGGGTGGTGAAAGTTTGAGCACTGTTGCCATTGCACGTTGCGGACCAAACCTGTTACTCATATGCTCCTTCAATGCTTTGACGACAGCGCTCAAACTTTCACCACCCCTCAAGCGAGGCAGGCCGCTTCATCGCTAGCTCGAGCCGCTAAAATACTTTGTTGCTTATTAACTCGTTAAAAATCGATATCGCAGTGTGAGTTTACTATGGTAATTGCTATAAAATACTGCTGTAAAGAGCTTCAAAACAAGACCAAGATCTTGCTTCTACTACTTTTCATCACCAAGAAAAAGTTGTTTCATAAACTTGATAATAACTTTTTTAAGGTAAATCATAAAGATTAGAAAATTTGAAGATACATGTAAATAGGTTTTTCCAACACAATACTACAGATTCATTTAGATCAACCTAAAGTTTCTTCACTATTAAATGTCAAAGAGAGTGGGCCGTTCGAAAATGTCAACAACCCGGCACTTTTTTTGTTCGCAGCGCAATAAAAAATCAAATGTGTATTGTAAAAATAATCGGCTACCACGGTTAAACGCAAAATAAAACAAGCTTAAGTTTGGTGTAACTTACATTCATATAAGTATCGTGGTTCATTTTCAATCAGCGTTCAAACTCGAGTCTACATAATTTTGGCACCAACAGTAGTCACTTCGAGTGCTCTAGAAGAACCCCGAGGCCACACCATCCTTCATTGAAAATTCTTTATTTTAGTTTTTGTTCTTGAGTGAAACACTGCTTACTTATCTCTTTCATTTAACTATTACGAGAGAATATCCCCAATATGCCAAAACAATCTAGCGTGCACTTGTTGTGAATATAAGTTGAAGAAACCTTGTAAATGTTGCTGATGATTGCTGCTCCGTATGGGCTTCGTTTGTGAACCAAAGTATTTGTTCCGCTTAAAATCATTTTCTTCAATTTAGAGAAATGATACAATATGTCATTCTGGAGCAGTTGATCAATTAGCCAAATAATTTCTTTATAAATGTTACAGAGACTATGCCACACGAACTACGCTATCTTACTATATATGTCCTCTATAAATCTACGCTCTCTTACTATTTTTGCTAAATTTATGTCCTGTAGTATGTCTGATGCTGTAAAAATCCCCCTCCATAGGTACAATTATGCAGCAGCAGGCTTCATGCAAACTTTCTGCAAGTTTGTCCCAAAAAGTGTGTATCGGGAAAATCTGCAGATGGAAAAGTTTGCCATGGCAAGAGTAAATGAAGTTGAGGACAATTTTATCATGGCAAGAGAATATCAAGTGCATGATAAGTCATGACATGATCGGTCGATGATGTGATAAATTAACATTTTTTCATTCATTTATTTCACTTTTTAGTGAGTATTACATTGTTTCAATAATCATAAAATTGCCCTGTGCCCATTTGTTGGGAATTGTTTTTTACGAAGAAAGCAAATGGAAACTAGTCAATTACACTTAACTGTTGTCATTTGACCTTGTTCAGTTACACCGGCATCGTTGTGGACAAAATTTATTCTCTGCATCACATGGGTTTATTGTCAAACTGCCCGGAAATTTATTCACATTATTCAACCTGTATCGGAAGTTGCAAGCATTGAGAGCTTGCCATCCCCTTCGGCACCGAAAATTCGGATGCCATTGTTTTTTTCCACCATTTCGCCAATGATAGCTGTTCGAGAAATTTCAGTGATGAACTAATGATTTTTTGCCACGTGCTCTTGGAGTAAGCTGGTCTAACAGATAGCTTAGATGTCTCTTAATAATTTTATTTCCATTCAACAAAAACACCTTTTGAGGGGGACAATAATTCCATTGATATATTCGGATTTTAAAAAAGGAGGGCCTTATGTAAGGGGTATTGGGTCCTTGAAGGCTAGAGCCCTCATCCCTTATCAGTAGTGAGGAATCTGGTAAAAGCCTAGACTCCTCCTGCTCTCTCAGCAACCAGGCACCAGCCACATTAACACGAAGTAGTGCAACAAAGGAAGAGAGAGTGCAAGATGCATCTCTATGATTCACCATTATATGTCCCATTTACATTAAGGGTTGACAAAAACTAAACTTCAATCACCCTCAATTTTCGGTAGATTTCGCTTTAGTATCAATGTTGGTCTACCAGACAATATGGCTTTCATTAGTGGATTCATAATTATTGAAAGAAATTGTTCTTTTTCTTATATGAATCTTAGCTCGTTCACTGAGGATTTCTACCACCCATGTTTCCTTCATCAAAATAATTTTCTCTGTATATGTGTGTGATTTTCTATATATGTGTATGATTTATTATCATAGCTATGGCTCCTAAGCAGAAATATTCCAAGATAATGCAGGAAGGACACAGTAGATGAGACTTTGCCAAAGGATGAGAACACTGATTCCCCTGAATCAAGCGGACTCTTCTAAATGTTACTTTAATATCAATCATTAAAATACATCTCCAGACAAAATATTTTTCAAAAACTATTTACAGTATCTACATAATTTCAGCACTTGATGTTGCATTGATAATTTTTAAAGCATTGGAAAATGCATAATGGATTTAATAATTCTTATGAATGGTATTGGAACACACAGAAGACGAACAAACAAACATTTTTATATATTAGATAAGACCTGTGATAAATCGCTAAGACACTTCAACCTGAAGAACCCGTCGTCTGAGAAATATAATGGTCTGAGAAAAAATATGAAGTATAGTTTTTTGCATAAGTAAGCCAGAAAACTGAAATCTTTACAATAAAATCCCCACGGAAGCCTTCTCTTTAACTTAATTCCAAGACGTTGTTGGGGTAACTCCATGAAATTTTACTGGAACCAACTTTCATCCATGAATTACTATGGTGAATTCATTTAGTAACCAGGTCTTGATACATAACATTTGATATATCATCACTGCTATCCCTGATTTCCATGAGATAAATAACCAATTGAATCAGATTTCATTGTGATGGCATGAGAAACTTTGAGTCCTAGATATTATAGTATGCGGATATGAAACAACATGGGCATGAATTGGATCCTGATGCATTCTATTTCAAAATCACCTGCCGTTTAGAAGGATCTAAGTACGGAAATATTACTCTTCAAGTAACTTGTTGTCGTTTTTAGGATTCGACCAAAGAGAGGAACTGGAGTTCAGCCTCAACTGCGGCAGATTTTTTTCGTGACCCCTACCTCTTCCAAAGTTACCCTTGAGTTAATTTTACAAAGTTATGCTTCAAACAGGTAATCTTATTTCGTTTCTGTGTTATATGCTCCACAGCGCAGTCAAGTATAGACAGCTTAAGTCGCAGGGAGGAAAGAAAATAACTAAATAATGATATGGAGAATGCTGGATCTGGAATAAATATCATCATCACTTTTTAAATACATGGTATTTCATTAGCTTCTATGTTTTAGCTTACCACAGTTGGCATGTAAGGATGCCATTGGATAAAATGGCATTCAGTGTAACATCCACGATGCGAAGAGATTATGCATAGAAGGATAAAAAAATAATGGCTTAATTTATTTTCTGGATTAATGTTTTGCTGAATAGAAGTATCAGCACGAATCATCGAAGTGAAAAGACACTTGGTCATAAGTTAAATGTTTCTAACTCGAACTTCAATTGGTGGTGAAACTGTTTGGCTTGGAACAAAATAATATTTCTTCCCAAGTTCGTATATCCAACAGGCGATAAGGAAGAAATCACAAAAAATGACCTGAGAAGGATTTTTTAAACTGAGTCCTTTCCTCTTTTTACCTATTATTGAGCGATAAAAAAGGGCGATTGGAGAAACAGTTGGAACAGCTACCGTCTTAACAGCGTAGATGTTTTGAACATCGATAAGAATTGGATTGGTGAAGCGCCGTCATTGAAAGCAAAGGCATGTCCTGGGCGGGAGTTGACGCGTTTGTTCTTTCTCCACGAACCGTGATCTGAGGCTCTATTTTCTTCAGTATCAATCTCCACGACCTCCACATACATACTCCATCCGTCCAAAAAATCTCGCCATTTAGAACCGGAAACTTGGTATACTCCAAGATGATAAAGATATGGAAAATGTCTGGATCACGCCCAATATGTCGTAATGCGATTAGTATTTGGAACGAAATAATATATCTTCTCTAGTTCATATATCCAGCAGGCGATGGGAAAGAAACCACAAACATGACCTGTGAAGGATTTTTTAAAAATGGAGTGAGTCTTTTGCTCATTTATCTGTGATTGAGCGACAAAGTAAGGGTGATTGGAAGCACAGTCAGGTGAGCTACCGTCTTAACTGCATAGACGTTAAAAAAAAACACTCATACCAGTTGCATGTCTTCATTAGCCACAGATTAAGAAAGCTAAAATCTCATAAAAAATGCAGAACTTGCTTTGTATACGTCTTCTAAACTGGGCGAAAATTTTACAAAGAAAAGGATAGCAAACTAAAAATCATTTGAATAGGGAACTACATGATGATAGTTATTTCACGAACGGTTGTGACATTTAGCTTATGATATAAAGGCATTATTTTGAATGCTTTCTCGAAAAACGACTATAAATTGTTCTAAAACATTTCCAAAGACCAGAGAAGTCAGGGGGGAGAGGGGAAATATTTTTTGCAATTTATTAAAGAGGTTCGAAAATATGAAGTGCCAATTCTTCAGTCCCACCAACTTCGTTCTATCGAGTTGCTACTATATTATCTTGTCACTTGGGACAGCTGAGGGGGCTCCTATGATGAGGTCTCCCAAGGTTTCAGCGCAACTCTCGAGTGAAAATAATTTAACACCACGATCAAAAACTTTCTGGGTTGAAAGTTGGGAAATAGAATAATAATATATACCAATCAAGTGACCTATATTGATTTGTTATTGTTGAATATCCCAGTCGTATGGCAATAACGTGAAGTTTTTCATTAAATATGGACAAGAATAAGGGCAATTTTACTGAAGTTTCTTGAAGTTCTGCAGTTTTATTCCATAAAATCGAATCAGTACTTCCAGCAGTGATCAAAACAAAATTATGTCAAATGGTTACATCGCATTCATGTAAAATCAAATAATGTTCCTTAAGAATAGTCAAGGAATCGACCTGGACAACCGATTCCCATTCTTGAAATTTTACATCAATTCAGAACACTAAAAATCGAGATTCTACTGAATTAATCTTCAGACATAATAACTGTTCAAGCAGCAGAGCAGTTTTTTCTATGAATTAATATGTCAGCTTGCGACAATTAGGACAAGAAATGGCATGATGAATTATTTTGTGATCACAAATTTGAATGTGTGTCAGACTTTGAGCATAATGTGATGTAAATTCATGCCTACACATCTGAAATCATTTCACAAAACGCTCAAACACATGAAAGATTGGAGAGACCATGAAAATAGCAAACGGACATTTTTTAAGATGTCAACTAAAAAAGTAGATTCATACAATGCCTGTGGTCAATTTGGTAGACATGTAAAAGTACTTTTTCCTATTCTATAAATAAGGACTTGAAAAGCAACTATGTAGATGAGACTAAATTAATTTATTCACAAAATTTTTAATAGAAAATATTTAATTTTCAAGGTCTTCAATACTTAAGTCTCAAAAATAAAATAATTTTACCCTGCATAATTTATGCAAGGCATAATGGTAAGCAAGTTTCAAGTAAGTTTAAAATTGCAGACAAATTGCCTGAGAAACCTAAATATAAGTATCAATTGAGTTTACTAACCTGAAAAGCCCATGCTGCACATTGAAAATGGGTACATGACATCTTCATTCCATCAGCAGAAGTACGAGAGTCAACTGCTCCCAAAATAGAATGTAATGATCCAACATTGAATAAAACACATCCCATCTCATACCGAATATCACTAGCGGAGTACACAACCCCTGAGAAACAGTCCAGCCTGTATTTAATTAAATGATAAAATTAATGCAAATAGTCAATGGGCGAGGGAAAATTAGTAAATATATGCAAAGATTTACCCATAATTGGGATATGAACACGTAAAACTCAAATACTGAAGGAATAATTATCATTAAGTTTATAATTTTTAAAAACTCCTAACTGACCAGGAAAAATTCACGGCAGCAGCCCCATCCTCCATCATGGGAAACCTCGACTGAAGCGAATGCAACTGACAATAGTATTGTTTTAAGATGCTACAACCAGTCACATCTTTAGGAGCCCTGATAGCATTAGTCCTCAACGTTGACAAGTCTTTGACTTCTTTCGTGTAGCTTTCCGGATCTTCATGGTAGAAATCTCTTATGTACTGAAAAACAAATATCCAATCTATAATTTCAATTCATTATTAGTTTATTAACTCAAAATTCCTTGGGTACATGGGTCCACTGAAGCCGCCTCAGGTAAGATACTTGAAAATAATCTACGATTACCTTCTGGGACACACTGTGAGGGATAGAAACATCAATGCAAGAGATTGTCGAAGAAATAGTATTCAATTTAGGAGGTTGGTTAGTAAACCGGAGCAAGAAATATTAGAGAAAGGATGAGGCATACTCAATAAAAGACAAAATATGAATTGACATTATCTTTCGGTTAATACTTCCCATCCCAATGTCAGGGCTAAGTTTATTGAGGAGTAGCCATGAGTTAATCTCTCACTCCAAGAATGACAACAACAATTGGCACGAGGCAGTATACCGTATTGAGGAATGAAGACTTGTAGAAACGATCAAGGCAAAATATTTGTTACAATATCGTGACAGTCACACACGCACATACCAAACTACATAACGCAACAACAGAATTCCCCGGACAAGTAAGCTCGGGGCACCTGAGTTTTTACGCTCAGACGAAATGAATCGGCTGATAACAATCTGAAATTCCAAATGAGAAAGAAGAAACCTTCGGAAAACGATCTGATTGATCCGCCCGTTGGCCGATTAAATTTTTAGTCATTTCAAAACTCAATACATACGGCACTGCAATTTATGTAGCAGTAATTGCAAATATTTTGCTTGAAAGATAAGAAAATTATACGAGAGACTAAAAACAACCTAATTTTCAAGGAAAACCAATACTTCAATCTAACAAGTGGCAACACCAAAAGTTATAATAAATGCGATTTAAAGGGGCTTCCAGAATCAAGTAATGAGCTCAATGGTTAAATAAAAATTTTAAAAAGGATGTCGAGCACAACACAAACCCTTGTACACTTAATTGGATTCCCCACATAAACACAAGAGACAGCTTTACCTGCTTAATTTTTGGCCCAAATTCCGCCGGTTCGGCACTAATTTTGAGGTCAAAACTGACCATCGGCAGTCTTGGGACTGCCTCCATAGCAGACAGCCACTACTGCGAATATACCTCGCGATTAACTGTTTTAAGAAAACATTAAAATTCACACACTTATTACGTTTGTTCACCAACTTGAGCCAGTTACATCGAAAACACCACAATCAGAAGCTGAAGCTAAAACCTGAATAACCCTGAATTTCGAGAAACGAAACCCGAAGTCACGTTTATTAATTGTAACAGCACCACCTATGGGTAAATGCGTGACGTACTTCTTCGATGTGTACGTGTTCGTTGAGGGAACACGTCACCGAGAATCTGGATCACTCTCTTGGCACTTCCATTCCCAAACGAGCCCCACGATCGCTGCGCCAAAAATTGCGCTGGAGGGCGGGGCGGACGGAGGGAGTACTAAACGTTATCGGCGCATGCGCAGTTTCGCAAACTCGGCAGTTCAAATTTGGGGATGTTGGTGAACGCTGCCGGCGCTTGGAGGGAAGTTGGAGGGAACTCGTAACGGTAAACTGCCTGCTGGTTGAAGGTAGGCTACATTCTATTATGGTTTTGCGTTTTTTTTCAATACTGTGGTTGTGGTTTATAATGCCGAGTCTTTCGTGGGATGCTGTATGTTATATGACATCGGATATAGTGTGTATTTAATTGATAACCTGAGTCGTCGTTATGCTGGTGGGTTTCTTGGCTTTGTGGTTATCTGGATTTCCTATTGCAGATTGAAGGACTGACTGAAGGAAGTTGGATGCCTGAGTGGTTGGTGAAAATGGAAACGATGTAGGAAATGTAAAGGACTAACAGTTGGACTAAGGTTTGATTTTTCATCACTCGTTCATCCCCTTTCGAATGAATTGAGCAGTGAGTTCCGGCCAAGGTCATGATTCAGTTACTCTTCCTTTGTTCTGTGTTGACCGACCTCTCCAGGTGATTATCCTTGTGCTCCTTAACTAGTCCGCTAAATTTTTATCTTTTTAACTCGTTGAATTAGAAAGAGGGTGATTAATCTTAACTAATATCCCTTTCGCTGTTAGCGATCGTGATGTAAGCGATGGGGATTTTGTGAGTTTTACTGCCTACTGGTTTACCTTCCTTACGTGATATCTATTGTGTATTTATATGGTGGAGAGTTGAGTTGATTTTCAGGCTGTTTATGCTTAATTATTATCTCCATGCATATCAGCTTTAGTTGTGTGTATCAGCTGCAAGTCTGCCAAAGTCTGCCATGCCCCGTTTAGATGAACGTAATTACATTAAATTTTGACAGATGGAATTCCACACGGTGTTTAAATTAGGCATCAAAACATATCGCAATTGAAAACTTATTACATTCTTTTTTTAGAAATTACTCATCGAAAGTTATTTTTGGGAGATTTGCTGTACAGAAATGCAGAAAATCATTTTTATTTTCTGTCAATTTACTACCATTTATAGGGCATAATCCTTTTAAAACCGAAGGGAGTGTCGGTGGGAATCCGTTAGTAGTTTCATTTGAGTCGTATTTATGCCTATGGTTACATGGAGAAAACATTTAAGTTAATTTCTTGTTTTATATTTTGGAGTTGTTCTTTGTGCCCATTAACATTAGCAGTGTATTTTACAGTTAGTGTTTTGGAGCTTGTACCCTGCCAAGGGGAAAGAGGGTATTGACAAAATTTTCATATTTTTTATAGCAAGAATGGTGTTTATTAAAGTGGAGTTGTTCAAAGAGAAGCGATCGAGACGCAATGAAAATGTTGAATTTTCATGGTTTGGAAGGAGTACTTAAGGAATGCTGTCGAAGAAGACCTGCCTGTCGTCAGATAAGTATTTTTTTCTCTGTAGTCAGCTCAGTTGAATATTAGTTTATACGTGCAACTGGTGTTCTATATTCCAGATATGCATTCTTATTTAGCGACGGTATTATTATCTTGGCCTGGGCATCAGTTTTCAACCTTCATGATTATCCCCACGATCCTCTGGGTTTTCCTGCGCCTCTTTTTTCCCGAATTTCCGAGAAGGTAACTGTGGGGTGTTGCTCTCCCTTTCACCTGTATTGTTTCCCCGACTGGGGGTTTACCTGCCCTCGGCATTGCTCTCTAATCCTCTTCTGTATATGGGAACCAGTGTTTATTGCTCCACCGCCTTGTTTCCCCCGGGTGGGAAGTTTAAGGAGGGGAAAACCCGGCCCCGGGAGTTTCGTTGTCGCGGTGATCCTTTTCAGTATTTAGTGGTGCGGTTTCAATTTGGCCCGATGGCTCTTTTCGTGGGGTGAACTTGGAAGGAACCCTTCCACCCGTTTTATTTCCCCTCCGAGGGTTTTTCCAAAATTGTCACAATGTAGAGGGGTGCCCACATGCCCGCGTTCTACTCGGTAATAGGAGTTTTAGGTTTTTCCACTTCTATATTCATTTGCCGATAGTGTCAGCTCGTGGAGTGGTCGCGACTGACGACGACGTCGCCTACCATTACATAGAAACCTATCGCACGAAACGGTAGGACGTGAACGGGCCTTAGGGAGAAGGACGGAAGTTTATTGTGTGGTTTTCATTTCTGAGCATAATGTCATTGCCGACATCGAGTAAACGCCATACAAAGTGTAGTGTACTATCCTGCAATGATTGGGTTAGTCCTCGGCATCGGTGAGTGTAATTGTTAATCAGTGAGGTTTGTTTTATGTGGATAGTAGTTATGGATTTTAATTTGTCTGTATGTTTTATCAGTGATTATCTAGATGTGTGAGGTGGTTTGGTTGGTTTCCAACATCAGTGATCCCAATTTTTATGAGACTCCGATTGCATGGGCAATGCCCCAGTGTGGAGGAGATGAAAAAATATTATTAATCCCTTCACTTCTACTTTTCCTTCAGGTTTCCCCACCCAATCCATGATGCCCATGGGAGGTTTTTCAAGTGGGTGGCATCCACAGGGAATGCAGATGTCCTGACGTTACCACCCAATGTGGTCAGGGAGAGGAAGAGAGTGTGTGGGCAGCACTTCTCCCCTGATAGCTACGTTTTTGGGACAGGGAAATTAAAGA
Source organism: Ceriagrion tenellum (assembly GCA_963169105.1). Lineage (NCBI taxonomy): Eukaryota > Metazoa > Arthropoda > Insecta > Odonata > Coenagrionidae > Ceriagrion > Ceriagrion tenellum. Next base: position 143,393,758 of record OY720635.1, on the reverse strand, counting down.
AGAATGCTGTGCCCAACCAAAACCTGCCAGGTAGACATGTCTATTTAAATAGCTTTCCTCTGTCATTTCTCGTGGTAAATTCCTTTTACTTTCAATTGAAATCAATTATCGACTCCTTTGTCAATGGTGCTTTAATATTTTGTGACTTTTTCTGAATCTTCATAGCATCTACTGAGTTGGGGGTGCTTCTTGAGGTGCCTGGAGTGGCACCAGGCGATGCAGTGGAGAACCCCAAAGAAGTGATTTCTAGCCATCCTGGTAAGTAGTTTATAATGATTATGAAATTTTTGTCCTTCATTGTGGAAAATCATGTTCTGTATTTAAGTGTACATTATGTATTTTGAAGAGTAGAATCAATCCTCCTAAATGTTTGCATTTTTCTACTTGTAGCCCCTGTGGTGGAGATGGAAATGGAACTGGGAGTTCCACGGGATCCCAATCCTTCCATCTCCACCCACTCTGTGGTGGAGATGGAAGTAGAAGATGGAGTGGAACTGGGAGTTCCAAGGGACCCCACTCCAGAAGGCTCTGTGGTGGAGTCTGGAGCGAGCCTGGGGGAGATGACAGTGGGTGACGCTCCATCTACTCCCAGGGGGACCCATTTTCAGCTGGGTGTGTATTACTTTGTTAAGCTCAAGATCTTCCTATACATATTCTGTTCTTGAAATAATTATTCAAAGTTATTCAAAGTTCAAGGGAAGCCTAGCAGATTTCTGCATTGTATAACTTTACCCTCGTCTTTTTAGTTGTGAAGTTTTATGTAAGGTTCCCTTGATTTCAGTTGCTTGTGGCTGTAGGTACATTGTGGAATCAAATCATGTTGAAAGAAAAAAGAAATAACATTTTCAGAGAACACCCAGTCCTAGATCAGAGCTCTTAATTCATTCCTGAGATTCAACAGAGACAAATTGAGAGGGCAGATTAAAGTCATTCATTTTTTTTATTTTAATTAATTTCAAACTTGCAGTTTGATTCTTTATGGGTATATCATTCATATCCTGATTCATCTATATGTACATAAATTATTAATCTTGGGATAATGGATGTAAAAGTGTATGGATCATTTCCTCTGTACTTCTTGAGACTTTTCATGAATTTACTGAATTTTTAACATTTTTCTTTACAGAGAATATAGATGGCCATGCTGTGGTTTCAACTCCAACTTCCAACGCAATTAGACGGTCTCTCTTTCGCGCGTCATGTGAGAAAAGGTGAGTACTGTTCTCAATATTTGCCTTGTTTCTATTACTAATGGGATATTATTACATGTGAGCTTTATCTCCTTAAGTGCTTCATGTACTAACTGTCTTCCTTGCCTTATTTCAGAAGTGTCAGAAAGGAAGGGATCCTACAAGAGCTTGGCGTCAAGAAGTTAGTAGAATTGACTCCTAAGGCTAAGTTTCTGTATAAAACTAATCGGAGTTTGAAAAGGAGCTTGCAACGTTCTTCTAAAAAGCTGATTAGTGTTAGAAAGAGGCTTAGACTGTCTAAGAAATATTTCGAACTGGGTTGGGAAGCCTCGAGTGGCCTTTCCCGGACTGTCTTATCGTTTCTGCAATCACAAATTACTCAAACCTCCAAGAAAAACAAAGGTCGTAGGTTTACATTGGATGATAAGGTGCTGGCTCTTTCTCTAATGAAAAGAAGTGGAAGAGCCTATAACTTTTTGTCTCGTGTGTTTGCACTTCCTTCCCGGAGGACATTATTGAGGCTGTTATCACGCTTATCCTTTACAACAGGCATTAATAATGGAATGTTTGATCATTTGTCCGTTACTGTCAGCAAGAAAGTAAAAGACATTGATCGGCATTGCATTTTAATGTTCGATGAGATGAGCTTGACTCCACACCTAGATTTTCAAGAGCACCTTGATGTTATTGAGGGTTTTGAAGATTTAGGTGGAGAGCTGAGATCACCAAGGTTTGCTGATAAAGCCTTAGTTTTTATGTTGAGAGGCCTGAGGAGGAACTACAAACAGCCTGTGGCCTTTGTTTTCCCTGGAGGTTCCATAAAGACCCTTGATTTGTGTACATTGTTAAAGGATGTTATATCTAACATCCAGAGAACTGGCCTTACCATCCATGCCACCGTATGCGATCAAGGGGCTTCTAATGTGGCTGCAGTGAATAAGCTGTGTGCAGAAACAAGGGAGTCTGTGCTCAGGTCAGGAGGGGAGTACAGAGGTGATTATTTTCATGTCAATGGTATGAAAATAATCCCTCTGTTTGACCCTCCTCACTTGATGAAAGGGGTTCGAAATGGACTTCTCTCAAAGGACTTGAAATATTCCTCTGGTGGGGTCAACAAAGTTGCTTCTTGGCGTCATGTGCTTCAGGTGTACAACATTGATTGTGGGAGGTTCAGGGCTCTTCCAAAACTAACTGCTCTGCATGTCCTTCCTGAGAGGATACCCAAGATGAAGGTGAAATACTGCACACAGGTGTTTAGCAGGAGTTTGGCTTCAGTAATGGACATGCTGTCAAGAAGGCGTAAGTTATACTTCATTATTATAATGCAACCTTTTCTTTTAACTGTAGCACTCATGTCTACTTTCTCCTGTGATTTTTCTTTTACAGCCAGCCATGGTGATCTGGAGGCTGAAGCTGCTGATACAGCTGAGATCCTGGACTTCTTTGATGGCCTTTTTGACAGCATAAATGGCAAATCCATCAGACCACCTGCAGGAAAGCCACTCCGATGTGCAGTTTCTCCTTCATCTGGGCATGTGGAGTTTTGGAATAAAGCCCAGAAATTCCTGCAATCAATGGTGTACACCAATGGGAGTAAGGAAAGTAGGACCCCTTCCTTAATTAATTGGGGTAGGACCATCACAAACATAAAGGCCCTTTGGCGTCAATTACATACCATTGGATTTAAAAACCTTGCCTTGAGGAATTTAAATCAGGACCCACTTGAAAATAAGTTTGGGAGCATTCGAAGCTATGGTTTTCGAAATAATGCCCCGACGTGCTCCCATTTTGTGGGGGCATACAAGTCACTGCTACTGAATGACATGGTGGCTGCTCATTCTGTGGGGGCAAACTGCCAAGAAGATGACTGTGAGGTTCTTGATAACCTAAGGAGCTACCTTATAGCATCTAGGTCATCAAGCTCCACAGCATCTTCCCCCTCTGTTGACATTCACGAGCCACTTTTGAAGAAGAGTGCTGTGAATTCATCAGAGGGAATCGGTGGCTCTCCAAGAATGAGTACTGCCTTGTCATTTGCTGCAGTTTCAGCAGGAAATTTCCTCAAACTGTTGGGGCCTGTTGAATGTGTTGAGTGTAAGGGGAAACAGTACTCTGTTAATATTAATGACAGCAGTGCTACCTCTGCTCAAAGAGAACAATGGACTGCTCTCCGAGGGTCAAGCCATCCCTCTGACAGTTTCACTAGAGTCTTCTCTACTTGTAGAGATTTAATATTGAAAGAGTTACCACTCATGGCTCACCACCATGGTGTTGGTACTCATTTGAAGAAATTAATCTCTGCACTGGTTGACTTTAGGTACATATCTTGCGATGCACACCATTGCAGTTACAGGAGTAGGTTTTCCAGTTTGTTGGTCACCCAAACTGTATCTGCATGGTGCAACAGCATCAATAGGGTATTATTAGGCAAAGACACCAGGACAGTAACACAGGACACAATACACGCCGCAGCATATACATATTACACTAAAAGGCGCACCAACATGAAAACAAACAGGCACACCTCATTTACTATAAATACAATTTAATTAGTCTTAGAGTTTATAGTTTTATAAAAATATTTCCTCAACTCAGTCATTTATTCTAGTATTAGGTATTCAGTGTTCAATTAATCTTTAGGATTTTCAATTTCATTTTGTAGTGCCACAATATTTTCCATTTATCTTGCGATTGTATACCTTCAGAATTTATACTTTTTTCCATTTTATACAGTTTTAATGCACTTGTCATGTAATTAATCTTTAGGAGTGTTCAATTTGATTTAATGGTGCCATAATATTCTTTATGTTATGTTTTCAATTTTATTTATTAATGCCATTTTATTGTAATTCTTGTTTGGCAACCTGTGTTTAGTAATAAGGCAAGTGGGTCTTAGTTATAGTTAACAAATCCTACCCCAATTAATTGTTTAAGTTAACTCATTCAGACCACAAGTCCATTACAATGGACATAATGTTTAAATTTCTTTTCTTGTGATGTGTCATTTTTTTGGAACCTTTTGAACCCCTTGTCCACTCCAGTGGACATGTAGAAAAGAGACTTGGGTGTATTTGAGTGCCCCTACTACCTTGAATTTCTTTTCTCTTTTGATGTGTCATTTTTTGGAACCTTTTGAACCCCTTGTCCACTCCAGTGGACATGTAGAAAAGAGACTTGGGTGTATTTGAGTGCCCCTACTACCTTGAATTTCTTTTCTCTTTTGATGTGTCATCTTTTGGAACCTTTTGAACCACTTTTCCACTTTAGTGGACATGTAGAATAGAGACAGGTGTATTTGAGTGCCCCTACTGCCTTGAATGTGAGCAGTGTCAAACATGCCATGAGAGTGGCACTACAAGATTTGAACAAAAAAGACATTTCAAATTGAATTTGTCATATACTGAAATTAGTGATGGTCTGAATGAGTTACGTTAGAGTGGTGATGTTGATGTGACAGCCATACATTCGTTTGATTAATAATGTATGTAAAAGTGTGAAAGTCATGCTATTTGTGCTCAGGTAGTATTAATACTAATGGTATTTCTATTATTTGTTACGTATTACTTGTTTTTAATTAGCAAAGAAGTTAACATAGAAATCATTAGATACTCCAACTGCTGAGGTTATATCAAGTGAACTATAGTTTATGAGGCTGGTTGGTTATTGGTTATCGAGAACTGAGATAAAAAGTACTGCTGTCTCTGGTTCTAGTCTTCTTCTTGCTACTTGCAAATTCTGCTTGTTTTCCTGGAATATTACCAGTTTATTCATATGATTTGAAAGTATTAACCTACCTAGTTTATTTAGCACAAATAGTTCTTTACACTTTAAGTCTAAGCGTTGCTCGTAAACAAGCAATTCTTCAGAAATTCACAGCAAAATGAAATTACCATTCTCCTTACCCTATTGTCTGGATTTGTATGGGCTAATGCCAACTGTATTGTATTGTTGTACTTATCTGTTGTTGGAACATTTTATAATGTGAATATTCGATTCAACAATTCGAAATTTGTGAATAAGGCTATCTTTCAAAAATTATTTGCCAATCGTGAAGTTGCATTTGTTGAAAATGTTCAACTTACATCTCTCTCTTATGTTTATTATATATTTTTTGTGTTCTGTTTAGTTCATTCTGGCTTGTATTTTTTGTGGTTGAATTTTTCGCATACTGCTGTGGTATTTGTATATTGTGTCTGGATCAATAAAAGATACTTAATGATTTAAATTTTCTATTCCTTATAATTGCCTCTCCAATACAATAATATGAAATTCGCGGCTATATGAGCATCCTTACACGTAGGCACCAAGGGGGCGGAGCTAAATGGGTTAGTTCTTCCTTCCAACCACCAGCATTGCATACCCGGCGCCACCGGTGCGGCGTTGAATCCGTCCGTTGGCCTCGTTTTAAAGCATTGAGTGTCCCATCCGTGATCTGGATGCCCCAGTGGCAGTGGCTCTTGATCACATTATTCCCGTTTTGTTTGTGTGAGGTGGCGGAGCGGTAGTGGCGAATAATCGCTTTATTGAAACGGATTTAAAATACTTTTGAAGAATGGTAAGCTATCTAATTTACTGCAGGTGGCATTCTCTCTTTCATACTGTAAGTGGCAGCTCATCTTATTTTAATTGGATATCTTATTTACTGTGAAAGCCAGCGGCTCCGAGTTCAACATCTGTGGGGTCCGGAGGGCGATCACCGTCGAAAACTGTAGCCCCTCGCGCAGCTAGTGGAAGTACTGTGAGGCAAAGGTGAAGGAATGCCTAATTATCATTATATTTATCATTCCTTTTGTATGTGTGTGTAATCATGTGTTTTTTGTTTTAAGAAAAACTGCCCCAACAACGTCCGCTCGCTCCAGAGCTACGGGTACTGGAAGCGGGGGAATGTGGAGATTTTACACTGACGATTCTCCTGGAATTAAAGTGTAATTATACTTTACATTTTCGTAGCGTTAGTTGTGACCATTACTTCTATGTTAATGAATTTTCTTACTATTAGCGAAATGACCACATTAGTCGGTCGTAATCCATTTACGTCCCCCTTCTCTCATTTATGAAACCATAAAGTATTACCTTATAAAGATTAATAGCGTCTTCACGAACCGTTAAGATCGGAACTCAGTAGAGTTCCAATCATAATGGAGTGGGACCCAAGAATGTGCGGAAATGCAATTAATAGGTGGTTTTGATACCAAACTCACCAGGTTATTGGAATGTGGGCTCTGAAGTGTTACCTATTTGTTCTAGATGCCCTGACTAATGCGTGGCCATTTAAGTTTTATCAGCCATGATTAACGCCAACAGCTGACGTGGTTCTTGCTTCTGATCATGATTCAGTTATACGGTTATATCCTTGCGTTAAAGCACCATGAGTTTCCTCTTTCGTTAATGCGAGCATATTATTTTTATTTTCCTGGGGATGTGATTGTGATTTTTTAAGCGTCAACAAACCGTAAAAGTTGGGTATAATTTGACGGTGGAATGTTAAGGATAACCCTCCTATTATTGCATGCTGCCTTTGTCATACAGTGACTATTGACTGGATTTCTCTTGAAAATGCTTAAATGGCTCTACTTGTCTTTGTCAGATAACGATGTAATTGATCTGTCGATATTTCATGTAAAAGAGGTTTAAGGGAATGTAGTGAACTATATTGGGGTGATTATTTCAAGGATACAGCAGTGACTAGCATTCCCGAGCAATAATTAAGTATGTTCATGCTTTGTACCAAATCCCATTTTACTCTTTAACTTTGAAAACCTTCCCTTTTATGATTGCGCTGTATGACAGAGTGATTACAATGGACGATGAAAAAGAATTAACACAATGTATATTTGGTGAAGGTGCCGGTATTGTTTGTTTGTGCAATTTTTTTACATAAAACACACAAATTACCATAATAGCTATAATTTGTGAGTTTTGGCCAAAGTTCAGGTTTAACAGGAGTGTTCACTCCTAGGGATATGTCCCAATATTTCGTTGGTTAAATGGAAGTTATTCAAGTGTTATGTCTTTATTGTTAATTATGATTGTAACCAGAATGCTGCAACTATGTGCCTTGATTGTACCAGGTTTAAACCCAATTGGTTTAAAATCTGGTCCTTGGGACTAATTGATTAAAAGAGGACACCTGCAAATATCTTGAATTGATCCTGTGTGACAATATCATTTACATGCAGAAAGGGACTTGTGAAAGTTATCTTCAACTATCGAGAGACTATGAAAATTCTGAGTTTTTTTACTGAAAATTCTCATGCTACTCGTATCAAGGGAAGCATTTCTCTTCAAGAGGCTTCGGCGCGAAAGGGTTAATCCATTGAAATGAAAGCTGATTAGTACAATAAACACTTCAGGTTGATAATAATGTTGCCAAAAAAATAACTTAAGAATGGTCTATTTGTGTACATGAGTGCTTACAATATATTTTTTTTATTTCAGAGGACCTGTACCTGTTCTGGTGATGTCTCTTCTATTCATTGCATCGGTCTTCATGCTACACATTTGGGGAAAATACAACCGTTCTTAAAATATATTTATATGTATTCTAAAATAATTATTTTGTTTTTTATTAAAAAGCGAGTAATTTTCCTGAAAATGAGTGTTCCACAATCATTCCATTTCTTGACTCTCTCAGAGGATCTCTGAGAATCAGGATTTTACCAGCTGTTGACAAAGAAAATTTTTACTTGGATTTATACAATGCGTGTACTATTGTAATTTTTAATTAAAACATGTTGTTGAAAATTTACCATTTCTTTTCAGCTTCTCAGGAAAAAATGTAAATTCAGTTTTTTTAATACTGGCAAGGTTATCATGTTAATAGATTAAAAGTTGTTGTATACTCTTGGAGTTTGTTTTAGGAACTTGTGACCGCCAGGTTAACTCATCACAGATTTTGCTCTATTCCTTATGCTACATCTCTCTCAAAATAATTAAGTGTGACAGCCAAATCTTTTCTCAGATACAATTTTTTCCCCATGAAAATGTGTGGTGGTGATCTTCTCGAGCATTGCTACATCTCACAATGCCAGACAATGAAAATTTATGAAGCCACATTCATTTAAAAGAATATGAAGCATCAATGGGAGTGGGGTAGAGGTCTCTCTCCGAGAATGCTCTCAAAACATTGTCCAAAAGTATGAGTGAGAAACAGGAGGTACTCGGGAACAAACTAGTATATTAAATAAACTACAAATAAGATGAGAATATTTCACCAGCTTAAGAATTACAAACAAAATATTGCAAGGGTCAGCCATCCTGTGTTCTGACATCTATAGCTCAACAATCAATCACCAATTTTGACAAGTGCCGGACAAACAGCTAAGCGATATGAACACCACAGCGATCCCCAGCAAAAGATGACGCATGTCAAGTGTATGAATGTTTAATTAATTGATAACAAGAATCACTTTTGTATTTATTTATTTATTCATTTTTATAATATTGAATTTAATTTGGTTTTTGTTTATTAACATGTTTAATCATTCTTTTTGAATTATTATCATAGTGATGAAAGAAATAAATAAGTGATTGTTGGACTGTCAATGGTGTTGGCTCGGTGGCTATGGTGGGCGTGCCTCGGGCAAGTCCTTTGGCTAAGTTTGGAGGGTAAACAGTCTGCTGAGGGGAAATTGAACCAAAAAAAGCCACAAATAAGATCAAGTAAATAACCAAAAATGAATTGTTAGCATAGTCACACGATTACAGAGAGACATGCATACGTGAAAACCCATCAAACTAGCAATCTTGGTTGATTGTAGATCATGAAGAGGCTTTAATAACATGTCCACCATATTTTCTTCTACGGCATGTCATCACTCTCTTCCATATTTTCTCATTCCATCTCCTTAGTATCATCAAATGATATTTTACATCAAAATGCATACTTCTGTTATTCACTGCATAAGTATTTGAAATTTTAATTACCCTGCAGTTAATACATTTTTCTGGCACACATCTATCCTGACTAACTTCACTCACTTAAGCCAAATTAATTGTTACATGCCTTTTGATTCCATGAGTACCTTATGTTGTGGATACTTGAAGCCAGTACCAGATTTTCATTAGTCTAGTTTTAATACTGATTTGGATCAGAGTACAACATTATAGGTTGGCAAGAACACAATGAACAGTGTTCTATCTTTGTCAAGTTCTAATCTCTCCACAATTCAGTATGAGGTTGTACAGCTGCCTTGTGAATGTGCACCAACAGACACCTAAATGCAGGTTCACATGACCATCCTGCCCAGAAAGTGTTTTCAATTGACACTATTCTGCATTTTGTTTTTCCTTCAAAGCCACCAGGATCTGGACAAAAATTTACAATCCTACAATGACATGCTAAATTGCTTCAGCACTTTCTCATTGCACATTTCTTGGCTTAGTCCATAGGTCTCTCTTGACGGCCTCTGAATTCTTGCTGAAAACAAGTAGGACACCTCACATAAGTCTGGTTTCAACATGCTTTGAAAGAAACACCTTGAATTTTAAAACTTGAATCCTCATGATTGTTACATTGAACAAAGCCGACAACTGATAACACATTAAAAATATGGAATTACAGTCATATATTCGGCACCACAGGGCTATACGCTTTTAAATAATCTGAACCATTCTTGCAAAAGCATTTGGCTCATAACCTGGTTTTATGCTACACGAAGGGTCCATTGTCATCCCTCATGACTGCCAGTATCCACTCACAGCTTTTCCAAGTTCCTTGCTTTTCCAGATTTTATATTTCTACCTTCTAATCTCTCCACAAGTATGAGGTTGTACAACTTCCTTGTGAATGTGCACCAACAGACACGTAAACAGGCTCACCTGACCATCCTGCCCAGGAAGTGTTTTCGCTTGACACTATTCTGCCTAGAGCCTACAGCATTACTGACACCAAATCATTTCCAGCTGAACAATAAGAGCTGGCCGAAGCCCTGGAGAAGAACGGCTACTATAGCAAATAGCCAGGTTTAGACTATATATATACTATTATAGCTTTGTCACAAGCCAATCAACTGGCCCATAGTAGTATAAAAATTAGGAGAAACCCTCTACCTAAACCACTATCCCCTACATCACAGGGACAGCGGAGCCAATTCGTCGAATATTAAAAAAATGCAACATATTGACCACAGTCAATATGCCAGAACAAACTTCCAATTGCATCAGCAGAGATTATGGTTACAGCCTGGCAATTTCCTGGAAGAGTTCTGACACACATTGGAGAGAGCAGAATGGAAAATAGCACCATAAGTGCTTTTGGTGCCAAAACCAAATCAGTTGCGACCAACTCTAAAATACAACGAGACTAAAGAGCAGCGAACACATTTTCAACCTGAAGATACCTCCAGGATGAGAGGAGTAACATCATCTTGAAACGATCGACTCAGCTGGAATCAAGAAAGAAGAAATGGAGCAAGTACACATTTGCCACAAACCTTGTGAGAGAATCGCACAGGGTTGTTTTAAGGATCTACTGCAATATATATAATTGTTGAGACTGAACCAATCCTCGTCTAATGAAGGAATTTTTAGGGCTTATTAGTTTAAATTACTAACAAAAGGTCTTATCAGTATTAAATGCTGATTTCACGCTGATAGAATGTTGATAGGAGACTGCAAGATTATACAAATCAACTCAATCAAGTTGAAATGGATACTTTTGTCATACTATGCGAATACATTCACCATTGGCTTGTTGTGTCATATCAATTTTTAAGTTGAAAAAAACTGAGATACCTGTACACTGAAAACAACAGGCGCCAAGAGGTTAACATGCTAAATATAAACTATATAGTTAATGGGACCAATTGATTAAATGGGAATGATAGTCCTAACCTCTTGAGTAGTATAAGTTGAATTTATTGGAGTTCTTCGTTAATAGAAACCACCCTACTTGAACCAACACCCTTTCTTACCCTTGGTTGAGAAAAAAAATGCTAAGTTGAAACAAATACCAGCAACCATTTACAAGGACAAAAATGACATATTTTACTACAACCATCCATCAAGAAACCTCTAACTCTAGGAACAACCTATATAAGATGATATGTACTTTCATTTGAAACAAATAAATGTTGACTTCAACCAGGGCAAGAATTCAGGCTTATGGTCAGAAAAGTTAAAAGTTTGGCTAAATAAAACAAAGTTTGCCAGCAAAGGGGTAAAGTCCTCGCCTACTAACCTGAGGGACCCTGGTTCACATCCAGCCCGGGTGGAATTATCACCACTCAAGGCAGGGCAAAGGTACATGTGTTCATCTGTTGTTGTTTCTCACCCCATACAAATTGGCCTAATGCATTGTATTCGAGGAGGTAAAAATAAATGTCCATTAATAAGCATCTAAGGCCAGAACAGAATAACTTCCCTCTCAAACAGACAGGGTACAGGAGGATAATTTGAGACATTTTAGCTGCAGGGGACTTGGGTCAACAAACATTAATAAAGGCTCCTAAATTGAGCAACCCAGAGTGAAATAGCACAGGCTGTTTCAGTCAAGGGCTGCAGTTGCTTTAATATCAGTTAGAAAATAAACTCTTAACAAAATACACAATGGAAAACAATGCAACTACTGCAAAAACATGTGTGCCTGATATCTTTGTCAATTGAGAGAGTGCACCAAGGTTCATTAAATAGAAAATAATGCAGATAATTGATACATATACTTTATTTTACTATTTGTCATAACTCTTAGGTAAATCACATTGATAAATATCTATACAAGTATAAATAAATTTACAAAAATAGTTTCTCATTATATAAAATTTCAAGTTTTAAAATTCTTCTATTAGAAAGTATTTTGCACTGAACATGTGTGTCATGACCTTCCAACACTCCTTTTAAATCAAAACAAACGGATTATTTACACTACATTTTGATACAAGTTAACGTCTTTGAAGTATCTTATAGATGGCGTCTTTAGATTAGAATCACTACCTCATTACTTATTTACAAACACTAAGTACATTCTTGGAAAATGTAGGGAACCATGATCACCCTAAGGCTTAACCAAATATAAAAACATTGATAAAAACAATCAAAATGCAATAAAACTGCTAAGCATAAAATTTAGGACAGTTATACAGAGAGCAGACAATGAGACTGGAATGGATTCATAGAATTGTAATGTTATCATGTAAGTTTTTAACTTACTAAAGAATACTGCTGTTCAAAACTAAAAAAATAATACCAATGAAAAGATTCATTAACATCAAATTACAACAACTGTTAAAATTCAGCACGTAGGGAAAACATTTTGGTTCGGCTAATTAATACCATAATTACAATGATAAATATGTACATTAACCTATAGGAGATTCAGTGCAGTGTAAGTAAATCTACCCTGTGACAATTGCTCAGGTCCCCAATGGTGACAAAGTTTAATAGAATTTATCAACATTTCAACAGCGCAATTAAAACCATGTGCAAAAATTATGGCTACTCTTAACCTGAATCATGAGAGAAAATGCCTTGGTTGCATCCCATGATTGTTGCAATCTCATAAAAACACACTACAATGCAATCCATGAGCTTAAAAATAAGTTGCAATGTCTGTTCTAAGGGTAAAATATATATTCATAAGCACAGAAAGATATTTTTCACTTTTTTCCCACTAAAAATCACCTTGATTCCTTCTATAAAAACCCTTGAAGAAAATTTATTTCTCTTGAGTTTTAAAAGAAAATTAAGCAACTCGCTCAAACAGAAAAATTCTTGGAACAGTACAAATACAATTTTTCAAATAAGGTCAATCATTAAAAACAGCTCTTGTTTATGACATAAAAAGGATCACCACTTCCTCAATAAATTATCAACTTTCCTAAAAGTTGATTAAGTAATCGTAAACAGTGAGGGATGTGATCCTGATAAAATTTATCAATTAGTATCTCACAGAGATAAATGCCTTCACTTATAATTTTAGAAGTAAATTTTAGACAATTCATTTAAGAATGTTGTTTTTTGGAAGATTTCTGTACAAGACAAAAGTTTTCATCTTGTCCACTTCTGATTCAAGATTTTTTCTGCCATTCAAACACAAGGAGGGCTTCCACATATCTTCTAAATACTCAACTTCTTTACAGAGTCAGACACACTTGACCACTCATTTAGTTCTTGTCATTCACTCTTCCTCATATTCTCAACACACAAAAGCAGCCACTTCTGGAAGTTACTTAATTAGTCCACTCCAGATTAAAGCAGAATTTGTCTTGGGCAAAGGTTTCCTTTGATTTATCGCTCCCCACTGATAAAAACAATTTATTTTAAATTAAAACAGAATCCAGTTTCCCACACTCAGATCACATCCAGCACCCTCAAATATGATGTGGTGCAATGGAGAAACAAGGAAGTAACTTTTGAGTATTCATCCTGGCAGAATTTTTAAAATGGCATTCAACCCAAGATGCCATATTTAGCACCATCGTTGAATGACACAGGCAGAACTATGTCCTACCTAACTTTGATTTTACTCTGAGAAAGAGTCCACATTTTCATTAATGGCTAAATTTGATTGGTCTGCTTCAGACCGAATTGCCATTTTGCTTTCTTCTTCATCAGATGAGCTTCCATCAGAACCAGTTGCATTGTGCAGCATGTCCTGCAAAATAAAAGAAAATATTTTCCATTCAACAAATAGGTTAGACAAACATGCTATGAGGGAAACAATTTCACATTTGTCTTACTTCACTTAAGTAGTCACTAGCACTCTTACTCAAATGGTAACTAAAAATCCAGTGATTTGGAGCCACAGTATGATCAGATATTACAATCTAGAAGCCTATCAAATATTTATCACTTTCACTTTGTCAAACATTTCCTCAATACATAATAAACTTGATAATACAAAGCATGAACATACCAAGTTTCAATGAAACGGATCAGCATTGCAGATCCAACAAAAAGCCTGTACTGGAAACACACTGCTATACGAAAATACATATGAATTTTCGAAAATGACCATCCAAGAAAGGAACAACCACTCTGCCCTAGGCAAATATCTTACAATCCTCAAAAATCTCTTGTGTTGCATCTTCCTCAGGGCTAATGATGGAAACCATGCAGGAATATTTTGGGCATGTTCCTTTCCTAAAAATAGATGATTTCATTCTTTTGGAGGATTCCTAGAATCCCAACAGTTAAGAAGATGCTTCACCTGAAGAGACACCACAGAGTAAAATACTTCTTGTAAAGTTGATACCCCCCTCAAATGACGGGACTCATACAACCACTGGATACAAATTTTTGTCAAAAGTGGAAAAATTTCATGAGTCATTCCTATATATACTCCTAAGTCACATCTCCTAATATCAACCTAAACAGTTTCCCTTACACACATCTCAACCTCTCCTGAGCAAATCATAAACCAACAGTCATATCTACCAGCAGCAAATCAACTGGTTCAGATGATTTTCCCTACATTCTATATCTTCATCATAATCAACAGATTCCTCCCAACTGGAACTTTGTTGTACACTTGAGAAACTCAAACGTAACCCCTACTTAGAATTTCAGGCATTGAAATTGAAAATCTGAAAATTTAAAACCACCATCCCATTTCCATCTCACCAATTTTGTCTACTGTCTTTGAGCATATTTTCTATGAGTGCATTCTCCACTTTACTCTCCCATACATCTCACCTCTTCAACATGGTTTCTTTTCAGTGGCTCACTAACCTATCCACATTACATCATTACTGCCTTCGAAAATGGGCCGCAACACTATGTCTCTTATATAGACTTCCCTGAAGCATTTGATCCCATCAACCCACACCCTCCTAAACTAACTTCTGCACCATTACAAAATCCATGGCACCCTCTTACCTGTGATTTCTAACTTCCTAAATACAATCAGTAGGTTTTAAACAAGGGCATCTTGGTGCCAGTCACCTCTGATGTCTCCTAGAGCAACTACCTTGGCTCTCTACTCTTGATATTCTACTAGGAAGATCTTGTTGAAGCTGTTCTACCTCCTGGCTTCCACATTCCTTTATTCACAGATGACTGTAGTGTTCACAAGGATTGACAGTATGGCTGACTCTCTTCTTCTTTAACCAAAAGTAGCTATTCAATAAGCATGTTACAGCAATTTCAAAAAAACTAGAACTTCAGCGGGGATTATGTACCAACTAAATGAAATTACGGATCCATTTGCCTTAAAATCTGTTTCTGAGCATTGGGACTCCAAATTTATGGCATGCACCGACAGTTAGTTTCACTGTTTAAATCATCTTTTCAGACTACTATATGTGTCTAAATATTTTTAAGATGATACATCTTATCCTTCATGCGATCATACTATTGTGTTTGGACCATCAAAGAGTTTGCTTACGAGCTCTCAATACCAAAATACCTGAAAATGACAAGTTACGGTGATTCAACCATCACCATCAAACTCATTTGTATGCATTCCGAATATGTTATTCAAAAATCAAATGAAGTCATCACCAGTAATCCAAGTGTCATGGATTTTAAGCACACATGGGTGGAATTTTTACCATTCAGGACATTTGTAATAGTGTTCATTTGGTGTAGTCATTACTTTATGCAATATAGAAGGCCAATTGTACTGCTTTCAGGGTGCTGAAAATAAATCAATAAAACGGCAGTCCAATCACCATCCACACAATTGCACGAATCTCCTTCCAAGAGAAAATGACCACTGCTGTCTCACCGTCGCCGTGTACCAAGAGCTGCCAGCTGAGAATGCTCCCAGCAGGCAGCTCCCTCACAGGGCTGGCAAATGTGATGTTTCATTGCGGGGTCCTGGTTGCAGTTTTGCAGATTTTAATTGCTAATACCTCAGCTCATAGGCTAAGAAAACACGTAAAATTTCACCATTTCTTTTTTCAATTTCATCCACAAATATGCCAAGTAAAAATCAAATCAGGACATTGTACTTAAATAATGTTCTTTGTTAGTCCTGGTCCCAATGACACAAAAAATACTATGAATTTTAATGCACCAACAATGCCATTCAAACAGGTATCCACAGCACTGCATAATAAATCAATAAGCTTTGCCATACATTCAGTGCCCAAAAACTTGAAAATTACTATGGAAACAATGGATACATCACATGAGCTATTTAGCTAGGTTGAGGGTACAGGGCTCCCAATTGGTTAGTGGACTTCAGAGGGACTCAGGAAGCATGAGAGGTCGAGGAGAGGTGAAAGGGAAGACACAAAAGAACAAGATAACATATCGTTTCAACTTTTGCCCCTCCCCAACGCCTCATGCTTCTACTGTCCCTCTCAAGGTCATAAACTTCAAGGTTTTAGATGCTGAAGCCAATATATCCAATAATATTTGCCCATAGCACTATGAGGGTTAATTCTGTAGAGGATAAACAATTTAAGCTAGCATTCTACTTGCCATCTTTCCACGTTTTTGATGTATTCGAATATGCTTGGATAGGTGGTCACTTCTCATAAACCTTTTAGAACATTCTGTACACTGGAACTTCTTCTCTCCGGTATGCGTTCTCCGATGTCGCTGAAATTATGGTAAAATGTTTCAATTTAAAATAATTGAAATAGTTCTCATATTCTTTTTAATTATGGGCACTTTCAGGGATGAAAACACCCAGCTACTACTTATTAAAATATGTTTTGCTCTCTTCATGAATAGGAAAAGCTGCATTTATCTGATGACGAGATTCAGTCCAAAACTGTTTTTCAAGATTGTAAAGATGCTAGGGATAGATATAACTTTATGCAGTCAATATACACCAAGGCACTACTTATTAATTGTAGATGCAAAATAAATTCTCAAAGATCATAAAATGTAAAATGTGAAAAAAAGTAATATGGCTCACAGATGACTAGAATGAAAGAAAACAGGAAGGGGCTTTGTATTGCAACACAGTATATGCCAAGTTGACAAAAGATGAATCATGTGTTTGTTTTAATATTTACTTTACTTAAATTTTTTATGTTTACACTTATCCAATGGGGGATAAAATTGGCTTTTGCTGAACAGCCATCAAGTTATACACTGATATCAGAGTTGTCATACTTAACAAAATAGTATAAGGGGTTATCTACATTATAGCATAGTTCAGGAAATCCAAGGATACCTCAATAGATATATTTATGGCATAATGTTTTCAAACCCGTAGTAACCAACCCCACCAAATGCTTTCCAAGGGAGGCCCACTTGATTTAGATCGGCACAGTAAGGTCTCTATACAGAGAAATTTCAACATAGTGAAACTTTGACATGTGAAGTCAGCGAGGAGGTCCCACCTGTCAATGTAGGCTTTTACAAGTAAATAATTTAATACAGTAACAAAGTGAAAGGTAACCTTTAAAGGACTGGCATACATTTAAATGTATGCTGAGATGTGGGGTCCTACAGACGTGCATACATTATTGTGTACGCTAAATCTGACCACTTCCACTTACGCCTTTTTCTTGCTTGTGACCTCGTAGAAGACTCCTAACCATCTGGTCTCTTTGTAATGTGATATATGATAGTCCATCTATGGTAATATCTTTTAGGAGAAGATAATGTTGCTGAGATGTATCTTCTAAGAAGAAGATTTTTAAACTTTTTTTTCCTTAAGAGTTCGTCTAATCCTCTTGACGAATCTGAGCAGCAAACTACTTATTTTCTTCCCTCCGTTTGTGTACTTATTTTTGTTTTCCATGATTGACAAAGATTCTTACATATTCACTCTTGTGGTCGGTCAGTCAACAAAAATATATAAATTATTACCTTGTATACGTATCGCGTCTTCTGTAATGATTCGTAATAGACTGTAATGGTTTATGCATTTCAAAATATTATTTTACAAATTATTATTGCAAGGAAAAGCTTTTACTGCAATAGTACATCTATAAAATAAGTTATAAGTAAATTTAAGAAGAGTTTGAAAAGCCTTTTGCAGTATTTTATACGTCGATAAAAATATAGTAAAATTGCCCTAAATGGCACGCACGGCTCACTGATACGGGAAGTAAAATTGCGAGAAACGCTCCCTGACCAATAAATCTTTTTTACAGGGGAACAAGTCCACAATATCTTGCTCAAAGCTAACATTATTATATTTTTACCAACCTATTTCGGCAAAATTATGTGAACACAGGCTTAATTATATGTCATACACTAGCAAGGATGTAAATATGCTAAAAGGTGTGGTATAGCAGGCAAAAAAAATAAAATTAGACAACGACGAGAATTTGAGTAATGCATATGGATATATAGATATTATGAATAGATATGAATAGATAGATATGCATATATAGATATAGATACAATAATAAAGAGAACTTACAGGGGGGTAAAAAGACAAGAATAGAAAGAAAGTCTTACTTCAAACGTTTCGGGTCATAGCCCTTCCTCAGTCATAGAGAGAATGTCATTTTCTCTAATACTGAGGAAGGGCTAAGACCCGAAAAGTTGAAAGTAAGACTCTTTCTTTCTATTCTCACCTTTTTACCCCCCTGTAAGTTCTCTTTATTATTGTGTTTCTGGCCATTTGGAAAAGTTTTCAATTTGTAGATATATGTATATATATTTTAGATATCATACTTGAAACTGGAAGTTTTCAGCAGGGAAACTAATAAAGTGAAAACATACCAATACTTTCCCAATCCAACCTGCCTGCCAGACAACCGGCATTAAAAAGGAGCTGCAGGGCCAGTTTATTGCAGGACATACCAAAAAAACCTTGCAGAGGGAAATTCAAGCATTCCCTAGCAGTGGGGTGAGGGAAAGTAACAGTAAAGTGCATTTTGTGCTTGTAAATACCCTCGCCATCCACGCTGCTCATCATTTCGGTAGAAAATTGCTAGCAGATACTCATTGGTTGTGCATTGACTGTGGGCAGTCGTATTCAAAGAGTTACTGCTCGGACAATCTTGAGAGAGCTATTTACAATTCCTGTTAAGTGCTCATCTTCTGGGATTTCATTCTTTCGCCCCGTAAGTATTTTTTTGTAAATATAACTGGAATATGTTTCATTTTTTGCAGCTGAGTTGTCTTTTGTTTACCAAATTTTCTATCAGTATATACAAATATGCCAATCAGAGATAAATGATCTTTTTACTTTTTTAGGTGGTTTCAAAAATTAAGTGGCAGGAGGATGAAATTGAAGCCTAATTATGCCCTGATAGTGATTTGGATGCACATGAAGCCAGTGATGGAAGTGGAAGAGAGAAGGAAGTGGAACGTTTGGAAGAAAATATCAAAGAATAGATTCCACATTTGACCACTTGGGTGCCAGGGCAGTTTCACAGCACGTCTGCGTGTCTTTACTGCTGGCCACAGCAGAATGAGAGAGAGTGAAGCACCTGGCATGAGTAAAGATTCATCTCCTTTGGCATTTTTCATACTCTTCTTTGTGGATGAAATCCAAATCCTGGTGGAGGAGACAAACAGGTATTACAACCAATATCTTCTCACCATTGACAAAGGACCTTCGCTTCAGCGTGACGTTACTCTGCCGGAAATGTTTTTGTTTTCAGCAGTTTTTAGGGGGTATGTCAACAAAAGCGACCGAATGATGAATAGTTGTTCCATCAGCCGTTGCACCTGAAGATGGTAAAAAAACTGCCTTTCATCTGCAGGATCTAACAATCCTAAATAGTAGGATCCTCATGAAGTCCTGCGGTGGTAAAATTTCTCATAGAGGCTCGCCTGGGACTTATCAGACACATGAGGGAGGAGGACTCAAATGCTTTACCAGCCCACATTGCCCAAAGAGACCAACTGAATTCACCTAGTGTTAGCCTTGTGAGGCTGGAAGCTAAGGAGAACAAAAATTAGCCGGCGAAAGTAATCTCTTCACATCATCACGTGAGTTCTTGAAGGGAGGACTATCGCTCAAAATTTAGATGCCGAAAGGGTGACATCAGGCTCTCAGTCATTTTGTGTTTTGAAGAGTACCACACAAAAGTGTCCTTTAAAAAAATAAATCGTCCAGCAAGCAAAATTACGGCTATATTATGAGTAATACCCTTAAACCACATTTATAAAATAATTTATTAATTATTTTAAAAATTCTTGTTAATGAAAATATCACTATTTTTCTTCATTGCTGGCAATTTTTGGGAATTTTTATGATCTTTTTAATGATTAACTGATAAAACGGCTGTAATTATCAGAAAGCAGAGTGTTTTGCAAATAAAATGCTTTTTGTTTCATTTAATTCTGCCGGGTCAATCTCAAGCTATGGCCATTAAAGATTACTACTGGAAAATCTCTTTGAATCCAGAAAATTGAATCCAGCTGGGAGCGCCCGCAGTGGGGATTTAAATCTGTACAATAAAGATTAAATATAATAAAATCACTTTTTAGCCCCCAACTACAGAATATCCACCATATAGTGAAATATGGGTTGTGAGTAAACTAATTGACAAACATTTACCTTTGTATTTTTTATTTGTAACTGATATTTTTACAAAATTAAATTTTGTCATTTAATTTTAAATACAGTAGAAACTTGATTATACGAAGCAAGAAAATACAAAGTTTCAATTTTATGAAGCATAGCTGTCGGTCTCAATGAAAAGCCTATGCTAAAAACATGGAACTATTCGAAAATACGAAGTTTCGAAAATATGAAATATTTAAAATTACGAACATCAGACCCAGTCCTCACAGAAAAACTGAGTTCGTATTTACAAACCTTGGGGAGAAACGCATCAAAAAAGCTCTCTATTCGCCAACGTAGACACCTAATAAATCGGCATGTAAGTTGGGGCGAGTTCTGACACTTCTTTATACATAATCATAATTTACGCATCGACAAGTTTGCCGATATGTGCAAACCCCGAAATTAAAATTCTATAAACATTTCGAAACATTGTGAAAAAAAAGAAACTGATGTCCTTTAATTTTACCTATGAAAAATATTCTATATCACCATCCGAACACGCCTCACAGAGTGGGGCGAGTTGGACACGTGCAATATATTTACGTTTTTGTTCAGAGCATTGTTTGTGACAATAGGGAATACACATTTATTTAAATATATTCTTATATTAAAAATAATTTTATAAATATTTTTGTTGTGTTAAAAGGCAGTAATATGCTTCTAATTTATTTGTTTTTATCGGCTAACCAATGAAATGAAAAAATACTGTGAGCTTTGCATTGATAGATGCGATCTAGCATATAGTGATGTTACATTATAATTCTAGCATTTAAATACTGAAAGCGAATGTGCTTTATTCGTAAACGTGAAAGAAACGTGGTGAGGGGTTAATATTTCTTTAATTTTAACATGTAAATTAGACCGAAAAGAGCGTAATATTCCGCAGGTTTGGAAAAAAAAATTGATGAGAACGGGAACTCATGGAAATGAAATATAACCATAGATATCAACTTGGCATCACGATATTAATAATGCGTTTTAATAGAGGGTACAATGGAATGGTCTCTTCAATTATTATTCATTGTTCAAACAAAATTGTGTAATATTTTAATATGGATGCAACTAAAAACTTTGACAACTCCAATGAAGTGGGAAGAACACTTAAAAAATATTAAAATTGTGAACAATGACATTTATAAAGCTAAATGAATTAATCAACTCAATCAACTCAACAAATCAAATTAATGTTAGTTAAACCACTGAAAACAAAGCGGCACATTCGCAACTCACGCGGCGGAGCCAGCTGACGAACAATTTGCATTCTGTGCACTATACACTCATCAGCAACATCGGGGAACCAGAAATAAGTCTCCTTCACTGTAATTTTTTCCGAAGGCACTGTACACGAAATCTGTTATAACAGCAGACATCCATAACTTTTTTCTACAAAAAGCCTGTCACGTCTATTAGTCTCGAACTTTAATAAAAGCAATGAATTTTCAGGGAGAGAGCTGGGAATTTCAAAACTACTATCATCAGTAACATTGTTACTCTGTGATGCCAAATTGTAAGTCCCATCAACAGATAAATTTTTCTCAGAGCGAACCTCTCTCACTTCCTCAACATAAGATTCATTAACGTATTCTGTACTCACACTTTTCCCTGGCTGAACATTTAGTTTTTAACCGCTAGATTTTTTATCCACAGGTGTTTCTACGTGGGATGATGCTAACCATTGCAGAAATGCACCTGACCACACAATGCTTTCGGCGGCTTTGGCCAAATCTTCCTCTGGATTTAAACTAGGCACTTCGTTAATAACGTGAGTTTTGTCGAATTGAAAAATTCCTGCCGCTCTAAACCCTGCTCGAACATTGACAGACAAGGAAGATCAAATTGATTCAAAGGCAGATTCCAATAATCTGGGGAACTCACTTTTGGGAAGGACTCCGTGATTTTTACATTTCCACTGGTCAAGACATTTTTGCCATGAGATCTTAAGTGGCCTAAAAAAAGCAAGATCAAGAGGCTGGCATAAATGGGTTGCATTAGGAGGAAGCGTTTACATAATTTATTCCCATTTCTTCACATAACCCAATCACTTCTATCAAGAGGTGACTTGAAAGATTGTCCCCTGTCAAAAGTTTTGGCTCCAGCCTGTTTTTTTAAAAATGGCACGCATTGTGTTGTGAACCAGTCTTCAAAGGATTCAATGTCAAACCATCCACTGATATTCCTGCTGAACCTCGCTCCCTCTTGCTTGCTCCCAATCCCACCTTCTACCCACATAGGACACAAGTACACAGCTTGATACATTGTGTATGGTGGAAGCAATTCCCCACTTGCTGATGCTGCGATCATCACAGAGACACTCGTTTTGCTTGTCCTCAATGACTGATGGGTGTTTCTCTCCCCTCTTAACAATCACACGAGAACGAGGCAAGCTTACTATGCACCACTGCAAGTAAAGATGTCCCTTCAACTTCTTAGAAATATCTTACACAAAGTGCTACCACTTTCCTGAAGAATAAGACATTTTCTATCAATTACAACTTAGTACTTATAAATGGTCGCAGAAGCAACATAAGCTTGCTTACCTGGGTGATCTGAAAATTGAGTATGATTCAGGAGACTCACTACAGTGTAACACTGTCATCTGCAAAATTACAAAGCCTGTAGCAGGACAATCTTCCTTGTGGGTAAAATGTAGCAATTTTGTAGACTAGAATGCGGCCGCTCGCAGCAAGTGCAAACAAAATGGTAGAAAGAGGGAAGGGAGGAAGGGAAGGGGCATGGCAAGGAAAAGATAAGGAGGGGGGTGTTGTGCGATGATCTGATGTGGATAATTCGATGATCGATTGAATTGTTGTTGGATAATCGGCACTCCTGTGTACCTTATATTTTTCTTGTCCTGGAATGGATTATCTTTCTCTCCTACCCAATCCTCCTACCCAATCCTACCCAAAACTTCTATAAAATATGTCATTCCATATTAAGCTCTAAAAATCTTTTCTCCATGCCCCTGGCACCTGTTATCATCTCTCTCCTTCCCCTTTCAAGCACAATTTTCAGGAAATTCAAAGTATATATCATTTTACAATAATGATCTATCTCATTGTGTACCATTCACAGCCTCCAGAAAGACCCACGACCAATCAGAACTCGGTCCTCCCCAAAATGTATCCTCAGATTTCAACATCAGAAACTACTCTGCCGATGACACACCTTGCATCAGTAAAGTCCCCTTCTGGGCATAGCATAGAGTCCTACAATTGTCTACTATACTGTCCCTAAAGGGTTAGTCAAAAGTCTAGAAAATAGGTTGAAAACAAAAGTGCTGTAGTTAGAGTAGTACTTACTCAAGATAAGGCGTCTTACATTGTTTCCAAAACATATTCCACAAAAAAAACTAGGGAGGGTCTCAAACCCATGATGCCCTTAGTAGTCAGTAATGCCTTCATGCAATCGACCAGGATGGTTATTGAGGGTAGCTGTGTGATGCAAAGAATGGGCAATTTTTTGTGAATCTGGGCCTATGAGAGAGAAAGCTGAGACACTTTTCTTACACCATTCTTTAGTTACGGAAAATAATTGTGTTGTCAATGTCTTCAACATCAGTCTCGCGATGTATCCTAGTAAGTGAGGTTTCCTGTGGTCACTCCAAGCTTCCAAAACATGATGTCCTACTTCATGAACCTAACCATAAGAGAGTTTGTAACAAGTCATATCCCTCACCTAAAACTGGCTCATCATTCCCAGAAACAATGAAAAGATATGCTTGATCAAATTTTGGTATATGTGTTTTGATGTAGGGAGTACTATTATATCTAAACACATGAAAAACTAAGATTCAAAATTTGTGATTTACGCTTGAACACCATAAATAAGGCAGCCACTCTAAGCAGTAGTTAAATTTATGCCAAGGTTCCTTTGAAGATGAGGAAAATCATACCTGCAATTCATCAGATCTTGTAAACCGCTTTCCACAATATATCCAGCTGCAGGTGAAGGGCCTTTCTCCAGTATGCCACCTGAGATGTGCCCGCAAATGAGATGTTTTCCCATAGATTTTATTACAACCAGAAATGTGACACACATGTAGTCTTTTCCTCTCAGAATTCCTAGACCAGTAGATGAAAAAGGAGGTATGTAATTCTAAGGAGTTCAAAACTCATGCCTAACTCATGAAACCATGTTTCATGTATTAATAAAACAATAAGAAATGAGTGAAAAATGCATTAAAGTAGCTTTGAACAGCAAACAGATGACAAAAAAATACAATGAGTATTACATTTACAACCCGTGGCAAAGTTTTCTATCGCCATAGTTCTCGGAATGATTACCATAAATACAAACCAAAGCGAGGATATGATGAAAAATCACAAATAAAGATTATAATCATACCACTAAAAAGTTACCCAGATGATTAACCTCTAAATATGATTATTAATTTTTATCTCCAAGTAGTTTAGACCAAAGAATAATTATTTCATTACTTTCTAATCAGCCATTATTGTGAACCTGAAAAAATTGGACAGCTCAATAACATGCCAATTTAGTTTTTAAAGTAGTCTTGATGATGTATTAATAAAAATGCGAAACATAGGCTGATGAGAAGGAAATGAAATAATTATTCTTTGACCTTAACTCCAGAAGAGAAAAGATAATTACTTAATAACCTTACTCATAGTCATGCCCATTTAGAGCTATTTTGTAACAGAGCCACTCCAGTGGACAGCTAAAATCTCTACTCTTAAATTAAATTACTATTTATTTTCTTAGTAACATCAACAGGAACATAGTCATGTCTAGGCATATGAAAATTATTACATGAAAAGTATAATTTGAGACTTATAAGTTAAAATACGGGATCCTACCTCTCTAGCCCTGTACAATTTGGACAAGTGCAGGCTACCCTCCGAACTCTTACACGTTGTGGCGTAGATGTATTCCCGTCTGACACAGCAGTGTTACTAGGAGCAGGAGTTCGTGCAACCGACACTGACGCAACTGTCGTCGCATTCTCTTGAGTGCCTGTAACAACCACTGTTCCTGACGCACCATTAGACACATTACTGCTAGCAACAGAAATGTTCCCTCCCACTTGTCGACTTCCAAGTCCAGCAGGAGTGCTGACAACTTGCCATCGCGTTGGGTCAGTAGGGTCAGGTTGGATTTGCTGTCCAGCAGCTAAAATGAAGACAATTTCATTCACAGGTAATCTCACAGAGAGAGAAGCTTCATAGTGTAAATGGACAGAGAAAATCAAGACAATGAAGTGGTATTCAGCACCATAACATTTGCATTCCAAACTCTTTCCTCCATGAGAAAATGAGGAGCGAATTTAATTACTTATGCATCTGAAGAGTTGTATATAGCAAAACCTTGATTTTACGTAGTTGGAGGGATCAAATAATAAGCACTTGGTACAACCAAAGTGTGAAAATCAAGAGCTGGCAAAAAGGTAACAACAGGGCAAGATGTACACACTTATTTAGGCTGTACCTCACATGTCTGAAATAAGCCCAACCATACACAATTTATATATATACTGAGGAATAGGTAAATAAGGCACTACCTTTTAATTTTTATCAACTAATTTAGGATGGGAGATATAACTTGTTTTGATTTGCAGTATCCTACTGTCAAATCTTGAGTACCACAGTTTCTTAAACATTGTTTTTTCAATGCTATCCTCTCAACCATGAGGGCTCTCCTTTTCTGGGCAATTTTTCTGTCTAGGATAGCTTTCTACAATAGATCAATCTCACCCATGCTGTAATAGGGGGGGGGTCCTTATATTTCAAAATTTGAATCCTTTTGAAAAACCCTATAAATTTGAGCTGCTGGATTAGAAAATATTAATCACCTTAGTTGAATAATATTAGAATTGGGTCCAGGTATGACGTGTCACACCTCACCTTTTGAAACATTGCCACTTTTTGCTGTTTTCTCTCAATTTCTCATGACAATGGAGCACTGGGCATTTTCAATTGTATTATTTACCTAATTAGCAATGACTCAACATTTATTTTTTATTTTTTAATTTGAAGATTTTTAATTTCTTTCATCTGTTTCCTGTTCCTGGGTGCACCTTGGGCAACCAACTATATTCACTCACGTCAATTTTCAGCAACATGGCTTTCCAATACATTATTTTTGCTTGGCATGATTATTGCTTCAATATGTGCAGGATCCCGATTGCTCATTACATACCATATATTTAATTTATGAGTGAGTGTGGACTGATGCACCGATTATGAGTGTCTTTCTTCCCACATCAGAGATGTTCAACCTCTCCCAGGAATAAGATCATTCCACAGCTTATAGCCACTAGATGATTTTGGAATGAATGAGGCAAGAAGAATCAGCAGTGATGAAAAACCAGCTCTCAATTTCAACTGCAGTAAACAGCAGTAAACTTTACCAGTGAAACTACATGATTTGATCCGGGATGTTTTATTGCTTGTGTTTATGACAGCCTATGATGTTTTGGTATGTGAGGTGAATGCAGAGAAAGAAAATGTGACTGCTAAGTCTTTCATTTGTAGATTTTTCTAAATAACATTTCAGGATTTTTACTAACCATAAATAGGTAGTTGCACGCTTAAATTAATTTTTTTCTAGATTTCTCAAGTATTTCAGTTTACTCAAAATAGTTTCATCAACATCAGTTGGCAAACAAGAACATATAAAATATTTTCCAAGAAATCAAATTTAGGTTCCACCATCTGATTGAGAACAACTTTGAAATTCCTGAAGCTTTTAACTGGCTATAAAACCTAAACCAATATGGCCTCCCATCAAAATTAGACATTTAGTGCAATGATTGGCCAACATGTGGCAGGGATATTCAGGGGTTGGATATGTTTGTTTACATGGTGGAGTAGGCTCTCCTGTTCCTAAGTTCTGTGACTGATATACATTGAAATCCTGGAAGTTCTATGAAAAATCAAAAATATTTTGCTCTCAGGGACTGAAGTGATACTGCATGAAATTGAAATACCTCATTATATCGAGAAACTACGTGAAATCAAGCTTTTAGTGCACATGATTTACTCTGCCATATCTTAAGAATTTTTTTTACATTCCCATTGAACACAGAAGATTAAATTGAGGAATCAACTGCATCACATAGTCAAATACTTACAGAGAGAAAAGTAATTCTGTTTACAAAAGTACTTTCACAGTGCGGAAATAATTGAATCCCTATCCATTTGCAATTACGTTATTTAACTAAATACTGGATAGTTCACGTTATATTACCAAACTAACATTTAACGGAGAGAAATTATATCCAATATGTACTTACCAATGATCTGAGCTCCAAGGGGGATACCTTGAACTGAAGCCAAAGAGCTCACAGACGTGATGATAGGTGTAGTTGACTGAGAGGCAGGCGTACTAGGGGCAGGGGTTGAGGAAGGGAGTGGAGTTGAAGCTGATGTACTAGGAGGTGGGATGGTAATGGTATTGCTTCCTCCCCCAGAGGGCGATAAAATTAAGGGCCCCTGAGCTCCAGTGCCACCAGTCATTTGGAGTGAAGGAGGTATAAGTTGGATGGCCTGCAAATTACCTAAGTTTGGAACCTGTAAAGAATAGCACAATATGAGAACAACACATTGATGATAAACAACCCTTTCTTCAAAACCAAAACATATTTCACTTTTAATGATTGCAAACTCATGAGATGGCTCTTATAACTAGTATTCTGTTACTGGAATGAATTTGTAAGATACAGATTAGCGTGCCATTTGGCAGTGTATTTCATTCATATGCCAGTGGGGATAAACTTTGATGCTTACATCTTCATTAATGAAGGAACACCAATTCATAACTCCTTCTAGAACATGATGCCATCACTTTGCTATCAGATCCATTAACCCTTTGAGTGCAGCATGGCGTGATATCACGTCATGGTATTTTTACGCTGGTTCTGATGGCATATTATCACGTCACGGGTACTGTGAGTGTTCCAGCTGTCACTAGGGAACTTTCACTAGGCCCCCTTACTCATTGTACCCTTGATGTTATATCACGTCAAGAGGCACTCAAAGGATTAAAAACTTCTCTCCCTACATACACACGCCCCTGCAGATAAATATAAGATTAAGGTAAATACAATTCACTGTCCCCAGAATTTGTTTTTTCTTGATTTAAAGACCTTTTCTTCATGTCCCACAAATTTTCAAATCCTTGTCATGTAATCTTATCCCACTATTAATACTTTCAAATTTTGAAATATCCCAAGATATAAGACTACTGACCAATAGCAGGATGGTAGTTGGCACACTTCATGCACATCATCTGACAACCCAGTCATGTATAACATATTGCAAGTGATATTTCTGAGTGACCTGAGACAATGGCTGGCGAGAGCCATACCCTTGGATTTATCTGTTAATTTGTTCCCCAAGGGAGGAATGATATGAGGTCATTTAGATTACTGAAATGAGCTCAGTGGGTTTCTCAGGCCATAGTGTGGGTGCTCATCTTCAGAGGCTGTTATCTGGTTTTTTAATATTGCTCAGCTCACTGGGCTCCATTTAGATAGGGGTCTTGGAGTCGCCTTTGGCAATATGCAGTCCATGGGAAACTGCTGATATGGGATCCTATGAGGCGGCTGTTAGTGACCAATGAGATTGACACAGGGTGGCCACATGGGGATGCCAAGCCATGGTTTCTGGGTCATGAGGAGGAAGTGGATGAGCGGAAGTCTTGAGAAGGCAAGTATTACATGATGTTGTCAAGGTAGTGATTGTGTATGGTTGCCAAGAATAAACACCTTTTTCCGAAGTGTCGTTCCCTTAATTGACCCTCGACGGACCCTGAACAATATATACATAAGCAAGATATTTAATTGCATGTCACTCAGCCAAACACCACAACTTCTTTGTAGACATAATGGTGAAACGGTTACAAGTGCTGTTAACTCCCATGCCCAATCTTCATAGCAATTTGTTATTTTTATTTCTTGTAACTCAATAAGCTATGCCATTCACCTTGATATTTCAGTTAATTCACCTTCAATTGGATATTTGGGGAGGCAACCGACAGCTAATGTCATTTGCTCATTCACCTTCAACAGTATGTCAAATTACTTAAGACAGTTGTCAGGTAATGTGAATTTGAGGTGAGATCACCTAATCTCTGTTCTCTCACAGTATGGATTTTCTGGATTATTTAATAGAGGTATGCATGGGCTAAGCTCAAATTAACTTTCCAGATTTTCTGAGCAAAAATAGTCTCCTTAAAATTAAAAAAAAGCTTAACTCACAAAATGCATACCTTCATTGTGTACAATGATTGCTAAAATACATCACATTTTACTTATTTCAGATCCAATTGTCTTGACTCCTTTGCAATATTTTGCTCTTAGAATTATTTCAAAATAATAAGGAAATTACTTCACAAGAACAAATTAAGTAACACGTTGGTTAGCCCACAATGGTTGAGGAAATACTAAAAGTTTCATTGAATCCAATAATTTATAAACAGCGATGGAAACAAAATTGAGCACAAGGCATAAGGGAAATTATTTTAGACCATATAATTAGAGCCAGTCAAAAAGCACCATCACATTTTTTTCTTAGGACTAAGTTCATGATAAACATGTGCTAATTAAAATTATGAAGGCAAATATTTTGAAAGAAACATGACATAAGAATGTGAAAAAAGTCAACATTTTGCCAAGAGCTGACTTTCATACTGGCACTGATGTGTACCTGGCTAAAGAAAGATTGTGTCCCTCAAAAAGCAATTCCCAAAGTTAAAAAATAACTAGTACATAAAAAGAGAGGTGTAGCTGCATGCCAATTAAGCAAAATGGAAATACCTGAATTATATTATTTCCTGCACGAACAGAAGTCAGGCCCCCAGCCTGGGACAGATTTGCTATGTTTGATACAGGAATGACTGTTACCTGCTGACCTTGGGCCCCTGCATTACAAGTAAAAAGAGATCAAAAGATGAGTTAGGAATTAGTTTCATGGATTTATTCATACATTACATACCAAAAACCTAAGCCAAAATTCCAAAATAATCGTTAAATTAGTCTTAAAATGACCTGGGTATCACAGAGACATCATGGAAGTGAATCTATCCACTGAACCGTCCCTAAATGATCCCAAGCAGCAAGAAGACGTCCCAGGCAAGCATGGGTACAAATTAAGGAGGGAAGGTACGGGTGTGGCAGTCCTAAGGCATCCATTAGCCAGAGTGGGTAGTTCATCCTACAGGTCAGGGGCAGCAGCACAGCGGAATAGCAGAAAGGGATGAGTAGAGGCAATTCCCAATTCCATTGTCTTCATAGTGCTGTCAGAGGACATACCCGAGACATTAGGAGTTTTTGGAATTTGCTAGAGTTTTAGTTATTCCTCTTTTTGACAGAGAGAGAGCCAATGAAATGTCATGTGAAACAATCAATCAAAGGTGGCCATGCTAAGTTTCAATTTCCACATTGAAAAAGCACTTCCTCTGTCTTGCTAGCTTTTTTTATCTCAGCCTACTATACACAGGGTCTAAATTTGGCTGAGACAAAATTAAATTGTGCAATTAGGGTGGTCAAGGCCAAGAAAATCCTTTTCTGCCGAGTGAGGGGTGGTGCAAATCAATTTCAGGTCACTACAAGCAGAGTTTATACAATTGTGAACTCAAATCAAGAGAGTAATGAAACTGAATTTTGCCACTTCAAAATTATATAAGAGAATAAAAATCAATGCTCTGGTGAAAAACATTATTTACTACTAGGATGAAAAACGAAAATTAATCTGAGAATGTCATGTGATATTAAAATGGAGAAGTTACAAATAATATTTTGACCTCGGTAATAACTGCCAGTTAATCCGGTATTCCTCAAGGATGCATGATCAGCCCTCTTTAATTCATTATTTATATTAATGACCTAAGTTCTCAAGTTAGCACTAAAGTAAGATTATTTGCAGGCAATACAGTTATCTACCGTGAAATAAGGGAAGACAAGGACTTTGAAATTCTGTCATCTGACCTTAACAACGTTTATTCATGGTGCCAGGAGTGGAGGTTACAATTAAATATAAGCAAATGCACCACAGTTCACTTCCTGTGAAAGTCATCACACAACTGCCATACCTATACTGTGGGTGGAGTAAACATAAAATCTTCAGGTACAGTAAAACATCTTGGAATAACCTTAACTTCTGATATATAGTGGGGAACACACAATAAACATATACGGCACAGCATTAAAGAAACTAGGTTTTGTTAATCGTATAATAGGAAGGTCCTCGGATGATAAAGTAAAAGAGGGAAGCTACTTTGCTGTGGTTAGGCTACACCTCTTATATGCTGCGAGCATTTGGGACCCTGGTCATAAAGATTTAACCAAAAAATTTAATGAAATGAAATGAAATTAAATTAAACTTGGCAAGAATAATAAACAACAAAGATGAACCATGGAGAGAGAAAATAAACAAAAGGGGAGGGGGAAAGAGGAAATGGAAAAAGGAGTAATGGAGGCTAAGAAATCAGGTGGAGGATATTTAGCAGAAAATATGACAAAGGGGCAAAATACGGACTGAAAACATCCGAGAATACCAGAAGAAGGTCGGTCACGATAGGACAACAGAGAATGATCCCGTGGCAGACAGCAGAGATCTGACATCAGATAATACCCAAGGAAGGTTGGCCGCAATAGGACGACGGAGAGTGATTGAGGCAGATGGCAAAGAGCCCATGCAAGATAAGTTTACCTACTAGCACAGAGTATACAGAGGGCTCGCCCTTATGGGAGTTATGATATGGCTTTTTTCTTTCTGCTATTCTCCGCTAGATGTCAGTGATGTTCTTAAAAGGTACGCTAATTGTGAGGAACAACTTAATTCCCATTAATACCGGATGTTTGGATTAAATAATATGTTGAAGGGATCACAACACTGTTGGCTTCATCTTGACTTCAGTATTACAATCCCAATACATTTTGAAAACATGAAGCCAATGGAATAATTTATGGTGATTTTAATTGATATCATATTTTAGCAAATATTGTGTACTCTTTATGTGAAGTGTGCTCAGCAGTGCACGGTATACCGATTAGTTGACTTTTGTGAAAAGAAAAGACACTGCATGCAGCAGCGATTATAGGTACTGATGACTTTAAAGCATCAAATGGCTGGTTAGACCGTTTCTTAATTCAATGGAATATTGTGTAAAACAGCATCAGTGGTAAATCTGAAAGTGTAGATCATGAAACAATTTCTCACCAGAAGTGCCTAACTTCACATGATCTTTTGATAGGTATGCTCTTAAAGACATTTTTACTGTGGACGAGACAGACGAATCTTTTTTATTAAATACTGCTACACAACACCCTAGACTTCAAAGGGGAACCTTATCATATGGACCTTAAACCTGGGGCTAAATTTTTACTAGGATAGAACTTAACAGGTACCAGCTTTGATTTCCTCAAGGAAAAAAAACCTTCGAGTGTGCATAAACTTTGATAAGTCCTAAATACGTTAAATCTCACCAGCTAAAGTAATATGCTGAGTTCCAATGCTGATTCCCCCAGGAGAATCAGCACCTCCAGGGACTCCACTTGCTACCAAGCTAGGAGCAGACACCGTCTGAAAACATAACATGAAGAACATCAATTATTAAACACTGCAATGGAGCCACAACTTATATGACCAATCACTTTAGAACATCAACAGTACACACTACGTCACACAACTAATTGCTTTCCATTAGGGGACATCTAATGTACCAAATAATTTACATCACTTACTCCACATCTCACTTCCACGTGTCATACAAAAATGATGCAAAATGTTTCATAAGAAAAGGTTCTCCACAACGAGACCATATAAATAAACCTAGCGATGAACGATGTCCAATTTTGCTCATCCCCCTCCCCACTCCTTTCCATCCCTTTTCCACCATGAGCGTACCAGTGACAAGTGCTCCTATACCCTTCTCACCCGATTCCCCCCCCTCGATCCGCCCGATCTCCTTTGTGCATGAAGATTAAGTGACCAAGGTGGAAAAACTCCCCCGCCCTACCCCACCCTCCTTCATCTCAGACCCTTCCACAGAGGGAAGGTTGGAGCCACATGTCATGGGATACTCCTCTTCGGCTTTTGGAATGGAAAACCCCCCCTTCCCCTCTACCACCTTACAACTTTAGACTATCTCGCCAGCTTTGTCACCGCCCATTCCCACCCTCACCTTTCCTAACGAGTGCACCAGTGACTAATGCCCCCTACCCCTATCCCGCCTTCATTCTTCCTTTGTGTGTGAAGACATGGTGCCGCCCACAGCGATAATTCTCCCTAACCCTTGCTACTGCACCTCCCACGGACCTGGAAGGATGACAACGTGCCGCGAGACATCCAATGCCCCTAGTGAAGCACTCGAGGGGAGAGTCAAAGGTGTCTCTCTCCGAGAATGCCCTAAAAACAAATTCTTCCCAAAAATACGAGTGAGACAGGCAGGAGGAAATCGGGAACAATCAAGTATATTGAATTACAACCAAATTAAAGATAATGTATTTCAGCAGCTTAACACATACAAACAAGTAAGGGTCAGCCAACCTTTGCTTTGACGTCTAAGTTTCAAATTCAAACAGCAACAACTCGAGACAGCAAGAGTAGAACCTCTCCAAACCACGGTCTATCTCAAAAAGGCCGGTGGCGATTTCCGTCGAAGGAGGGGAAATTCAGACGGAAGGAAGTGGAAAGGGGTAGGTAGAGGAAGTAGAGGCGATTGGCTACCTCGGAGGGGAAAATTTCAGCGAGGTCGAAAAGAGAAAGTTGCTGTTGGAGTGAGGGGGAACAGGTGATTGGCAGTCTTGGAGGGGAGGTAGTTTTATGGAATGGGGAACCATGCGGTGTAGGTATGCAATTGGAGAAAGGAACTACTTTTCATCTCCGTTCGCGGATTACTGGTATGAAACCGATTTGCGCGAGACTGTCGGCATTCCACATTCTCGTATTCTTCCGTCTCCAACTGCTATATAAACGAGAGTAGGTCCTCGGGAGGGAGGGCAGGTCACCGAGGGCAGGTCACCGAGGGCAGCAGACGCCGATGGCAGAAGACGCTGAGTTCGCGAAGACGGCTGGAGTTTCGCGAACGTCGTTGGCGCGACAGATGTCGTTAGCGCGAAGTGGCGTGGCGCGTCGGGGCGCGCCTCGGGCAAGTCCTTCGGCTAAGTCCGGAGGATAAATAGTCCGCAGAGGATAAATTGTCCAAAGAGGGATAAATTGGGGGGGGGGGTATGCCCAAAAAATGCTACACTAGGATAGCGGCCACCTCCCCCTCCTCCCTCTTTCATAATGTACTTCCCTTGGACCTGCAGACTAATGACTGTGCCTTCGGATTCCTCAACAGTTGGGACCTTCCCAGGTCACATTAATGAGCGGTTTAACCGAATACCCAACCCTCAGTACCGAGATACCTTCACCACCCCCTCTCCTTCTCCACATACATACTCACCCATATCTAACTTCAGTTCACACCAAAACAAAACGATTTATTAGTGTTTAGTTTGTGTCAACTCAGATAATCTGCCTATGAAGTCGACACTCTAGTGATGATGGAGTACTTATAATGAGATGCGACATGTAGACATAGTCGGAAATACAAAATCACTTCATTAATTATTTACTGTGATTTTCCCGATAAATTAATATATAATTGTTTGAAATTTCTACTGCAGTATTTCAACATTATTAGAAATGTGACCTTTTCGAAAAGTTCGATTGTAAAATTTTACTGCAGTTCCATGAGGAAGTATGACATCGATAGTGCAATAGGACGCGTTTGATAGCAAATATTGAAAAATGTATGCACAGTGAAGTGCGAAAAATACCCAGAACATAAGTAACGGCAAAAAATTGTGAGTTTAGCCTTATGATCAGCGAAGAGTCTCACGAGGGTACATCGCGAGACCTACGGTGAGGTGACGCTAAAGATTTAATTTTTTTGCGACAGGGGATAGATGTAGAAAAAGGGTCACTGCTTTTTCTCCCATAGGCCCGGGTTCGCCAGAAAATTGAAGGTAACTCGAGAATTTGGCTCATCTTCATTTCGTCACACTAAGACATGTTCACACGATGCATGTCCTTGCAAGTATATACGTTGATAGATAGATGCATGGACAAATTATCCATATCATAACAGGAGCTTTTTTTATGTCCACGAGTTCATGTGTTGGCGCAATTTTGGGTGTATATACGATGCAATTTTAATGGTGACAGTTTGCGCATCTCCTCATGCGTAATTAACAACAGTTTTACACTCGTAACATAATTATTTGCCGTGGTGGTGTGGGTTAAGGCACTGGGTGCACAGGACTCCAGTGTAGTACAGGATCGTGGCCATACTGCATAATTTATTTTTCGGTTTAATATGTTTCAGAAATAAAGTAGAATTCCCAATCCCGAACAGGTACAACCGTCACTGCATCATTGTTAACTTTCTAACTATTACTTGTATATTCAACTAACCCTTCAAAGAGAATACAACTAGTAGCAAATTTTGGGATTCTATAGTTCACCTGGATTTACACTTAATAGGCGGAAGGTGTGTCATTGGCCGCACCTTTTGAAATCCGAGGGTACATTTTAGGGTAGAGAGAGAGCTCCGATCGGTCTTGAGTCTATTTGAAGAGTGTTAACAATAGACAGAGATGTAAATTTGTATCGTAAAGCGACGTATTCACTTTGAATTTCCTAGCAATTATACTCGAATGCTGATATTTGTTAATCAAATTTTTGCTCACAGTGAAGAATTTTCTGACGTGAGAGAGTTAATAACAGGGTATGTAAAAGCAGAGGTTTGTGAAGAGGTTCATTTAAAAGAGCGTATTTAATGTAAGCGAAACGTGGATTGAAGGATCATGGAGTGTTTTCTTTGCAAAATCAACCAACGTGGTTGGAAACCCGGAAAACCTTAATTTACCCACACGAACAGCGTTCGTGCAGATGCAAAGCATCTGGTGATAACTTTATTAACTGCGCTTACTGTGGAGTCATTTTTTACTTAACATGCCTATGTGATATCATTTGAAATCATGCCGCATTATGCCGTGAACATAAGATGGAATCCCTGGAGTTGCAATACGCATAACAAGGTAAAGAAAATACTGTGTTATCATGCCCTACATTTGTAATGAACTAAAATGTATTAACTTTCTCTCTCCTGAGGTCCCCGTTTTGATTCCTCAAAATGTTACAAAAATAAATGCAACGACAGGTAAAATAGTGGAAGGAAATTCTATAGTTGCAATTTTATCGCGAACCCAGGCGTATGGGAAAAAAATCTAACACTTTTCCCATGTTTCTCTCCTGTTTCAGAAAAAAGTTGTGTCGTTAGAAGCCTAAACCAGTCTCTACAGTGTAAGAAGTTCTGACAATGCCGATGACATGAGACTTTAAATTAGTGAACACGGTTAAACTTTGCTTCGGTTCCGTTACTTTGGAAGCGGAATTTCCATTGTTGATAGTAGCGTAGATGTTTGCATGCTTGAATCCATTGAATACTCCACCGTTCTAGGCGTAGCGCTCCTGCCCTTAGTCCCCGGTGACGCCACCCGGAGTCCCCGAGACAACGCCGGGCCTGCCACCGCTGCGGCCTCCTAACTACAGGTGTGATGTCAGACCTGCCTGATCTGACCACGCCCCCCTTTTCGCCCATTTTTCGCGCCGTTGGAATTTCGACAACTTTGAGAATTTATATCTCGGAAACTAAGCGTAACTCACACCTCGGGTTTTTTGCATTGGGCAAGATTCATCGTCCTCTATTACCTCTATTTTTTTTTTTTAAATCTGCAAGTTATCCATTCTTGTACTTCCCCTTGCGTAGGTCGGAGTTCACATTTTCAATTTCCTTCTCTCCTACATTTTTCTAATTATTTCTTCTATAACCCACTGCATCTTATCCCCCTAGTTTCCACTGATCCTGTTATTTTCTCTGCCACTCTTACTATGCCTGTTTTTATATTCTCCAATGATTCCTTGATTGTTCATATTTCCATTGCTTTGCTTGCACCTATGTTCCTTTTCACTGGCTCTGAGTATCCCTCCTTTTTTAACCTTTCAAAGCTTCTAAGTGCCATCTCTTTATCCCCTGTCTTCTACTAGGCTTTTCAATCTAACACCACATTCCATCATAACTAAATTGTGATTGTAGTCCAAATCAGCCCCTGTGCAGTTCAAAATATATTAAAGTATTAATGAAGCATTCAATATAAATTATCGACAGAGTCGTTTGTGAATTTTGCAAGATTTAACAGTTCGCGGCGGCATGACCCACCGGTGGGTCATGGGTTTCCAAGCCTCCTGGGCGGCATGAACCACCGGTGGTCACACCCACCATAAGAAGAAAGGGATCTTCTATTCCTGCCCGCCCATGAGGGAGGAATACAACTTCTGTTATCGCCCACGAAGATGTTTTATTGATGTAATGGCGATGCTGTCACGTGTAGAAAGTTAGTAAGTAAAACAATGGGCTGTGGATAAATAGATTCAGTTTACCGTGAGTTTTATCTGTATTTCTACGTAAAATATTACGATAACTTATATTTACTACCTTAGAATTCGAAATTCTGCAAAAATCTGGAATTGACTATAATGACGATCTTTTATAAATACGTAATCAGTGTAATGCAAATTGCCTATCCTTCATTCACAGGGGTCAGAAACAATTTTTGCGACGCGTTTCGCATTAGCTGGTCCTAAAATTATTTATCCCGTCAGTATTGTGTTAAATTTCATCAAACAAAAAAGTTTTTGTAGAAAATAAACACTACGATATTGTATTTCTTAGCGAGAAACATGTAGATGACCTTTGCGCTTTAGCTGTTATTGTCTATGATGCGGCAATAACATGAAGCAAAATTTTACAATGTTTTCTATTCAGTCGGTGAAAAGCATATCATGATGTAGATAAAGTGTGCACTAGTTTCCACAATTGCACTGTTGAATGTCTCTTTGTTGATTTTCCCCTAATATCGTACACACATCATATGAAATGGCATTGGTTTTCAACACAAATACGGACCTCAACGTGAGCATACGGGTAGGAAGTTCCCCTCCATGTATAAACTATTGAAATACTACCCTAGTCATATACCATTTGCAACTAAACAGTTTCTATATCCAAAACCTAATTCTTTCAGATTTGCTTAGGCGATGTATCGACATTTTCTTCTTCGAAGTTGGAGCACCACTCATGGCCTCGCTGCCGTCTAAATCGCCCTTCAAAAGGCCTTCAATGACTTTTCCCCCCCTTTCAATTTTTTTGGTGAAAATCTTATGAGTTACCATTCCGATTCGATCGAAGTGAGCCGCAAAAATACATTTTCCTTCTCAGAAGTCAGCAAGTCCAACACTGGTATAAAAATTATCTATGCACAATGTCTTGCCTGCATCTAAAAGTCCTTCGATCAACTGCAGCACAACTTGTTGACTGTGCCCAACATTCTCACGCAGCACAGGCATTTCATTTTTACCCATGTAAACCTGGAGATTATGTGTATAGGACTCAGGAGTGCGCTGCTTACGACATATGATTTCGTATTTATTTCGTATTCATCTATCACAACATTTTCCCCTGGAGTGAGAGTAGAATGAAATATCTCGCAGACCAGGTCAAAGAGGGGCCACACTTTAGATAATCTACCTGAACTGCCAGTAAAATCAGCATTGTTACTGACAAGAAATCATTTCAATAGTAGCTCAAACCTGTCCAGACTCATTACATTCCGGATGAAACCATCCCTTTAAAGTGGTTTCTGTGAGCAATATAGCAGCATTCTGGGTAAGTGGCTTTTACCCATTGCAATCAGGATGGCAATGAATTTGCGCATCTCGAACTTTTGTCTTTCCACTTCTGCATCCTGGAAACCTGCATTGCGTATTTATAAGGCATTTCAACTACTAGATTTTGCACTTCATTGTTCAGGAAATGTAAACACTAACTGGATCTGAAAGGTCCAATTGTACACCTAAACCTAAAAAAAATTGTCCTACGACAAGGAAGTTAGAAAATTTGCTAAAGAGCTATTGGTAGAGACTGGTATGAATGAACAAGGCGCGTACAGCTGCAGTCGGAAATCATCAAAAGAATTCCGAAGAAGCTATTATTCAGAGTAACACAAAGTGGAAGATTGAAGGGCTTGCTCACCCACGGCCAATACAAGTAAAATGATTATGTTATGTAACTGTACAAGGCCTCCCAGCTATAAAACTTGAAGCATCGTCTTTGCTTACGTAGATGAAAATATTCCAGGGGCTGGGGTTCTCACGCGCCGAGAAAGAAAAATACAGATTCAAACATACTGGCTAGGATATGACCGCCACCACCCCTCTCATGAGCGACCTTCGGGTGGTAGGCCCGTCCCTTTGCAATCGGTGGGACACGTGCCGAGAGGCTGGCCGCCAACCTCTAGATAAGGAAATTCCAAGAAATCTCACTCGTGATGGCGTAAGAGAGGGTTACCCATTGTTTGGCGTGGGGTCCCAGTGGCTGGGCCATCCGATGCAGTTGATAAAAGCTATAATGAAATATTTTATTTTTACCGAAAAATCAACATCATGACTGCAATCACATTCTATTTCTCACTCGAATCCAATGAATATTTCATCTACTTTCATATCTAAAAAAACATCACCGACGAATGTATTCAGAAGATATTTTAGACGAACTTAAAAGAAATTCACAACATAAACAGTGGTTGCATACCCACAAGGGGGACTCGATTAACTACTCGATATTGGACATTCAGTTCTGCCGGATTTAGTGAAATTCGACATTTTCAACCATACCAGAGTCATTTTCATCAATAAAAAACACTATTCAAACAACATTGTTTTTATGAAAATTGCCCCCCATGGGGGAGGAACTGCAAATATAGCCGTTGCCGCGAACATGTTAATATAAAATTATACAAAACTTTTGAGGATATTCAGGCTGTTTGCATTCTAAAAAATGGCCAAAATCTCCACACCCAAATATTGCCAAATTCACTAAACACTCACAAAAACCCAATAATATGGGAACAGGCCTTGTCTGAAGTGAGCTAAGTCCAGATTTTCTTGATACAAACGGTGAACTATAGTTAACAAAAACACATTCCTTGTAACTGATTCATGGCACCAAAACCCTTCCTATGATAAAGATATGATTTAGCCAAGACATGCAAAAGATATTAAGGACCCACTATGAGAAAAATTTCCCATGCATATTCCCAATATACTAAACCACCCATTATATAGTCAGAGAAAACTAATCTTTTTCTGTTTAAATTTTCATTGTAAGGATTCTATCCTGAGGTCACCTAATTTTGCTGGAAGTAACCACAAAGCTAACAAAGCATTGAGACCCCTACCTGAACAGTAACTCCCGGAGTGGTCACAGTTGAGGTGCTCCAAGTACTTGAGGTGACATTGGATGAGGCAGGAGTGGAAGATGAAGACGATGAACTGCATGGGGGGGCTGATGATGAAGATGATGCACTTTGGGCTTGGGATGAGGCATGTGACACGAGGGTGGCATGGTGGTGCTGGTGGTGGTGGTGATGGGGAAGGGAGTGTGCATGGGAGTGTGGCACTTGAGTATGTATCTGCTGCTGTGACTGGTGCTGGAGGGTTGGAGTGAGGGGAGCGCCAGCACCCAAGGGGGTCAGCGAAGCCAGCTGAACTTGCTGTATTTGACCAGATGGTGTGATGATCTGAGCCACCTGCTGCGTAGGCATCTGCAAGCAAACAAGATAAAGATCTGAGATGTAAACATTTTGCACAACTTACCTACAATGATGAATTCAGAATTTAATCTTCAATTAAATTTGAAATCCCAAGTTAGGAATCCAAAATATGATTTATTTCACCCAATTTATCTTAAAATGGAATGTGAACAAAGCTAATTATTTTCAGCAAAAATAAAAAATTTATCAATGTATTTTATTAATATGCACATGAAAATCTGAGCCCTACATAAGGCAAAATACCTGGTTTATAATTAACATGCGATCTTAGATAAAAACATGACCAAGATTTTGTTACACTTTCCAATTCAAGAGGTGATTATTAACACTGCTTGGTATGATGGGTAAGGAAAATAAGCTTCTGTATGAGATCAAGAGGAGGCAGAGTAGGAGGCTGTATTGGACAATGGGTTGATCAAGGCCATGCTAGAGGAAAGGGTGTTGGGCAAGTAGGGATGAGAAAGAATGAGAGGTTT
The DNA here is from genome assembly GCA_963169105.1 of Ceriagrion tenellum. Taxonomy (NCBI): domain Eukaryota; kingdom Metazoa; phylum Arthropoda; class Insecta; order Odonata; family Coenagrionidae; genus Ceriagrion; species Ceriagrion tenellum. The sequence continues at coordinate 143,352,040 of OY720635.1, read as the reverse complement.
GATGGGCAGGATGAATAAGGTTTGGACACACATGGACATGAAAAAAGAAATAGCTTAGGGTCCTGCAATTGTAAAAAAAATGGAGGACTAATACATACTTACTTCCATTTTAACCAACTTAAAGCAGTAGATAACCTCACAACAATAAATACACATTGATGCCACTGGCCTAATATTTTCAATGGAAAATACAGGCTTGTTTCATTGTCAGTTAATGATAATAGAGGATGTGCTAAAAAATTACGGGGTAAAGAGCATAGTCCAAAAAACTGTCTGAGACTTCATTCATTGTCAGATTTACATATTTCAAATGTTGATGGCTCTACTTGGTGGAATAGATCAGATCAGATTTACAATCAGGACCCTCCAGTTCAAAGGAAAACCATCCACCCAATGTGTTGTTTAGCATGAAAAACCAAAATTAGCATTTTGTTAATTGACTCCAAGTCTTAATCAATAAAACCAGTGGCTTAGCTTGCTGAAGAAGGTTACTTACCTGAGTAAGCTGAGGGATAACCTGGAGCGTCTGCCCAGGTGGGGGAAACTGTGTAGCTATTGCCTGCAGAGGAAAATGGACAGTCTGATAAACAGTTTGTCCATTTGGCATTGCAATCGGTACTTGGACTGGGATCATTGTAGTAGCTGCAGCTGGAGCAGCAGCTGCTGATTGGAACTGGGGGGAAAACTGAAGCACTTGGGTGGGCATACTCCCAGCAGTGCCTCCTCCTCCCGCAGCATTAACACCATTCGCCGTGCGAATCCCTGACACATTCTGACCTATAAAAATAAAATTGCACATCAGCACCTTATAAATATGTATACAAACCACAACATGCTTTTATCACCTTCATTTATAAATACATATTACAACAATAAATTTTTTAACACCTTCACATACACAAACATCATTACCTTCCTTCCCCATTCTGCACCACCTCTAAATTAGCGTACATATGTCCTTTAATGCAAGCTAAGTCAAGCCTTTTGCATTGGTCTTGATAGCACTCCTCTCACTAAAAGAATGAATAATCACAATGCAATCCTCCTCAGAAAACTTCTCTTTCTCTGTACTTACACATGCTGCCTCCCACAATACTAAATTTGATAACCTCAACAAAAAAGATTCATTCAATGTTCTTTTTACATTCATCATATTTTTTTTCAATTTTAATTTTCAAAATATCAGTGTGAAATTTTCACCATCAGATGGCTAAAAGAATGTAGAATTTAATTATTGCCATCAATTTTGTGGAACGTTTCATATATGCTGAAGAAATTACATTTTTAAACGAAAATTCTCAATTGCTTTTTTAAAATACTTGCAGTCAAGAGAAAGAGGTTGAAAACTTCACTATTGAATAAGTGAAGGAATGTAGACATTCTTGCAATCAATTTTCTTGTATACTTACTCTGAATAAAAATTGGAGTGGTATCTACATGTTCATCACTCTTCTCCTCAAGAACTACAAGACCAAACAACTGAAATTATGCATGATTCAAACATGCAATACTTCTAGCATTAGCCTATACAAAATTTTCTCAGGGACGTAAGGGCCCAAGGATGTATCCCTTAGTGTACACTCCAATAAGCAGAGTATTGAAGTTTTTGCAGAAGATTCATTATTCACTTTGATAAATTATTTCTCAAAATATAAGGATAAAACTTTCACTATTTGAAGACTAAAAGTATGTAATATTTCAGTCATGCACTTGATTTTGTTCTACATTTCATATTGGCCTAAAACTCATGGTTTTTGGGAAAAATTAGTACTACTTGCTTACTTAGCAGCTGTTAGCCTAAATAAAGACATCCTTATTTCCTTCTTCCTTGGGCTACTGAATTTTTGGGCATCATGTGCCCTTAGTGGGAATTATTCACTAACTTTCCTAAGTTGATAAAACCTCAGCAACAGCTAATTTCATGGGTACAGTAATATTTAGTGCTAGCTAAAGTTAGAAGTAGCTTCCTCCTATACCCTTTTCCCAAACGGATGATGGCCAACTTTGAGTGCTCTCACATGTCTTTTACTTACCCAGCCAATCACAATAGAGCATTATGCCATGTTATTTGCAAGAGCTGACATTTCTGATTGGCCACTGGGTAGCAGAAGACTGAGGAAGGGGAATGGCAGTACAATAACTACTTGCTTTGTGATATCCACCTACTAAGAGTTCGCGAAAAGGGTATAGTGATGAAAGAACCAGAATTAATGCCCAGGCTGAAGCAAACAAACTGAACTAAGCCCTTCTAGGTTGTATCACAGCTAGAAACAAGTTGGCATTGCCTTTTGCACACATTTAATCACAATTAATAAGTGAAATGGTTGACAAAAAAATGTTCTAAAGTCGATTTTTTGCTACCTCCGAGACTTCACAATATTGTCAGAAGAGAGCCACTTCGTTCCAGAGAGAAAAAAACAACAGCCCATATAATTTTGATTAAATTAAAATATACAGTAGAGCACCGATTATCCGACGTCCGATAAACCAACCGTCGGATTATCTGATGATCAATCCCTCAACAAGTTCCCCTCTCACCCTACTCTCCCTTTCGTACCCTCCCCTACTCTCTTTTTCCAATCCTCCCCTCTCCTCCCACCTGCTACCACTTCTGACCGCACTCGTAGACAGTAGCAGACAGAGAGTTGCATACAGTGTTAAAGTCAACAAATTTTCTACTTTTTGCCGACAAAAAAGATTTTCCTGCAATAGGCAATTCAACAAAGCACATGACACTGTTACATTATGGTGAATCTACTGAATCTCTTCTAAGTGCTCAATTTATTCACGACCCAGGCGTGCAAGTTTATTCAGTTTATATTGCTTCCGAGGACGTTTTACATTTGGCAAGTTTGCATCGGCAAAATTATAGATTCGAAATGAGTAATTCCACGGGAAAGAGGCAGCACATAGTATTAGATATTTCCCAGAAGTTAAGAATTATTGAAAGGGCATCCAAGAGAGAGTCACTGGCTAATTTAGTGATGGATTGTGGCATAGGAATCACGACAGAGCACGATATTTTTAAAAAACCAAGCCAAGTTGTTGAACTATGCTTCAAAATTGAATAGCATGAGTGGACTTCAAAAGAGAAAAACAATTAAAGTTTCGGCTGTAACCGATGTGGATAATGCATTCTACCTATGGTTTCAGCAGAAGAGAAGTGAAGGAGTACCTATAGGTGGACCGATTTTGTGTAAACAGGCACAGGTGTTCCATCAACAGGCACAAATGAAACATTCTCAGCGTCTTCCAGGTGGTTGAAAAGATTTAAGAATCGCCATGGAATTTGAGAGTTGAGCATAGTCAGAGAAACACTAAGTGGTCACCAGAGGGCCGTGGGTGACTTTAGAGAGAGGTTCAAAAGGATGATTGACCATTACGGACACATTCTTGACAAAGTGTATAACGCTGATGAAATTGGCCTATACTGGAAGTGTCTTCCGAGCAAAACAATAGCAGCGGAAGCAGAGTAATCCACTCCAGGGTTTAAGGCCAATAAAGAGAGAATAACGATTGTGTTGTGCGAATGCTAGTGGGGAGCATAAAATGAAACTGACATGCATTGGAATAGCAAAACATCCTCACTCTTTCAAAGGTACAGAAGTGAAATTTTTGCCTGTGGATTATTTTAGTAGCAAATCAGTATGGATGACGAGAGATATTTTTAAGTCCTGGTTCCACTCCAAGTTTATTCCGGAGGTGAGACATTTGTTAAGGGTTTACTTCGAACGCGATTCTTTTCATCGACAATGCCCCATCACATCCCCTTGACAGCAAACTGAAAATTGCTGATGGCCTTATCTTCGCTGCATTTCTACCCCCAAATGTAACTTCATTAATCCAGCCGATGGAACAAGGTGTGATAGTGACTAAGAAGAGACATTACCGTCGAGAACTCTTGGAGCTGCTCTTTAAATAAGGCTCTGACATGATTGACTTTTGGAAAAAACTGAAAGTGAAAGAGGCACTTTACCTGTTGGATCAAGCTAGGAAAATGGTGACGAAAATTACTATCTCTCGGTCATGGAGGAAAATTTACAAAGATTTTGATGAACCAATTGATGGATTTGAAGGGTTAGAAGAGGACCCAGTGAGTTTAAAAATTATTGACAACACCCGATCAATAATTGCTGGCAATCATCAGTTTTTTTAGGTTAACACGGAAAATATTAATGTGTGGCTCAGCAATGATGATGAATTAGAAGATTCTTGATGTTGATGCCATCATTTCCGCTACCATAACTCCTAATACTAGTTCCATGCAGGTGAATGCAAAAGTGATGACAAAGAAACAATCGAAACAAAATGAGTTTCTCTCCAAATCGTGCTGGAATCAGCAGAAACTTTGATGAATTTCTAGGAACAGGAAGACGACACTTCCATGCCAGACATTTTATGTGAGAAAAATTAGAATGGACATTAAAAAGAAAATATGCAATGCAAAATTACAAAAGAAAGTGACAGATTTTTTAACATTCGGTAAATATTTGCTTGAAGTCAGGATTGTTTGTATTTATGTACCTGGAAATGTATTAAAGTTACTTGCAGTTTCCTGTGAGAAACTTCTATTGAGCACATAGAGGATACAATTTTTCCATACCCAATTTATTACAGGAGGCATCAGAAGCTGTTAAAATATTTGGACAAAGAATCAATTTGTAAGCACGCTGCACTCGAAAAGGAGGTAAGTCGCGTCAGTGGCCTCATGTGTTCGGGAATAGGGCTGGTCTGTGACCTTGACTTGTTTACTTCGATAGCCGGTCGCTCTCTAGGAGGAACGGTCGGAAATCCAAGAAGTGGCTCCTTATCTCTGAAGAAGAGGCATGTGCTTAGTTGAGCTGTAGCTTCGGAGGAATTTAACACAGACAAACTCTAGTCGTTCAACTTTAGATCAGCTATCGGGACGGGCTTTATAAGGGAAGTTAAAAAATGCGAGGCTAATTTTACTGATCGGCAGAGTCTCAGATTCCTCGAAATTAGCATAATATGTTGCGTAATAAACAGTTTTGCTGGGCAAATAGTAGTCAGGCATATAAAAACAGGACGCACTGCACGTCAGAGATTGATTCATCACTGAATTTTCCACGAAATGATAGAGTGTCTTCAATGCACATAATTGACAGGCATAATTTTAGTTGGTGAAATGTTTTGGAGAAGTAAATGGAATGAACGATTGGCCGTAAAATGTAATGGCTGGAAAACGAGTATTTCTATGGAATGTGCGCTAAAGACTCAAAAGAAACCCTGGTGCTGAAACTAAGGGCAAAACTACTATGAAAATGAACGGATTATCCGATTGGGCTTCCCCCTCCATTACCACGGATAATCGGCGCTCTACTATAGTTCTAAATCGTTAGACAAATCATCAAACGGATGGGATACATCAACCATTGTGGGAGGCAGATCATGACAAGAAGAAATTGACCTTCAGTCTATATCCATAGTCTAATTCATCAAACATAAAACTAAGCATATAAACATACCTGGATTTCCACCAAGAACCCTCTGAACTTCTTGGATTTGAATGTGCTGGCTATGAACAAGAGTTGAGGGTGGCAGGACTGTGGCTTGTCCCCCCTGACTTGAGGCTGGAGCGGTGCGGATCAACTGTCCAGATGGTGTGAGGAGAGCTGTACCTCCACCAGCCAATTGTACCGTGGTGGTGCCAGGGGGAGCAGAAGCTGCAGTGGGAGAAGTTCCAGGGCCATTCCCTCCGAGAGCACCATTTCCCACAGTGGGTAGTGCAGGGAAAAAAAGGGCCTCCTGGCCATCAACTGTGACAGTCTGTACCATATTATAAGACTGTGCCTGGCAAAATACAAACACTTCATGACAATATGTTTCAGATGAACAAAAAAAATAACATACCTACCATTCTCACTAACGGAGAGGGGTATATGACACAATGTGAAGATCAGACAATTCAAAGTTTACCCTTGAACAGATTTTCTACCTGTAAACTGGATCTGGTGGGAAGTGGTTGAACAGCATATTCCAAAGAATAAAACCAATAGATATGTTCCTGTCAACTTCATTTGGATAACCAACTTCTGTTTCAGCTTATTATAACGTATCCATCGTCAAGTAAAATGTCAGGAAATATGCTGAAACACTAGTAGTTTGTGTAATGAAGTGGACAGTATCATATAAAAAAATAATCCAAAGATTGTCATATTGCTACAACAATTCCTATCTTTAATGTAAGAAAACTCTATTTCAACTACATTAAAATATTCCATAATTATATAAGCATACTAAAATCAACAAATAATAATCCTAAATCAATGTATTGCATGGACTAATACTATAATGATTAGGAGACAAATACAATTTTGTTAGGTGAATATTTCACCTAATGTGTGTAGTCCCCAATCTGCAAGTTCCCTTGAATATGATTATTGTGACTATATAAACTTCTCTAAATGTGCATAGAGTGAATGACAGATTTTCAATCGCATAGAAAGACTTGATACTGATGTTTACCCAGGCCCTAATGGTATAATACTTTTACTTCTATAAAAATATTTTAATTCATTGGCCTTGACTTAAAATGTTATCCAACAGTTCTCCAAAAGCAGGTTTCTTCCTATCAATGTGGAAAATATTACTAAGGGGTAATGCATAAATCATAACTTAAAATAAACATTCTAATTATACCCCTATCCCATTTTTAATTACCACCATGCCATAAATTCCAAACATGTTTGATAAAATTGTAACACGAATTCTCCCCCCAATGCCCAGAACTGATTACTCCAGAATGGCGCATATTTTTTTAGAGTTCTGTAAGACAAGAGTTTTGTAAGTTCAACACTCACAAATTCCTTGAACTAAACGTATGGTATTAAGATGTTTTACCCAGTAGTCAATAATAATGATAGACTTACTATAAACTAAAATTAAAATATAATACTACAAGGACAGGAAATGGAATCTCGAAAATGAAACAGACTAGCCTGATTGCTGGGGTTTCATCTACTCATACACAACTTTTTTAAATTCCTAACCACAGCGGAATTACCCATTTATCCCCGTTTTCACCAATGATTTCCTCCGTCCTTCCCATAACTTCTTAACCTACACCCTATTGTTGACTAGTAAGATTCTCTGTATACGCAAATGCTTTTATATTGTAACTTATAGCTCACAAGACTTAATCAGCTTTTCCATTACAAATAGAAAGCTTTCTTTAAGCCTTTTCACGCATGAGAACAAAATCTCTCCAGCCAGATCTATAAAACCGCGCAGAACTTCTGAAATCCATTTACGACAGTTTTTTACTATAACAATAATCAGCAGAAGAAACAACCACCTCTGATAAGAGTTTCCAGGGTGCTGGTCCAGGTGATTTCGATAGATACCACGGACGGTGGTTAACCTATATACACTAATGAGGGCCCGAAAAAAACAAAGGACCTCAATTCGAGTAAAATGAAATTAATAATCAATTCCTCACATTGAGGGAGAAACTACTTCATCATCGTAGAAGATCGACGGGCTGTTTGGTAACTTTTTCCAAATAGATTTTCAATTTTAGATAGGTGTAATTATGTCATCCAAGGACGCAAAATGCGTTCCGAGGAAAAAACAAGTTTGGATAATCATCCCAATAAAAGGCAAGCCAATGAACAAAACTAATAACTACTAAGCGAGATAAAATAGAATAAAATATATCTGTGTAAGCCCTTAGACATAACTATCCTACACAACAACTATCCCCTTTCGAGGCTGTAGAAATAACAAACATCATTACTGATACAAGATTCGCTCTCACTTGACTACAATTGTCTGGGTTGTATTTTAATCACTCTGGATCAAAAATTACCTGTAAGAACTGGCTGGGGACTCCTTGCACTGAAACCATCGTGGGTGCACCTGAACTCGACACTAATGTTTTCACTGAACCACCACCACCACCGGGTACAACACCACTAGCTCCAGCTGATCCAACACCAACTACCATACCATGTGCATCAGAAGATGCCATAGTGGCCGGAAGAAAGTTAGGCAACGCGATCACTTGCTGCTGCTGCTGTTGCTGCAGTTGCTGCAACTGTTGTTGGAACTGATGTTGATGCGCCGTGATGCTCTGCGGTTGTACAACTAGCTCTTGCTGCTGCTGGTGAGGATTTTGCTGGCTAGTTTGAGGATGTTGCAAAATTTGAATGGTGCCGTTACCACCTCCAAACAGGGAAGAAGCATTCAAAATACGCACCGTCTGTTGTTGCTGTTGCTGCTGCAGCTGATGCTGCTGCTGTAATTGTTGTTGTTGAATTTGCTGCTGAATCTGCTGAAGAAGTTGTTGTTGCTGTTGCTGTAAATGCTGCTGTGTTTGTTGCTGCTGCAGTTGTTGCAGCTGAGTTTGTTGCTGTAGTTGAGTCTGTTGTTGTTGAAGATGTTGCTGCTGCTGAGCTGGTGATAGTTGCAATTCCTGCTGCTGAGCCAAGATTTCCTCTTCCTCCTTCAACAACTGTTGCTGCGCTGCCGACCCTATTTTGCTACAAGTGGCAGCGAGAAGAGCAAGTGGAGAAGGCTGCGCCTCCTGCCAATCAAAAAAGCACATTAATATTGAAATCCAAACCATGAAATTTCACTGACCACAAATCCTACACGTATATATAACTTCCAAAAATACTACTCTTCGTTTGAGACTAGACAATTCACTCGAAACAACACTACATGCCAAAACAATGCCCACTACACAACGGATACAACTGAATCCTCAAAATACTTACACAATTGAACTAAATTTTCAATGCAACACAGTACAAGAAAGGTTAAGACGAATATGACAAGGGGAGAAGTTTTGTTTACAACCGAGAAAGGCTGAAGAATTTAACTCGTGTAATCACAGAATTCCGTACAGGCTTAGCACCTTCATTATTAAATCTCAAAAGAAAATGTTGCCAGGGCGTAAAACATAAATCTACCTGGGCAGCGGTCTGTTGTAAAATGTACTCTGGTTTTACGTTCACGCCACTACAGGATGCGGATGACATGATCCATGTAGGGAAAACTGTATCTTTCTCACGCACTGACGCTCTTTAGATGGAGGCTTCACTCCAAGGATATTTCTTGCTCGTGACAAAATCCATAACTGTGAGCTTCGGATATTCTTTTTTCAACTCAGATAAATACACAGAAAAAACAAATATAAACATAATTTCAAAAACAATCCACTCGCGACCAGGCACGGTAGTTTGGAAAGTTAGTCAAATATTTAGGTGGTTCTCGAGGGACTATTTTCCTCAGCGGAGTGGAACTGTGGGCGGGAGAAAGCTATCTGGGGCGTGTACGTCGAGGGGGTACGCCTGTGACGCGGCAGTGTGGCGGGGCGCAGCCTTTGGCCACGGAAATAGCTGATTGGCAAGTATGCCCACAATGCCCCAACCCATGACTGGGCCGGATTTCTGTCTCCTCCTCCCCTTCCCATTCTCCTCCTACTTCACTCTCTCCTCCCCTTTTAAATCGGTCTTGCGGCAGCTGTCCGAGTCGATTTCCTCGCGACGGAGGAATTCCCGATAGTCCTGCATGTGTGCTCCTAACTTTAGGACTTCATTGCGTCGATTCGGCTGAGCTGACGTCTATTAATAATATTCGTATAATCGGTGCCGATATAGAGTGTACAAAACATCTAAAATCAGGGACAGTAAACCAGCCTTCAATAGTTCGAGCGCTTGAAGCTTTTTTTTATGACGACGCACACTGTTCAGCTGACAATGGGGATATATTTTCCAAATGAAACTGAGACACACTATTCCTTAGTGAACGACTCCAGTGGCCCAAATGTCCTTCGCATCCTGAAGAGCAGTGCCGAAAAAGTAACCCCATATGCGGACGGGGTGGGGGGAGCAAGAGGGCCCGCGGCATATATGCGGGGGACCGAAAATTGTAGATCTGGCTCTGCTAACAAGCTTCAGCAAGCATCAGATTTCTTAAAGGTCAGGGCACCTCAGAAAACTATACACACACACTGAGTTAAAGTTTGAGACAACCTTGAGGTTAGGTGGCGACAGCGTTACCGTCAAATCTACCGACCGATGACTGTTCATTCATTTATTTTGAAAATATTTAATTTGGCAAAATAATCTCCGAAGATAACCAAAGCAGTGAGTGCTTGCAGATATTTCAATAGGACCCTGCCGAAGATTGATGAAATCTCATTATAGCTGTAATTTCGTTGGATATGTAAAAAAAAAAGTCAATGCATCACCGAAACATCGTTTCCAACTAATTTCACTGCTTTCTACAATATCCTCTAGCGATATAATAGACGAGTTTTTGCCCTTTTGTAGCCCCAATCATAACATTCAAGCATCAGAGCCACACTAACTGGGAACAGCAGGCACCAGTCATGTCGTTCTGAATGCTTGCTTACAGGTCTCGCAGAGCATGTCTCTCTCCAGAGAATATATCGGGGTCATGGACGGTGAAGGAAGTGTGGATAAGACAACACGAGAACCGATGACTACCAACAAGTGACTCAAAATTGACTCTAGGTCTCATTTTCCTTCCATCCTCTAAGGCAGCGGTTCACAACCTGTGGGTGGCGACTCGTTTAGGGGTCGAACCACCCTTTCACCTAAGACCAGGGATTTATTTCGGGGGGGGGGGGGGGTGGGGGGGGGAGACTACCATTAAATTATGGCAATGTTCAGACATCCTAAAAAAACTATAAAACTGTTACATCATTATATCTATATAATAATGAGCATAATAAATAACTATTATACTTTTCAGATCAGTGATCGGAGTGTTAAATGTTGTATTTTATAACTACCTCTAATTGTTAAAATTGTTTTGGAAAAACCCAAAATTTTCGGGGGGAATGTATCCCCTTTACCCCTCCCTGGGATCGCCCCTGCCTAAGACCATCGGAAAATACATACTTCCTATGGTCCACAGAAATAATTTTAAGGTTGGGGGTCACCGAAACATGAGGAATTGTATCTGAGGGTTGCGGCATTAGGAAGGTTGAGAACCGCTACTCTAAGGTCATATTTTGAACTCTGAGGCATGCTCTACACGGGCAACTGCTACGAACGTCTTTGTTACCTTTGCATTCTCTTTCCCACTGCTAACAAATTATTGGTAACCATAGCTATCATTACCGGTGAACCAGCAACCTCAATGGTATTTTAATGTGGAGCGCAATTCATTATCAACATTGCTGCCGGTAACATTTTGACACAACAGCGAAAGCCGAAAAAAGTGGTACAAGGGATAAGTGCTATTACATATTAAGATTTTTATGCTTCTTCACTAAACTCGTATGGACGAAATGCTCCACCTGGAAACACCGAGGTTGTATAACCGTGAATGAAGAGTGGATATCACGGAAATCAGTGAAATAGTTAGAGAGGATACAGCCACCCATGATCTGGAAATGAAGTTAAGACTACTGGTGACAATATGAAGGGTACGAGGTCCAGCTAAAGGTGATGCTCATGGAGACCCCATTTGCCCAATTTGCCTCGGCGCCAAGTTTCTCGGATAGATATACCGACCTAGAAAATCGCCAAGTTTGGGATTACTCAAGCGCCTCAGAAGACCTCAGTTACCATTTAACCTAGGATCTCTGGTCAGAAGGCCAACGTTCCTTTGCTGCATTCATGATGATTTCATAAAGAGCCAATTAATTCTATATCTTGTGGATAACGCGGCAATACAACTCACTCCATCTAATTGTGTGAGGAATTCAATCGTTGGGAAAATATATCGTCCTTCTCTTCTCATCCTTAAATTGCAACTCAAGGCTGTATTCAAATTGGTATAGATGCACATGAAGGTAACATGATCCATGTTAGGCCACGCCACCCGTGTATCATGTTACCTACCTTTCATCCTTCTCTTCTCATCCTTAAATTGCAACTCAAGGCTGTATTCAAATTGGCATGGATGCACATGAAGGTAACGTGATCCACGTTAAGCCACGCCACCGCCTCAGCTGAGAACCGACACCACTCTTCCATTTCTCTCACTCCACGGGTGGCTCCAACGCCGCAATTGTTCCGAATACGGATTTGAACGAACTGGAGTAAGAGCTCATACCATAACACTATCACAAGTAAGTCACCATTGATTTGCTCTAATCGATGAATATCAATATTTCTATCTGTAATAGCCATCCTCGTCAGATGTGCTCTGAGAAGCTTATGAGATCGCTTTTTCCTACAGTGCTGAGATACACCTTAGAATAGAATCTTTTCATTTCTTTGCAACCTCTTGCCAGGTATGTAGCAGTAGACTCTTTCATTGTGGGCTAGCCAGGGTAACAGTTAAGGTTATATCGCAGTCTATCCTATGGGCTTAATCCTGTGACAATCATGACTGAGGAGAGGATCGAACGTGCGGCCTTTAGGTTGCCAAGCCTGCTTGTTAAACCGTAGATTTACGAATAATTTAATCAAGGATAAGGGTGGGAAGATTCGAAAACAGGTGCGCCATAGTTCCGGATATTGTACAAATTCCAATGTGTTGGTCATTCAGAGGAGACGACCAGCAGCTAATGTCATTTACACCATTGAGTAAGTCAGGATTTAAGGGAGGTGGAGGGCGAGTGAAGAGAAACCCGGCGTTGTCTTTGGCTTACTCTCATCGATAAACGCTAAGGTTTTCACAGTCCTTGGTCCCACCCGATATAAGGAGTGCTCAATGCCGCCCAAGATGGAGTTGGAAGTACCTCTCTATAACAATCCCTACCACCTTTGGCATGCGATACCATTCTCTCAGGGTTGGAAGACAGTACTCCAGCTCCGACCCCCAAGACCCTCCGTGGTCCATCCTTCCGGATGGTCAACGGAACGTCAATAATGGGGTCTGGGAAGTGAGAACGGTTGGAAGGTAGCGATTTACGTATGGTAACGTAGGTACCACCCAGAAAAGAAAACTACATACTGTCTGATATGTTCTAATGCGTCTATGTTGTAATTACTCTTTCGTAAACTCTTTCAGAAGCTGCCCTATCATAGTATCTTTTTCTCTTATCTGAGGCCATTACAGCATTTGATTCCACAAATTTCCGATTCCTCTAATGTGCACTTACCCAAAGTAGGTACTTACACGTAATACTACCATAGTCGCTGTCCTTTCTCACTTCATTGGGTACTACCTATGCCAGGCGTCCGAAAGAAGTCTCTTGAATTTTTCTGTCGACTCATTAATTAAAGCTACAATAAATCAGCAAACGGTAGAGCACTGCCAAGTAACGGATGGCAGGAACTTGTCCATTCATTTCTGCTCCATATAGAGATCTACAGTCTTAAACTACTGGTTTGTGACTTGACAATGGCTCTTCACATTACCACGCATGGTGTTTTATTCTTGCAAGGTTCTGTACCTGCATTCATGCAGAGGTATATATTTCCCGTAACTCCAATTTCTTACAAGCATTTTTTAGGACTGTGGCTCCCAGCCTGTATCGACGACGCACCACTTTAGGGTAATTACAGGTTTTTATTAATTAGATCCATTAAGTACTGGAATATGCTATTACCTCGTTTCCGTGAACAGTTCAGATTCTTTTTGGGCAAATCTAAACGACAAAGCGTTTAACCCTGAGGGTATGCCGACGTCAGGTCTGTAAGAGCCGCTCGAGGTCATTCGGAGATACTCGGCGACACAATTAGTCGCACGTGATTGCCAGTGGCCTATAAAGAGCGACATTGGCTTAAATTCCCTTAATAAATTAAATCATTGCGCGAAGTCGTTTTGAACCAATATTTCAAAATACTTCGAATCAGAGAAAGTGCACTCTGTGACTTTCTATCATTTATTTGAGAGAGGAAGTAAGAAATCGTTAACTTATATAATGGGCGAAACCATCTACGTAAAATGAATTACATTAAAAGGGCCAAACTCCTTTTTACCAGCATGAGAAAACTGCTTGACCACGGCTATCAAAAATTAACACCTTCGACCATACCTTTCCACAAAATACGAAAGTTGGTGATTAAAGCAACATTTAAATCAGAAAAAAACGGTTCACCATCCATTAGGGCTATAGGTATCCAAGATTTCTATGGCCTGCTTGCGCAGTGGATGCACATGAACGCGTGTGTAGAAAAATTTAATCCGTTATTTTATTTGCACGAGTTCGCGTAATTAAATATTATATGATGGTCACTCATAATAGTGCGCGCCTTTAATAGACTGCCGTCAAAGAGGCCGCATTGGTCCAAGAGAATATTTTAATATTCTAGAATTATAATAATCTCATTGTTAACTAAATTTGCCGGGCAGGAACAGTGAAACTACGTTCTATGAATATGGTATCAGTAACACAGTGGCAGATTTAGAGGGGAGCGACCGCCTCCCCTTCCCCCAGTAAGAACTGGTATTCCATACCTCTCAGGCCCTCGCGAAGTAGCGATCCCTCCCTCCCCCATCAAAACACGACCTTGGTCCGCCCCTTTAGTAACACGACTTCATTCCATACTACTACTTCGGCCGCTACTACTCCTTGAAACATGGAGCAAACAATAACTCTCAGACAAGGCCAAGCCAGAGATTCCGTTGATACGCTGAGGCCATCCGGTTACGAAATTGATTTTTCCGAAAATATTTCGGAACATGTGACCGCTCCACGAAAGCAGCAAGGCTCAACACACGCCTTTGCATAGAAGGATTTATAGGGGCGGCATCTTTCTGTACTAAATAAAAATTTCCACAACCCTATTTATTTCTATGGCATTATACAGCTGATCCGGAGGTATAATCCGACGCGACTATAGTCGGCTATCACATGTAACTCAACCCCAAACACGACCGCACGGTCACATGGTGTGAGAGAGAGAGGGAGACCCTGGTACATGGTTACACCCCTTTTGTCTGGTCTCTCATTACGAAGTGTGGGAGTAACTCCACCCTGCAAGGAAGGCAAGGCGGAATCATGGACGGGCGTGGTTTTCTGCCCAAGGGTTGAATGAGTGGGCGTATTCTTTAGGAGGGGGAAACGCCAAGCAAATCTTGCAAAGGCGGGGTGGGTGGAGTAGAGATGACGGAGGAGGAGGGAGGTTGGGCGACCCACTGACATAGGGGCGGGGGCGAAAGCATGGTGGGAGAGGCGTCCTGGGTATTGTGGAAGGAGGAGCTCGGGAGGGCCCGGAGGGAAGGGGATCACGAAGCTCCGAGGGGGCGGGACCGAACTCAAGTCCTCGATAGATAACCCTACGCCGATCTTTGATGATACCGACGCTAGTGGCACCTTTGATGCTGGAATAATTATGGTAGCTCGAAAAAGTAGACTAACGATAATAAGACGTTTTCAAGTTGTCATTGTTGCCAGTTGAAAGTGAGAAATTGCATCTCCGATCCTTTCTGCCAGCCTCGGTGACAATTTTGGGTGATAAACTCACATCGATCCTCATCCACGTAAGATCGAATTCCTAAGAGAATATGCGCGGTAAGGTATACATGCATTTACGTAGGTTACGAACTAATTGATTAATGGACGAGAAAGCGAGTGAAGCTCGAATATTTCTCCTATTTTCTCGCAGTCAGCTGCTTTAGGCTGAAGGATGTAATTTTTTATTGCTGTTACTTTTTGTTATACGGCCGCAGGTGAGTAATAATTTTATATAATTTGTCTGAATCCCTGTGTTACTTATGCCCCAAGTTTTACGGTAAGTACATGATTAGTGCTCAACAGCCTGAAGTAAATATTGTTACTATGTCAAATCAGATGTGTTGGTGGCGTGATAAAATGTTTTTAAGATACCCTCACTTAAAAATACAAGTAATGATAAAAGGATGATTATAGTTACAAGCCTAAATATTCAATGTTTTATTTAGATACCAGGCTTAACCACTTGAGGTTTAATTACTTGGCAATGAGCCGGATTTCCCTTGTAATAACGAACATTTATTTAGTGATTGAGTCTATTTTTATTTAGTATATTTATTAAGATATTGAAGTATTATCTAGGTTTCTTATCCGTTGGTATCCGTAAATGTATACTTATGACAACGTACAATTCAAACTGGCAAAAGTAACATATGAACGGTTTCCTTGGGGCCTTCTCCTGTTATGTTAAGCAAGGTGTTTCTAATAGAAAAGAGACCCATCAGATACATGTTGAGACAGCCCTCTCCTACTCATAGTAAACCCTGGTTCCTTAAAGTTCATGTATTACCTATAACTTATCTTAATTATCTCTCTTCCCTATCTATAAAAAATACAGCTATCATTTATGTACCGTAAACCCTGGTTCCTTAAAGTTCATGTATTACCTATAACTTATCTTAATTATACCTCTTCCCTATCTATATAAAATATAGCTATCATTTATGTACCGTAAATGATAGCATCCACACCCATTCCACAAGGGGCTCCTCGTATATTAATGTTACTCCTCCTAAGGTTGTCTACCAAAAATCCGTTAGCAATCAGAACCAAAATTTTCAATAAGATTCCATTATATTTGAAGGGTTTTAATTATATGATAAGCTTTAAGATGTATATGACAAATTTTCTGCAATAGAAATGTTATTGCTCAATCACAGAGTTAATTGATGATAATGGTATTGGACTTAGATCATTATTACATGGCAAAATCTATAATAGTTTATTGCTTGTTGAATGAAAAGTTATTATTATAAATGTTTTACATTATTCCTTTGGTTTCCATCATGTTACCAAGCACTGTTAACTCTGATATGCACATTTCTCTGTTGCCGAACATACCTGAACAGCCATCAGATTCTGGCTTTAAGGATCCTTTAAGCCAGAATCCAATTACTGTTCAAGTAGGTTCAAACCTCTAGAGGTATGGTACTCATGATTGATGTTAATTTATATTCTCAGTAGCCAAAGTAATCATCAGCTATGTAAGGCGTTCACTCAGAATGGAAATACCAGAGTACTACGGGGTTAAATCTTGAATTTTTTTCTTGCTCTAAACATGCACAGTCAATAAAGCTTTGCTTGGGGTTTGTTGTATCTAAGAAGTTCCACAATAATCAATGCATTTTTGTCTCTCTCTTAGCAATTGTGGTGCTTCAATATGTTTGTCAAGCCCTGCAGTCCATATTTTAGTCAGTCACATATGTGGCATTGTTTGCTAGGTCAGTTTTGATTCCCCATACTTTCCTCATCGATATCTTAAATAAGGTTGAGAAGAATCGTACCCTTGCTATAACTTTGGTCCAATTCACTTTTACACTGGCACTGCCTAATTACAGTTGCAGATAATTTCTTAAGTCTGAGTTGGTCCGTAACTTGAGAATTAAGCCCAGCTCCGTTGGTCGTACAATCCCAATCGTTTGACTGTAACCCTCCATTCTTCTCTGTCTACTACTAGTTCCTTACTCTCTGGAAGTTCTTGTGAACTTTCCTCTGCATTCACCCAATGGGCTTAAGTGATACATATGGTCATTTTCTTTTCTACCATTATTTATACTTCCTTGTTTATTATTTTGTCCAGTCATTTTATTTCCAGCATCCACAATGGTCCATACCTCCTGCACTGTCATAAAATTCCAGGAAGTGTGCAAAGACTGCCTAGGCCTTTATTATATAGATGCCGTAGTTTTTAAATGTACTATGTAATGTATGTAAGTTTATTCTACCAAGGGTAATGTTCTACAGATAATGCATGCTTGGAGAAATCCATGAAAATAATGCATTAGGGTTAACTTTTAAAGTGACGAAAATCAACTTATTCAATTTTAGGCAAAAATGCTGGCCAGTGGATCATCTGCAGGTAGGCAGGCAGTTTTAGCTCAGGCTCCAAAGGCTGACATGCCAGCCTACTGGCAGTAAAATGAATTGATGTTGTAATATTATATCTAATCAAGTGAATCAGGTCAGAGAAAAGCTAATCCCCAAGTTACCACACCTTGAGAAGTTGATTTATCAACAAGCATGTTGAAATAATCATTATGTTGAGAAGCAAATTTAGGTGAAACTTGGTGGATAAGAAGTCAATGCAAATATGTGTGTATACATGTGAGCATAAAAGAAAGTCATCAACAAAACTTAGGAATAACTTTTTGACATGGAGATTTCTAAAGGCCTGGTTACATGATACATTAATCCATATGAGTTGTACAAGGTCATGTAGGAATGCACGGACCAAATGGAGCAGGTTCTATATTTTTCTTTTCATGCATTCCCACAAGTTGGTGTGGTTAGATGGTGAATTTGCACATTCATTCACACATTAACTTGTAAGGGTTAATGTATTGTGTGACCAGGACTTAAAAAGAGGTAGGTTATGTGCGGCATGAAGATCTGGAAAAGTTATAGTGTGAACAACACACAAGGATGGAAGTAATTCCTATGATAATAATGTTTAACAGGAATGGTGACTTCCACTAATGATAAAGTCCACACCATCGATTTTGAAAAATGACAGTGATGTCATACAATATCGCTAATCTGGAATTCTGGAAAGTTGCCAAGCAAAATTGCTATTAGTGGACTTTCTTTTTAGAACCTCATGCCACTGAAATAAATGAAATGCCACAGTTTGCCATATAAGTCATTAATGAATTTACTTCATATTTCTGTTGTTCTGAATTATCTTCCTTCTGTTTTCAGGGTAACTTTTCTTGAATCACCGAGTACTACTGTTTTTTTTAATTATCATTCATTATTTAACCATGCACTGTAAGAATATTTTTCTATTGGAATAAATATTTTTTATTGTGTATTGTTTGAATTTATTTCTTTCCATTTGTACTTACCTCCTTACTTGCCCAGCATATAACACACAAGGATTTTTTAGAACTAGTCATGGCACATTTTACAAGATATGCTATCTAAAAAAGGAAATGGGCAAAGCTGCACCCCCATTTCTAGAAGCCAAAATAAAACCTTGAAACATTAAGAGAATAAAGTAACTAGAACAGAATTGCATCAAGTCAAATTTCATGTTGGTGTAGGAATGGCGAAGTTCCTAACAAAAATCAAAATCATAACCTAGATTTGAGTACTCACGAGAAACACCTAACGGAAGCCCTTACAAAGCAGTCAATTCCTCCTTCCACCCATCCTCCCCAGCCTAACATGAGTCACCCCTCCCAAATTCAGATCCTGAGTAAACCTTTTTTTTTAATCCTGGAAGAGGCAGAATCCCTGCCCTTCCAAAGTTTGGGATCTACTATAATATACTTGCTGGCTACAATGACATGATTGAGGATGCACTTTAAAACCATCATGCAGCTTTGAATGTACTCATGAATGATGAATTGATGAGCCTTTATACTCCAAGAATAGTAAGGACAATCGGTAGGATTCAATGACTTAAGTAGCATATAACAAATGGATCTGATGTTGGAAATAACATAGGATTCAATGGTTCTCTCGCAGGAAAGTTTCTTGGGTGTTCCACTGTGTAATGGACTTCAGTAACGCTAAGGATGACATGTGGTATTCTGTACTCTTGAGGATCACATGTGGTGTCAAAACCATGGTTGAGTTGTATTAAATAGTGTGGATTAAAACTAAGTATCTTTTATTATTAATGACATCTTAAATTTCCACCATGTGAAGCCGGAAACTATGTCTTATATGGAGTAATTAGCTCTATGAATCATTGGCAGCTGTGAAGCCAACCTGGTGGAACACACGAGAAATTTTTCTGCAGTATTTAACATTATTAAAGGTTTTAACATATCAATTATATATTTTACAGATTACCACAACATAATTCATAAGTATTTACAATTGATACAAATAAATAACTAATATCAATAATGAGCCAAGCAGCTTTTCATTGATTCAGTAAAAATAAATCCAAGATTCAATCAAAATAGGGTTTTAGATAAAGGTTCCTAAGAAACAAACTTTTTCTTTTAATAAATACTTCAATTTTTAAATACCTGAACCTTGTTCAACATTCCAGGCATTGCGAACACTAAATACCAGTATTCCTCAGTTTATGGCACTTCAAGGAAGGATATAAAAATTCCAACTGAATAATAGCAGCAGTAGAAACAACTGAGTTAAGGTGCTTCATCAATCCAGCCACAAGCACTGCCTCCAACCAAATTCCTCATAAAAGTGTCTAAGTACAGCAATTTTCCGATCATAATATGCATTATAAGATGCACCTGTGTTCTCACTTTTGAAAATTGAGATTTTCCGAGATTGTTGCATAATTCGCTCATAGATTTGAGTGTGCGTCATAGCATTACATGAACTATATGAATACACGAGGGGAGTGAGAAGGTTTTTAGTTGTGAAAACAGCTTTATACCAACTATTTTAATTTTAAAATATTGTGATTTAATCATGAGTGGAATAAAAGAAAAATGAAACTGAAAATCATACTTTTGTGTTCATTGCCATCTATGGCCTAAATTAAAAGGTAGTAATTTCAGTTCCCCACTCTTAACTGTGTACAATATGCACACCACTGTTCAGATGACTTTGAAGATAAATGCATACTATATGCAGAAAATTACGGTATCTAGAATTTTCCATAGACATTCATGATTTTTTTAAGATATGCGACAAAACTCTCCATCTAAGGAATTTTCACTGTCACAAGAAGTTGACAACTCTCCTTTACCCTGCAAAATATTGTTTACAACAGCTCGTGCAAGATAGCCGGTTGTTGTTGAATATGGTGCTGAGAAAAATGATGTCATGTCATCTACTTTTTCAACCCTATTGTCCTGAAATAGAAAATTAAAATATATATTGAACATTTTAAATCATGATAAAATGCACAGTGGAAGATATAATAAATGCTATGCTTTACCGTCAAAGGAAGTATAATAAAGGTATATAACAACACAAAAGATGAAACACTGAAAATTGACATCTGTGAAAGATCAACAACCAAACAAGGAGTGAACAGTACAAACCAAGGAAAAAATATAGATACTGACAACAATCGTTAAAATTCTGACTACATTTTATATTAATTTAATTTATATCCCCAATTTTACACTGAAGTCTCCTTGGATTTATGTTTTAAGTCATACCAATGTGGACCTTGCACAAGCTGTGCTGAAGATTAATAGACATAATAGTAGTCGTCAATTGCAGGAGTAAAACTGTATCAAATTCTTAAAATGGTGTTAAGCAAAAATAAAAAAAAACATCATCAGCAATTAAAGTGATATTTTGAGACAAGAATTTCAACAACAAGTTATAAAATCAAAATATGAATTGAAATGAACTTTTGTACTCACTTTTTGATACATAGTATTGGCCTCTGAAACTAGTTGATCCACATCAAGGGTACTTCTAAAAGTAAGCTCGGGATTTCTCAGAAGTATTGTTGAAACTATGCATAAAAGCTGAAAATTTAAAACTTTGCATAAGTCTTAGAGAGATAAACCAGAGGTAATGATTAAGATAACAGACAGTAATGAAATATTTTATGAATAGACCACTAAACCACACATTAAACATATGTTAAGCTGCCAGTTGGGTTATGGATAAGTATTACTTACAGAATATTAAATTGCTCTATTTTTGCTCTAATACTTACTTCAACAACAATCTGACGATACTCAGGACGGTGAATTGAATTTAACATCTGTTCGACCAATAGGGCAAAGTTGATCTCAGATCTTGTAACATTAGACAGAGTGGGGGACCGTGGCAGAAGCCTTCCACAAACCCTTAGTCCTTCCCCTGTCCGACCAACTACGTCCCATACTCTGCGGTAAAAACCAGAAGGGACACGGCAGAGGCATCCTTCCAAACGACGTAGTTGCAAAGGAGTTAATCTGTAAATTAAAGGTACAAGAGAATACAAGAAGAAATTACTCTTAGCCTTTAATTAATTATGTTACTCATTTTATGTTCCACAATAAATATCTAGCCCAATATGTGCACTTTTGAGTGAAGTAGCTTTTCAAATATTAACCAAGGATAAGCACATGAGTGTCACCTATAAAGATCTTCTGAAAAAACCAGTAGTACACATGCCAAACATTCATGGTTTAATTAGCCTCCTTTTTCCCTTCCTTCAAAGCAGATAAAAATATATAGTTATATACTACCCTACTGTTGAGGCATAGGGAGAGATGGAGGTGAGATTGAAAAAGATCAGGTAAGGCTCTTTAGTGCATTCTTGAGCTTGGAACAAGACCCAAATTAGACTTTTTGCCTAAATATTACACCCTGAAAAGTGATGTGTGTGTGTGTTTAATCCTGGTAAACATTTCAGAACTTCAATTTACAAAGCAACCAAAACAGATTCATCGACATCCCAGAATATCAGACGTAGCATCATGTATAGAAGCAAAAACTTTAATCAATGCATCCTCACCAGGAAGCAGTATACATGTTATGGTTAATTCCCCATTAACCTGGAGTTTCTAGAAGGCTTCTTATCCTTAGAGGATAAATCAAGGTTTATTGCCTCTCATTTTAAGGAAAGCTTCAATTTAATTCTTAAAAAAACGAGAACTAGAACTATGCATTCAAGATATTCTGACGGATGCAAATGTAATTTGACAAATTTAATTATGCAATAGTAATTTTAGGCAAAGAAAGATGAAAGTATGCACAGCAGAATGTGATGGCACACCCCAATGAAAGAGATGAAATTACACCTTGCAAATCAAAAGCCACAAGACGAGAAAATTGATATTTTGGACAGTAACATATGAAACGGAAGAGATATTGCCTTACTTTTCTTGTTGTGCCCACTCCCGGACAGATAATATTTTATGCAGTAGCAGACGAACTTCACTAGGACTGTGGTGCTCCACCGGCTTGCATTCTCCTTTAGCAGGTGCACTAATTTTCAGATACACTTTCATGGCTTCAAGAACCCAGCTGCAAAACAATTTTGAATGACTTTAAAATGCGACCTTCATCAAATTAATTCACATCATAGAGATCCTTGATAATTGATAAATTTAAGAACTGAGCTCTAGACGGATGTTGGAAAACCAATCTTAAAGAGTCATGGCAATGGTACCTTTTTACATGTCAGAGGAAGTATAAGATAAGGCCCCAAGTGGTCAGGGAAATGATAGTATGGCTGTCCATTTACTGAGTAAAATAACATAATGATAATAAATCACAAATACCAATGCACACACTAATCATTCAAAGGGCAATAATAGGTATTGCACAAACCCCATAGTTCCTTCCACTCCACTCTCTCCCCCTCATTTTCTTCTTACTGTTTAGAACTACGTACAATATTTAGAAACATACCAAATTACACATTTGATCGTAACTGTTACATACACCACATTAATAAATATACAGTAGAATATTGCAGTAATGTACAGGCAAGGGGGCATGAAACATGCCTTTCCTCTCTAGCACATTAAGTCACAGCAAGATATAGTCAAATCCCATATAGGTATTATATTGGGAGTGAAAGTTTAAGCTTCTGTGAAATCATTGTTTCTTCTGACCAAGTGATTCATGGCAAGAAGCACCTTAAGTTTTCACGGGCCATGGGGGTAAACATTACATTTTCTGTGTTATTTTTTGCAATCACCGTCTTATTCCACTTCATGGAAGCGGAGTATATAGTGTATGTTTAAGATAGTATTTAAACTTAAAAGTTTGTTAAATTTGTGCCTAATTACTACATTTTCTTGAGTTATTTTAATAGCGCAGTCATAGTCGCTGGTTTTTATGCTTATAGAACGATAAAAGAAAGGAGAGGGAATTACATTTCATTCGTAAGTTTATTTCTTTTTGCTATTCCTTTGAGTGATGTCTTAATATCAGTTGTGAATATTCGACTGGAATTTAGGTAACTCTCACACTTCGTTTTCAATGTTAAAAAAAGAAGAGTTTCATGGCTTCAGGTCTTATTTCTGATGTAATGTAACATTAAGTGCACATAGCTTCCCAATAACAAATAAAAGAGAAAGATAGGATTAGAAGGAATAAAAATTCATAATTGATCATTTTACAAACTTTTATACATTTGCTGATGCTTACGACATCAGTTTGAAACTTGATAGCATATTTAGATTCTATATATATGTAGATGTATCTGCAGTAAAAGGAATTCTGAATGTAAGGCCAGAATATGAGACAAATATCTAAATCTACACCCAATTTTGAAATATTTTTTATTAGAAGAATTATTGGTAGGCCAAAACCCAGTACAGAATCAACAGAACTATTCCATTTGGATGCAGGGAACATTTTCACTCAAGTTCAGAAGAAATGTGTTTTCATATAAGTTAGTAATTTTTACAGTGAAAAGATTTATTTTGCACCTAATGAACATTAAAGCACTCAGTTGTGGAAAAGGATAAGAAATCAAGAATCCCATAAAAATGATTATATACCTAAGAGAAAATGAATATTGTGTGACAAATGAGACATTAAAGTTTCTCTCTTAGTGAACATGTTTATCTTGAAATATACATTTCTGTGATTTATAACGTAGAATGTGGTTCAACTTTTTTCAGATAGTTCTTGAGATATTTTCACATATTTATGCTAAAGGTGTGTACAATTTTAGGTAGATTTCAGTTTCAAATTTTTTTTCTGATGCCATGTGTGAGACATTCGCTATCTCATATGGGATATTTTCTGCACCAAAATATGACTTACTCCCATAGCACTACTAAACATGAATATTTGAATATGATATATTTTTTTGTAGGAAGTTGCAATATTTACTACGCAAACTGTGCTGCACTAGTAGTGCCATCTGTTGCTACTCAGATCTAACCACTTGAAAACAGATGAGTGAATAAAAGCGGGTCGACAAGCAAGTCGCCTGCAAGAATGTCTTTGGACACCGGAGTGGAGTGTACCTTTATTTTCCGACTCCCAATAACCTTACACTGCGCCAACATTTTTCATCAACCAGAACTTCCCAAGAGTATCTAAATTAGAATTTAATGGTTTAATTATACATGAATACATTAAAGAAAAATCACAATTTTGCAGTGATTGAACTTAAGCCACAGTCATTGCACAGATTTTTCTGCACTGCAGTCCTTTTTGTTTCCAGTGGTGGAGTATCTGCCATTGGCAGGTCCTTCCAATCACTGTATTCTAACTAACAACCTTCTTCTGTGAGGGGTGAACCTTCTAGTTCCCTTTAAAATCATGATTTATTCATAAAACATAGCTATTCAAGAATTTCCAAATCTACTCTCTTGTATGAGCAAAGTGAAGATATGGTGAACATTTCAGGGTTTGTGCAACATAACCTGAAGAAGGAGAAATCAAGTGTGAGGTTTGCTTGAGAGAGATAGAGGGAGTTCCAGGGGAGGGGGCATGCAAATTGTCCACAACAAAAATTAGGGGAGGAGGGCTCCTATCAACTGAAGTGGATATTATCATCCCAGGGAAAATATTATATCTTTCCTACAGATGTCTAAAGGAACCTCTCCTGTTTCTAATTAATGAATCACTTAAACAAGGGATTTTTCCCTTCTTCTCTGAAACATTCCAAAATAATCCTGTTATATAAAAACAAAGGTTGCTCTCATAATTTGAATAATTATAGACCAATTGGACAACAAAATGTTTTATCCAAAGTTCTGGAAAAAGTGTTCTGCATCCAATTAATGTCATTCATAGAAAAATATGCCTCATTATCTTCAAATCAGCTTCCAGAAAGGCCGATCTACTACTGCTGCTTTATTTCAAACTACTGATTTCATATTGTCTTCACTCGAACAAACACTAAAAACCATAGGAATATTTTATGATTTTTCCAAGACGTTTGATAATGTAAATCACTCCTGCCTCCTCACCAAAATGAACCAACTGGGAATAAGAGGTATTACAAACAAATGGCTTCACTCATACCTCAGTAATCGAACTCAAACTGTTTCACTCTTAGTTAATGGTAACAGATATTCTTCTAATTGCACTACCACCACAAAAGGGGTTCCCCAAGGGTCTATATTAGGCCCAGTCTTATTTCTGATCAAAATAAATCACTTAGCGTTATCTTTCAATAATATCCCTGATACTAAAGTTATACTATATGCTGATGATACTAATGTTCTACTTTCCGCTCCAATGCAAAAAAGCGATATTAAAAACTCCACAACAGCAAATGAAAACATTTTAAAGTGGTGCATTGATAATGATTTGAATCTAAATATCCAAAGGTCACATATTGTTCAATTTGGTTGCAATAGTAATTTATTGGAAAGCATTTTGATTAAAATTCACAATAAGTACATTGAGAATGTACCTTATAAAAAATTTCTAGGAACTTACCTGCTTACCAACCTGTCTTGGGAGATGAATATTGAAGTCTTAGCCAATAAACTAAGCTCTATATGTTATCTCTTATGCCACCTAAGAAACTCAGTTGACACAATTATCCTACTGACTTTATATTACGGTGCATTTTATTCACTCATGTCGTATAACATAATTTTTTGGGGCTCTTCGTCTCATGCTTCTAAGCTCTTTATATTGTAAAAACGTGCAATGCGAATAATGTCACGAAAGCCTTATGATGCTCCCTCCAAACCCATTTTTTAAAAACTACACATCCTCCCATTTCCATGTGTATACTTATTGTCAATTTTACTTTTCGTGCGTCAAAATCTAAATATGTTTGCTGTAAATTCTGATCTGCATAGTTACTAATCAAGAAACATGAAAAGTCTTCTCTACAATTCTTTAAGGACTAACAGAGCTGAGTTGGGACCACGAGAAATGGGTCTCAGAATATATAACAAACTCCCGCAAAATTTAAAAATCATTGTATCTAATGAGTCATTTAAACAAAATGTAACATTTTCTACATGAAATACAGTACTACTCAGTAAATGAATATCTTTTTGACTAAAAAAATTGATTACTTTTTGTTACTCTAGTATGCAAGTACTGAAGATGTGGCACTAAAATATGGTAGCCATGTTGTGTGTGTATATCTTTGCTGAGAAGTGTGATATTGCACTGTTTATATGTGAACTGTTGCACTATTTATATGTGAATATATGTGATTTATGTGTTTTTGTGAACCTACTTAGCTTCTTTTGAATCATACTATATATTTTAAACTATTGTATTTTTTGACGTGTCCTATATCTTTCTTTGTAAGATCTTTGGACAAAATAAAATAAATAAATAAATATTACTTGTTCTCAGCACTGGATGTTCTTATATTGGGCCAAATGCTTCGGGAAAACCATTGGAACCTTCTAATAAAGTCAGTAATTTTCCATTATTGTTCAATTAGGCTACATTACCACAGGAAAACTAACACACAGCAGGACAACAGTATATGTTCGAAGGTGAAAACTAATATTTGCAGGGGGTATTAGGCTACAAACTCCTGTTTTTTTTAAAATCCAAACTTCAAGAAGTACAAATGGGTTTTTGTCTCTTGTGATTATGAAGGGACCATGCAGAAATTCAACATGTAATATTTAATTATGGCCATGTAAATGTACTCTTTGAAATGTAAAGATAGCAAAACATAGTATCAACAGCACCATTAAAGAGCCTATGTTTCATACATATTATTATTGCTATTTATTTTCCCATTTATCCTTTATGTTACAAAGTCACTTTAAAGGTAAAATTGCTATAGTTCACCAATTAACTCATTGAATTCTCAGTCTTGTGTAATTTATTTTTCTCTAGCATTGGATATTTTCATCCCTCTGGGTTACCCTCAATGGATTTTTATCCGTAAGCAGTAGTATGTGTTTCCCTTTTATGTCTCCAAAAGAAGTAAAACTCAAACAGAATCTTTCACATCCTTATGGCAGTTCTCAGTTGTGCTTTCTGAAAGATGATATGCAAAATTTTTAATTTTGAATAAATTAGTTTTGGCAGCATCATTTGGTAAAATGCTTAAGTCTAAATATTTAATGTAGATTCCATTGGTACAGGTAAGGGCATTTTTATTTATGAATTCGTGATTTCGATTTGCTTTTTTTGTGAGAAGCAGATGATACTCAGATTAAAATTTAATAATGATATGATTAAAATAAAATCATTTTGTTAAGTGTGGGCATTTCCTGAGTAACAACAATAAGCTTGTCCATTAACCATCAGTTCTAGTTTTGTGCTCAACTGCACTGTGAGCCCAATGGAAAAATCATGTGGGTTAATATTGGAACCACTACCTCCTTCCTTTAGCAGCTTCCTTGTCCCCTCTCCTCACTTTGCTTATATGTAAAATCCAGTTATAACACAGGTCTTGGGGGACAGAAGTACAACTGAATCATAGGCAGCAGGTACTATTTTGAGGGCG
This sequence comes from Ceriagrion tenellum, assembly GCA_963169105.1. Lineage (NCBI taxonomy): Eukaryota > Metazoa > Arthropoda > Insecta > Odonata > Coenagrionidae > Ceriagrion > Ceriagrion tenellum. Next base: position 143,323,910 of record OY720635.1, on the reverse strand, counting down.
GAGTGACCGTATCAGTTACAATTTCTGTCTACATAATTGAAGCTCAGAGTAAAAACATGTTTTAATGCTCAGATTACTATTGTAGAAAAGAAAATATGGTTTCACATACTTTCATATTTAGGATTTTTTGTCTAGTATCCCATTGTTGCATAGGTCCAAAGAGTTTCTTTATATGGTTTTATATGATTTCAAATCTTCGAAATTCTGCTTCACTTTCACATAACTATACTGTACACACACTCTCTCTCCATTAATTATTGCCTATGCACAAGGCTATAGTCATTACACCTCATTCTAAATGACTCACCAAATTACGAGAGTCAATGGAGGACTTGCTTCTGGGAGGCCTCCTCGTACAAATAACATGCAAATACTCGCAGGAGACGGAGCCAGGGAGGAGACCAGCAGCTCACAGGAAATGGACTACCCCTCACTCAGGGAAGTAGGGTCTGAGAGTTTCTTTCAGGAAATTTATTTTACAAACAATCGGCAAAATGTGTAATTTTATGGAGTTTAGAAATTGAATTTTGCCTTTTTATTGAGCAAGTTCATCTGAATACATCTTTCTTTTAGTAACCACCAAGTTTTGACTAATTCCATAATAATTTTGATGTAACAATAGCATGAAATATAAATTGAAACCCCAATTTAGGTCAATACACATGCTTACCATTGTACTTCCCAGAAAAATAATTTATGCATTTAGTTTCAGGTCTATGAAAAAATAAATAAACTATGCCAGGTTCTTGGGAAGAGATGCAACAACCCCTCTCCCCCTTGAGGCCACCAATGACTTGTGTGGTACCCACTGGGGAATATTTTTGCTGAGAAAGCTATGAGCCCTGATTTCTATCTAGTGTTGAGGTGGAATTAATTTGTAATGTTAACCATTGTTTATATCAAGCTCAAACTTTCAAAAGCAAAATGACATAACGATGATGAAAATACTTTCTACTTCAGGATTGGACAACAGAGAATATCCCAGATGGCAATTTGAAAGAAAATGAAAAATCTAATCAAACCCCAAGGGACTGCTTAAGACAAAGACTTACCCAACACGAATTTTTAAAATTCCAGAGAACAACCTCGGAGTAGTTCCAATCAATCTGCCACAATACAGAACAACTTCCTGCTGAAGGACAGCCTGGATGGTATCATATGGGGCAATTGTGTTGTACATAACTGATTGTATTTCTTTAGGTGTCATTGGCTTGTCAAAAACTGTCTCTTCATGGCCAATGACCCCTACAGTAATCTGAAAGTACAAAATTATTTTATTTTCTAGGTGAAATTCCTACCTGACATACTGATTTAGTCATGGAGTAAAGATATTGGCTGATCATGTATTTTTCATGTCATCCCTAAAAATGTATAGCATTAAATGGCTTGCATGTCTTTTTTAATAACAAAAATTTATGCTTTATAATATCAAGTGCATTCCAGCCAGAACAGAAAAGCAGTTTCAATATTGACATGCATGCAGAAGACCAGTCTCCTTAGGTTCCTCCAGGTACTCTCCAGGTACTAAATCAGCGGAATAGCAACCTGTCTAGCAATGCCGGACCTCACTACCCAAGGTGCAAACATCCTCTCGAGTCTATCACCTAAGCAGCAGCAATGAGATTTTATGATTTATGGAGACTCAGAGTAAGATACTTCATTACTAGTAGCAACACATGATGATAGAATACAGTGTTGTAATTCTATTTTACATGCTTCAAATGCTGAGGTCATTTTGCACCAATTGGCAGCAGAATTTAGACAAATAGGAGGATCACCCCTCCATATTTGAGCTTAGCTCCATAATACAATGGTAACTGATTGGGAATCAGTGTATTCATAATGAATGCCTACGAGTTATGCCATAGAAGATGTTTCGATACATAAATGAATTCAAAGAGGTTCAAGTTCCAGAGAAACTATGCTACCTCCCACGAATTCTCCATGCAACATAAAGTTTGTGAAAAAATTGCGATCCGTCAAGTGGATACATTCAGTCCTTAAGGCATGAGGTCAACCATCCCGAAGAGGTTAACAGTGACTGGGAATGGAAAACTTTTGAGTTAATGGAAAACCAACTAAAAGCCAATATGATGAAAGACAAACTTCTTCAATACTTTTTTGTCTTCAGCATGTAATGAAACTTATGAAAATGGTAACACAGTAGTTATTGCCCTCATAAGAGTAATAGGCATCATAAAATATTGTATGAATAATGTAGAGGAAGTTGAAATAGTTTTATCTGGGTATTTAGAGAGTATATTGCACAAATACAGACGTACTGATATCAATATTAGAAAGAAATTCATATTAGCTGAGGGAATAGGTCAAAAAAGTCACATGAAGAGTTATATAAGGACCAAGAAATTATATGATTTTGAAAACTTATCTATCTGAAAACTATCCTCTCTTTGGTAGATAGAAGAAAGATGGACATAATGGAAAAAAATCTTTCAATTAGAGATGAAAATAAAAATTAGCCTGCAACAATATCCTAATATCAAATAATTACAATTCTTACATGACCATGAATCAAATAATACCATTGGAAAAAGAAGCGAGAAGTATTTAGCCAAAGAAAGCTTAAATGGATGTGTTACTATGCTGACAACAGATAGCTGCACAAAAACATCATTACCATGAAAGAAATTGGTATCCTTTAACCAAGGGCATGAATAAAAATCATGGCTACAGCTATCAATTAATATAAGTATTAATTCATACTTCATTGATTCTTACAAAAAATAAGCTCAATTTTTTTCTTTAAATGCTGGGCTAGAGCAAGAAGCAAATAATTTGAAAAAAATAAATTTGAATATAATAAAATGATTTAAAATAAAGAGAAAATCTCATGCAAAAACAGATGGAGAGAAAAATACAATTAAACATGAAATGGGGAAATAGTTAACAGAATAGTTGATATACAGTAATTATATTGGTACGTACGTGGTTGACACTTGCAAACAATCTAAAAAGCAATCCTTTCACAGCGATAAGAAATCAAAACAAATTGCTTTCATGCATTAAATAAAACATTGAGAAATGTGTTAAAATAAATAAGTACCTGCTTTCCATTCACTAATACTGTAGTGATGAATGGACTTATACTATCTACAGTGAAATTTAGAAGACTGGAGCAATGCCTAACAGCAGCCCAATGACGTAAGCATCCAGCTTGATGGTAGAGTAATGCAAGCTGCTCTTGAACTGAAAAATGATTTAACCCATGAGTGTGAAAGAAGTATGATGTTTGACAATGCAGACCAACACCATAATCAAGCATGGAGTAAAGGTAGTAATAACATCCGGTAAGAGACAGTTTATCAGCCAATTTATAATTCTTAACTAATATCAGATAGGGTGAAGGATCAATCCATGTCAACTGATCTAATGAAGAATAAAGAAGTTGCATGACCATTAGGGTGTGGATTATTTTTTAGTTTTTTAGATTTTCATTTCCAATCTCTCAAATAATGGGATAGGCAAATAAAGGATATCACAAAATATTTGCTATGCCTCATGCACAATATGGTGCTAGGTGCACGTGGAGCACAATCCCTGTGCAAAAGGCACAGGAGGAATCAGCTGATTCCTCCTGTGCCTTTTATAGCCCTCACGTCTCCAGAACTAGAGTCAAGGGAGCCATTTCCCTAGGGTAATACTTACAACTACAAGTGACACACACTAAGGGGTCATTACATTTCACATGATTCAAAAATTGTTTTGACCATTTTTGGCAAAATTCTTCCTGGTGCATGCATACCCACATGCATTGGCAATTGAATACAATAATTTTAAAAATTTTATCCCATCTTGTTTTCTCGCAGTAGCCATTTTTCCTGGATGACACACATTTTTGAGAATGTTCATTTTTGATAAATTAGCCTCGGGCATAACATCCAATAGACACAGCTACAGCGCCTGATCATGAGTCTTGACCAAATCAGGTGTGCAGGCTGAAAAATTCATCAGCAGTGGCATCCACACCGCTGAAGTCTGGCAGACAGACATAGTGCGGAATGTGCCCCAAGAAAACTTAAGACAATATCCCACTCAGGCGATTGCATTAATGACAGACGATTTGGATGAACCAGCACAGAACTCCAAAAGTACCCCTAACAACTCTAGACTAGAGAATGAGAGTGTCTAACAAGTCTCAACGAATTGGCAGAGAGGCCAACAAAATCACCAATTAGACTTAGTAGTTGTAATTTATGGATGAAAAGTCCAAATTATAGATATAATATCAAGTTCACAGACTAGTGCTGAGTACATGTTGCCTGCTTTATGACATGACTCTGGTGGGGGCTATGGGGCGACATTCATGCCAGTGAACTGAACAAGTGGCAAAAAACTAATTGGCTGCACGCATTAGTAGCCTTAATGCGCAAACATTACCGATTCTCAGTACATTCTTGAATGAAATAGGGCCACCACATGCTAGTGGGGAAACCACATCAAAGGAGACCACCACAAAATTGTGGTATCTTTTGAAAAGGTATTGTGGTTACCATGCTCAGATTTTAACAATGGAAGATATTGTAAATAACTTGAGTACATTGTACAGATGTATATACATTGACTTGAGAACCAATGCGTCTCCAGAAATTTTATAAATGCAGTTAAATGTATGCTACAGATCATCTGTTATTGGAATTGGTAATATAGCACAATTTTGGTATTATATCTTGTTAATTGTTTGTTTTAATTGAGAATAAACGACTTTTCTATTTGCCACTATGCCTGAAAACAGAGGTTTTTAATCCTCTGTTAATAATATTTTCATGCTGCTTTCCCTTAATTTTATTTACCACTTTTCAGGGTGCCTATGCATAAACATAAGAATTCTTTTACAAGCAAATGAAAACATACACATGCATCAATTAGAGCTAAAAGTCAGTCCTGTAAGGTCAGTATCTTAGTTGTGACACTAATAGTCTGTAAGTGTTACGCAAGGGAAAAGGCTCTCTCAACTCTTGCTCCGAGGCATAGAGCAACAAAGGTCACTGGAGGAATTAGCTGACAGGAAATGTGTTTCACATGCATCTAGTGGGGTGTTGTGTGTGGACTGCAAGGCAGTAGCACCTATAAAAATATTTTCATTATTAATAATGGTTATACATTGGTGAAAATGGAGAGAATTTTGACCCTAAAGAGAATGTTATGGCACATTCCCCCAGGATATATATATTTTTTTATTCCCCAAATGGGAAAATTTCATTTATGCTTCTTGAGTGACTTTGAGTGTAAACTAACTGAACCGAATTTTTGAAGATATTTTTTCTTTGCCCCATAGCATAATTTGAGAGGTTAAAATTGAAAATCTGAGATTAAAACACCAATCCCTAATGATAATTTTTTATGTGCACATACCCACATGTCTTGGTGGTTGAGTAAGACAATTTTAAAAACTTTACCCCTCTTTTTCTCGTGGCAGTCATTTCTCCACGATGGCAGATTTGACAGAACTTAGGCATTTTTTTGATTTCTTGTTAGGATGAATTTTGATCATAATATGAAACTAATATTGACAGAAAAGAGATAATGAAAGCATAACATTCTACATGCACACATTGGAAAAAATTTCCATTGATTTTTCTTTTTTCATTCTTTAGCTGTCAAAATTGAGCTAGTGGCCAACTTAGAAACTGAGATTTTTAAGATTATTCCACGACTAGTACAAACCTCGGTCAAATATGGCAGCCTTTGATTTAATGTATCGAAAGATACCTATTATTAACTAATAGATGTATTTCATAAAATACAAAATTTGTAAGTTTTGCAATTTTTAATTATGGACATTGTATTTTAGTTGGAAAACTAGAAATTATGTATAATAGAAACCTTTTTTGTAATGTTTGAATCACCTGTTTGGACATATTCCTATAACTCCCGGCAAAACTCATGGTAGTAGTGTTAGTTAACAAACGTACCTAATAAAATCCTAAGAGAGAAAAATCAAATAAATATTATTTAGGCTGCATTGCCATTAAATTTGCCAAGTGCAATCAGCTTTGAGGAAAATTAACAAATATTTTTCCATGACTCAAAAAATATCAACAGCTTTGGAGAGGATCAGGGCACATGACCGACCCTAAGACCCCCCTGTGCCTGCACCAACCTATATATCATATTTTCTCCACATTCATGTCAAAAACCCTATGACTCAGTCACGTGGAGTCATCCATAATTTCAAGTCAACAATGTATAATCATGAGTGGTCTATAAACTCATAGAGGATACCTTACACCAATAAAATACCACCATCTAGCTGCTTTGATTATCTTTCATCCAACTACATTCTATGCCCCCATCTAAAAAGCATGCTATGCTGAAAAATGCTTCCATATGGTAATCTACTTAACATTCCCAATTTATTTGCTTTGGGCGTCTATTCTCCCATGTGTTAATATGAGACTCGACAGCCACAGTACTGCCAGTTGCCAAGGGAGCAGTTCACCAAGAACACAAAACTTTGAGCAATTTTACAAATATCTTCTCTCACATTTCATGAATTCAAATGGAAAACAGTACTTGCATGAGTGATAGGGAATCTTTATTATATTTCCTTTTGTTAGACATTTGTTTAGGATTTTTATGCCTAGTATTTCTTATTTAATTATGCAAAAGAAAAAGACTTCAAGGGAATAAAATGAACTCAATACGTTTACCTGTTCATAGGAATTTTTTGATAGTCAGGCCGATAGAGAAACCCTGCTTTTTACATATATAATTCCACTGCTCTATTGCTTTAACCATAAAGGCTCCAAAATCCAAAACCCTCCACATACGTACAGTTTTCTCAAGTAGAAAACCACATTTTTGTAGGGAAAAGTGTTGACTGCTAGTCTAATTTTGGCAATAAAATAATTTAAAATGAATGGAATTATTAACAAAGGCAGTATGCAAAATGGTATGCTTTCAGTATCTATCCTCTGCCATTGTTAGTTCTTGAGATACATATTAAGGACAGAGTAAAAATCATAATTCTAAAAAATTCTCATGCCACATCTAGAAAAAATGGCTGTTGGGAGAAAATAAGGAGGGTCAGAATTTTTAAAATCAACACATTACTGCCCATAATTGTGGGTATGTGTACACAAAAAATGGATTTTTTAATGCAATGGTGATACAATCAACATTGGTCATTTGACTTGGAATGACCACGAAGTTATTCATAAGAAAGATTCAAATTTATTGCTGGGATTTGAGCTGGATATAAAACAAATCCATGATATCTATCCCAAGAGGAATAATGAATAGGTTAAAAAAAAGTAAGTGCAGGTGGTGCATGGGTGCAGTCCTAGCATATCACTTGAGCGCAGACCTGGAGTATTACTTTAATTCGCAAGACAGGAATACCAAAGGCCCAGTTCATTACTTTGCTGAGGAGGCCCTGACAATGTTGATATAACTCTGCATAGATGAGACTCATATGGGTAGGAGACACATGTGCACACCATTAGGTATGGCTGCATAGCAAACCAATAATTGCAATCAATGGATTTAATGTCACAGGAATCAAGAGATCAGTCCTTTTACTGATAATTGACCCGCTTTGCTCACTTTGACTATACCAGTGATAGCAATTCAGGACGAGAGACGTCCACATATTTCAAGATTCAAAATTATGAAGAAATTCAAAGGCATCTCAGCTATCTAGGAATAAAAGGAAACTTTTTGGAAAGTGTCATACAATATTATCGGTCTATCTATGGCATGAATATGAAAAACAATGACAGTGGTCTAGCTCACCACCTTTGCTCAACAAATGAGAAATTACCCACAATGATATACCTTAATGAAAATACGACTTTCTAGCATATAGGTACAGTTACATACAAAAAAATTGTACCACTTCCCGTCGCAACCCACACAAGAGGGTATTTAAATCCTCGATATGACAACACTGTCGCCCCACTTGACTGCCGAGTGCTATCACGTTGGGCTGACGATATCAGAAACGGGATCACCCATATGAAACATGAGCTGGCGAAGCCAAGGCCTCGTAGCTGGAAGCTCACCTCATTTTTGGAGCACTAGGCAAATCTACTACTACCATGGGTGCATTCAGCTGCACTGAGCGATTCACTTTGCTTTCTGATCTAGTAAGTACCATGACGTCGTGTGATTGAGGGAAACGACGCGACGTCATGGCACTGATCAGTTGCCATTTTAGTGAGGGAATAAATGCATCGATAACCAACTGATCACTTGTGAGCAGAGAGAAGAAAACAAATGAAAGTCACGCTGCACATTCTTGCACTCGGGACTCTCCCTCTGGGTCATATTGACCTCATGATCAACTTATCACTGAGCGAAGTGTGGCTGTATGTGCCCAATGTCCTTCTCCTTTCCTTTTTAGCAGAATGTTTATAACAAGAATTGCAGGTAGGTCATTGTCCTGCATAGAGTAGGAGAACAATAGTCCCCCACTCTTGCCACCGTGCCGATTAGACTATCAGACTGCCTGACTAGAAAGTAGTCTCCATGATGATACGAAAAATATTTTTGCTACATGGTGTCCGCCTTCACAGGATGCAAGTTCAGCTCTTGCACGAGGTGTTTTGGGAGAAAAATTGTTTCAGCGTTGAATCCCTCAAGAAGAGGGACCACATCAAGTGCCCCTTTGGTGTATCAACCACACAAGAGCAGAGGCACGCAGCTGTGGCTTTGGTATTGGCATCTCCATCGCATTCCATCTGACACCACGCCGTGTCACTGAACATTTCCAGGATGAAGTAGCAACCAATATTAATCCATTGAGTGCGGCATGACGTGATATCACGTCATTTCAATTCTTTCGCTGTTTTGTAACGATATTTTCTGTATTTTTTTCTAGTTTGCGATGCGATACTGAACTTAGCAATGATTTAACTTTATCCCTTCATGATAAGAGACTGGTCCCCATCACACCTCTCATCCTCGGAGGCGAGAGGTGGAAAGAGGGATGAAGGGTGGGATGCATGCGTAAAACACAAGGGAAAAATACTTCTCCTTGGGCTTTGGGCTCCTCGATGATTGAGGTGCATGGTGTCACAGTTTTTACAACTTGTAGGCTAGCACCGTAAAATCAACACATGGTAATACTCTCTTCGCGTTCATTCATAGATAGATTCATGATAGATTGGTGAATGTTCTACTAGAGGGAATTTTCCATTAAGGTCCATATGTTGCAGCGGTAGGCATTAAAAATCAAGTATAACTAGGGATTTATTCACTTGAGGGCCTCCTACAGGAAATTCCATCGACAGAAACATTTTAGCCTTTTAAGAAATTATATTTTTTTTAATGGAGGAAGACTCTACTTTAAAATGGCCATGACACATAAATATATAATGAGTGAAACAGCGTTTTCAGGCGGGGTGTTGAACACCCTAAACGAGCTTTCATTTACTTCACAGAAAACTTTTATCTTTGTTCTGACACAACAGTAGAACATGGACGTAACAACGTTGAGTTCTTTCAGGGCTACAACTCATCTATTTCCAAAAAGAAAGTAAATGCGTATCATTTCAAGTTGTTTTTCAATGTGGCATTACGCAGGAAAGATATTTTTCAGAATCATGCCATAATGTTGACGAAATGAAAGATTTAGCTGACTCTTCTTTTGAATTCATCAGGGAAACATTCATTGCGTAAATATTATTGCATGATGAATCCAACAGAAGAGTTGATGAAAGCTTGAACTTGTAAGAAAAAACTGTTAGAACAAACTATTTCTTGGATAACTGATTATTTTAAGTGCAATTTAGAGCCTTTTTATGTCAGGTAAGTATACATTTCAAGCTTTCGCATTTGTGTGTACCTATATGCAACGCGACAACACTTCTTCCCCTCTGCTTCACAAACTGGGGGTCGAATCGCGTATTTCTCGGCCTAAACACTACTACGGGACCATTGAAGAAGGAGGAGAATGTCTTCTCATCACTGAAAACTGCTTTCTTCCAGAACTTGATGTCTTCTTCGACATAGCCCCTCACGAACTCCAGACGTGCAACTTTGTGAGTATTGGTAAGAATTTCCTTAGCTGTACGCCTCGCCTCAAGTCCTGCATATTGCAGCCTCTGACGCACTGTCTATGGACATGCCCGAACACCATCCGTATCCTTAGTCTCTTCGGCAGTCGGAAAAGGATTCGCCCTTACGTAGTCCACTATGCCCACGTCCTCCTCTGGAGTTGTGACAATAGGTCGCCCTGAACCCGCCTTCCTGGAAACCGAACGGGATTTCTCCCACTTTTTCTTCAAATTAACAATTGCTACATGGGAGAAATTCAATTGCCGTGCAATCTACCGAACTGGCATGTTTGCCGTTAGCATTCCTGCCACTCGGTTTCTCCATCTAGGTGTCAACTGTGGCATTCCTCTAACGTAATAGGCTCACACCGTCACTTGTTCAAGAATTGTCGGCTTACTTTTTCTCTAAAAAACACACCCTTCACCACTAATGTCACACCTTCTCCAGCTTTTGAGATCATCAGCCCGATGCAATAGCATTCGGCAGTCAAGTGGGGCGACAGTGTTGTCACATCGAGGATTTAAATAGCCTGTTGTGCAGGTTGCGTCTGGAAGTGTTACTATTTTTTGTAAGTAGCTGTACAATGACTGCATAAAATCTTCCTAGACAGCTCAAATCACACTAAATTCCATTCACAGCAATGAATATTGGCTAACATATTAGGTCTTGCACTGGATTAAATGTCACATGAAATGGTCTTGTGCTTAAAGAAGGTTAAATTATAAAAAGGTAAATTTTCCAGCAAGCAAAAACAAAGCTTTTACTCAGTCATTTGTGGATCAAATACAGCTTAGAATATTTAAAAGTTTGAAGACAATAAGAGACATTGAAATCCACTGGCACAGATTTCATAACTGCAACATTTTATCACATGCATAAATCAGTAGCTTTCTTTAGTAGTGACATTTACAGGAAGTCTGAAGTGTTACTGAGTTAAAAAGTAATAGACGTCCTGGGAATCAGTGGTACACACCCTTCCTTGAGACATAGCTTTCATGGAAGACCTTCCATCGGAAATACATGACAAGTACTGAATATAGGAAAAGGTATTCCAAAAAACCAATTATCCATGTATTTATCCAAAATACTAAACAGGAAGATCAACAAATATAACCAAGTTGAAGCAATTACTGGCAGTAGCAGCCAAAGAATGCTTCCTTAAGGGGTGAGAGCAACACAGATGGGAGAAATGATTACCAGAGGCATTAGTGGGACACCAATCTTCTGGTTTATGTCAAAAAATTACCTACTATGGTAGGCACTCACCTGTGGTTCCAGCAAATTCATAATGAGGGCCTTCTCTCTTTAAAAGCACTCCAAGCAACTGGCTTCGGGCATGTAGTCCCTCTGTCGATCGCAGATTTTCCAAAATTTCCCATGTTGGTTTAGAGTTGAAACTCTAAGTTTTCAAAATTGAACAATAAGGATAAGTCTCTCAAGGGGTACATTTGGAAGGAATAAGCATCAATGATTACAGGACTACTAGCATTCAATGTAGTTTATTTAGTGAGTCATTCAAGGCTGAAAACGAATTTAGGGAAGCTTACTTTTCAAACTGGAAAGAGGCAGATCTTGCCCAAAACAATAGTGCATTTGAAATATAATGATTTGGCTTAGAATGAAATGAAAAGTAAACAATTTTTTTAATGGTCGTAGGATTTAATAAAGGTCACCATCATGGATTATTCTGCCACATGTTTCTCTTCTTCAAACAGCATTGGATGTATTTACAAATTGGCTGCATTTCTAACTTCCAGCTGCACTATTATCTTCGATGCACTCTAACCCATAGAATCATTAAAGATTCATAAACGAAATAACACTTGGTTTAACTTTGTGGAATTCCATATTAATCAGTAAAAGTAACTTTTACATTCCACCTGTCAGTTCACAGGTCAATCAGTAAATGCATTATCCAGATTTGATGCATGCCATCATCTTCAGGAGCATACAGACCAGGTAAGTAAGTATTGCCAGAGTTTACATATACAGTAATGGAAGGTGGGAGGAAAGGGGGGGTTATAGGGAATAGGGGAGTTCTGGGAAGTAAGCATAGAATGGGGGGTGCACATCCTTCAAGGTCTATTCGGGATGTTCGGGTGGAAAGGGGAGGGAGGAGAATCTTGTCGGGGAGAGGATTATTTTGTGGAGGGAAGCTGACACAAGGTTTGGAGGACCAGGGAAGAAGCAGAAAACCATGCATTCTTTTAAAATTTGCAGTTAGTCTAAAAGTCCAACACATGTCTGTAATCACTGAAAGCTAAAATTTTGACATTAAAATCACTCTATGTCCCAATGTTAGCAGATGCTTAGAAAAGTAGCTTTTGTTTTACAATTGATTTTTAAAGTCACTTATGTGTTCTTTGGTCCGCAAATTCAAAATTCCTGAAAGTCTGACTAACATGTTCACTGGCACAATCACCACACTGAAGTGCATTAATGCCACTTCTCTTGTAAGATTCCACTTCGTCTTTGCACTACGTGAGGAGGGATTTTTAATTCACAGTGGATTTGAAAGAAACTCCAAGATTTTCTTGAGGAAACTTAGTCACGATTCTATTCGTTATTGATGATAATTAAAGATATAAAAATGGACTAATCACTGATCACTTTGAAATGCCAATAGGGTAAGGCTTATCATTTAGAATTAATGTTCAATTTAAGTTTGAGAGAAAATAATTGTGAGATCATTTCACACTACAGTCTGATAGCAGTTAAGTCACCTAAAGCTGCGTCAGAGTATCATTAGTCACAAAGGTCCATACCTTTGGTATCCCAAAAGAAGAAACACCATTTCTAAAATATTTCATTAAATTTGCAGTTCCTTCCGAAGAGAAATTTAAATCATTTTGACAAATGTTCAACCAAAGGAGAACAACGCTTGGGGCTGCGAGTACCTGTCATCCACCATAAGAACTTGTAGCCCTCAAGGAGAACAAACTATGAGCACTGCATTTGCCTGAATAGACCCTCAACCAACATTTTCCCTCCAATTTTAGAAAAACTTAACTTCTATCATGAGCTATCCTTTACATACTAGACACAACATTCAATATAGAATATAGTGATCCATAACCAGTAAACCTCAATTCCAAAAGTGTAGCCGGAGGGAAATATGGGCCTAATGAGTTAAAATTACTGATCAAAATTAACTTTGGGTCAGTTGAAAGCTGGTCTTACAGCACTTAAAACTGGTGGGAATCATATTAAAAGCTTAGCCAACCATAATAGCAAACTCAAGGAATATTTAAATTTGTTCACAAATGTCTTTTTGTGTTACAGTAAAAATCATGATGAAAGAATAGTTGATAAGCAAGGGACACCAGTATTTGATGGTGATTAGAGCTTACTAAATCATGCAAATTAACAACTGCAATCATACTAAAACAGGATATTTCTTCATACTGTGACGGCTCGAGCTAGGGTTGATCGAGCGTTGGTCCGAGGTGTTTTTGTATTCGAGTGCATTTGCTTGGTGGTACGGTGCTTTCGAGGGAGTGTCAAAGTGAATCCTGACCGGTGTGGTGTCCTCAGTTAACTAGGGCTACCTAGGGGCCCACTTTATCCCCGGTGTGTGTACACTAACCCCCTCTCACCATAAACCCTCCTTCGACGGGTGACTACCCCTCCCGAGGGATATAAAAGGCCTAGTGAATGTGCTTCGTGAGGGAAAAACCACGAGGAGAGAAAAGGGAGAAAACCACAGAGAGAGACGGTGGAAACCAGAGAGGAGAAAGATTGCCGGAAGTCCCGCGAGGTGCATGATAGCCATCACCCTCCCGAATAAACGAGGCTTATGCTGGTGGAGGACGGGACAGCAAAGAAAGTTCTGGAGGAGCAGAGAGTGAAGCAGACGAGTGACGGCCGTGTTCTTCGCCGATGCAGGAGAAGATTGTTTCCTGGTGCCGCGGTTGTGGAGATCCGAGCAGTGACTTCATTGACGGCTTCAACAATTCCTGCATCGACAGAAATCAGTAAGAATGTCGCAGTTAGCGACCCGTCCATCGTCCTGGTTATCCAGATAAACTCTCACTTTCCCAGTCACGAGATCTGAATCTCTTGCCTCTTTGCCCCCGCGCATCTTGCCCTCACAAAACATTTGACCCAGTGCTGAAAAGAATTAGACAGTGAACCATTGGTGCTCAAGAAACTTTATTTACGGGCACACCTGAACGGTTGCCCAGAGTAATTTCTTTTTCTTTGTAAGTTGTATCACATCTTTTGGAAGGGGGAAAAGTATCTTGCATTCACCTTTTTGTTTTGTTTGATGCATGTATTTCACGTTGTTCATCTTCATTTGAATCATTAAGTGTTATCATACATTCATCCTCATCCTCATCAGGGTATTTTTTTGTGTAATTTGTATGACATCATGCATTGCGAAATATATTTTGGTGGATTCAAATAGACCGATTGCTCGATCATTCCCTCGCTCGGGACGGCTTGTGTTCCCCTCTTCCTACCACGTATGCGACGTTCGTGTTCCGTCACAATACGATGTAACTTCATTCACAATCAGCTTAAATATTACAGCAAAAATTGAGTAAAAAATGAATTTGTTTTAAGCAAGAAACATCAAAGAGCATGTATTAAAGAGCACAGTTTGTCTCCTTCTCTCATTTAAAGTAGGAAATGCCATTATGCTACAGACCTTTTATCACTGAAAGAAGCCTGTAAGAATTATGAAATAAAACTGAGGATTAGAATTTCTAAAATAAAAAGAATAAAAGCTGAACTTACAGAGAGAATCATAAATGGCTCAGCAAACTGCAAAGCCCTGGGTACATCGGTTAAACTTTGATAACCAATATATTCATGTTCAAGTTGCTTGAATTTTCGAAAAGGCATCTCAGAGGTATCTACAGTGTTCATAAAGTCCAGATGCTCTGTGAAAATGGAATGTAAACATATATTCATTGGTTTAATAAAATGCATTACACTAGTAAATAATTCATATTTTGTGTATAAGTACATAGTACACTAAAAACTATGTATAGTGGGTTCGATTCTATTTTTCCATACCCATACAGCATACAGCCAATCCAGCATTGAATTTGGATTCAATTATACATATTAAAATTAGTAAATTGACACCCTGATGAATACTGATATAAAATAACTTTGATACAACAAAAACAATAAAAATATTATCATACAAATATATTCCAGGAAATTTCACTTTTCTTTAATAGCAGAAACCCAGATGAAGAATTTCATGAAAAGAACCACACAAAAATTACATTTTTAAGCTACAGAAAATAAACTTTCATACATAATCCTTTGAATAACAGTAAGAGCATGCCATACAAGGCATATTTTTTTAGGTTAATACCATTTTTCAATGTGGTTACTGCAGAGCTGTGGTCTGTGATCCACGCAAGTATGCTGAGTAACTGCATGCATTTGAACCACCCAATGATGCCATAATGGAAGCATTTGCCCATGATTACATTTGTTCGTGCTCATTTAAAATGCCTCAGTTAATAGTAAATTTTACCAAGAGTGAAATATGTGCAACTTAGGTCCAAGAGAGCGGACACTTAACGATTTAGTCCTTGTATAATGAGTTTCCTCCTGTGTCAAGAAGTGTTTTTTTTGGAGCTCTTAAAAACTGCTTAAACCACAAGAAGTTGTGCTAATCCTAAGGACTAAAAATGCCTACTGAGGTGTACAAAACCAATCAAGTAGGTAGCCAGAGCTTTGCATTTCCTTGAGTGGTACAGTAATGAAGGCGATGAATTTTTAAGCTGAGCTGTCACTGGAGACTAAACAATAGTGGCTTATGTTAAACCATAATCCAAACAATGGAATACATGGAATGGATGCATTCAACATCACCTAAGAAAGTGAAGTACAAGCAAAAAAATTAAGCCCACAAAATCTGCATAGTCATGGAATAGGTACCGGGTATTGCTTGTGGAGTTTTGGCCACAGGGTAACACAATCAATTCTGAGACATATTGAAAGACCTTAACTAAGCTGCATTGAGCAATCCAAAAGAAAATGCATGGCAATCTCAGTAAAGGGATTGTTTTGCTTCACAGCAATAACTGTCCACATACAGCCCGAGGAACAAAAGCCCTAATCCCATGATCTGACTGGGATCAACTTGATCACCTTCCATATAGGCCTGATCTAGCACCTAGTGATTACCTTTCACTTGTTCCTGCACTCGAAAAAAACATTAAGGCATTCATCTCCTTGACAACAACGATGACATCATAATGGCCGTTCCATAGATACTAGCACATCAGGAGGCAGATTTGTATGAGAATGGAATTCAGAAGAAGCTCGTTTGTTTTGATAAGTGCCTTAATATTGGTGGAAATTTAATTGAAAATTAGATCAAGGTATAGACTTACATATAAAAATAAAATTGTTTGAAAAAAATTCACTAGTTTGCTTAACATAAAATTGATACTTACTTCAAAAACACGCCTCGTATGTTATGTGGCATTATTGGCAAGATGAGGAAATTTATGCGCTAAAAATAAAAAGAAAGCCTAAACTGGCACTAAAAATAAAAAATAGGCCCAAAAAATGGCTCATTGCAATAAAAATTTTTCAGAGCTTGCCTTCTGTTATTCAAAGTTTTGGCTGAAACACATGATTACTGTTCATTTAAATTGACAGGATGGAAAGTAACCTCCAAAGAAATTCGTACTATAAACAAAAGAAAACAAAAAATCCCCTGTTGTTTAAAATTCACTGAAATTACTTCAGAGGTGACAAAAACATTTTTCTCTAAAATTGACGAATTGAGAAGTACGGTGTAGAGAAAAGACATTACAATAGTTGTTAATAAATAATTGATAGCTGCCACAATGACATATGACATGCAATGCAGCAACAAATATGGATACTGAGAACTCTAGGGCTAACGATGCATATTTTGTGAGCTTGGATGGTGGGCAAGGACAGTGCTAATGACAATTAAAAATGAAAATTATTAGTCTGACAACAAAAGCTTAGGGAAGAGATGTTAGGGGTCATTCAAGTATTACGTAAGACATTTTTGGGGGTTGGGGTCATCTTATGTTGTTTCATATAGGGGAGGGGGGGGCAGGGGATCTGGAACTAATTTACATTAGATTTTTGTCCATCTTGAAATATTGTTTCGTTTCCAAATATGGTGTGTTTTTTCAAATATCCTGAAATTGTTCATAACTTTATCAGCTGTGGTACTGTTTTGCTCTGAATTTGAATGAGTGTGATACTCCAACACTGCATAATTATACAATATCCAGTGCTCAAACTAAGAGTAGACACAAATATCTAACATCTTACGAAAGACAGAGGGAGGGGGGGGGGGGGGGGGGCGGAGAAAATCTTACTTTGTCTTATTGAATGGCCCCTTACCTGAAAAAATGACATGCATTTGAACCTGAGATTGATCACAACAACTTTATTCTAATTTCAAAGTTGAGTGAGCTGTAGGTAACTTAATATGTGGATAAGGGGACACATTTTACTGTGATTAGAGATGCCAACTTTATATGATACTTGGACCAGAGAGTCATTACCAAGCATGATGAGCAATTTGATACATTGATTGAAGATTTGTGGGAAGTAGAAAGTAAATTTTCCATCCAGAGAACAGTAACTCACTGAACAGAGCTTCAAAAATGGAAAATCTAGTAGCATGATAGCCAATAAATGAGAGGGGCTGATAACTTAAAGATCACTTACAAATTTCCCACTTTTTCTGAAAAAAAATAAGCCCAATGACCAATGGCATACTGGTACGTCCTTAAACAAGAGATGTACGTCTGATAATACACAGCATAAAATTGTGATTCTTTCTTGGGCAGAGATAAGATTTTATGAATAGTATAGGATAATATCAATTTGCTTATAAAGGATCAGGTTTTTCCCTGGCATATGATGAATTTTAACTCTTCACAGGCTTTCCTCTGGGTCAGGTGAGTGGCTGCTGCCATGCTTCAATAATTGACACTGGCATCGTCCTCAGGGTATTGATGCTGGAGGGCAATTCCATGCAAACTCAACCAAATGGCGATGCACTCGGTGCTCAACCATATCAGATTTGCACGATTTTTGGCACATAGGTAACATACAATGAGGAATGATTTGCCTAATATTAGCCTTGAATGAAGGAACAATTTGACTAATATTAGCCTTCTACAATTATAAATGTCAATGTTATGACACTTCAAATACCACAAATTATCGTGAATTGGTGCACCACAGCTCCGAACTATATCTCCAATAAGTGACAACTTAGTGATCAGATTTTAAATAAAATGACATTTTCATGATTAGAAGACATAAATCTGTGTTTTCTATTAACATTTAGCTTCCTGGACGTATATTCTGAGCTCCTAGATGACGTTACTTCTTCTAATTTTTAAAAATTTTGATCCATGTTTAGAGTCTATTATCTCCACAAATAATAATTAGATATCTGAGAACGAAGGCTTTCACGGAGCTCTACGTTGATCTCCTTCATTTTTCAGGATCCACTGCGTCTTTTTGTTGAATAGTGGCAATAGTTTCGCTGACACTACCGTCAGTGTCTTCAGGTCAAAGCTGCCGGTTCATGAGTTTGGTCCTCATAAAATGGGACCTATTTCCTGCCAATTCTTGGTGCTGCTTTCTCATTGGTCCCTTTCATGAAAATGAAGACAAGAAAGCATGGGCCACCATTCCATTCATTGCGGGAACCACGGAAGGATCGCCAGAGCATTGAGAAAGCACTGCGTCACCACTAGATTCAACTGCACCACGAAAATTGGAGACATTCTACCCTCGGCTAAAGACGAAATCCAACATGATCTACATGAAGGAGTTTACTAGGTGACCTGTTCCTGTGGGAAATCATACATCGGTGAGACTTGCCAGTCATTAAAGGTCCGAATGCAAGAACACCGAAGAGCAACGAAAAATGGACAATTTCATCTGTCAGCCGTATCGGAGCACGCCTGGACCCCGGGACATGGCATAAAATTTGACGAGACCAAGGTAATAGTGAGAGAGAGCAGATATTACCCTAGGCTAGTTAGAGAATTGATTGAGATAGCACCGACAGACAACTTCATCAGAGACAAGAGGATACCACCTGGACGATACATTGAGAATCCTGAAAAGGACCAATGAGAAAGCAGCACCAAGAATTGGTGGGAAATAGGTCCTATATTATGAGGACCAAACTCATGAACCAGCATCTTCGACCTGAAGACGCTGACAGTAGTGTCTGTGAAACTGTTGTCACGATTCAACAAAAAGACACGATAGATCTCGAAAAATGAAGGAGATCAATAATTAGATATGCTCAAACTGAATTTTTCTGAACAGCAGGGATGCAGAACTTTACTATAAGAGCATAAACTTTAATTTGTGGCGTGCAAAGCTTTATCTTTCAATGACAAAAATAAAATTGGTGGGTTATTTCGTCAAACACACAAAAGATTGGATGAATATAGTTTCCTACTATGCATGCACCTTCAGAGCCTTCTTCATGACTGCCTTATGCACTTGCGTGGATGCACTCAGTACAAAAGAGCACATAAGATGACTACAAAGAAGGCCAGAGCATCAATTCCCTGAGGAGGGTGACAGTGTCTGCCATTGTAACATCAGCAGTGGCCAAACACCTTACCCAGAGGAAAGCCACGAAGAATATAGATTCATCAATTTTCTTTTGCAGAAAAATCATACATCAACAAGAGGAAACTCATTTAACAAAAATTAGGGATAGTGAATCAAGTACCCCAATGGATTCTATTTCTAAAAACAAAACTGTGAGTTTACTCACCAATACAAGAAGATGAAATGAGATTCTGAAGTCTTCCAATTCGTACTTTGAGTCCATCGCAATGTCCTTTCCTCAGCATTGCCAAAAGGTCTAACATTTCTTTAAATTGAGGATCCCTGTAAAGCAATTATTAACTCTATCATTCTCTGATTTCAGGGAGACTCTTAAGGAGCTGGTGCTACTCAAGTATTGCTATCTCATATTGATATAGTAAATCCACTATTTCAAAATTTCTAAGCCATCGTTCATTACCGAAAATTAGGTATTATTCTTACTCTAAAGAAGGCAGATGTGTGCTACCGAAATATAAAACCCAGTGAATTTTCCCTTTTTTGTGCATCAATGTTTGTGCTGGTCATGCCTGAGACATCCTTTCATATATACATGTATACATATAGTCAGTTTACGACACTCCATGCCTTCCAAATTCCAATCTCCATGCATCATGGTCATTCCAGAGTCCTTCCTGTAATCCTCTTTCTCTCATTTCCTTCTATATTCCTTCTATCCAATCTTTGCTATGCCTGCCTCCCTTTCTGCTTCTTCCATTTGGGTGCCACATCAAAATTTGTTTTGGAAGTCTTTCATTACACATCCTTTGGATTTGTCCATACTATCTTAATTACTGTATTTTATTTCACCGACTATCATGTAGTTTAAATTCATAATTTTTCCCATCCTTTCATCCCTCATTATTCCTCTTTTTGATTTTCCTGCTGCACTTCCCATATAATCCTTTTTGATGGACAATAATAGTTTTTCTAATTTTTTTAGTGGCCATTCTTCACAGCCATAAGTTACTCTGCTCTTTAGGATGGTAAAAAGAGCTGTGACCTTTTTACCTTACGTGCATTGTTCCCTAATGTCTGTATCCTTCGTTTTACCTTCTGTGATTTGCATCCCAAGGTATTTACACTTTTCGCAATGACTTACAAGTTACCTCCTTTCCAAAAT
Organism: Ceriagrion tenellum; assembly: GCA_963169105.1. Taxonomy (NCBI): domain Eukaryota; kingdom Metazoa; phylum Arthropoda; class Insecta; order Odonata; family Coenagrionidae; genus Ceriagrion; species Ceriagrion tenellum. The sequence continues at coordinate 143,303,161 of OY720635.1, read as the reverse complement.
GAGGGATCGGGTTGGTGTGGTGGCTAGAGTTCTGGCAAACCACAGGGATGGCCAGGGTTCAATTCCCTGCAGAGGAGGTTGTTTTTCAACGAAAACCTGATCCCTTCTTGAGTGTCTTGTGGAGGGCACTTCAAGTACAGTATTCCGTTTGTCGGATGAGACATTACACCATTGTCCCCTCGGCCCCTTTTGTTAAGAGCAGCGTAATGCCGACGCCGGGTTTCTATCCACCCTTCATCCCTTACCTATCCCCTATGGCGAAAATGACCTTAGCTGTCAGTCGCCTCCCCAAGTATCCAAACCAATCCAATCCTTTCCAAAATGAGACCCTGTTGCCTTCCACACACACACATGTTTTGTTTATCTTGATCTCAAGGCCCCTATTTCAGCATTCTTCCAAAACTATTCTGGTCAAATTGTACACCTTTGTTATCTTGTGCTAGAAGAACTTGATCACATACATGGTTTCACATGCATATTATACTTTCTCCCAATGGTATGCCCATTGTGTTGCATTTCTTTTTCCAGCCTTTAAGAACTTGGTCTTAATATATTTAAAACAATGCAGGAGAAAAAACAGCAGCCCAACTGAAGTCCTCTGTTTATTGCAAATCCCTGAGAGCGATAGCTTTTCATTTTAATCTTGGCTTGACTATTTTGACCCTCAGAATTAAAGGCTAGTAAACAGTCAAGAGCAAATCGATCTCGATTGCATTCTTAGTGGCTTGCAAATCTGGCTGCAGAAGAAAGTGAAACATGATAGCACACATCCATAAACATGGCTTTCAAGTAGCCAGCAAAAACTCGACCAAAAATTGAAACAATGCATTTGAATTGAAGGTCCCACTTGTAGAGACAATGCAACTTGTCCAGGTAGGGGGGTTTGGGGTAATATTTGCCTACAGAGGGGGTGGATGGGTATAAAAATGAAGAGCATTCATAGCAATGTTGAGTTGTGACTGCGACTGTTTCGTGTGAGGTCAATCCCTAGACTGCTTCCTTCTACAAAGAGCAAACTTCCACCTACTGCAAAGACTGGACCTCCACCTGCTTCGAAGAGCCGATCTCCACCTTTATGAAGAAAGGACCTTCACCTCCAACGAAGTGCGGATGTATTTCGTTGTCTTTAGTTATTGCCATTTAGTTAATTAAATATTACTTCAGTTTTTACTTTTAAAATGCCTTTGTTGTGGCCCGGTATTTCAAGTATTTTTAACAAATTGATTCAGATGGAAAAAACCATAATGTCAGTTTTCAGTGTTTGCTTTGTCTGCCAAAGCAAAAAACCATCAAGGCCTCCATTACCATAGCATCCAATTTGCAAACCCATGTCAAGATAAGATTATTTTAGAATACTTTTTGTCTTTTATGCTAAATTTGTTTTTATTTGAGTATAGTTATTTAGGTATATCCAACGTAACAAGGAGAACTTAATTTTTGCAGATTGCTCATCTGTCCAAGCCATCGGATTTCAACAATACCATGCAAAAAAGGGGTCGCAAAATCAGGCACGAGGTTGATGACGGAGTAACTTCCACTAAACAAATAACAATGGAAGCAGCTTTTTCTGGAGAGGGATCCAGGCGGCTGGCAATTGAACAACACAATGCTGTTCTGCAGTTTGCGGTCGGGACTGGATCCCCCTTCTCTATCGCTGATCATAAAGACTTCAAAAATTCATTGAAAGTTTGTGGAGGAACTCCCCCTCCAAATAGAAAATTTTTTATGGATAACTTGAAATTATCATTTGACTTGATGATAAAGGAGTTGACGGAGATGCTGAAGAATGTGAAACATGATAGCACACATCCATATATTGATGCTGAAAAATCCACAGGGAAAGAGGACGCCTCGGTAGCTTAACTGGCTAAAGCACTCGGCCGGAATCCGGTCAAGGCGGATGATTTTTTCTCTGTGGAAATTCGCACGCTGAAGAATGTATCAGCAGTATGCACAACTGCAGATTGCTGGTCAGCCTTTAAACGGTAAGACACTAATTTGCATCAATGCTGTGAACTTACAATTAGTTTCAGCAATAATTCATTTTGCAATTGTAGTCTAACAATTTAAAGTGAAAATTACACATTCCCGTTAAGGTTGCAAGGAAACTTTCAACATAACAAACATAGCTATATCAGCTTGCAAACTAAATTGCAGCGTAATTTATATCAGTGCCCATCACCTAACCCCACCAACATTTGAACTGAATTAACATTTAGTGTTTAACTGTATTCTGAACATAATTTAAAATTTTAGGTCTTATCTTGGGATGATGATTCACTGGTTGGATCCAACTACTCTGCAACACCAATCAAAAGGGCTCTGCTGTAGACGGATCCATGGTCCACATACATACGATGCTTTGGCTGATATGATAGAAGCTGTTTTGGGTGATTTTGGCATAAAAAATAAAACTGTCTTGATGGTGACTGATAACGGTTCAAATTTCATCAAAGCTTTTTGGTAAGTAACAAAATTGAGGATGAATTTGGTTATTAATTTCTTATCTGTAATATTTAATCACATTTGAATGACACAAAATCATTTTGCATTTTTAATTGCTAGTGATCATTGTATTTATTTTGTTCTAGGTTGCTTTCAAAAGGAAAGGAAAGGGAAGAGGAAAATGTTATTGAAGAGGAAACATTTCCAATAGGCAATGCAATCAATATTGCAACAACAAATCAGAAACATAAAACGTAGGTTAAGGGATGGCACAAGCCCCATTTCAAATGTATATTTCCTCTAACATGTAATCAGTCATCTCCACAATGCACCTTGAGCCCTATTCCCCCACTTACCTTTCCTACCTCACACACTCATTCCTTACACCCAGTCCCCCACAAGTCTGAATCAAGAAAACCCTGGTAGCATTCTCATCCCCATTCCCACACAGTAATGCCTCAAGTAGGAAGAGTGGACAACTTTAGGATATTTTAACAGACGAAACAAGATGGTTATGCTGTCTTCTTGGATGTTGGGCAGGACAAAACCTTCCACAGAGGTCATTCCAGAAAGGAACTACATATGAAGTTCAACTCTTCATCACCACGAATGGTGAGCTGCAGGTGATGGGGAATGATTACTCATTTGTTATCTGTGGTGAAGTAGCAAGCTAACTCAAGGACTTGTCAGTCATAGGTACATCTCTATGATGGTAGCCAAATAGACAAGAGTGCTTGTTGGTAATAACTGACCCCATACCAAACACCCTCGAGGTGGCTGGCAGGGAATATGTAGATGTAGATGAGTGCCAACATTGACGGGGATCAGTTGACCTGGCACAACAGGAGGAGGATACAATCCATGGTAAACTGATGTCAGGTTCTGCTTAACCAAGATTTGGATTCCCCTTGGCATTGGCTCCCTTTCATGCGCTGAACATAGTGAGTAGATCTTCATGGTTCAGCTTTGGACTTCTTACTTTGGACCTCTTGATTCTCTCTGAAGTAATGAGTGTAGCCTCCTAACTCTTGTCGCAAAATTTTTCTTACAATATTAAATAATCTAGTTACAAATTTACAGAGGATATAACATTTACTCAACAATACTTCAAAAAGACTGACTTAACTGACAAAATTATAGAGAATAACAGCCTCACATAGAGATGTAATAAGATCTCCTCAGCACCCACCATGACCACAACAAATACGAGGTGAGTCACTAGCTCACCATAGCACAACTCACCTTTGATCCCATTCCCTTTCAATGCCTTTTCCCTGTACACTCCCTTTCATATGGATATGCCCTTATACCTCCACCATGTACCTATGTGGAGGATTTCATGATTTAATAATAATTCATTTGGTTGTGGACACTTTTTACCTTCATTGATCTATTAGACACTTGCTAGACATACCTCATGTGTTCCTCTCTAATGAGTAAACAAACAGTAGGTCGTCCAGAAAGTCTCCAAAACTTCCCAACGAACTGCAACTCAGTTTTTATATCATCAATGAGAAGAGCCATGTCTCGATACAAATAAAATTCTGATACTTCAAAAATAAGAGGGTAGCAGAGGACTGTCATTCCACAGACACGGTACACCTGAAATGATATTAAAACAACCACCATTAGGAGTCGCTTACTTGGGCAAAAAAATATTTTGTGAACATTTTGGCATTCATCCTATATTTTTTTCCATTCAGGCACATTTACTCAAAAATGAAATTTCATCTCAGTGCGATGACATAAATCTGTGCCAAATTGAGAGCAAAATATTGATATAAAGGGAGATATGTTTTGTAGGACTAGTGGGTGTAAAAGTTACTGATAAATGTAAACTGCTTGAATTATTGTTGAAGTTGAAAACATTTATGCTCTTTAAAGTAAAAATACATTATGGTTTTCAATTTACTTGTAGATACAATTTTCAATTTTTCTGTCTAGCAATCTGGGTAAAATTTACAATGTTGTTGAACATAGTGCAACACAACAACTTTTACATCTGATCTACAGCCAAGAGTCCATGACATATTGCATTACTTCAACACCTCTTTCGACACAGTCATTCATTTGGGCACTTAAATATGGATTGTTGGCCTTCCATGGTCAAGGGCATTCGAGAAGAAACCAGAATCCACCTCCAGGTGAGAGACTAGATCTCGGCCCATGGTTGACAAGAAGACATCCACTCTTTACTGTGAAAGAATTCCATTGGATTCAAAAATATAAAAGTAAATTATAAAAGAATGTAACTCAGGACAAAATGAAGCTCAAGAGGTGGTGAAGAGGTGACTACAAGGCAAGTTGTATGCAAGTTTATTTTGACTCTTTCTCAAATTTAATTGATAAGAGGCCCTACCATACACAATTTAAAGATGTGATTTAGAAATATATAAAAAAATACACTTCTTTTTAATCTTCATGAACTCATTTTGTATGAGAGTAGTCTCTTATTTTTAAGCCCTACTTCCCGTTGTCAAAATTTTTATGAACATCTGTCTCATCATTATTCAGGTTTTAAATGAAACCCTCACGGCTGGTGACCTAATACCCCCTGCCACACGCCCATGCAGCGGCTCACAGCATAGCATGTAGATATAGAACCATGATGCTTCTTTCCTTTTCTGTGTATTTTTCTGTCTGGAGGAACTTTCCAAAATAGACCAGTCTCATCCATGTTGTACATACTGGGAATGGGATATTTAAGGCGTTATGGTAGTGACGGCCAAGGGTGGCATTTCAGGCCTCATTTTCACTCTACCCGTGTTTACATATCACTCAATTACGGGTTAACTATTGCAGATATTGACTTCGGGTTTTCTTTATTTGGCTTGAAAGATATCATTCCAAAAGACGATGTGAAAGAAAAATTTTTATCCCGCTGGGTTAGTGAGGAAACTTACCAGAATTTTGGCCAACAAAAACTCACTTCTCAGCCAGAAATTTGAAAATTGAAGGTGGTCAACCTCTGGCGACATCTTTCTTCTCTATGATACGTAAAGAACATCCATTATTACTTGTTTTTGAGGTTGCAATCTTAAAAACGGTGGACTCTTGCTTGCTAAAAATCTAACTATATTCGGACACTATGGGGGCGAACTGTGCCATCACGAATTGGTTTCCCCCCTGAGGGACTCCTTCCGTTGCCTCTCAAGGAACATTGAGCCACCCTTCTTTCTCAATTATAGTACAATGTTTCAACCTGCCCCCCTCTTCTAAAGCGAATGTAAGATGATCCCAACCCACTCCCCCAAAAATGTCTTATGTAATACTTGAATGGCCCCCTTAGAAGTCCGACTCGAGTGATCTAGGAAGTAGATTACAAAGTGCTCATGTGTATAAGACAAAAGCCCTCACACCCTCCACCTCCTAAGACTTTGTCACAGAGATAGAGGAAGGGGGAAACAAATTTGTAACAGCACTGTTCACCCCCATAGTGTCCGAATATAGTTAGATTTTTAGCGAGCAAGAGTCCACCGTTTAAAGATTGCGACCTCAAAAACGAGTAATGATGGATGTTCTTTACTTATCGTATAAAAGAAAGATGTCGCCAGAGGTTGACCACCTTCAATTTTCAAATTTCTGGCTGAGAAGTGAGTTTTTGTTAGCCAAAGTTCAGTTAAGTTTCCTCACTAACCCTGAGGGATAAAAATTTTTCTTTCACATTGTCCTTTGGAATGATATCTTTCAAACCAAATAAAGAAAACCCAAAGTCAATTTCTTAAATAGTTAACCCATGATTGAGTGATACTTAAACATAGGTAGATTGAAAATGAGACCAGGAAAGCTCGCCTCGGCCATCACTACCATAATGCCTTAAGCATGAGCTGTTTTAGTGCAAGGATGTTTGGGCACAAGCTCTTTGGGAGCAAGCTATTTGGGTGTGATGATGCTTGGGCACAGGGATGTTTCATCGTGAGACTGATTGGATTTTACAGACGACGCTATGACAGTATGATTCATCATCCATTCTAATACGCAAAAATGTAAAAAGTGGAAATTAGCAGAGCTCATTCACACTTTCACTTGCAATCCCCAGATATTAAAAATTCAAATTTTGTTTATTTTATTCATTTATCATGTAATTCAAGTAAATGTACCACTGTTTAATATTTCAATACATTTTAAAACTTAACTTGATTCCCCAACATAGTATTTTTGACTACCACTACTGTTGGGGATCATCATAATATATCTATTGTTATAAGGGTGCTTTTAAAAGTTTTTGATTGTTATTGTTCAGATTAACACCTGACGTAACTTACCTGATTCTATTTTTTTAAATTTAATAGTAACTCAAAAGAAATGCTTAAATGTCAAGATAAAATTAAATTAATCTAATCTTTAATGCTAAGACTTAATTAAATTAATCTTGACCCACAGCCCACATGACAAATGAAAAGCGACTTGGCCTCCAAGGGGCAGGGAATAGTAGAGGTTGGATAAGTTTGTTTACCTGATGGAGTTGGCTCTCCTGTTTCAAAGTTCTGAGAGTGCTTCTATGTATCGAAATGATGGAAATTCTGTGTAAAATGAAGAATCAAATCTCTGAATATTATGTCCACCACCAGGATTAACCCTCATGGAAGAGAACACAGAAGACCAGTCTTATAAAAGCCATTCCATGGATGCCTTCTTTCCAATAGTCAAGATAAGGTGAATAGCTCACATCAACGTGGATGTATCTCTAAATACATCAGTTTGCTGCAAAATTATAAATTTACTGGACAAATAACCAGGAACAGACTAAAGTGGCATAATCTACAGTGTATAGGGGGCCATCCCTGGGTAAGAAGGCTCAAAAATGCTAGAACCCACATTTATGAGCTCACTAAATTATGCTTGGAAAAATTACAGATAATTAGCACTTCTAAGGTATGACTAACCTTACTGGTTCCAAGGGCACCAATAGGCCTAGGAGGTCTCCCTGTGAGTCCTAATTTCTTGTCCACACCCAATCTCTGATAAACTCGCACCAATTCGGTAGATGACCATACCTGTACAGGCTCTATCTACACATTCAAAGAATAAAATAAATGATGAAATTAAAAATATGTACTAGTAACAGAATTGACAAGACATTAGTGACAATTATTGAAATATTTTAAGCATTTATCACTAACATACATGATGTTGAGAAGAAGCCAATACACATATGATCCATACTCCAAACTATCACTTCAATAAATAAGAACTTGTAGATTGATCCAAACAGCTACAGTCAAAATCTTTCACCTTAGCCTTTGATTGAATAATTTTTTATTGCAACAATTTATGCAAGCCTGCTTGAACTATTGCATCTCAACTTTAAGCTTTCAAGCATTGCATAAAACTCCTGGGTGGCACATTGGTCTTGAAAGCTGAAAGTTGGTGATTGAATTCCCTGCTCAGGAAACCATCTTTCCTTCAGCAATTTCTCAGATACATTAATTAGACACAGATACTCGATGACTCATTAGCCACAAGAAAGGCCATCTGGAAAGCTTTTTCTGTCATTTACAGTAAGGTATTACAAGAGAGGCTTATGTTAGGCAATTTTTTTGTGTTGAAGTTCCGCTTGCACTTGCTTCTAAATTAAGACCTGGGCAAAGGCATAATAAAATCTTTCCATTTTTTATGAATTTTCTGCTTATGGATAAAAAAAACTACATTTGATCTTATTCCCACTAAAGAATGATTATTTTTCCATCGAACATAAAAAATTCATTACTATATATTTAAAACACAAATAACACTAAATAATTTAACCAACCAACATAATTCTACCAAAATATTTATTGAGTGGATAAATATTGGATTCTGTCATATATTTACTATGTGATACAGCAAAATAACCTATATATACCGACAACTCTGATCTTGATTGGACTTCGGGGAAAATTATTTAGAGGAAAACCATCACAAGGCATACCTTTTTGATCCTATGCCACTCACAGCTTGAAAATTGCTCCTTGGCAAAAAAACAAAATTGGCTCAATTAGTTTTAATTAAACCTTTCAGCTACTTTTTGTGGTTCTTGGGATGTTACACATCAGTGTATGATAAAATATGTTAATTTTATAGTTTATAAACATAATATACGCAATAGACTGGCAATAACTTCAACTATGAAGAATCTTTTCAAAAAGTATGTTTTCTAGACGATGAGTTCAAAAGCTCTAATAAAGAAGATTAAATTTGTCATTATCATTTATTTTTATCACTTTTAAATTAAAATGACAACTATGATGATTATGAAGATTATCCTCTTTAAGGAGCAGATGAGTGATGCATAAATAACTATTTTTAACTGAAAATGTTATTACATTAACACGCTCGCTGCGGCAGGACCCACCGGTGGGTCATGGCTTGCCTGTCCCCCTGGGCGGCATGACCCACCGGTGGTCACGTCCGCCATAAGAAGAAAGGGATCTTCTATTCCCGTACGCCCATGAGGGAGGAATACAACTTCTGTTATCGCCCACGAAGATGTTTTATTGATGTACTGGCGATGTTGTCACGTGAAGAAAGTTAGTACGTAAAACAATGGGCTGTGGATTAACAGATTCAGTTTGCCGTGAGTTTTATCTGTATTTCTACGTAAAATATTACAATAACTTACATTTACTACCTTAGAATTCGAAATTCTGCAAAAATCTGGAATCGACTATAATGACGATCTTTTATAAATACGTATGTGTGTAATGCAAATTGCCTATCCTTCATTCACAGGGGTCTGAAACATTTTTTGCGACGCGTTTCGCATTAGCTGGTCCTAAAATTATTTATCCCGTCAGTACTTTGTTAAATTTCAACAAACAAAAAAACGTTTTCATAGAAAATAAACACTACGATATTCTATTTATTCGCGAGAAACATGTAGTTGACCTTTGCGCTTTCGCCGTTATTGTCTATAATGAGGCAATAACATGAAGCGAAATTTTACAATTTTTTCTATTCAGTCGGTAAAGAGCATATCATAATGTACATAAAGTGTGCACTAGTTTCCACAATTGCAATGTTGAATGTCTCTTTGTTGATTTTCCCCTAATATCGTACACACATCCTATGAAATGGCATTGATTTTCAACACAAATACGGACCTCAACGTGAGCATACGGGTAGGAAGTTCCCCGGTTCCCCTCCATGTATAAACCATATAAACTATTGAAATACTACCCTAGTCATATACCATTTGCAACTAAACAGTTTCAATATCCAAAACCTAATTCTTTCAGGTGTGTTTAGGTGATGTATCGACCTTTTCTTCGTCGAAGTTGGAGCACCACTCATGGCCTCGCTGCCGTCTAAATCGCCCTTCAAAAGGCCATCAATGACTTTTTCCCCTTTTTTTGCGAATATCTTGTGGGTTACCATTCCGATTCGATCGAAGTGAGCCGCAAAAATACGTTTTCCTTCTCAGAAGTTCTTCAGCAAGTCCAACACTGGTATAAAAATTACCTATGTACAATGTCCTGCCTGCATCTAAAAGTCCTTCGGTCAACTGCAGCACAACTTGGTGACTGTGCCCAACATACGCAGCACAGGCGTTTCATTTTTACCTGCGTTAACCTTGAGATTGTGTGTATAGGACTAAGGAGTGCGCTGCTTACGACATTTGATTTCGTATTAATGAGCCTTTCCCGGTCGGTACTGCCTAAAATGTAGTCGACTTCTCTAAGCTACCACGGATTCATCTATCACAACATTTTCCCCTGGAGTGAGAATAGAACGAAATATCCCGCAGACCAGGTCAAAGAGGGGCCTCACTACGGCTAATCTATCTGTACCAGCAGTAAAATCAGCAATGTTACTGACAAGAAATCATTTCAATAGTACCTCGAACCTGTCCCGACTCATTACATTCCGGATGAAATCATTCCGGTAAAGTGGTTTCTGTGAGCAATATAGCAGCATTCTGGGTAAGTGACTTTTACCCATCGCAATCAGGATGGCAATGAAATTGCGTATCTCGAACTTCGAACTGTCTTTCCACTTCTGCATCCTGGATCGTCGGGTAATAACTTCCGAATCCATAACCTGCCTTGCGTATTTATTAGGCATTTCAACTACTAGATTTTGCACTTCATTGTTCAGGAAATATAAACACTAACCGGATCTGAAAGGTGCAATTGTACACCTAAACCAGCACCTCCATAAAAGGTAAATTTTCGGGAAGAATTAGCGCAATCTCTCATGCACTCTAACTTGACGATTATGTAACACGCTCTTCCTCTTCCAATGACGAATATTCCACGCTATCCTCATCTGAATGCGGAGAGTCAGTCATCTTCGATATCGGACGGGATATACGAATCATCAGAGTCAGAGAAACTAAAGAGTGATGTATCTGAACCTCACATGACTTCTACTGATATTCTGCCACTTCCATGAAAAAATGACTTTCCGAGAAGAAAAACAAAAATCGTGTATCTCGCAGGTCACTCGTGTTTCAGCCCAGACTGAGAATTGTCCAAATTGTTCGAGAGTAATATTTGGTGAGTCAGTGGCAGGGGGAGAAAAATTGTCCTACGACAAGGAAGTTAGAAAATTTGCTAAAGAGCTATTGGTAGAGACTGGTAGGAATGAACAAGGCACGTACAGCTGGACAGTCGGAAATCATCAAAAGAATTCCGAAGAAGCTATTATTCAGAGTAGCACAAAGTGGAAGATCGAAGGGCTTGCTCACCCACGGCCAATACAAGTAAAATGATTATGTTATGTAACTGTACAAGGCCTCCCAGCTATAAAACTTGAAGCATCGTCTTCGCTTACGTAGATGAAAATATTCTAGGAGCTGGGGTTCTCACGCGCCGAGAAAGAAAAATACAGATTCAAACATACTGGCTAGGATATGACCACCGCCACCCCTCTCATGAGCGACCTTCGGGTGGTAGGCCCGCCCCTTCGCAATCGGTGGGACACGTGCCGAGAGGCTGGCCGCCAACCTCTAGATAGGAAATTCCAAGAAATCTCACTCGGGATGGCGTACGAGAGGGTAACCCATTGGCGTGGGGTACCAGCGGCTGGCCCATGCGGTGCCTACCTCACAACGGTGGAGGATTTCCCGGCGGGTGCGTAGGAAAATCGTTTTCACGACCGCCCTCAGTTATCCAGACCCTTTTTCATTCGAAAAGGCCCAACTGCCCTCCCGCTGCATATTGTTGCCGAAGCCGTAAAACCAAAGCAGGGAATTACAGCGGAAGATGGATTCGGTGAAGGCTACGGAAGGAACATGCGAAGCAGTTGATAAAAGCTATAATGAAATATTTTATTTTTACCGAAAAATCAATATCATGACTGCAATCACGTTCTATTTCTCACTCGAATCCAATGAATATTTCATCTACTTTCAATCATAAAAAAATATCACTGACGAATGTATTCAGAAGATATTTTAGACGCACTTGAAAGAAATTCACAACGTAAACAGTGGTTGCATAGCCACAAGGGTAATCGATTAATTACTCGATATTGGACATTCAGTTCTCCCGGATTTAGTGAAATTCGGCATTTTCAACCATACCAAAGTCATTTTCATCAACAAAAAACACTATTCGTAAATCGTTCTTATGAAAATTGCATGCACACTGCTTTCTCCATGACTGAAGGTCAAAAAGGATTTTTAGAGGGATAATATTTGTTTTTCATAACCGTTTAGATTTTCAAAAAATATTCAAAACCTTTGAATTTTTCAAGCCTCATGTTTTCAAGATGGTGTTTTCATAAGTAGAACCAATCCCTTTATTAAATGCTTGATTAATCCATAAGTAAGTCAAGTGCTTGGTTAATAACTCTGCATGCTTATTTTGCATCAGAAAGCCAAAATGATGCAGACTTTGCATTGAGAATATAATGTTGTGTTTTCGCAACTTTGGAGGCTCGGGGCACTTCGGCATGGTTTACCTTAATGCGTGTTGGGTCGTTTCTGACGATGTCTAGTCAAAATATTGTACCAATAAATGCATTTTAGTGGTGCAGAATAAAAGTTTTTTGTGAACTACATTGAGTTTCATGTTACCTGCGACATCATTCCTCATTCACTACCAAAGTCCACTCAGACTAAATGAGCTCGGAGTCGTAACTTGGTCGGCAGCATGGTGCTATTTCTGTGATTCAGCTGAAGTTCAAAGGGCACAAAAAGACGTTTTTATTTTCAGTTATCTTGAAAGTATTTACTATTATCAGCATTGATTTATTACTCCATAATGATCGCCAGAAGAACCATATCTTTACCACAAAGAATCTTGGGGAAGTTACAAAAGGTTAGTAACTGAATTATCAACATGGTAAACCATTTATTAATTTGCTGAAAATTGGTTGGCATATCTCTTTTTCTTTGCATTTGATGCTTAAGGACTAAAGAAGAGCATTCTCAGATCAGGAAATATTAGCAATTATAGAAGAACCAGATGATACAGCAGGCCACGAGATTGCTGCTGTCTACATACTGCCAGAAATGGACAACCTAACTGACGAAGAAAATATTGATGAAAATGAGGTTGGAGATATAAATGTTGATGTTGACATTGCCAGAACTTTCGAAATCCATCGACAAGACGAGACATTAGGTATAATAAGCGATGATGGTCCTCTTTTGAAACGCCCAAGAAAAAGCACTATGTAATGCTTCTCATAAAACTTTTCACAAGAGTTGTGTTGTGTCCTAAGTGGAGGAAGGGCTGGGATGTTGTATTTCCATATTTTCCTAGTTATATAGTGTGCTAATGTTGTGAAAAAATAAAAAAATGAACTGGGAGGTCTGTCTCCAATTGAAATTTTCCAGAATATTTTTGACGATAATGTATAATCAAAAATTATATTCTTTTCAAATAAATATGCTGTTGACCACAACAGGCATGGTTTTTGTCTACCAATGTCAGATATTACGAAATTCGTGGGCTTTTTGCAATACTTATATGTACGGTCAGGTAAGATCTACATCTGCAAAAAGGAGTGCTGAAGTAGATTTTCACCTTGGTTTGTAAAAACAAATCCCATTTTTTTGTGTGGATCAGGCTTGACATCTGTAATTCCAAGAATTTCTTATTTTTTAATACAAAATGCTATGTAATTAACACCAGGTTTTTGACAAGAACGACTATTTTGCCCCTCATACTGCACTTTTTTCCTTCGTATAGTGGAGTTTCCTCTGTAGTTATTAACTATAATATATTTGAGCATTAAAACTCACCTGGTGAGGAGTTTGAGTTTGAATTCCATATGTGGCCATTACTGCTTGAAGCCTCATTGATTCAGCCATCAAAACAATTTGTACCACCAAATCAGTAGCAGTGCTTCCCTTCAAAGATGAAATTGAATGTTATCAATTGGCCAAGTTTTAAAGCATAATATAATTTTATTAAGGATAATAAATAATATCATATTACATATATCATTCCACATGAGATCATAGGGATTTTTACTGGCAATTATGACACTAGTAGAATCCAATGAACAAACTATTTTCATGCTAAATAGAGAAAAAAATAAAAAATGACACATCAAAAAATACATTAGGCATCTTTTTTGTTGGGAGGGCAGAAAAATCATATTTCTTTGATCAGAATTTGTTCTACATGCACAAATTGGAAACTGCTCTCTCGGTATAATCCATGCAATGGTATTAAATGAAAAACACAGACACAGTAGACCCCTGCTTTATGAAATCAACCTATTCTGCAGTATAATAGGTAAATGAAATTTTATTGTAAAGTGAATCAATGCATGATCGTACATCACTATGGGTTTTCCATGTTCAAAAATACACCTATTCTGGTACATGAATTAGTGGCTCCGGCACAGAGTATGCAGAGAGGACATCGTTTCAACCTGTAATCCCGAAATGCACTTCCGGCCATGTTGTAAGCGTGTTTACTTCGAAAGAAGCGAGCACGTCAATGTGGTGAAAAGTGAGAGCTTCACAGAGTATTTCTTTCTTGATGATTTACTCCATCTCCCTAAGAGTTTGGCCATAGTTTGTTTCCCTGGAAACACAAAATGTCTGAAAAGGAGAAAAAAGGTGGATTTTCTCTATATGCACAATGTAACCAGGTATCAGAAATTCAATTCCGACCCAAGCAGCGCCGATGTGCGTTGAATGCACAAAATGCACGTAAAACCTCCTCATTCGTAAATCTGCATTAGTCTCGCACTAGTAATGTGCATAATACGCGCATTTTCTACGACAACTTATTAGATTTGCTATGAGAAGTCACATCAACCTAATGAGAAATAATTTGTCTTACAAGGAGAGAACTTCATGCCATGTAAGGCTCATGACTAGGTTCTTCTTGTGAACAGGAAACATGAAAGTGAGGTACTTTGCTGCAACACATCAGGCTGAGTTCCATTTAGCGAACACCTACCACAAAAGAATTATATGTAAATAAATATAATTCATGACATAGAACATAATTAAGCTTTTTAGAAGAAGCATAGAACATATTTACTTCCTACTAATCAGATCATTTGGCTCTCATTTTACTCATTTCTCTGGTACTGCCAAGGCTTTGAATAATTATAAACTGGAGGCTTTTCTCACCATTATCAACTTCATGTTTACTATTTATTAAACCATATATTCCTGGACCCAGCAGGTTCTCCACTACCCATTACTTTACTATCTAGTTGTCTAAGCCCGTGTCCGTGATCTCTATCATGCAGCTTTCATATTCTCCGTTATATTCTCACAACGTACCTCCAACATTTTTTTATTTTGTTCTTGATTGCAGCTAATTTTTTACCCGATGTGATTAACAGGTGCTTTACGCAAGATTCCTCACCTGCATTGAGAATTGTGGTAATAGGTTAAGCAGTGAAAATGATTTCTACGGCTGTGCTATTTATCGTGCTTTTGATTTAATTTAGAGATATGTGGCAGAATTACCTTCAATCAACTTCAGGCCTGAAGTTTATAACGTGATAGGGGGGATTACACCTCTGAATACCACCTGTAATGCAGGGATACACCTATACTACATAGACCATGTTGAATTCCCACCGTTTTTAACGCGCTAGGATCATGGCCCATGCGCGCATTCCACATTACAAAATTTAAAGGGGGTAAATGGAAAATGTCCTCTCTGTATACTCTGTGGCTCCAGTACAAAGTTTAAAAGACAATTGACTGTAAAAGGCATGCAAAACCAAAAACTTGCTTCAATAATGTGATGGTAGAAAATCTAAAGAGTGATTGAGCGTTATCTCCATTTACTCAACCCCTACCCTTGTAAATGAACTTCTAGCTCATTTCAATTACTCACAGTTCAGTTTAATTGATAAGGAGTCATTGTTTAAAGAATTTGATCCAGGAAAATAGCAGGATGGCCATCAGATTGTATGTAAGAGTAATTCCTTCTCCATTTGATTTCCTATAATTGAAATTTCCTCTTTCTTGAGATTTTCATGAAGTACATCACCAACATCAAGACTAATTTTTCCTCTTCAGTTGCTAATGATTACCCAACACAGCTAATTATATGGAAGACAAGCTACTATTAGTCACAGGGTGGCCTATCACAAGCAAATATAAAATTCCTGAGTCTTTCCTGGTTTTCCCGGGTACTTTTTTCTCAGTTATTTAGCTATCAGCGATGAGCCAATTCAAAGATTTTGTCAGCAGCAAATAAACACATGACTGCATTAAATGCTCACTTTTCTTCATAAATGCATGCATGTCTATAAAAAAATATATTTTTGATTTACTTCTGACGGATTAAAAAAAATTTGTTAAGCAACATGAGAAATTTTTTTTCGATAATAGTTGGCTACATTGTAGAGAATTAATGTATAGTGATTCAAGCCTATGCCATATCAAAAAACTTAAACCATTCTATCTTATACCAAGGCTATGAAATTACAAGCAAACGCAATTAGCCTTTATCCCTAATGCAAGTCATAAATAACTGGTTCAGAGCAATTTTGTCAGTTTTACAACTGCAATTTGATCGATAATTTTTATGAAGAAATAACACTTAAATGATATTTGTAAGTACATATTCACTTGCCTGCAGCATCTATTCACTCACGTATCAGGGTAAAACATTCAACAACCTAGGATTCCATAGAAAGACTTGTTTTTTTATAGATGTCAATCAAAAAACAAAGATTTAGTGCCTTAAAATAATTGAACTTTTGTATTTACTAATTGGCATTATTTCCCTTCATAAAATTATTGATAATCAAGAAAAATATATATTTTTACTTCAAGTCGATGGACTAGACAATGATTGCTTACTGCATATTGTCAACCTAGCAATTGAAAAGACACTTTCACCTAGTATGTTCATGGCCAGAATGCACAGGATTATCAATCCCATAAGAGAAATGGATGTTAATTGAAAATTTATTTTCCCTCATAATTTTGATTGCTCAAATGACTGAGCAAATGGGATCTGCAATGAATTACTGCGTATTACTTATTCTTCTACGTTGCAGATTCAGAAAATTAATAGGCAGCATAGGAAATCTTCTATTGTTTCCCTTAGGCTGGAGAAATATGCATCTTATTCGTCGAGGTTCCGCAAATGTGGATTTAATAAAGAAGCAATGATGCAAGTCAGTGAAGGGAAACCTCTGATCAAGCTTCTGTTGCAAGGAGATCTTTATGTCTGTAATTATGGTGGAGTCCTCAAAAGATTCAAACACTTCCTGAATTATTAAGCAAAGAAGAGGGATAGACTGATCATATATGTAGTGACTTTAGACAGAACAGCTAAAAGACATTCCAGACATTTGAAGGCATTTGACAAGAAGCAACTTCTCATGTGTAAATGGCCACATAAGAGAGCTGCACCATGGAACCAGCATGGATGACTGGTAGCACACTACACAAACTCTACCAGGAGCAGTGGTATCATCAGAAACAGAGAGGGTAGTGGCGGCTGCTTGTCATGGCAGTGCACCCATCTCCTTTGGAGTGGTTCAACTAGTTTAAGCAATAAAAATTAAATTCAGTTGAACTTGCCAAGTTGAGGTTTGACGTTTTTGTAAAGTTGAGGTTTTCATAATAGAGCAATAAAATTCCACAAGTTCCACCTCATCCATCACTCACATTGAGAAAAAAAAATGTTCACAGTGAGCATCACTGAAAATTATATCCTTAAATGTGAGTCATAAAACAGCAAATAAAATAAAGAGACATCCTTTTCAGCACATGATGTATTCACTGAAATTTATCCAAAATCAATATTTCAAATTCTTTGGAGAATTAAAAAACAAATTCTCAGACTTGCAACAATGGGCCATTCATAAAGTGAGCCCAATAACATTAATCACTCATAAAGCAGGAATCAACTGTACTGTTTACTGAGAACACAATGGCCCTAAAGTTTGAAATTAGTTGAAAATAAAACAGCAAATAGGACAGAATATGGTGGAGAGCAAGTTTTCCGTATCGACAAGAATTATTTAGTATGGAAAAATATTAATAACATAGCTATATTCATACTGCATTTTCCTGTTCAATCATACAATATTAATCCTAAATATGTTTCCAAGATCCATACATAACAGTAAGTACTAAGATCATTTGTGCACACAGAATAAGGATAAAGCTAAAAACAAGTGATTAGCTTGATTTTATGGGCCAAAGAGAGTGATTTCTAATATTCCTCTCAGTAACTCAAGAAAAATTCAAAACACCAAAGGATTCAATTCCCATTTTAGATGCTTAATTACATCATGAAATAGGTGCACCTTACAAAAATGGGAAGTGATTTTGTATTAACTTGGTCTCATTTTCACAAAAATTGTTTTAGCTTGAAGATTACATGTTTATGAGAATCAATGAATGAGGATATGAAGACTGTATTTCAGTCACCCCCTCTGACATATCTGCAATGGATAGGCAATGAATATAGGCAATCGGTACAATAAGCAACATTTCCAGGGTAATGCCCATAATTGAGAAATACAAGGTTTTCAGTCACAATCAATAAAGTTATTTCTAAAAATCAATTGAATTGCAAATAAGAATAATATCAATGTGTCTTTAAGTTGCCCTAAATACCATCTGACAAACATGGCTGCTAAATAGTCACTTCTGCCTCTGAAGATATCAAGTTCATACTAATGAATTAAAATTTGAAATTTTGGTAGCAAAATTTTTTAGAACAACTTTGAGCACGCAATACAATTTGAAAACATCACTTCAGCCTTTTGATTGCTAAGATGCCAATAATGAAGTTTTACTCACTGAAACACTAAGGGATGTGAAGAGAAAAACTTGCAGATCTATTTCTGCCATTTAAGCATAGGCAAAAGCACCCAGACAATTTACAGCAAAGTTAATAATGCTTATTATCAAATGCATGCTTGAATGGCTAAGAGGCTCCCTCATTTCAAGCACCAAATACATCTCCTCCTGCCACAGGAAGATGGATGCACTGGCTACACTCAAGCAGAAGGTATCTTGGGTGTACTGCACTTGTACAATCTTAAATGCACATCAACTACCTACATAATTATCTAGCAGCGCAAGGCTGCATGTAACTGCAACATACACCCACTACAGTGTCTCAAGAAGTTACACCTTGATTAATCCAGCTCATTTACTTGAGTAAAATAACAAGATAATTAAAATATTAGCATTATAGATACCACACAGCATAGACGTGATTTTTTTCCAGAGGCTTATTTCAATAATTTATTTAGTAAAAAAATAAAATACTAATTAAGTTTCAAATCCATATTTCACATCACACTGCCATAATACATGCCAAAATATTCATAACTTCTAAAGAATCTACAAGTTTTCAGAAGACCACTACAGCTTATGTTTTTCTCAGTAATTTCAGGAAAAACCAAGAGTTAACTCAAGAAGTTATAATACGTTCAAAAGCAGGAGCAAATACATCTAAAATGAATTTACTACTAAGTATAAATTTCCTAATTTTTCCAAAAGGCAAGGACATAGGCTTAGACTGTCATACATGTTACACTGTGACACTTTAAGGACTTTCCAAATAATGCCATCTTTACACTTAATTTTGATTTCTACTTTCTCTAAATGTTTTCAGAAATTATCTGTAAGTGTAATCATGACTCAATGGCTAATTACATTAGGATATTTCAAACCTAGAGATGGCATGGAAGAAAATGACCAGACTAACTACAAATAATTAAATGGTAAGTTTGGGTAAAACATTGCGTTTGCTCATGGCAACTGCAGCATTCGGTAAATAAACGCAAAAACAGCCTCAAATTGATTACTCTCACAGCATAGGCTAAGGCCCATCGCCCTTCCTTCAAGGGTAACTGTTTTGATACAATTAAAATACAACATCCCTTTCCACAACTGATCTTGAGTTTTCCTAATATATACTTCAAATAAGGCAATTTCTAAACTAACATGCAAGATAGCCAAACAAATAAAATTAACATTGTCTATTACATAAAAGAAAGCAATGAACTTTCACTAATTTTTCAAGTTTTCATGCCAAGCTGATTTCTTACATACATGATACCACAAGTTATTCTTCTTCAACAATAAATTCAATCATTTTTAATGTATAATAGTGATACATATGTATGTATTGTGATATCACCTACATAAAATACATGATAGGTTACAACATAATGTAGTTATGTATTTCCTATGACACAATTAAAAAGTAGAATAATTACTCTGAAATAAATAATTAAAGTTGTTCATGTTTATTTCTTAAAGGCACCTTACTGGAGAACAATTACTCTCTTGTGACCATATTTTAAACATCATGTGGCATCTAATATTAATAATCAAGATCTAATTTCAAAACTTTCACCACTTTCTGAATTACATAGGTTTAAAAGGAAATAGGTATAGCATGAACTTCAAAAATGTCTTTGTCTTTATACTTGACAAACAGGCAATAAAAGAACCAAAGTTCAAAAAATGCTCAAAAATGCTTTAAAAAAAGTATAGTTCACACTATTTTGTTTTGCTCCAATCAATTTTCCAATCACTAGATGTCAAAACAAATCATGAATCACCTTAACAGATTTAAGTATTATTTAATACTATCAACAGCCTGCATTGAAATGATAATTCAGGCTGAGATATACGAAAAATATTTTGAAAATACTCTTCCACAACACCAACAAACCCATTATCGATTGTCTGTTTCATGTGCTATCTCAGGCTGTTTCTTAGGACACAGCAGGTTAAAATGCAAACATTAAGTTGAGCTAAAACAGATGACAGTTTTTACACAAGATTAAAAATTAACAGCATGCATGAAGCATGAGTGATTACTGCATGAGATCTAAGGAAGTATCAGGAATGTATGCGGCAGGGTCTCACCCGTCCAAAGTGCCTTATTATAGCTTACTTCAAGTAGGAGAAAGACGCAATAAGGCGGAAAGGTTTGATTCAGAGGCTAGCTCAGAGGCTGATGAGGATTCACTTCTTTTATCAATCTTCTCCATTACACTTCATCTGCTACATGCATAAAATTCCTACAGAGACTTCTGAACCTAAATTAACATGATCTGTGAGTTACAATGCAAGAAATGGTAAACAAAATGAGTTTTGATGAGGGAAATACCAAGTTTGGGCTGGAGTCCACCCTTATGATAAGATGCCTGTTTCCTAGAACATCCTCGGGCCATTAATTCTTTCCGTACTCTGCTAACTACACTCAAAAATGTATTCACATAGCATCAGCTTCCCACCATCATGAGCTATTTCTGGGCTCTAAGGACAACCAACCCTCCTATAAGTTGGATGTATCAGTAGTATTTCAATTTAACTTGCTGCAACAGATGTGCATTTGCACTTACAGAAATTGCATTTTGCACTTAGTCTTCCGATTACACAAAAGGAACAAAACATACAGACAATATGGTAGATCAACCCTCCGAATTACAGCCATGCTCAATGATGCTTGTCATCAGTGCTTGACTGAAATAACAAAAGATCATTCAAATATGGTGCACATGTGCAAAAAATGACAATGTGCATTGAACACACAGGAGTTCCATTTGGTGTAATGTACTCATACCATACCACAATCATTTACTATCTTCAATGACAGCACCTATTGATCATAATGAGGGGTAGATCAGTTAAGCCATTTTCCTTCCATTGACAGCTATGCATTCCAGCAGTTACATCACAGAACTATGTTAAATGGTAAAATTTCATCAAATTCTAATTTCTGTTTACACTTCAAAATAAACTCCCATTGTGAATTGTGTCTGCATTGAGAATATGATTGCACTGATTTCTTTCATTTGACATTATCTCTGAAACTCCAATTAGAGTATTCAATTCAGCCTCTCCCATAATTCCTTCCAACTTTCATTATACTCATAAAAAGTTGGGCCATATATGTAAGATATCCATCTCAAGAGTAGGCAAAAGCCAAATGTGGCAGGGCTGGGAAGAAGGGAAGGATGGAGGAAGCTATACTTTGTTACTTTTTAGTCAGAAACAGCAGCAGGGATAACATTATTCATTATTAACTGTCTTGATGCAGCAGCCATTTCTGAGAACTCCACTTTCAAGGTTATTTCATCAGGATTTGTATAAAAGAAGTTATTTTTACTAGTGATGTAAATTATGGTAACTGTATCAATAAATAACTTATATATACATTTAGCATCTGGACATGCATGAGAAATAAATTCCATTGGAGGAGTACAATAGTTCCACACAGGAAAAATTGTCTGTTTGAGGAGTCATGTTGGTTCCTGACCTCATTCCTTCCCATAAAATTGAGGTTTAAATGAAAATGTTGGTCTTTCTGTAGAAGTTGCCTCAAGTATGTCCTCCTATGTTTTTGCATAACTCATACAATCAGTCAATTATGTGGCAATCATCAGCAAATACTTTCATGAAGACGTTGAGGATGATCTGGACCTCATTTTCATCATTATTGCCAATTTACTGGCCAAGAGCATCCAAAATACAGAAGCAATATTTTCTTAGGATATAATCATAGCAGGAATCACATCACAATTAAACATACTGCCAGTCTTTGACCAGGTTTTCTAAATTTGTAGCTAAACTGATGGATCCTGCAATTGTGTGCTTATAAATGTTAATTACTCATATCCTAATGATTATTGATGACTAAAGGGATTGATAATACTTGAATACAATCAAACTTTTTTGGTTCTTGTCTTATTCTTTAAACATGTCAGATGGAGGAGATACTTCAGATCCATAGCTTAAAATAGAACATAATACATACTTTACAATGAGGCCACAAAGAGGTGATTGGCTACAAGAACTCAATTGCACAAATATTACCACTTGCCTCATTTTTGGAATATGAACACCAAACATAAAATGATTTTTCATACGGAGTCACACAACCCAATGAACAATTACATTTTATTCCTAAAAATCAGTTAAAACAATCACCTTAGATATTACATTACACCTGAGGAAGGATTGTATATTCCTAGCACAGCAGATGGTGCTTACTTTTCAAAATTGAAAGAGCTAGGCTTTTAACCCGCTATATTGTCTGATGTAGAAAATGAATCCAGATTGGTTGAAACTGGTAATATGTGACCCAAATTGTCTAAGTGTGAATCCAGACACAAAAAAGTTAATAATAGAGCTAAGGGAACATCCTTCATTTTCCAGGCTTTAAATATGTACATTAAATACACTGATTTTTTTATTGTAACTGGAGATAGCATGATTTGGAGGGTGTTTTCAAAGGTGCAAAAAAGTTTCCCGAGTCGATAACCATGATAGTTACATTCAGATTTTTGCTGGAAGATCCAATGGTGATATGGAAAGATAGCTGAACAAAATTTGCCAGGAAGACATCGTCCACATTCATCTTCAGTGGAGAACAAACTTGATTGGCCAATATACTTAGAGAAAATTCTTTACTAGATAGGTGATAAAAATGTGCTACTGTCAAAACGGCAGTATGTTTTATGGGAAAGTGCAAAAGAGACAGATGCAGTAAAATAGTACATATTTGTTATAATAAGGTATATAAATTGAGCCAAGTCCTCCTTTGAGCTGATGATGATAACATGCTCATCAAAAAGAACTGATTTAAAAACGACCTTCCTACCCTCCCTTGCTGGAGATTCATTGGGTAATATGTACATTGTGATGATATTGAAACTCTGACTATGAGCTAAGAAAGAGATAACAGGGATAAACTCAGAGAGGCAACACAATTGAGAAATCAGGGTAAAGTTAATGAAAGCCAAATTGGTGGCGGAATTCAAACTTAGGGGTATTTTCATGATAGTAAATTAAACAACCCAAAGAAAACATCTTCATTTTCAATATTTATACAAATCATGAGGCATGTGAGAGTTCAATCATAAATTACAACCATGGTTCAACTTCAAAGAAATACATATGCCTTAATCATGCAAATTGTCATACAATTAACTGTTATCTCAAGCAGCAATAATGGCTAAACTTCACTGGCCAAACATGAAAGCAGCTTCATGCTAATCATAAGCCTCTATAATTGGTTACAAAACATGGGTACTTACAGCCATTGTCTTGGCCTGTTGTGTGGCATTATAAATGGAGAGAGGGACGTTAGTCAGAAGTGAAAAGTTTCACCATTGAAAAGTAGAAATATGAAAAATGAGTTTGAATTTAAAATCCAATTAAACCAGGATTTCAAGATTCCATGCATCTTTTGGAAACCTTGAGGTAAGTATGTATTCAAGATAAAATTTAAAATGTAGTACAGAAAGTCTTAATTGAGTTATAGAAATTAAATTTATGAATTAAATCATATCAAAATATTTGATATAATGTTAATGAAATCATTCAAATACAATTAATATCAATAAACATCTCAAGTTGTCCAATAAAACTGGCATAAATAAGTCAATTCAATTTTTTAACACAGACAATTGTTTATCGATGATCTATTTATATTTATACAGATACAGACTTAAAAAGAAGAATAAATTGCGATGGAATTTGTATAAATTTAACCATACCATGTAACATGATTACCATACAAAAACACTTTCTCTAAGGTACTTTATGATAAGATAAATCATTATGACACCTCAATGGCCCTATAAGTTTTAAGAGAGGTGGGATCTTGAGTTAATTGAATGGTACAGCAGAAACTCAATAATACAATGCATAATAATACAAAGATTCGATTATACGAAGCAAAATCATTGGTCCTGATGATAAGTCTGCACTAAATTCATAGAGCTAATCGAAAATGCTAAGTCTTGAAAATATGAAAATTTCAAAATTATGAACCTCTGGCCTGGTCTCCAGGAAATAATGGAATTTGTTTTTATGATTCATGTCAATAACCTGCATCAGCAAAGCTAGAAAAAAACTTCCCAGAAGTAGACACCTCACATATCAGCATGGCTGGCAATCAAACCAGTGAAATTCATGAATGATAGCGCATACTCCACTCACATAAGTCTCAGTCACCTAGTCCTTTCAAACATGATACTCCTAATTTCAGTTAGACTTTGCGGGATGAGGATAAAGGTAACACAACTCATTATTTCTCCTTACATGTGGTTATTTTTGTATTCACTCTTGGAAGCATTACCACAATGTAAACTAATCTCATTCGGTTAAAACACACCTGTGACACCACATACCATACTCACTGCCATACCCTTCGGGAACAGTTAAAATTCTCAAGCATACTAAGGGACAGAGAAATGACACAGTAAAATTGTGGAAAATAGGGCAGGGATACCAATTGGAGGCACTAATACCCTACATATTATACAAAAACATGACCCTAAAAGCCTAGTTTACCACACAAGAAGAGCACTAATGATGAGTAGGAATCATCTTCTCTAATCATAAACTTACTTCTAAACTTCTACTCCCCTGCCCCGTATCCCATCCTGTGAGATCTCTTCTTCCGACACCTCAGTTCAATATTTCCTGCCATTTTCCTTCTTTCACTCTCCCTTTCAGGATACCCAAATTACACATCTCCACCCTCCAAGCATTGCCCATTATCCCTCTTCTGGCTATAGCACATGAGTCATACTAAACAATGCTTCACCCCACATCAACTGGAGGAAAGACCCTCCCCGCCCCTTCTCCACCTCTTCTACCATATCATGAGTTTTCAGCCCAGCCCCTCATCTAAGGTCTGTGCCCCGTGTTGATAAGTATTCAAGGCCACATTAAGATTGAGAGAGAAGATTTTCATATCACAAGCATGGATTCATACCATTATTGGAAAATTAGCAGCAAGTCCGATTGAGGAAAGAAAAGACCTGATTAATTGAATTGAGAACACTGGATTGGGAAAAATCTTTGAGATGACTATTTGAGACAAAGTTTTTCTTTCACACTTCCTTGAGAAGTTAATAAGTTCCAGAAATCATGGGGTGCTTTGGTAATCACATTTAAAAATGACGTCATTACATGAGCTCTATATTTTTGGTCATCAAAGTAGGTAAATAAAGAAATCAATTGAAGAAATGGTGCTCCACCTTTCTCACAACATGCATGAAGAGAAATGATAACAGAAAGATTAAGAATGTAAAGATTACAAATAATAATTTTATTTTGTTAGAGAGTAATTTTTTAATTGAACATAATTTAAAGCCCAAATCATCGAAGTGAAAAGAGACTTGGGAGAGTGTTTATGATCAGTTCACGAACTTAAATGGGCAACTGAGCAACAATAGGACCTGGGTTGGCAAATTGCAGTCATTGAAAGCAAAGACATTTCCCGGTGGTGGCAAGTGAATCACCATCTTTGCAAACTTTGCTAAGGCCTGACATATGTGACACAATTTATCTCTAATAGCTCATTTTCTTTGGCATCATTCTCCACAACCTCATCATTATTCTACCTGTCCAAAATCCTTGCTATTTAGTGTCAAAAATACCATATCCGAAACTGATAGATAAGGAAAATATGCCCAATCATGTCTCCCAGTAATTAGTAATAAGAAAAAAATAATATTTCCCCCCATTTTTTTAAATTCAGCAGATGATATGGAACAACAAATAATGATACGAGAAAATTTTTTGGAAATATTTTTAGTTATAATTGTGCAATGAAGATAGGGCAACTTGAAGCATGGTTGAGACAGCAACCATTGTTGCTACATAGACGTTAGAAACAAATGCTAATATTAAGCGCCCATTGTAGCTGCTCTTCTCCACAGATCATGGATAAAGAAAATTAAATGTTTATATTATTGATTTGAATAAAAGCCCAAGTTTTAATGTGCAATTTTAGCTTTATCAACGTTTCATTAAATTCATTGAAAATTTACTAACACCATAATTGTACACATTAAAGCATTTGCAAAGGGAACTATGAAGTAATAGTTATTTCAGGATTCTTTGTTGTATGAACACATTTTTAAAAAATGTTTTAATAAATAATGACCATAACTTGTAACATGTTAACAAAGACTGCAGTAGTAACAGACCATGATTTACAGTAGAGCGCCAATTATCCGACGTCCGATTAACCAACTGTCGGATTATCCGATGATCAATCCCTCAACAAGTTCCCCTCTCTCCCCGACTCTGCCTTTCGTACCCTCCCCTGCTCTCTTTTTCTAACCCTCCCATCTCCTCCCACCTGCTACCACTTCTGACCGCACTCGTAGACAGTAGCAGACAGACAGTGAGTCGCATACAGTGTTAAAGTCAACAAATCTTCTACTTTTTACTGACAAAAAAGATTTTTCTGCAATAGGCAATTCAACAATGCAAATGACACTGTTGCATTATGGTGAGTCTACTGCATCTCTGCTCAGTGCTCAATGTAATCGTGACCCGGGCGTGTGAGCTTATTCGGTTTATATTGCTTCTGCAGACATTTTATATTTGGCAAGTTTGCGTAGGCAAAATTATAGATTCGAAATGAGGAATTCCACGGGAAAGGGGAAGCATGCAGTATTAGATATTTCTGAGAAGTTAAGAATTATTGAAAGGGTGTCCAAGGGAGAGTTACTGGCTAACTTAGCAGCGGATTGTGGCATCACTACAGTGTGTAGGAATCACTAGAGTGTGTGATATTTCAAAAAAATCAATCCAAGTTGTTAACTATGCTTCAAAATCGGATAGCACGCGTGGGCTTCAAAAGAGAAAAACAATTAAAAGGTTCGGCTGTAACCTATGTGGACAATGCACTCTACTTACGGGTTCAGCAGAAGAGAAGTGAAGGAGTGCCTGTTAGTGGACCGAACAGGCACAGGTGTTCCATCAACAGTTGTGGACAAATGAAACATTCTCAGCGTCTTCCAGGTGGTTGAAAAGAATTAAGAATCGCCATGGAATTCAAGACTTGAACTTAGTCGGAAAAAAAATAAGTGGTGACCAGGGGGCTGTGGGTGACTTTAAAAAGAGGTACAAAAGGATGATTGGACAGTATGGACTCACTCCTGACTAAGTGTACAACACTGATGAAACTGGTCTACACTGGAAAGGTCTTCTGAAGCAGCGGAAGCAGAGTAATTCGCTCCGGCATATAAGGCCAATAAAGAGAGAATAACGATTGTGTTGTGCGAATGCTAGTGGGGAGCATAAAATGAAACTGACATGCATTGGAAAAGCAAAACATCCTCATTCAAAGGTACAGAAGTGAAATTTTTGCCTGTGGATTATTTTAGTAGCAAATCAGCATGGATGATTAGGGATATTTTAAAGTCCTGGTTCCACTCAAAATTTATTCCGGAGGTGAGACATTTTTTAAGGGCTTACCTTAAAATGCAATTCTTTTCATTGACAATGCCCCATCACATCCCCTTGACAGCGAACTGAAAATTGCTGATGGCCTTATATTTGCTGTATTTCTACCCCCAAATGTAACTTCATTAATCCAGCCAATGGACTAAGGTGTGATAGCGACTATGAAGAGACATTGCTGTCGAGAACTCTTGGAGCTGCTCTTTAAAGGCCCTGACATGATTGACTTTAGGAAAAAGCTGAAAGTGAAAGAAGCACTTTACCTGTTGAATCAAGCTTGGAAAATGGTGACAAAAATTACTATTTTTCAGTCATGGAGGAAAATTAACAGTGATTTTGATGAACCGATTGTTGGGTTTGAGGGGTTTGAAGAGGACCCAGAGTTTCCAATTTATTGACACCATCCAATCAATAATTGCCGGCAATCATCAGTTTTCTGAGGTTAACATGGAAAATATTAATGAGTGGCTCAGTCATGATGATGAATTAGAAGGACATCAGATTCTTGATGATGATGCCATTATTTCCGCTACCATAATTCCTAATACTAGTTCTGCGTGTGCAGGTGAATGCAAAAGTGATGACGAAGAAACAATCGAAACAAAATGAGTTTCCCTCCAAATCGCGCTGGAATCAGCAGAAACTTTGATGGATTTCTTGGAACAGGAAGACGACACCTTCCATGCCAGACCTTTTGTGTGTTAGAAAAATTAGGATGGGCATTAAAAAGAAAATATGCACTGCAAAATTACAAAGGAAAGCGACAGATTTTTAACATCTAGTAAATATTTGCTTGAAGTCAGGGTTTTTTGTGTTTATGCACCTGGAAACATATTAAAGTTACTCGCAGTTTCCTGTGAGAACTTCTATTGAGTACATACAGGATACAATTTTTCCAACCCAATTTACAGGAGGCATCAGAAGATGTTAAAATATTTGGATAAAGAATCAATTTGTAAGCATGCTACTGCACGCAAAAAGGAAGGTAAGAAGTGTCCATGGCCTCATGTGTTCGGGAATAGGGCTGGTCTGTGACCTTGACTTGTTTACTTCGATAGCCGGTCGCTCTCTAGGCGTAAGGGTCGGAACTCCGAGAAGTGACTCCTTACCTCCGCAGAAGAGGCATGTGCTCTGTTGAGCTGTAGCTTTCGAGGAATTTAACTCAGATGAACTGTATTCATCCAACTTTGGGTCAGCTATCGGGACGGGCTTTATATGGGAAGTTAAAAAATGCAAGGCT
Organism: Ceriagrion tenellum; assembly: GCA_963169105.1. Classification (NCBI taxonomy): domain Eukaryota; kingdom Metazoa; phylum Arthropoda; class Insecta; order Odonata; family Coenagrionidae; genus Ceriagrion; species Ceriagrion tenellum. The sequence continues at coordinate 143,273,864 of OY720635.1, read as the reverse complement.
AATTTTATCGAACGGCATAGTCTCAGATTCCTCAAAATGAGCATTATAAACAGTTTTGCTGGGCAGATAGTAGTCAGGCATATAAAAATGGGATGCATTGCGCATCAGAGATTAAGATTCATCACTGAATTTTCCACGAAATAATAGAACATCTTCAATGCATGTAATCGACAGGCATAATTTGATTTGGTGAAATGTTTTGGAGAAGTAAATGGAATGAATGATTGGCCATAAAATGTAATGGCTGAATAACAAGTATTTCAATGGAATGTGCACTTAAGACTCAAAGAAACCATGGCACTGAAACTAAGGGCAAAACTACTAGGAAAATGAATGGATTATCCACTTTTTTTTTCGATTATCCGATTGGGCTTCGATACCACCATTACCACCGATAATTGGCGCTCTACTGTATTAAAAAGGTTGGAAAATATGAAGTACCAGTTTTCAATCGCACTGACATAATAATATCGAGTTTCCACTGAACCACTTTTCAAGCACTAAATTACTTCTCTCCTATCATAAATTATACAGAAATGAATTACAGGGATAAGAGAACAGTAAAATATGAGACCTCAAATTCAGTCATTATTAGTACTCAAATGTCATATTGATATCTTATCCATATAGTAATACACCTTGGGGTCCATAAAAGGTAATTTAATGACATTTATGTTTCCTGAAATCAATTGCTTATGAGACACGAGGGGAAATTCCACCCAAACTCAACAAAATGGTTATGCACTCATGGCTCAACCATCTCTGATTATCATGATTTTTGGCACATGGCAAGAATACAATGAGGAATGACGATTTGCCAAATATTAGCCTTCTGAAATAATAAATGTTAGTGTTATGACACAAGGATCACAAATTAGCGTAAATTGGCATGCCACAGCTCCAAACTCTATCACCAATAAATGACAATCTAGCTGTCATATGTTAAATATAATGATATTTTTGTAATAATAATAATAATAATTTCTTTAACACTTGCAGGTTTCCCCAATTACAAGTGTTTTAATATATCATTAGACAAACACAAACACCCATTTCCTGGGCATTGAATAATCTTACCCAGGCGGGACTCGAACCCGCGACCCTCGGGTTAGAAGGCGAGGACTTTACCCCGCCGACACCGGGGCCGACAAAAGACATTACTATGTATTTTCTATCAACATTTGGCTTCCTAGATCATTACTCTGAGCTCCTAGATGACGCTAATTTTTCCTATTTTTTAAAACTTTGATCCATGTTTAGGACATAATATCTCCTAAATTAATAATAAGATATGGTCAAACTTAATTTTTTCCAACAGCAAGGACACAAGACTGTACTTTAAGAGCATAAACTTTAATTTGTGGCATGCAACCACGGCACAATGGAGCAACAAAAATCGAAAGATGAAAAAGTTGACACTTTCGGCACTTAAAAAAAGTGATGTTTGACAACTTATTTTTGGTTGAAAAATGTATTTTACAATAGCTTAAACCCTTATCTTTCAATAATATAAATAAAATTTGTTGGTTATTTGGCCAAACACAGAAAAGATAGGAGGAACATAATGACCTGCTTGGCATGCGCCCATTTAAAAATGACAGGTTGGAGAGTTATGCAAGTGGCCTGCGCATGTGCTGTGCATCGAATATCCAAGAGAAGCAGTGGTACAGAAGTAATTCCTTCTAACCTCCACTTCTACCTATATAAAGATTTACCATATGTTGTAAACAGAGGTGGGAGGAGAAATATATCTTCTGCACATCATCTGCTGCTCGAAACCGCAAAGACAACACATCTTCAATTTATAGATCTGTTAGTTTATACTAACGTTGGGTTCAAAACATGAAAAAAATCATGAAAATCGGAGATAGTCGAGCCACGGCCTTGCTTGAGTTTGAGTGAAATTGCCCCAATGTAATGTAAGAACAACATAAGTGTAATGACTACCTTATCATAAACAAAACAAATGAAACTAGAATACAAAATACTGAATTCATCATAACCATTTTAACGAGTAATTCTATACTTAAACTAAGATTAACAAGAGAAGTTAATAGTGTATGTTTTTGAATTGTGTGCGAGCAACAAAAAATGTCAGTCAAACCAATTAATGGTTTGATTTTGCTGATAGATGATTATAATTGTGAATGATTGTTATAGTAAGAAATTATCTCTATGAGAATTTAGTGATAGATTGCTCTTTACTGACAATAATAACCTTCTTCTCTGCTCACTTATCAAAATTTATGACCTATGATCAATACAACTAACATAAGCGGTTAATCCTTGCCCAACTACCATTACAACGAGGAGAAGCAAGTTTGGTCCAAGATATTGGCAGTAAAATGATTTTCTATACAACCATGTGAAACAGGTCATCCTTAAATAATAAATATCCGATAATCCAAAGATAAAACATCTACTGAGCAAATTGGAATATTTAACAAGAAATGCATAGCTTTAATGTTTGAAACTAACACTAAGTTCTGTAAACAAGCAATTTAATATTCTAATCTCTCTAAATGCACCACCACCAAACAGCATTTATTGAATGGTAGTTCTAATCTTCGGTTCTATCCACATAGGCACCTACTATTTCAAATGCTGTATGGGGATTTAAGGCGGTCTGAGCAAAACATCATTTCACACAGAATTCAAAGAAAGTGACTTCAAACTATTGAAAATATCTCATCTTTTCAAAGATAATAAAATATCAGCCACTTACCACTGTACTTCTTGAGTTATTTGTAAAAAAAAATAACAGCCATATTCCATGGAAATGGCAATGATAAGAGATAATCCAGAGATTTGGTCAAAATATATTCCTTGTTTAAAGCACTCATTAATGCTAGAGAATTATCCTGTCAATCACGCTACAGGGCTACCAATTTGAACGACAAAGATAGGTTGTCAATCCAACCTGTCTAATAAAATCAAGTCTGACAAAGTTCATAATGATGACTCATTGAGCTGCATTGTTTTCTACATAGTAATGCTCTTTCATTGAGCAAGAAATGTTTTGCAATCTCATTTATTTATTCATTATCTACGTCTGATCCTCACACTAATTGAATGTCTAACAAAGTTGGCTTGTATACATCAAACCCTACCAACTAATTTGCTCATAAACATAACTCCATTAGAATATATCAAGACCTCTCTACAACTTTGGTATGAGAAAATCATTCTTTTTTAGCACTTTGCATCTCTCTGAGTAATTGTAAGAAAAGGAGAGCAAGTCAGTTCGATGCATGATTTTCACAACTGTTTGACATTCTGTGCAATAATGCTGGATGAATTGGAAAGCCATAAACTCTTTAAAAATTTACTTGATATATTGCATCGTACTTGTAAAACGGGTTAGTGCAATTTTATGACACAAGAAACTGGGAAGTCGAGTCACTACACTCCAGCTAGCCTTGGCAAAAATCAAAGCAACCATGAAGTGAATTTATACTTGGCTACCTAGAATATCCTCAATCAGTTGACTCTGCATTCCAATGTGTGCATTCGATTATGCTGACAACTGCGTGAAAGTGAGTGAGTTTGGAGGCAGTTTTGCAGGACTAGAGTTGAAGGGGAACAAGTAAAAGCTGCCACAGAACAGTTAATAAATCTTGTGCTGGATTCAATAGTTAATAAAAGAAAAGAATTTGATCCAATAGAAAATATTCAATGTTGATAAAATCAGCCTTTATTGGAAGTGTGTATCAACACACTCGCTTTTTATGGAATATGAAAAATCATATCCCAGGCACCACACTTCAAAAGTGAGTTTTGGATAGTAATACACCAGGAAATAAACAAACATCACCCCATATCTCATATGTTTAAAAGTAGGTTTTAGATTGAAGACTTTCAACAGTGAGCTTCAGGTGATGAGGTGCCAGTTAACTGAATAGAGAAAACTTACTGCTGAAACTCATGCCAATTTCAATTTAAATCATTTTGGTTCATAACTATTTCAACAATGAGCAAAGGTTACCAATCAAAGCAACAGTCCCTCAGAAACCTTTTTTCCCCAGAAAATTCGTTCGAATAATCATGTGCAAAATTCCACAGTGGAAAAAGTCAAATGATTTTTCCTCTGGAATTTGGCACATTTGTGCATTGTGGGTGACCCCATAAAGTTATCTGTGGCTGGTCCGGTGTACTCAAAATCAGTGAATCTTCATGATATGAATCTCACAACTGGAAGCAAGTTTATAAATGCATCTCAATGTCCCAGATCATACCAAGACTCCCAACTTGTTCACTAAAAGCTTGCTTCTCACTCTCACCATAATCAATAACCAAGAGTATTTATTAGGTCATTTATTTCTCCTCATATTCTTAGGAAATAATAGGATTATAATATATATTCTGAGGAGAGGTTATTTAGTTTCCCAAAATATATGGCCAAAAGTGGGTTGCATCTTATATGGTCATACATCTTATGAGCCTGAAAATTCAGTAATTGGACAGGTGCAACCCCAAGTCTTGCAATGAATAGCCTTTATTTTCATCACACTCTATGACCATAGATGTTACCACACTTAAAAAACCCAACTGTAACTACTGTCGAAGATTAGTCATGTTTTAAGAACATAGGTATATTTCCACACTGTTCCATAGTCCCTGTGTTTATGTTTGTCCAGAATGATCCATTAGCAATTTTAGTGCATACAAAATACTTAAAACAAAAAAAATTACTAATTAAAAGATACATATAACTAATCTGAGTGCATAAATAGACTTTTAAAAATAACTTTGGAAATATCTCTTGAACAGAAATAATACCATGAAAGTGTTTACCATCAGACCATACTTCTGGAATTGATTAAATTTACTCATCTCCTTTGCATCATAAAAACACTCCCACCACAGCCATTAAGAAAAATTCATTCCATGAGCTACCAGTAAATTTTAACTAACTTGAATCCTCATTAATATATATAATTTTATATAAGTAGAAAGACCTGACATATGGCTATGAGCAAAGAAATATAGCAGAAAAAGACTTGGAAAGTCTGGCTACAATTGACAACTTGGAATGGCTTCATATACATTTATAATCAAATCTCATATTATTTAAAATGTTACATCTATCAATTACAGAAAATTAACAAGAGACTATAGTATACTATTTCAACACATAAGAAGCAATCAAATGATGAAAATGTATCCTTGTTGAGATTGTATTCATTAGTACGTAAGTACATAATAGAATTACTGCCAAGATACTATATAAAATTCAAACACATAATGTATAGATGACCAACCTGAAATGCAGAGTACCGCCCTCCTCTGCGGGGACGATTGAATGATGGCAAATGCCTCCTTACTGGGTCCAATTCGTTAACATGAAGAAGCTTATCAGTTAGGAGATGAGCAATCACATACATTGCTTGACCCCACAAGAAGAGAGCACCACAACTTTCCTCCTCATCATCATCATATTCATCTGCCTTATGGTTTCCAATGTGCACCTCAACTCTATGGGTTGATCCTCGCATACGATCATACCATCCTCGCCCAAAGCATGGTACTTTCCTTTGGCTGCCAGGTTCCTTCTGCTCACTCTCAACAGAATCCAAGGGCAAGGTGAAGCACATGGGAACACATGGATCTTCGGAAAAAAATGGCACATTTTCAGAAAATTGTACAGCAGAGCTGCAGCATTAATGCTCACACTTTGATCACAAAATTTAGACTCAATGCAAGCCACTTTTAAGGCAAAAAGTGTGTGAGGGGAAAATGCCTACACCTCTAGTTTTCCACCCCTCTTGTCTCTTGACCAATCTGCCAAGAAGCCTAGGTTTTGTTTATTTTTGAACTCCAAATATCCATCAACTCTCTCTCCCCCTTCCTTGACAGGAGGGAGCAGTAGATTTTCTACCCGAACACCCTGCATGTCCTACGGAGTCAATTCAAAGACATTTTTGTCATCAGCTCTCCCACTCCTCCTATGCTACAATCTTCACCTTAACACATCCCCTAATACGTCTCCTTTATTATTGCACCTCCTCCATACCCTAGGAATAAGAGGCGAGTTTAGGGAGAGTTGGCAGCAGAGAAGTGGCAGCAGTGCAAGGAAAATTCCTTGCCTAGGAGCTGATCCCCAGCCACAATCCAAGGCATATGGAAATGCAGCCACTGCGAAACAGTGAAGATGGGGGACCCCCACCCGTCCAGACGCCCACTCATCCAGGAGTTGGACGCCCACCGACAGATCAGCCAGAGGCCCTGCTCACCACCACTCTCAGTGGGAGACATTCAGCTGCCACAGCCACTGGTCTGACTGAAGGAAAGTAATACTGGAAATTGACTCTCCCTGACCATTCCTCTCTCATTCTTCCCTATCCTCATATTCTCCCTATCCCTAATGATATTTGGTCAATAAACCAGCAATTTTAAAAAGAGAAATCTTTTACTCCTTGATATTGTGCTATCCCTCACTCTTAAATCTGACCAGTGCTCTGAAGTCTGCCTCGAACTCTATGTAAGTCAAAGGGAGCCATTACCTCTCAATATCCTGATATTAAGTCCATGCAGAAGACCTGGAGAGTACACTCGACTGGCAAAATATGAAAAGAACAGCAGCAATGACGCCATCTGTCTTAAAATGTGGACACTAAACAGCCAGTTAACCTACAAACTCTACACTTACAAGGGATAATAATTCTGATTTAGTTAAAGGTATGTAAGGAGGTAGTTCTGAGTTACGTGCTTATAAGGAAGGCTCAACACTCTTAATTCTAGAGAAAGACAATCACACTTATTTAAAGATTTTTAATTGTATTGAAAAGGTCTTCTACCTGACAATGACTCTGTGAGTCGCAACATGTCTTACCTTATAATTTGAATTTATGGAAAAGTGCAATTGTTATTTCTTATTATGATGAACTAACCCTATATAATACCTGGATATATTGAATACCTACTATATGCTTATCAATAGAGCACAGAAAAAAAGTCTTTTGACTTTGTGTAAAAGAGGGACTTTTGTGGTTTTAAATACAAATCTTCCAATAAAATACCAATTTCATTAAATATAACATTTTTTAAAGACATGTTTAGATACATTTTGGGACTTTTTTGGTGTGGCGGGACTTTTTCTGATAAAACAGGCTTTCCGAGCTTTTTTATTGAAACCACATGCCTAAGTTTGGCTGTTGTAGTTACTTTTGTTCAACTGGGTATTGGACACATCTATGTTTTTCATGCCGTATTCCACGGAGCAGAGATGTACTGCAAAAATGTAAGCTCCTGACAACTGTTAATGGGAAATTTTACTAATAACTCTGGAATGATTTGCAATGATTTCTTTCTATTACTCCACCGTTCATGAAAGAATCACTCTCACTCAGTGCTCCAACCCGAAGGTTGGTTTGGATAGGTGAGGGTAGAGCTCACCCCTGACTAAGCCATACCCGTGTGAATTTCACATATTCAGGGTAGGGGGGACCATTCCTTTCCCTGGGCCACCTCGCACTTTAAGCTTTTTTCCTGGGAGTGTCCAAAGACTTCACCCAGTATACATTGATCTGAAAGAATACATTGATCTATTTATGAACCAGCTTAATTGAACCCAGGTGGTCTGCTGACAAGCCAAAAGCTCTACACTGTATGCTAAAACTCCACTTTTGTTTAGGAAATTAGAGGAAAAATGATACAATTATATGAAAGATCATCTAGAGTTTCCGACGAGGTGCATGTGTTGCTTTGTGCTCAGATTAACTGAGCCAACACTGTAGCGCGGCAAGCAATGCACCCTTAGCACTCGAGCGAAGAGGAAAAATAAAGGCTTAACAAAGACCGGTGAATGTACACACATTCTATGAACACTATTCTCTTTTATATACCAGCGAGCCACGTAAATTCTCAGTCATTGAGGTTTCAAAGCGTCATAAGACCGTCATCTGCTCCTTTGTGTGGCCCAAGGTATAAAGAGAGGAATTGCTCAAGATATAAAGTGAAGAAAATGTACAAGGTGAAAAGATGCGTCTTCAGGAGCCAAGCTGACTGCGTATGCTTCACTATGAAAGTATCTGCAAGTATTGAGCAACAGTATTTACTGCAATGCTTGTGAAAAAACCGTGAGCATCAGCACAACTTTTGAATTTGACGACTTCAATAATAATAATCATTTATTCTTTATCTAAAGCATCGTTTGATATTCCTGAATAAGTCAATATTATTAGATATATTTAAACTATAAATTACATGTGTTTGTAACTATAATTTCTCATGATAATACACAAAACATATTTAAGCAATTCTGAATTACCACTTTTTAAAGTAATTCTGATAATAAATAATATTTCTCATTATTATTCCAGTAAAAAACAATTCCATTATATGCGATAGAATTCCTGCCAGTTTTGATCACTTAACCATTACTACAACTGCACGTTCAAAATTTAAGAGGAAAACTTTATTTTAATTTTTTACTTCAGGTTATACAGAATATTGACCCTGAAGATAATGCAGAATGTGTAGAAATTGCTCGAGAATTCCTAGAAGATAGCACACTTCCACTGGACCTGATTTGCATTTCAGCATCCTTTGGGTTTTTGGCTGAAACAATCAAACACCTTGAATCTTACATCCTGAGCCTAAGTGATTCGGTGTTGTCAGTTATGAATGTAAAGAAGAAACTTGAAAATGTAAAGGGTGAACAAGCCGTGATTATACAAAATTGTGTAATGTTTTGCGTAAAGACAAAGGCTTCGAGTTGATGAGTTATGTAGCTCAGATTCTCAAAGGAGAGTTCAAGGGGCAGACATGTAACATCTTCCAAAAACTCTCTGTAAGTGAAGTGGCTACGCTGAGGTATGCTCCTATGGCAACCTGTGAAGTTGATCAATCATTTTCGATGTACGAATTTCTTTTGAGCGATCGTCGCACAACATTCACTATGGAAAACATGGAAAAATATCTTGTCTGCCACCACTTTATGATGCATCGTTGAGGCAATAAAACTTAAAAAGAATGAAAGAAGGTAAATATTTTTTCTATATTTTAAAAGATGCAATAAAAAATAAAATCTGTTGTCTATTATATACGTTTAAGCTTTAATTTTCCCTTCCCAAAATAAAGATATATATTTATCAGCTATAAAAATAATAGAGATTTTTCTTTCACAAATGCTGGTCATCAAACGAAGTGCTATTCAGAATTTGAAAAATTTTTGTAAATTTTGGTTTTTCCTTTCTTGAATTCTGTATAACAACTCGAAAACACATAAACCCGCATCTCTCGCCTCTTTTTTTCCAATAATTAAGTTAAATTTAACAACTTTCTCACGTAAATACCTCAGAATTTTGAGTGACTTAAAAAAAAATATTTGCGACTTTTTATTCGACTTTTCTTGCAAAAATTGAGGACTTTTTTTTGCGCTCTACTTATCAATCACCTTCTTTAATGCCACTACTCAATAAACAGTCTTAAAATGTAGGGTAATTCATGCAGTGTGAAATTTCAGAGTCTTATTTGAAAAAGAAGGGGTGGAAAATCTGCACTCTCATTTAGATTTTAAAATTTTAAAATTAAATTTTGGGCAAAATGAGGTAAAAATTTTTGCATAAAAAAATAAGAATTCATTTTCAATGCAAGAATTAGTCTTAATATTTCATTACGGACATCGTATCTTATTTCTAATGGTGAATTTAACCCATCAAAATTTTTGATACAATGCCTGGAATATAGCGGGTAAGGTAATGTTTTCTAGCATACTACTTTGCATTACATTACTACAGCCATATTCATCTCCCACAAGCCCCATTTTTGCGTCTATATATAGCAGTTGTTGATGAGAACAGAAAATGATGTTTTTCTGAGCACTTTGACTTACAATATTGCTGGAAAAATAAATGATAGGGGGCATATCTTTTGCTTGCCACTGAAAAAGTCCATAGTACGAGTTGAGAGTGGGGAAACCCTGAAAACAATACAATTTGGATTGGTGACCTTGACTCTGATTGGCTACGCAGTCAGTAGAAAAGCAAAAATGGGTGAGCAAAACAAAACCTAGGGTTGACATTGAGTAAAGGTACACTGTTATGTGAATGAATAACCCCTCATTCATTCATCCTTTTTGCACACACATATGAATCTTTCTTGTACTATTCATCAAGCCTTCATTTCATTAATTCACGAGTTCTAATCAGTCACAATTAATTTCCACAAATATAAGTAAAATTTAAGGTCATACTTTGGAAGACTCCACATTTATGATAAGCTTTCTTTCAAATAAATATTGCTCCCCCATAACAGGTGCCAAGCATACATTAAATACGAGAGAAATTTTATGAAATATAAGAGAAATTGCACAGGCCATGGTTTTCTTTCCTACCTCCCCACCACAATAACCTCTACTTAACTATGGACATTATGCAAGAAAAGTCACAAGGTATTAGATCAAAAGAAACCATTTGCGCCTGAAGACTCTAATTGAACATCAATGCTGGATTGGGAGCTTTAGAATTTGTATGGATCAGCATTGTTATCTCAAAGGACAGTGAAACAAGACAACTCACAATACAAATAGAAAACCACTTGGGCTTCTTACGGTGATATTTTAGTGTTATCAATCGAAGAGTTATCAAAGTAATCAGTTGAGCATATCTCTTATCACCTGAGCTTCTGGGAATCAGAATGGTATGGCGCCAAGATAACTATCTTCCAATTCTGGGCAGCCCAAACCCCAGAGGTGACAAATTTTCGGTGAAATGCTGACTGCAGCTTGAATACGATGCGGAGAGAACTTCAAGTGAGGTTCTATGTAAATTAATCGGGACATTAAACTGTGGACCCCACCTGTATTTTATGTCACAAGCAGGCTAAAGTAGGCGATTGGTTTCTCTACATCCTACCATCATAAACCAAGCAATACTTCCATTACCAATGTACCCACCCATCCTTAACAAAAAAGATAACTTCAGCTGTTGGTAGCCTCTCCCAAATAACACAACTTCCATGATGGCTTGAATAATATTACAAAATTCACACAGTGCATTGCATGAAGAAGTCCCACAACACAGATGAGCAAGGTTATCCATGCAATTTTCTGTAATTTGTAAATTCCACATTATTTTACTTTTGCCAGCCATAACATTTAGTATCTGAGCTTCTAAGGTCATTCATGTATGTGACCTTTCTCTCTCTTCAGGTTTTGGCAACCAACATATTTAAAAATGTTAGAAAGAGCAAAAAAAATACATAATTTTTGTCCTGTAAGAAGAAGAGGAGGTTGAATCTACGAAGATATATTTTGGTGGGAAATTTCATTTTTCAGTTTTAGTTCAACTCTGAAGGCAAGCAGTTAAACAGTCTCACGCCAGCATAAACAGGGTTTTTGCAGAATAGGGTGAGACTATGTGAGACCACCCTAAAATCCATAGAGGCTCTAGTATTATGATTATGCACATCATCATTAATTTCAATACCATGGAAGTTTTTATTTTGACAGACTAAAATGAAAGTTGAATTATTATTATTACATTTATATGTCCAAAGATTCGTGATATACATAGCATATTCAAATATAGGACAAATATAGGAATAAATATAAAGACATGGTAATGTGAGAATTCAAAGGGATTTAAAATGTGTATTTCAGCTCCTTCTCCCTGGAATGTTTTTTAGTATTCTGATGGCCCATTTTTGAAGTTTAAAAAGCCTCATAGCATGGTGAGAATAGCCCCAAACCACTTCCGTATTTCAGTCGACTATGAACATGGGCATTAGGGGGCAGCGAAAATGACATTTTCTCTCGGATCTTCGATGGCTCCCCTAGAAATCACGTGTAACCAATCCAGAAACACTATGAAAAAAGAATTTCATCGATATTCTTATTTCCTACCACTCCGGAATTCGTTTGAAATTTTAGGCATTTTTCGGGTAGGAAACCTGCACTACACTTGATACTTTCATCCCGTTTATTTTCTTTTTTTAGAATTTTATGACGACTTTCTGACTAATATGATTGAAATGGGTAATTACGTATGGTAAGGAACTTTTATCTCATAACTTATGCAGCTTCAGACTTAATATAATTCGATATACAAGCATGCAATTGTGGATTGCGTGTACTACAGCTCTTCGCCCGCCCTTCTCTCGTTTGAGGGACGACCCAGAACTCATTACGTGGAGGTGGCTGTACTTTTGAGTTCCTTCCCTCCCAACCCAAAGCATGTCTATGCCTATATAGCATGGTAGTGCTTTTTCATCTTAAATACTGGCATCGCATTGTGAGACTTTATCATCTCTGCTTTCAAAGCCGCATACATGGGTAGCTGCTTCGGAAACTAATCTCACCATTCTTTCCACAGATTGTGTAAGACATTGAAAATTTTAAATTGAAAGTGGGCCAATACCTGTGCTGAGAAGATCTAAAATATGGTCACTGGTTAGGTCTTGGAGCAGCGGCGGTGGCGTCTCAGTCTCCTCGGTCCAGTTAATCATGTCATAATAATTTTGGGCATTGAAGTTTATCTTGGGTAGTCTGAATTTCCGAACTTGGTAATCCTTGCAGTTTGGTGCCTGGCATCAAGAATGCTCCTTCTTCTGACTTCGATGTCAGAGCCGGTCACCATGGAGAGAAGAATATTCCCCGGGTGGGTGAAAAATGCATAATTTTGCAGAACTTCGTCCACAATCACCCGATGGTTTAAGGGTAGGTATCGAGAGAGTTGTATCATGGAAAAGAAGTGCCTCGCACCATGTTCACTAGAGGACTTCTGCCTTATTGAGAACCACATAGGAGCGTAGACTCTTAAGATAAAATTAACTAGGGTCCTCATGTTCGTGCTTGGTTGAGATGTACAGTCGCAAAGATCTATTTGCTGCTGTGAGCCAACACGAGTGTGCTAGTGTCCCTGGCTCCCTTGCCGCTTATTCAGGAGAGCATCCTCCTGAATTAATTGCCTGAATAATATCTAGCAGGTATTTTTGGTCTGTATAGAGTTCATTCTGATTTTTTATTTCTGGCAGTTTTACTTCGATGGCTTTAAAAGCAACAATAGATAGCGTCTCAGAAATCAATAGCTGGCTTCCGATCGGACCCGACATGTCCCTGTCGAACTTCTGAAACATGTGGCGTAGGGGCAGTTCATTAGCATGCAGTAAACAAATGAACCATTGCAGAGGGCGACCAAAATATTGCTCGAGGAGGGTTATGACTCCTCCTTTCCAACCTGTATAGGTATTTGCTCCATTGCATCCAATTACTAAGAGCTTTTCGCGACCTTGACAATCCAAATATTCTTTAATTGCTGATTTTATGCTGACCGCCAAGCCTGAATGTGGAATCACATGACTAAGGTAGTTTCCTTCTGGTCGCTGAACCAGCACAATATGTTCCTCTTTTTCGAAGACGAATTTAAGCTTCCCATTGCATTCCTTAACCTTCCTCGTTTTCCTGCCGGTCCTACCATCGAAGTAAAGGCCACGAATAGGGGATTTCAAATTTGCCCTTGAGCTACTCTTCTGGTCTTCGACTTAGGCTAATTTTCTGCTCCTCCTCACCTTGCTGGGATCAATAATTTCACCTTGTCCCACCATTTTGCTATCGACAAGGGTGGCAGTTGCAAGAGCCGTCGCTACCGTGTGAGGGATACGGTACCGATCAGCTGTCCTTGCCACATTCGCTAAATTCTTTCTTGATTTTTTCACAGCATCGTTGTATGTTGGTTGCGGTGGGGTCCATGGGACATCCCGCTGAAGAGAGTGATTTCCATCGCTGTCGTAGGATATTTCATCTGTTTTCCTGGCATTTTGATGGCACTAAAGTGTGAGTTACCATATTACTTAGGGCTTCATGCCACTTCCTCTCCTCACAGCCCTGCAAACGCGAAGTCTCCCTCTTGTCTACGTCTCCAATAACTGCTAGGCAAGTTGTTTTCTGATCTATGAAAAAGTTTTTTTTCCAGTAAGGGTATCTTGTATGCTGCTCTTCAGCTACAGTTCCGAATATCACTGCACTTACATGCTGCAATGTCGAACAGCAACTTCAAATTTGAGGTTAAAGTCTCAGGATGCATTTGAAGCAGTTTTTGTTTTTTTTCACTCCTGGATTTTTCTTTACTGACTGAAGTCACTTCATAAGCTTCTCTCTTTTCTTATTAATTGACCGCGTTTGGATTGTGGGAATGGAGGCGGACATCCACACTTCCTCCACGCGGCACGTTACCCACTTCCTTACCTCGGACGTTCGTGGGTGGACACAGTCGCGGCTTTCAGCCATCAGGTGGTGCACAAATCAGTAATGTCTTACTACATCTTCTTTTGTTGGCAGCTGCAAACCTCTTAGTTGCTTTGGGGTACCTGATTTAGCACATTTCACTTTTGCACGCATTTTAGGCATTTCTAAGCCCCAAAAGCAATCCATATCAACTGCATAGAACACTCGTATACACTGAATATGCATGCTGGGGAATGTTGACGCTGACTGAGGCCAGCTAGCTCCACCCTCCTCACTTTGGGTGTTTTGGGTATTCTTCGCCAGCGATATTCCATCAAATGTGTCAACTTGCGAGAGGGTTTATTTTTTTTATTTATTTTTTTATTTATACTCACAACCCTGAAAACAGCACAGCAAAGGCCTTTTACATTGGGTGTTTTAACATTAACAATAGACGAACACACACAACCATGTCCAGGGCAGATAATATTCTACCCAGGACTCGAACCTACGACCCTCGGGTTAGCAGGCGAGGACTTTACCCCACCGCCACTGGGCCCGACTACCAGCTGCATTAGTTAGCAAGCCAATGACATTGAAGACAATGTAGGAAATTCAGAATGCTCGAGTGGGGGCTCCTGGTCTTACAATGTAACCGTAATCCATAGTCTACGGGTCCATCGCCCTGATTTGTGTGGTATAAAAGTGATATAGCTGACTGATTATGAGGATTATTAGGGTGGGCAAAGAGATACATACGCTTCATGAATGCACGCTATGAAATCGAGTGATAATTGGACTAGGGATCTTATACATACTCTTACAATTTATTGCTATACACCGTTTGGTCGCCTTCTAATCTTCACGAAAAAATAGAAACGGAATGAAAGTATTAAGTGTAGTGTGGGTTAACTACCCGAAAACGTCTAAAATTTCAAACGAATTCCGGAGTGGTAGGAAATTAAAATATCCATGAAATTATTTTTCATAGTGTTTCTAGATTGGTTCCCCATGATTTGTAGGGGGGCCATCAGAGATCTGAGAGAAAAAGTGATTTTTGCTGCCCCCGAATGGGCATGGTAGACTGACAGGGCTGTGTTTGTATCTGTGAGACCTTTAATTCTTCTTAATAGATAACACCCAGTTGCCACTTTGATGCAAAGGTTATCAATATGCACTTTCCAGGATAATGTTTTGTACACATATAGACCTAGGTATTTTGTTTCAGTTGAAGACCATAAGATTTTACCATTTAATCTAAGAAGAGGAGTGGACATACTTTTCCTTAGAGGGGTATGAAACTGTATAATGTTGATTTTTTGTCAATTTATGATTTATGACAAGTATCCTATTATCAACACACCATTTGTTCATTGCATTGATATTTCCTTGCACTTTGTCTTGGTTGAAATATTTAGAGTACAATAGCTGTGTTATGTCATCTGCATACATGAACACAGTACCACTATTAAAATAACAGCGAAGATTGTTAATGTATATGAGAAAAAGAAGAGGACCTAAAATAGACCCTTATGGGACACCTCTAGTGACTGCCAGAGGAGTAGATGTGGTATAGGAACCTATAGTGGAAGAGTAAATACTCAGCTTGAGATCTGGTGCTTAAAAAGGATTTATCCAATTATTGGCAATTCCAGAGATGCCGTAACTACACATTAAGTTTGTGAAGTAAAATTCCATGACCCACTGAATCAAATGCTTTTTTAAGGTCATAAAAGACTCCTGTGACAGTGTTTTGCTTGTCAAGTTCAGTAATTACTTCATGAATGAACTTAGCCATGGCAACTTCCGTTGACCTATTTTTCATGAATCCAAATTGAGTTCTAGAGAGGATGTCAAATATAATGAAAAATGATAGTAATCTGTTGAAATTAACTTTTTCAAAAACCTTAGAAAATACAGAGAGAACAGAAATTAGTTTGTAATTATTCATATCTTGTGGATACCATTCTGGAAAACGGGGATGACCTTGGCTACTTTTAATTTGTCGGAAAAAATTTCCAGTGAGAGTGACATCTAACAAAAATATACACAACTCATTCAACCATCAACGACCAGTGAGCATATTATTGGCAAAGACACTGTCAACAAGCCACTATCATACATGAGAGAAGCATATACAGGACAGAGAAGAAAAATATCCAGCTTCAGATATGTACATATATGCAAATAGGCCTCAACACATTAGAAATTAGGCTTACGAACAGTCAATGTACTAAACTGAAACACTTATCCAATAAAATATAAATGCAATGTTGAAAATATTTAATGAAATTTTTATTTCTTTGAGTAGATCTAATAAAATCTATTATCCTTACCTATGATAGAACAAAGAAAAATGCAAAAACAATATTAATTTAAAAAAATACATGGAATTGGCACAATATCAATATTTCATACATGACTCTGATCTTTGAAAGTAAGCTAAAGACTTTGTTGGATTTATACTCACAATGATACTTAAATGCATGATCATACCTCCGTATCTGTCTTTCTTCAGCCTTGCATTTAGCAGACTCTGGTATTCTTCTACTTGCTTAGGAGCAGCTTTAAACACACCATCAATTATCATGAAGATATAAAATAATGGCCATTCACATTCAATATTTTCAAATTCCTTTTAAAGAGAAAAGAAATATAAAAATTTAAAGCAAACACTACCATAAATCTTGATTATTCAATCAAGTGAAAAAATGAGGATCTTAGCAATAAATAAAGCATGAGAATAGTTAATGCCAACATATACACTCAAAGGTGAAATACAGGAGTATCCGTTATCTGGCATTTGATAATCCACTCAATATATAATACCAAAAAGCCTGAGCTAGTAACAAGTTCCCACCTCCCTTACCATCTCCTTCTTAATTCTATCTTCTTTTTGGTAATTAACAATGACATTTGACAGAACATTATATGTATAGCTACAATCTGCCCTCAGCAATGGCTTTTCCTGCGTAGGGTTATTTACAGAAGCAAATGAGTAAGTATTATATATTGATACCACTGCTCAGTCTGAGCAAAGGAGCCAATAGTGCCTTTGTGAATGAATTATATTATTTACATTTATTATTACATAATTACCATCAAAATGTCTATATAATCACAAAAAGGATTGAATGAACAGATTTGCAACTGAACATTCAACCACAGACGTTAATAGCAGATGAGGGGACTTTCATAAGTATCTTTTTAGTGCATGACAGAGTTGAGCATAAAATTTGTAATAACAGATTGGGACTAGTAAAATAAGTAAAATGGCACAAATGGCAACCCATAAGTCACAAGGGCAAACTCAAAACTTTTGTGTGATCAATTTCAGAAGCTTTAACTGCAGTGCACATATGAATTCCCTTACAATAGTGCAACTAAGTAATTAAGAAGCACGACAGGAGTTTAAGAGACAGAAACAACCTACAAACCTTTGTTTCCCCATCCATATAATATCGACGTGTCGGATCTTCTTTGGGTGACATAAAACCATCACGGCAAAATCTCTTAAAACCATAGCTTCCACGAAGTTTCTGGATTATATTTGCCTTGGTATTATTTCCAAGGCACTCATCATGAGTGGCAAAGCATGGAAATGACACAGTTGGAATCAAGGACACATCTACATCCTGTAAAACAAAAAAAACTAGATAAAAAAAGACTCAATTAATTTCAAACAGGAAATGTCTTGACTTAACAACTAATTTTTTTAAAAGTTGCAACAGTAAACAGAAAATGCATATTTCTATTTCGATGATTAGTTCCAATGATCACCTCTAAGAGATGATTTTTCAGTCAAAATCTTGTAAAAAATGTAGTCATGATCAATTCTTTGACACTTCAAAAAATTATTTTAGTTGCAGCAATAACTGACATGTATGTAAAGAAAAAGATATTTGTTTCTATAAAAAATAGAGAGTAAAATAACATAGATATTGCTATGAGAAAAAAATCACCCAGCACCAGGAATCAAACCACAGACCTTTGGCTTCCTGTGCCAATGTGCAGATCACTTAACTACGGAAGTTTGGGGAGAAGCGGTGGTCAGTGCATTAGCACAAAAAGCCAAAGGGTTCCATAACTGGTCCAACCCAATTTTTTCTCATGGCAATTTCTATGGATATACAGAGAGAAGTAAAATAATCATTACCTTTGAACTAGATTCCCGAGGAAGCATCGTTTCAAATATGCTGCGGTTACGATTATGAGCATCAATGTCAACATATACAACTGACCAAGAAGCCCCTTTCTCACCAAATAGATTACACCCATTAATGGCTTCCAGGGCAGATTTTGCCATTCCAATGGAGCTAAAGGAAGGAATAACAACTTTTGAAATAACATGCATGTAATAATTTGTTCATCTCAATTAGTTTCAGCAGCAAATTAAGAGATGGTGTAGGTAGGGTGGCCGACCCTTCTGTAATACCTGCAATGATACGAAAATATTCACCGCAAGGTTTTCAATACCCTTCAGACCCCCAGAAAGTACCTATTTCTCCCCCCTCACACCTCCAAAACAATAACCTTAATCCACCCCTGATTATATTTCAAATTATAAGCTAAAACAATATAAGGAGATATGTATTACGAGGAAAAAAGTTTTCAACAAATGAAGAGATGCCATTATTGCTTATGAGAAAAATCAACCTCCTTTCTGATAGCATTTTATTCCTCTGTCTCTGCCACGATGCAGGAAATTCAAGCACAGTAAGGTCATGGACTCATCTTTGAAGTCCATTACTGGCTACTTGCCTGCCCCTAGCAATACTCGTTCTTGTCACCAGAAAAGAGGCACATTACCTTATCTTGCAAGCATTAGAAATGTTTCGTTTAAATCAAGACATTAAGGTAACAACTTAAGTGCTTTGACTTTGCCTACCCCAAAAAGGAATGATTGGATGGATATGTATGAAAAGTTAGAGTGAAAAACCAGGAAAAAGGGTCAATCATCGAGCCATTTACGATGTACATAATTAAACCACGTCTGGGATTCACTACACGAGTATGACACACATTCAAGAAATACCTGTATGGCACTCATGCACTCTACAGGATAGTTTTTTTCTGACGTGGAGTAACCTGGTTCAAGAGAAAAACTATTCGGACTCACACAAGTAAGTGGTTTAAGGAGATTACTCTCATGCCCACGACTGACTTACTACAGGCACACTACAACTACACTTAGTTGCTCATGGGGTTGTAAGATCCGCTTGCTAACTCCATGAAGGTCACATGCACTAACACACAATAAGTCAAAATAAAATAGAAATAATGGTTTATGCCACAAGTCAAGGTGGTGCTATGGGCAATATATGGGGTTGTTACCCACATCAAGAATTCACAAAACAGGCAAAAACCACATTTACACAATACCTACCTTACTTGAGAGTGTCCGACTAGTGTTTCTTTCGAAACAGGCATCAAACCCATGTCAGAAAAATACTAGCAGGTATAGTGAGTGAGTATTTTTTAGGTATTGTGAGTGTTTAGTGATAAAGTGTGAGTGCATGTATCCTTCATGGAGTTAACAAGCCAGTCTAACAGCCCTGTGAGCAACTAAGTGCGGTGTAGTGTGCCTGTGGTGAGTCGGCCTCTGGTGTGAGAGCAATTTCTGTAACCCACTCACTAGCGTGTGCCCAACTACTGTTTCTCTTGAACCATGTTAGCTCCACATCAGAAAAACAGTAGTAGATAAGGTGAGTTAGTACCATATAGGTATTGCATGAGTGTGTATCATACTTGTGTAGTAAATCTCATGTGCAGGTTAATTACACCATAAATTGCTAAATAACTAACCCTTTCTCTCCTAATTTTAGTCCCAGAAAGGTTTTTGTTAATGGCTTCTGGAGTTTCATCCTTATTATATCACACAATATATAAACTCAATAAATTTAAAATAATTAATAAGTATTGCCATGCAATCAAATAAACTGCAACATATGCCACAACAGTAACTTCAGTGAGGTCACTCTCTAGTATATTCATAAATAAGAGAATTTCAGTAAGATGGAAAAAAAACCATTGAACTAGACTGAGCTCTAGGTTCAAATCCCAGATTTGGGAAATGGCTTTTATCACTAAATTCTGGCATATTGAATATAAAATTGACACTCACATGTAATAGAGGGTCTCAGGAGGAATCTGTGTAACTTCAAGTAGCTATTTTCACCATGGATTGATCATGCATCACATTTGTTGAAATTAATGGTTTAAGAAGCTGAATGAACTAATTAGTCCTTCTCAACTTAATCACTGAATTGCATTAATGAATCCAATTGAATCATAGATTAGAAATGTACACCTACCTGATGTCTCACTCTTTACCTAAGTAAGAATTAGAAAATTTTTTCACCAAAAGGGGGTCAATATCCTTTTTCCAACTCAAACAAATAAGCAACTCAAAAAATAAGCAACAAATAAGCAACAATAAATAAGCAACAAGAGTTAATATGGCCACACTACCAGACCTACTCTTGGAAGGGCTTAGGCAATGAATCTAAGTCACTGTCCTGAATTAACATTGTAATCAAACTCATCACTTCCTCCTCTCCCTTCCTGATTACCACCAAGTATAGCACCCTGATATTAAATACTGAGAAAGCGATATAATGCAACATGCACCACGATAATTTCATGATACTGAAAAAATTTGGCTATTGTAGAAAAGAAAGATTGTAAAAGATGGAAATGACAATAAATGTACTGTCTATGGTTGTATACCATACAGCACAAAATTGTTCGTGGCTTAGCCATTTTTACATGGTCACCAAAACTGTATATTAATCTCTTTTACCTTATGATCTGCAGTTCCATGTGTACTAAGCTCTTATTATTTTTAGCTTTTTAGATTCCTTATGAGCTGGATCCTTATCTAGACTTCCTAAATAAACTAACAATAAGCATCAAAGCATATTGAAGCATCTTGTTTCTTTTGCATTTTCCAAATCAGTACATGCTATTAACGTTTTCAAATGTCTTGAGCACTGGGAGGCAGGACTAAAATTTGTGGGGGGAGCTAAGAGAAAGCTGCTCGTCACATAAATTTCCAAGAGCCAATCAGGCTACCGAAAACCAGGTGAAGAGCCTAGAAAATTAAGGTGTTCCATACCTTCTCAATTTTTCATGCTCCCCAATTCTGCTTGCTGAGTTGTCAAACCTCATCACCACAGGGCCTCTCTCTTTGTGGCCCATGCAGTTTTCCCGGCAGAGGGATAATAATCTTGGCAACTTCAAGCTAAAGCCCCCCTCTCCATGGTAGTTCCCAACCCCCTGGCAGCAGAGGTCTTAGAACAGTTTTCAGACTCACACGAAAGGCGCACGCCCCCACAACTTCTAGTCCAATCTCTTACAATTAGTGCCCAAGACATTTGAAAAAGATAATAGACAACGAATCTCTCTTTATATAATTATTACCATTGGTGATGATTTCCAAGTCATAATCCATAAAACATAAATGAATTGATTGGGTTTCATCCATACATACATGGGCTGTTTAGTCACCCTTTTACAACATTTAATGGTACAAAAGTTGCCAAACGCATCAAATGGTATATCGGATGGTTATACATGTAATTAGTCCTAGTATGTGGTACATCAAACAGCATAGGATTGCATTGATTAAAGTTAATGTTTTAAAAGAAACTAAATTAAACGAATATTGAGTCAATTTTATGATTTACTAAATTCTTAAGAAATTTACAGTGACAGAAATGTCTTCTTTGACTAAGGTACAGTAAGTTGAAGGAAAGTCTTATTTCCTCATAAGGTACGTCCAAATATGAGTAACCCAACTTATATCCTATTATTCTGATAACCATTTCTTGTAAATTTTCAAGTCTATTAATATAACCATCATAACATGGAAACCAAACTACAACACAGTACTATAAGATTGAATGAACCAAGGATTTACTGCTATGATTTTAGGGTCAGTAAAATCTTTGGTAATTCTATGTATGAAGCCTATAAGTTGGGACGCTTTATTGCAAATGCCATTGTTTTCCGATTATAATACGCACCCACTTTATGGCGAGCACAATGTAAGAATTTACTTATCACCATGTATAATACGCAGTCAGCTTATAGAGAACGGCATTCTACACCATTTTCCATTGTACAGCTCCCGAAAGATCACTGCACAATCGGTAATGCTGCCGATGGATGGCTTTTCCCCTTGCTCTTGCAAACCCCTTTGGTTTCTCAATATAACGCTCTATTTGTAGTAGGTTCTGCCCCTCCAAAACTTTCATGCACGTCTATGAAAATATTTGTCAATAAACGATAATTTGCTACACTGTCGCTAAAAAGTACCTATGTCGGTCTTCAGCTTGCCTCTCTTTATATCTGTTTGTGTCAGATTCCATCCGATCTACTAGTGGAAGATACGTTAATCTGCAATTTGAAGATGTTACATTTCTGTGTAATATTTAAAAGAAAAACTATCCCTGAATGTCATATGGCCACCGAATATGCTCGTAAACGCAAATACAAAGACTGGATGGATGAAAATTCAACCAAAGATTGGCTGCGAAATGAGTGGTGCAAAGATGCGGTTTGCAGACGTCATATGTTGGTTCTAGATGCATAATATGCCATCTAAAGCCATGCATCAAGAATATATTGCTTGAGAATGGCATAGATCTCATCATTATTCCTGGAGGGATGACAAGCCAGTTGCAGGTGATTGATGTCAGTTGCAACCTTCTGTTTAAGACACAGATGCATAAAAAGTGGAATGAGTCAGCTTTATTCCGGATCACAGTCTTTGACAACTGCAGAAAAGTCAAAGAAACCGGAGTTATCACAACTTAGTCACTGGATTAAAAGTCCTGGGATGCCATTGATTCATCTGTGACTAAGCGAGGTTTTAAAAGATGCTGCCTCCTGAATGCAATACATGGGTCCAACGACGATTTTCCTAGAGATGAAGAATGCGTAGCGCATACTACCATGGCGTAGTGGACGATGAGGAGGACTAATATGATGTTCTTGGCGACGCAACATATGCTACCGGCAAGCATGATGTCAGTGCTTCGCCCTAACTGTTCGAATCAAGTGAGGATAGTGATTTTGAATTTGAAAGATTCAGAGCTAACAGTGTTAAAGAAAAGAGGAACAGTGTTTAAATTTTTGCTTTAATAAATAAATTGAATTGATTCATTGCATTGTTTTTCATTAAAAATAGTAAAATCGAATACTATATGTACTTTGAGATAACTTCAGATGTGATCTACGGACCGAAAAAAACTCGATAAGTTTGTAACCATGTAAAATACACACCCTACTATTTTGATGAATTTTCACAGAAAAAAAATGTGCATTATAAACGGAAAATTACTGTAATATCAATGTGATTATGAAAAGTGAGGTTGGAAGTCATGGTGACACCTAAATCCTTTGTTACGTCCACAGTTAAGCCTTTGAAGTGGTTTATTGTCCATGCAATAGTTATGAATACAGTAGACGATTACAGCTTTATGATGGGTTCGACATACGCTGGATTCGACTTACGATCTGAGCTGATTTTGCCCGCGCTTTTTAAAATTTCAAATTTCTCAGATTCTATTTTAAATGTCGATAGTGTTTTAAATATTGGTTTAATAATATTTTAAATAATTTTAATCCAGGATATTTTGTATGCATTGGCTCTGCCACATACACTGAATGGAATGGCACTGATGCTCTTTAAATCGATTCCTCGTTCGGAAATATTGCCGATTCAACATACGATGAAATTCGCTTTACGATCGGTCCTGTGGAACGGATCATTATCGTAAAGCGAGGGTCTACTGTAATTGGATTTTTACTTTTATAATATGAGACTATGTAACATTTTTCCAAATTAAGATGCATGCTGTTGTTACAGCACCATGAGGCTAAACAATTACTTTCCTGTTGCAGCTTATTACAATCCTCTACTCCATGAGCAGTAATATATAATTTTAAGTTAATCCATGAAGCAATGAAAAAAAAATTTTGAATTTTGCACACCGCATGCATTACAAGTTAGTAATACTGCAAAACACAATGATGCCATGGCATTAATAATCTTTTGGCAACCCTTTCACACAAGAAAAGCTATCAATTAACATGCAATGATACAAATATCTAATGAAAACTTTGGAAGAGCAATATTCTCCTACAAAGTTCATTGATGAACGAGATATTAACAGGAGACAAAATTTACAAGGCATATTTCCACAGAGTAGATCAGTACTTTACTCTAAGAAGTGTTTACTGGTGGTTCCATGAAGGTAATGTCTTGATCAAACATTCATTAGTGCTTAGTGTTACAGCCTACCGCTCCACATTTCATATGGTATGGCATACAGTATTTGGTGGCACTCGAGGAGCAATCCGCAGCAAGCCTGGCCATATCGCAGTTTGCAGAGCTTTCTCAAGCCTACCCTAGCCAGGATTTGTGATGGCTTAAGACAGACTGCATGGTGCAGTATACTGCCATCATTTGACAGATTATTCGCTCTTGAAATAAAATAACCTCAGTGGAAAAGATAAGTACATTTTTACCTATGCGTATGGGCAGGCACAGCTTACACCCAATGCCCAACACTGGACACTTCATACTCTGACAATATACGTTATAAAGCATTCCATCAATGGCATACATTCTGATACCAAAGCAAAGGAAACACACTGCAAACAATGAAGGTTTGTTTGATAGTGAAAAGGGGCACAATTAAAGCCTCAAACAAAGTTTCTAATTGTAGCATCAGCAAAAGGGAAACAAGCTATTTCAATAGACAGCATGTCAGTCAAAACCAACACAGAGAGTAGAACCAGAGCATTTAAGCTTTTCTTAAAAGATATGTTTCTCCAATTTCTTTGACCATACATTTGTTTTCCAGTAACAGAACTTAAGTCACCTGTCCCTATGTCCTATTGGTTAATAGCCCTGAAACCAACTCACTACCCATAAAAAGGATGTATGTAAGTACAGTATTTTCCAGCTAATGTGACGCACGGGCATGAAAGACATGCTTTAGTTTGGCAACAGAATTCAGAAAAAGAAATACTATTTCAATTGCCATTTGTAACAAATGTTGGCTGAATGATCAATAAATATTATTACTATGTGACAACAGAGCACCGATCTTTTACCAAATCTACCTCCAACCGAGATCAAAACAGATAAACAAATAATGACTATGGCAACATTGCATGATCCAGAAAATCATGCTCATTTTACCTGCATTTCATTGTAAGATTCACATCACACAGATTTCAATACGGAGGTCTATAGTCAAAATATGATGTTGACAATGGCCTTTTAAGATGCAAGGTGATTTTCAAGGGTATATGGGGAAAGAAGCAAGTCTTAAAAGCCAAAAAATAGGGAATAAGCTTAATATTAAATGTCGCAAGATATGACCACACTTTTTCAACTTGCAGTCATGTTTTAACCACTGGTGGATAAGGATCAGTTATGCGACAATGCCGATCTCACATGGCATTTTAAAATTACTCATTGTGACCCAGGGCTTTTCAAAACAGAGCATCCCACATTTGTACAATCACAAAGTATGAATTCAAGTTGGAGAAGTAAATGAAAACAGAGACTAATGGTAAAAGACAGAACTATAAGGCATTGAGTACAATCTACATAAATGAAAGACCAAAATAATAATATACTGACCTTGCATGAATTTCAGGTGAACCATCATTGTATTTACTACCCCTTTCCCACATTCCATAATCAGGAGTCCTATAGGCTCTTTCCACATAATAAACTAGATTCTGCACAAATGCCACTTCATCTTGAGTGTATACTATTTGCAGACCAGAAGTGATCATTTGAACAAGGAAGATGAGATAAAGAGAGACAACATCAATCTGAAATATAAAGAGTTAATTACATTATGGCAAATGCTTCACCTTATGTTACCCATTATTACAGATCAAAATCACCAAAAACATACTAGTGAAGTATAAAGAATTTTTCCAGATTGCACAGAGACAAATACTAAAAATAATATTACATACTTTACATAGGAGGTGAGGATGTTACTAATGGTATAAATAATGAAAATAAATCTTGGTCATGATGAATGATAGGAATGCAGACATAAGAAATATGGAAACAGTGAATTGAAGTTTGAGATGTGGAAATGTAGGTAACACAAAAAGATAGAGAAAAGTAAAATATTGCAATGAGAAAAATATGGTAGAGGCAAACATACTAAAGCAACATATGTGCACATAATTTACATGTAAGAAAACAGGAAACAAATGAGATACCCGATAAACTAAATCCTACCTAGACAGAGAGGGGGAACAATGAATCAATTCATGAGTGGATGTGTAAAATGACCAAGAAAGAGTGGTCATGGAGAGCTATTAAAGATACAAAATGACAGAAACAGAAAGCATAAAGCAAACTAACAAGATAGAAGACAAACATCTTGAAGATACAAACACCACAGAAAGATTAAATATAGCATCCATAGAAAAACTTGAGGGGAGACTACCACAGATGACACAAAAATAATGAAGTGCCATACCTGCAAATGAGGGTATTCATCATCTGAATAAATAACTTCACCACTGTAGAGATGAAATTTGCTATGAAGAGCATGTTTTGAGCATTGATTTGCTTTAAATGCCTCAACTCGACTAGCTTGCTTTTCCCAGCATTCCAGAATACCTCTCATACACTTCACAGCAGATTGGCCGAGCTCATATGACTTCCCTCGGTCATCATCAATACGCCTGAAAAAGATAAATGCAAGTAATTTCTTTGGATGCAACATCAATACTCAATAATCACCAATGATAGAGGCTGACTTAGGAGACAAATTACACACCAAATGAGCATTAAAAACCTTCAAAAACATCAAGTCAAAACTCACTCATGAAGAGATTCATAATCTTAACAGGTATTCCAAAATAATTATCACAGGTGACTTCAATTGCAATTTACTTGATGAAACAAGTGACAAGACGGATTTTCCACCTACTATTGCTGCCTTTAATGTCGAAGTAACAAACTCTACTCCCACCAGAGCTACTCATTCAACTTGAACTCTGATAGATAATATCCTCACTAATATTGAACTCAAAGATGTAAGCACCATGGTAGCTGACGAGCATATCTCTGATCATCTGCCTATTCTTGCATCTATCAGATTCCATACCACTCCCGAAATCAAGACCTATACTACTCGAAATTTTTCTGATCAAAATATGGCACACTTTCAATTATCTCTTAATTCTCAAGACTGGTCTGATGTTTTCAATGCAAAATCTTTTGACGATAGTTCCCAAAGTTTCTCCTCAGTTTTTCTGCATCATTTTAACATAGCTTTTCCTCTTGAAACAAAAAAAGTCCATATTCTCAAAAGAAAAAAATCCTGGGTCACTGATGATATTCAATTCTATTCTTCATATTAAAAAAAACTGGCATGTGAAACAAAACTATCTGGAAGTGCTGAAAGTAAAGAGCACTACAAACTTGTGTAAAAGCAGTACAGGTTACTTCTTTCAAGAGCAAAAAGAACTTATAATGAAGAAATTTTATCAAAAGCAACCAACAAAACTAAGGCTGCCTGGAAAATTATTAACAATGCTAAAAATAAAGACAAAAGATCAGTTCTGCACATTATCCAATCACTATCCAACGAAAACTAAAATTGTTATTCTAGCCTTGCTTATGTTTTTAATAAGCATTTTAATTTAGTTCCTGACTTCTCTGCCCCAATCTCCAGCACATCTTCAGTTGCGGTCAATCCAGTTTCCTCTTTCATGAAACCCAGCAACGATATGGAATTAAAGCCCATCATTGCAACATTTAACTAAAATAGTATCTGTTCAGGTATTGATGGAATCCCAGGCAACGTAATATTCCTATGCTATGATATGATTAAGTTACCTCTACTTTATTTGGTAAACGAGTCTCTGAGACTTGGAATCTTTCCAGTCTCAAAAGTGTCCAAGATTGTGCCTATTTACAAAAAAAAGGTAGAGTTGATGATCTAAATAATTACAGACCTATTGCCCTCCAGAACTCTTTTTCCAAAGTTTTTGAAAGAACGGTATATACTCGTATAGTATCATATTTGGAAAAGTACAGTCTTCTTTATATTAATCAACATGTGTTCATTCAGGGGAAGTCTACAATTTCTGCTATATCACAAGCGATAGGCAAAATATTATCTTCCATGGACGAGAAAAATGAAACTATGGCATTATTTTATGACTTCACTAAGGCTTTTGACCTGGTAAATCATGACAATCTTTTATTTAAACTTCATAGACTGGGAATTAGGGGCATTCCACTTCAATGGGTCAAATCATACCTTCTCAAGAGATCTCAGATAGTAACTTTTACTATTAATGGTGTAAAGCATTCCTCTACCACTCTTAATTCTAAAGTGGGAGTTCCCCAAGGATCTACTTTAGGTCCACTTCTATTTTTGTTGTGTATAAATGACTTATCTCTTTATTTATCTGGAAATGATAATATTAAGCTAGTTTTATATGCTGATGATACAACATTAATAGTTTCAGCTAAATCCCACCAATCCTTAATTGACCAAGCTCAGTCAGTTACTGATAAAATTAGTAAATGGACTCTGGACAATTTCCTGACAGTTAACCCCAATAAAAGTAATTTAATACACTTTGTATCAAGTGGACAACCAACTGAAAGCATGCTCATTAGAATGGAGCGTAATTCAATTGTACAAGTTGATACTTACAAATTTCTAGGAGTATTTCTTAACTATAAAATGTCCTGGACTGAGCAATTACCTTAGCAGCAAACTTAGTTCAAGCTGCAACATTTTGTGACAGCTCAATTCAACTGTGGAAAAAGCAACTCTGATAAGCCTGTACTATAGTGATTTCTATTCACATGTATTATACAGCATAATTTTTTGGGTATCTACCCATTTGGCTACGAAAATATTTCGTCTCCAGAAACGTGCAATGAGAATCATAGCTCAGAAAGGTATTACATCTCCCTGCAAACCCATCTATAAGGAATTGAACAATGTATATATATTTTCCAAACCATTTTGTATGTTAAAAAGAATTTCTCAAATTTTAATGTGAACAGTGGTTTTCATAATTATCATACAAGAACAAGAGGTGCCATTCATCACTAATTTGTGCACACGAAAATTGCTAAGATGGGGAATAATGAAATGGGGATCAAGATGTATAATAATCTGCCTACGTGTATAAAAAATGTAAGAAATATTAACTCCTTCAAGTTGAAATTGAAAAGACATTTGCTAAACATAATGTATAATTCCATTGAAGAATATCTCAAAGATGCCAGAGACAGCTCTGTATGTGAATAATTCTACTTGTATTTGTTAGTGCTTTTAAATAGATATGTTTGTGTGTGTACATGATTTGACGTTCCTTATATCTTGTCTATTTTTTTATGTATAAGATCCTTGGGAAAATAAACATAATAATTATTATTATTATCACTCCACCTCCTAATTGATCAATTTAACACATGATTTGACAATATTCTACTACCATACTAACAAGGAAACTCGAGTAAAAATTTCTTAATAAAACCTGCTATCCTAATTTTAAAATATCACAATAATTTACATTAATAATTACTTGAGACATGGCAATTCCTGATAGACACTTTTCAAAATATTGGATTTCAAGATTTTTCTAAAAATAAGAGAAGCTTAATTTGAATTTAGATATGCCTCTTGCATTTTCTGTTTTCACTTACAAGTCACAATGGTACCACCCCACAGCTCATTTGATCCAGTGCTTTGTCGAATAAGATAAATGTCAGAGTATCTTATACCAAGTAAAGTTCAAAACCAAAAGAGCATAATTAACGCAATCATGTTTATTAAAATGGCATAAAATGAAATTTTACACCAATAAAAGAATATCTTTGATTAAATTTGATTCAACTAAGGAGAGCAAAAAGAAACAAATTCAACAAAATTAATCATGTATTAGGTTATATTCTATATTAACATGGTACTCGACAAGATACAAAATTCAAAAACTTCCCAATAAGCATAATTTTTTTCACAAAATCTCACCTATATGATTGATGGAGACTCCAAATAGCAGCTGCACAATAAATACTTTCTCTAACACTGCCAACATCTTCATCAGTAGAGAGCACAGGAAATAGGCCTGTTATGGAACTCTGGTATCTTAGGAGCTGTCTTTTGACTGAAAAACCACAATGCAATACACTCATATTGTAATTAAAGTGCCTGGTGCTATGTGGACCACAAGATTGAGACATGAGCTACAGAACTTAAAACACTGCAAATCAGGGGATGAAGGTTGTAAAGAGTAGAAGCTCAGTCAGAAAACCTTTGTAAATTCCAAGAACACAATCGCTTTAAGAAGTTAGATAATTCATCACTACCTTTTTTCCCATTTCAACTCATCTCACAATGATAATTCAAGTTAGGATATTACGTTAAGTCATAGCAAAGGGTGATTTTTACCACTTTCCTTACATATAAATAACTCCCTCCTGGCTGGAGGGTCAGCACCAGGAACTTTATTTCAGATTCTCATTCAAATGTATAAACCAGTTATGGTCACCGAATTATAAAACTCTAGGAATTACAAATAGATTTCCACAGTTTGCTTAACCCATTCAATGCGGGTCTGTATGAAGATATCGGTCCTGGTGTTGGGATTCAATATTTTGCGTTATCATGCCTGTCATTGTATGGTAAGTTATCACCAATATTTGAAACTTCTCTGTGTTTTTTGCCTCATTTTTCATAATTAAAAAAATGTCATTCATGAACGACATCTGCGCCGCAGAAAAATCCGTGGTTATGCAACCTGCATTGCTTTTTCTTTCGCTGCTGTTTCTTCGTAATCTTCCACGAAAATATTACTTTTTGGTTTCTGAAAATTTGTTATTAAAATAATTTAGCATTTTCCATGGAACATTTGAAATAAATAGGTATTATTAGGTGTGGGTATCATATTTATGTACATTTTTATTTTACATCGATAAACATAAAACTCCTCCCTTGTTGTAACATTTTTGTCATGTGAAATTTCTACCTCAAAATCTATTCATGTTTTCTGAACTGACTTATTAGACGTTTATATAAATTTTTAATAGGTTGAATGGTATTTTTAACAAATTTCATGCCTTTATATTTGAAAAGCCATCTCCAAAGTTTTGATGCGTTAATACTTGGCTGTCAAAAATATTTCTTGCACATTTGCTGAACAGTATTTTCCTTCCTTCAAACTAATGCAATTTTATTCCTTACGTACTCAGCTCTAAGCCATGGGTGGCATTTTGCCACGTGGGATTTCCTCCCAGCATTCTTTAGCCTGCAGTTTCCCGCAAGCACCCACCCCCTCTCTTGTCAGTATATTTTTATGGGCAGCTAAGTGCGTCGCACCACTGTACTCTCTCCGCAGAAGCGCCTTCCCCAAATCCCTCCTTGTCCACCTGTCAGCATTTCTACCTGCTCCCTATCCCAGACCACCCCCTGTAGTTTCTTTTCTCAGCCCTCACCACAGAAAATTCCAAAACTTTCCATTTCTATGTTTTCCTGATGTCAACGCACTTAGCTTCTTTACCCATGTGTGATGCGCACCACGTTTTGTTGTCTTCTCTTGAACATGGCCTATTAATATTGTTTGATAGTTTAAAAATATTGTTTGATAGTTTAGAATACAGTGCTTGTCAAACCAAAATAAATGCTCAACATTTACATATTTCTTCAAAAATAATAAAATTCTCACATGCTACGCACTTCAAATTTAGTTGATTTGTACGCAATGCAAATGTATGTACTAATACAATATGTACAATAAAAATAACAATATTCATAAATTCTTACGGTATTCTTGGAAACAAGGGAAACAAAGCCCTGGTTGACCCTCACAGTCGGGACAGATACTTACGACCACTTTCCTAAAACCTTTCGCATGACAAACTCGACAACATTTCTGAATCTTATTTCCCGTATTTGTAACTTCTGTTCGGGCAGGATAATGGAATAGAGCAGTCGCTGGTGAGATAGTTCCCACTGATTCATTTGAGCCACTTGAGAGTAGAGAATCTATTATCTCCAGTCAGAATTCATATATACTTCTCCGTTTGCCACTATATTTGTTAAAAAGAATTTAGCTGTTGACTAGCATTATTTGAAAAAGGTGAATGGTAACTGTTTTTACCATTTACCATATTGGCCAAATCATTTAAGTACACACTAGGGCTCAACGAACTGGATATATTTGCCCCCTTGGAAGTGGCCGGAATCACTCTGGTCTTCATTTTAATTAATATAAAAATAAAGTCCTGTAGAAGTGATACAAATATTAGTTAGAGTGTTATGATTGAAGTAATTTAGGTTAAATTTATTAAAGGTAGGATTATGAAGCACTTTGGTGAAGAAGAAAAGAACACCGAATAGCAAATATCCAACAAAATAGCAAAAATCCAACAAAAAAAGAAAAATTGGCGTAGATAGAACAAGTGGCGGCCAACCAAAGGAGCTGAGCGTAGCACCGTTATACCGCACTTGTAAAGACTGCAGGCCATATCATTCATGAATGACACTTCAACCACTTTTTTGTGGTGTAAAATAGTATGATATATTTTTATGACTTTTTGACCTAAAGGAAGTTTTTGAAACCCAGGACCCATTTTTGTCACTAACTATGCCCATTTTCATTGAATATTCTAAGCTCCTGATTTTGACATGAGAATGCGTCTCAAAAGTAAGGCTAGAGCTCACTTAGTAGCCTTAGTTGCAATGAATGGAGTAAAAAATTCAGTTCAATTATAACAAAGACTATGCAAAAAAAATAGAACAACTCCAACAAGGCTAAGAGTTCTGAATTTTCCTAAATTGAAGAACTTAAAAGCCAAGCTGGCAGAGATAAATTTGAACTAGCTTACCAAATATTTTGTAAAGATGATCATAAATAGAAAATTTCAGCGTAATGGTAAATGAGAAGTAAATGATAGCCTTGGGCCAATGATGGAAGCCAATCCAGAGCTATTACATTTTGGTTGCCACTACAAGCCCAAGAAATGCAAGTATTTGCTAGAATGGCAAGTATTATTTTGAGTAATATAAACAAAGAAGATTCACCTGATGTAATTACACTTGTAGCTAACACAGGCCCAAAAAAGTTCAGCTACGTGACACGTAGGAACAGCGCAAAGAAAAAGGTAAGGGAATCTTAACGGCTATTGGAATGGTAAAATTTATAACTGGGGCACGTTTTACTGACCCAATAAGTAAAAGCCAGGAAGCAACTGGAGGCTGGGCAGTAATTGGTTAACCATTATAAATTACTAAAAAAAAATAAATCATGCCTCAAGTTGGTGCATTGACTAATTCAATGCATAAGAGGTTGAGTTTTGAGGAGGGATGGAGACAATAAGCTGGTGACAAAAAGCAAAACGTGGGGACATAATTGGGAATGGCTATGGGAATTTTCATAATGAAGACAAATTAAATCAATGGAAGGGTTTTGATAGTTGTTGACATCAGAATATGAAACTCTCCTTCATGGCATATGCCCAATAATGAGCAAATTATTGGGCATGCTCGCAAAGGGAAGGTTTCGACTACACTGAAGCTTATGCACTTGTAGCACGAATAACTACAATGAGGACTCTACTTGCACTAATTAACCCTTTCAACGCCAAGGCATAAATTGTAATACCTTCCCGGTGACGAAGTTCAGTTTTGTGCATATTTACATTCAGCACGATGAAACAAGACACATGTCACTAAAAATTTTAATTTTTGAAGCCTATTTGTTGTAATTATAACTGCTTAAACTTTCAACGCTCTAGGATGTCCTGCGCCACCGACATGATTGTTATGCGGGTTGCATGCATTTTCAGCATTTCCCCGTCGTCGATTTTACATCTAATAAATGAATAACAAACCTTAATTGCCGTTAAGCTCATAATTTCACGAGTATATCCAGTTTGTAAACTCTTCTTACACCTTGCACTCATTTAATCCTCTCGGTTATAAAATAATGCACTGGTATCAATAAAATTTTATAGAATGCGATTTATTTGGAAAACTTCAAAAGAAAATTCCACATTCGTAAGTACAACTGTCTTTTCGCTCAGTATTTTGATCATTTTCATACGGAATACTAAATTTTAGTCCAGGAAAGGGATTGCTAGCATCTTTAATTGAGAATTACCATAATAAGCCATTGCCAGTGTTTATAATAGTACAAAATTCCTGCAGTCATTTTTAAAACTTAAAATCACCGACGAAAATCATAATCATAAACATACATCTGCATAGAAATTTTTTTAAAAACTACAATCAATATTTACATAATTCCAGTATTTGACGTTCCTGTGATAATTTATGAAGGAAAGGTAAACGCATAATTACGGGTTTCCCTCACAAGCCACGCAATTTGTGGGATTGTCCGTCCTAATCCCTCGCTTGGCACTCTTGGCATTTTCGATTTTGCATTATCTATTTCATATTGATATGGATGTCACCAAATTATCAAATTATCAGTGTTCTACAATTGACAAAGGTATTCCAATATATCCACACCGCAGAAAAATTGTCTTCAAGGAAATATATCGTCACATCCATGGATATATGTATTGGTTTAAGGGTGGTTGGCAAAGTATTTTTGGGTAGAAAGGAAAAGTGGACAGAAGGAGAAGGAAGGGGGAGAGAGAAGTTGAGTTCCAAGGGCTGCCGGCAGTTGTGTGAGACTTTCCATGGGGTGAGGAATGGAGGGAAGGGCTCCGAGCATTGAGCACGCACTGGTCACAGAGAGAGTTGGCCAATGGTGAGGGTGTATGGTGGGTCTCCATAAAGAGTGGAGCGAGAGGAGGGATTAGCTCAGGAGAGGCCTTTGAGCAGGTTTTGCAATGACTGAATCAATAAGGCTTGCCTGAAGGAAGGCTGGGTGTGGATGAACAGCAGGCATCGGCGAATGGCTAGCGCGGAGACGGAGGATGGGGATCCCTTTGTGAGGGGTGAGCAAGGGTAACAAGGAGGAAAGTGCATGATACAATAATTTCACGGTCAGGGGTGAAAGGCATCTAGCTTGGAAGATAGCTGAGACATCAGAATGGTTAACGGTTTTGATCAAAATAATCATGGCATAGATTCATTCATTCTTAGATTTGCATTCGGAATGGTTCATGAACTGTCCTTATCAGCTGTTGTAGAGTATCAACAGTACTATTGTGAAGAGAAATGTCGAACAAAGAAATGCGTTCATGAGTAAAAAAGGGAAGTTGAAGTTCCTCATCAAAATAAGCCCTGATTTTTGATAAACAACTGCCATAGAACACTATGGAACTACCTGAGGGATGACACGTTTTCAAGTTATCTACAATGGCAGTTATACAATAAAATGAAAATTTTTAAAAATACAACAGAGTAAATGGAGTTGACTATATTCATTTTCACAGGGAAGGGTTTTCCCTGTATTTGACACATGAGTAACATAAAATGAAATGATTATAGTACCTTGTGCATTAATTTTTTTGTTTCTCAAAGACTTTCACTCCACCATTACGGTTCATTCTTTTACGTTTAAATTTTAATTTACAACAGCTAATTTAGCATGTGCAGCATTGATAGCGGTTGTGAAATTGGAGGAGGAGAAAAAATGCACCACTAAGAAGTTCATTAAATCGAAAGATCAATATTTTCGAAGAATAATGAAATCCCCAATAAATGCACTAGTGAATAGTTCAAACTCGATCCTCTCTATCAAAAAAGTTTATATAGACTGACAAATGAATCGTCAATCTGCTATGAGACCACGGTGAAAAATGGTTTTACAATTGCAAAGACGAAGAAAATAGAATATGTGGAAGACATAATGGTAAAAATTTAATAAAATTTAACAGTATTATCCACATTATAAGTACAAAACAAAATCGCCACCTGAGAAGCTAAAAAATTATAACTGGTACTAGAAACCTGACGTTGTAATACATTGGAAATTAGGGAGCAACTGACAATCAACCGTCAAAAGAAAGATTTTTTTAATTATTAATTTAATTATTTGCTATTATTAATAATACATTACATCATTCACTAAATTGTGACTATTTGCTTTTCTTCATTACTGTATAGATTGCTTTGTATTGTATAGATAGGAATATATGTGTGAATAGATTGAATAAAAATTGTGGACGTAGAAAAATACATATATGAGCAGATGCTATAGCACCCCCTACCATACACCTGAACAGTGGCTCCAAGTGTAGTAGAAACGGTATACCCAAACATTGTAGAATGCTGTAGATTTAGCTGCAGATTCAAAAATCTTAATTTCTTTTATAGATTGATTTGTATGCACCAACGATATAAGTTGCATCGAACTATGTCACATATGGGCAACATTACAGCTACAATATATACACTCGCAACAGGATATGAACCTACGGTGTGTTAGTTAATGGCCAATATTTTATTAATCTGAATCCAGCATTTGTCGAATCGATATTGTTAACTCTAATCAGATGAAGAAAAAAGGAAGAAAAATGATAAAAACAACCAAGATACACTTCTAATCTAACATATCAAACCACAAAAATTGAAAAAGTTTAAAACATAGCCTTTATATAACTAAACATCGCATTCCAAAACGCAGCCCACAATAGAAAAGGGTGAAGCCTAAGCTATGACGCCCATGAAATTGCAATCGCCTTACGGGTGACTTGAGTCCGCTGGCCGGCCATAAAGAATGGCTTGAACGTGGACGTTCTAGTCCTGCACCACCCGATAGCACCCAC
This sequence comes from Ceriagrion tenellum, assembly GCA_963169105.1. Classification (NCBI taxonomy): domain Eukaryota; kingdom Metazoa; phylum Arthropoda; class Insecta; order Odonata; family Coenagrionidae; genus Ceriagrion; species Ceriagrion tenellum. The sequence goes on along the minus strand of OY720635.1, from coordinate 143,236,938 downwards.
AGGACTTTCCAGAACGTCTTTGAGCGCTGAACATGTTAACAAAGCTAATCTTGTGTCATGCCATATGGATGTGAAGAATGCATTTCTCCATGGGATTATAACAGAAGAAATTGACATGAAGCAACCAGCAGGACTTTGCAGCAATCCCAATCTAGCGTGTAGAACAAGGAGATCGCTTAATGGGCTGAAACAGGCACCTAGGGTGTGGAATAAACGCATTGATGATTTTCTCCTAAAGTTAGAATTAAGAAAGTCAGAAAATGATCCTTGCCTCTATGTTAAAAAAGAGGGAAATTCATACCTATACTTTCAATTGTACGTGGATGATTGTCTACTTGCTGGAAACAAGACTGAGGAATTGTTGAAACTGAAGCCAGCACTCAGCAGGGAATTTAGTATGAAAGACTTGGGTGAACCACATTGCTTCTCATGAATTACTATCTCAAGAACTGGAAGTAAATTGCACCTTAGTCAAACACACTACATGGAATAGCTTTTGAAAAGATTTAACATGGAAAACTGTAAATACGCCTTTTGAAATGAAAATGGATGACCATGGTAGCTCTGAAGATATAGAAAAGGAAAAGCCAAATAGGTAGCTTGTAGGGTGTTTGACTTACTTAATGCAATCAGCCAGACCTAATTTAAGATCAGCGGTCAACTACTTTAGCTGATTTCAAGGAAATGTGAAGGAAGTACACTGGAAGGGATTGAAAAGGATACTTTGGTACATATGTGGAACACTTAATTTTAGACTGATATATACCTACACAGAATAACGATAGAATTCTGGTTGGTTATGCAGATGCAGATTTTTCCAGTAGTGAAGATAGGAAGTCAACAACTGGTTACATGTTTGAAGTTTATGGTGGAATAGTAGCGTGGGCTACCCGGAAGCAACCAACAGTAGCCTTGTCAACCACAGAAGCAGAATTTGTCTCATTAGCCAATGCGACAGCAGAACTACTCTGACTAAAAAGCCTCTTGGCAGACCTGGACGTTGACACAAGAGACGCAGCGGTTGAGTATGAAGACAACCAGTCAACTATCAAGGTATTGGAAAAGTGGAAGCACAAAAGGCTTAAACATGTAGACACTAAATACCTTTTTGTTAGAGACCTTGTCAACAATGGAACCCTGGAAGTAACCTACATTCCTACAGAGGACCAAAAAGCGGATATCCTGACTAAAGGGTTGCATGGACCTAAGTTGGTCAAGCTGCGAGGATTATTGGGGGATGGGGAGCACTAAATTATTTAAAAAAATAATATGAGGCGGAGTGTTGAAATCTATGACTTCTATATGACAAATTATGGTTTCCCCATGTTTGTAATTGTTGTTTTATCATTAGCCTTTTTATCTTACCTTTACATGTTCTCAAGTAACTATTCTATTAAAACCCTTTTTTCAACCACAACAAGAGCTCATTCCATTTTAATTCAGCCTCTGTCAACAGGTAGAGGATTCCATAGTTAACAGGAATGCCAAATCAACACTCATAATGTGCTAACACGTTTTCAAATTGATGCCATAGAATATAGTCAGTGAAATACCTCGGGAAGGCATGTATAATATATTTTTCATACCCAGTCCATAATATGCATCCAATTTTCGGACAGTTTCTTCGTACTTTCTTGTAATTTTTACGTGAGGATCCACATCAATTTCCCCGACACTTCCATGCCTCTCATTTCTAAATCAATGAGCATTAACATGAAATGGAAAAGGAACTTACTTTAATGCCGCATAATATTAGTATTAACAACACGAAGGCTGAATTCATGGAAGTGTAACACAGCCAACTCAACATCATTACATTCCATGCCATTCAACTAACCTTTGTGACATCATACTGACAAGAATGAATGCTGGTTTCCGTCATGAAAAGGAGATAAGTTACGCGAACTGGACGACTCAGTGATCACCAGCTGACATTCTACTTAATGGGAAGGGCAGACCAACTTTAATGAAATGACAAAAAAAGTTAAAAATAGAGTATGAGTAGGGAGTGTGAGAGGCCAAGAACACTGTATACATTCTTGGTATAGGCATTAGAAGAAAACGATCGTGCGAAAGTGTGATAATAACGAGGCATTTATTAATTGATAATTTTCAAGGTGAATTTTCGGAAGACACGGCCATCCTCACCATATGCCTTTACACATTAGTTGAAAATCCCCACCGTCTTCCCTCTTCCACGACAGGCAATTGTCTACTGTGCGCTAATGCGCTAATCACGGCGCAATTGTACGACCCGCATGACCTTCACAACTAAAGGAGGAAAATTTGATTCCAAGCATTCCAAGAGCGCCGAAGCGATGTAGGTATGTATTTTATATAGGATACAAATTCACCAATCAGGAATAAAATTATAGGGGGAGTCTAATGCTGGATTCCCATGGACGGAAGACGAACTGGCGGGAAAGGAGAACGGTATTCACATGGACGCGGAAAGTCGGAAAACGAAAAATAAAAGAGGTGTGCGTATTCTAATCTGGAAGAACTCACTGAAGAACAACACCCGATTACGAAGCAATAGAGTTACAAATAAATATAAACTTGTTCGATAAATATATATTTCCATATAATGTAATAAACATTATCAAAAGATACCTTTCGCTCATACTAGGAATGCAGTCGCAATTAAAGATACAGGAAAATTTTAATGGGGCTTAAAACTATAATTCGTGGCATGATTGTCTAGAAAATGTTGTCGCTGCATAAAATTAGGATCCATTAAATACTATAATTATAATTAAAGCTAATTTATTCGCGCGTAGATATATAATTTCGTTGGACCCTCCCTATTGAAACTTTACAATTGCAAATTTTACAATGGGATTTTGGCAAATTTTACAATTGTATCTCCATTTTTACAATTGTATTTCCATTTTTAAAATGGAATTTCTCGAAATTACAATTGTTATTTTGCTTTTTACAATTGTAAAGTTTCAATAGGGCTATGTGCTATTCTGTTAGGATTAACGTCTTTTTTAATACTGTATTACTGATTTACCGTAAATTTTGGTATTTCATAACAAACGATTTAAAAAATCTTGATATAAATAAACCTTAAGAGAGCCATAGTATTATATATCGGAACAAATGTGAAATTATTAATTGATTTACGCAGGTGAGAATTTCCTCCAAGGGGTAATAAATTTAAGTGAGCTACAAATTATAATGCAGGTCATTATTCTATGAATACAAATTATATCATGAATTTTATAATTAATGATAAGTATAAAATGCCAAGAGTTTGTATCGTTTGTATAGATAGACGTATAGACCATGGTATAGACTTCTTTGTTCCGAGATTTTGAATTATTTTCCCGCAACGACGGCGGATGTGGCGGCTCTATTGTTTTGGACGTTACGATTTGACGCCCGCGGAAAATATAAAAAAATTCTATCCCCTCGCCTGTGGCTGGCTACCGCTTCTCTCTCTCTCTCGTTTTCCGTCCATGCGAATCCAGTTTTAATAGTTTAATTATGTAAACCCGTAAGTCCGCTGGCGGCACAGGTCTTCTGACTATGCAAATGTATGAATTTCAATGCAAACGTCACGATAAAAAAACGGCAATTCATTTTCCCATGAATGGTAACCTCCAAGCTAGCAATAGGCTATGGCAGAAAAGCATTAGTATAAAACCAGTACATCGGAATTTCAGACATTCACTAACCAAATGATGTTTGTCCAAGCATAGTGAAATGCTTTGGTGCATAAAACATTTTAAGTAGTTGATTCGAACAAAAATAATTCGGGGAGTAATCATGGTATCCCTGGGTAAGCTCAATGAGCGAATAATTGTAAATTATCTCATATCCAGGGGTAAACGACGCATAGAATGACTCCAGTGTAATTCATGGAGCGATGGACCTGGCTGGAGCGGAAGTTTTGAGCACGGATAATGGAATAATCACGGACTTTAAAGATTTTTCTATGGATACTATAGATTAAGATTTCTATTATCCTTGGGAATAATATGTATTATGTAGTCCGTGGGGTCCGACCGTGGTTTTTAGATTTGAAACGTGCGTGACGTTTAAAACAATAGAGCAGCAAAATCCGACGAGTTGGCGGGGAACAATCCAAAATCTTTGATATTTTAATTTCGCTGAAAACATCTTGTTCCTCTGCTGTAAATGAGCATTTTCTTTATTTCTCACCAGGTATTGCTCCTCTTCAATAAATACCTGTGGAGGGGAATGCGTAGACTTGCCATTGTGCCATGCTTTGTTTCGCCCTCCGACACAGGTCCACCGTTCCCGTGTACACCATGTGCGCCATTCCACTCTTCCGCGTTCCGCCTAGTTTTCCGCCATGTGAGCACGCTTGCGGAATATCGTATTCTTGGAATATCGTATGATTGAATGTATATATAAATATAACTGTGTGTGCGCCGTTGATTGATGTGGTCGGTGTGGTTGTTCTTCTATTTTTGAGTCGATAACATTTTACAATGATTGATACTTTTACTATTTTGACGAGTCTCATCAATCCAACCTTCATCTCTGGCATCGCCTTTGGCTTATGCATAGCTATGGCTCGTGGTTATACGACTAAGAAAACGGAAGTTAAAGTGGACGGATCTATTGTAAGTGAAGTTCACGCTCTGAGGGACACTTACTGTACTGCGAGAGGCCTTCACCTTATATGTGGTGCCCCTTACGGTCTATTTCACAATGTTGATGTTCAAATATGTGTTGCCTTTCCAGTGTGATATTGCAGCCTCTGGAGAATATAAATTCGTGGTGGTTGTACGAAATGACCTAAAAATGGGGAAAGGAAAAGCTGCTGCACAGGTAAATTTTATCAAATCCGTCATTTCCTGCTCATGTATTCTGTAGTTCGTTGCTTCTGCGAATGAAATATAAAAGGGCTGGCGTGGAAATGAAGTTGGGTTTATGTAATTGAAAGTCATATTTTATTTGTCGGATTAAACCACGTTATGGAGGTAGGCCGATAAAGTTGTGGTTGAATGTGATTGACGAAATTCTTAGGAAGAGGAATATTAGGAGTCTTAAAGACAGGAGGGCGTATATGAAGCAGTGTATGGGGGTAAATGAGGCAAAAGAGGTTTACAAGGATAGGTCAGTATGGAGGAAATTATTGAAGCAGAGTTAGGTGTACAAATATTTATTTACGAGTGACACTTTGTGAATGTGCCTACACTGGAAGGGAACGGCGTGATTGGTATGTATGTATATACTTACCTGCCAAAATTTCTGTTTATGGTCATAAACATCGCATGATCCTAATGGGACTTTCGAATTTGGTTGTAAGAAGTAATCGGTGAAGGTGGGGTTAAGGTCCTAGTTTTTAGCCCACCAGTGTGAGAATTTGGATTAAAACTAAAGTAATCCCCAGTATGATTTAGGAAAACATGGGCGGAAGAAATATTCACGTTGAGGATGCATATGAAGTGGGATTGGAAGCTCTGAAAGGTAGTTAAGGTAGATGAACATGGGGAAGAGGATGGGGGGCCTTTTTCAAAGTATTAACGGTTAAGGTAGGTTTTGCTGAATGTCAGAGAATCTCCCGGTTTTTTACACTTTCAAGGGCCTATCTCGCTCTTGTATATCCTTATTCGCCTCAGCATACGATCTCTCCTTCCTATCCATGAAACCTATTCTCCTTTCTCTTCCCTGCTTGCCCAACATACATCCCTCTACTTCTTTCCTTCCTACATTCTTGAGCAACCCCTTATTACATTCTCCAGCCACCTACTCTGCCGACCTCGAATTTCATTCAAAAGTTTCCTTTCCTCGTCCACCATCTCAAGCACTTCCTTGTTAGTCTTCCTCTCCGTCCACCTCACCTTCTCCATCCCTCTCCACACCCACATCTCAAATGCCTGCAGCCTCTTCTCATCCTCCTATCTGAGGGTTCACATTTCTGCATCATACAATGCTACGCTCCATATCAAGCTCTTTCGGCCTCTTCTTCACATCCTTACCCAATGTTCCACTCATCAGCTCCCTTCTATGACTAAACTCCTCCTTAGCTGGCACTATTCTCTTCCATGTGTCTTTGCTACTATGTCCGTTTTCTGCTAGTGTACTACCTAAGTAATTAAAATTTTCTACTTGCTATAGTGTCTGTCCTCCAACTTGAATCACCTCACTATCTTTGTCCTAGAGAATCTTATTACTTTTGTTTTCTTGTGATTTATCTTCAGTCCAAATATCCCACGCTGTATTTCTGAAACATCTACCAAACTTGCAGTCCCCTGGAATATCCGCTAACTAATAATGTCTGATTGTCTGCAAATCTAACCTTAGGCTAAAATTAATAAATTAATGTATAATTTTATGGAACTTAGGGTGGGTGATTCTTGGAATATTGCCAACTTAGATTGAAATGGTCTTAGAAATTGGAGCTGTCCTGACTCATTTATTTAATTCTCTTGGTTTCTTTTTCAATGTGAATTGATCCATGGTGCCAAGAAACTATATTTACTGTGAAATGAAATGGCAGAAGCATTGTGCATTTAACAAAATATTTGATGAGCTATTAGCTATTGTAATTTCTTCTCTCTCCTTGATCCAGAGGTTCTATATCTCAACTTTTTACTCTTATATGGACTTACCTATTTCACTATTATATGTTTGTTAATATATTTTACTCTTAAATAAGCTTTATAATTTTTTTCCTGTTCAAAATGTTTTCAGTGTTCTCATGCTGCTGTAAATGCGTACGAGACATCTCTTAAGAAACAGCCTTTAGTTTTGAAGAAATGGTGTAAAACAGGGCAACCTAAAGTAGTGCTGAAGTGTGATGAATTTGAGGAGCTTCAGAGACTTGCAAATGATGCTTATCAGTTTGGACTCATCGTAAGCCCCATATGTGATGCAGGAAGAACACAGGTGTCACCAGGAACAACAACAGTTCTAGGAATTGGACCAGGGCCCGTTGAATTAATTGACCAGGTTACTGGTCATTTGAAACTGTATTAATCATAAGCCAATAAATATTTATGTATGTACTACATTTCTGTAATTTGATTCATTTTTTATTTATAGTAATAATTAGGGCCTACTTTGAGTGTGATAGAAGTGGAGCCAATTCTATTTACAATCTTTATTTACAAGTCCATATCGTGGCACTGAAACCTGGAATAAGCAGGCTTAGTGTGTTGTGAAGTTTTTCTAAATGTACTGCATCCAATGTTACCTCACTAGATCTAGTGTGCAATCTTTCTTACTAATTGTTCAAACAATTTGTTACAATATGAAATACAATATATTTGTTACAATATTTAATGATAAATGACAATATTTCCTCATCACAATGAGCTTGCAGAGATGAATACATTGTTAATCAAGTTGAAGGTTAATTTATACTGACTTATCTTCTCAAGGAAATAATGATTTAATACAATTTTGTATTAAATTTTTACATAATTTTAATGACTGGCTCCTGAAGCTATACACTGTATTATTCAGAGTTTGAAAATCTAGGTAGTTAATGAATATTTGTTGGACATATGGTTTCATGTCAGTCATCCAATTGGATGATAAGGTGAGAAGTGTCTCATTCTTGTAAGTCCAGTCCGGTGTTGTACCTAACATGTCCTCATTGTGCCACGTAGGTGTGGTAACTCATTATATAGTGGTTTATAGAAAAGGTATCTAAGCAGTACTGAAGCATACTTAATTGGAATACATATCTTGAGATGTGTAATCAATTGTGAAGAAAGTTGTTACTATTAATTTTAACCCAAGAGAGATTAATTTATCTTAACAGATTACTTAATCTGAATCCTACTACATCTTCAGATACCTAGGCCTTAGTTTATTATGTAATTCTCTTCTGTCAATGTAGAACTGATATTTTCTACCTGCTGTCAGGTTGCTTGTGCAAATTAATTTTGATGACAGTTACTTATGAACTCAGAAAAGTATTCTATTGCTAAAGTCATTGAGTTTAGTACATGCCAATGATTCTTGTTATTTGTGGTATTGCTGTTAATTGTGGACCGAAGTCATTCATTGACCACCTTATTGTATAAACAAGTCAATGGATGGTGGTAAATTGAAGTCAAGGGTTGACTATAACAGACTAGTGTTGAGCTCTGATTCTGCAGATGTGCATTAAGCTGCAGTAATTTCAATTATGGAACTACAGTGGAGTGCTGAAACAATTTGACTCCCAAAATTGTGTGATCCAATACTGACACTATTTTGACGCAGTTAATTCTCTTAAGGCTGCTTTACACTGTACATATCATTGTACAAGAGAATGCATAAGCTTTCATGAAGAACAATACCATGTGAAGTGGCGAACTGTCTGAATGACTAAGCAGGAAAAGGAGCATGCTCTAATTCCAATTACTTTCTTGTACATTCTACATATATTCGACTGTACAAAAAATGTACTTAGTACATAGTCCTAAGTTGACAGTCTCAAAACGTATACACAGGTCACATCGTGGGAGTGCTTGGCTATGTTCTGGTAATTGGACATGGATGGTCCTTGTGTGGCTGTCATCTGTTAACGAGTGGGGGGTCGGTTGCCCCCAAGCCCATGAATATACAGCTCCTAATACTCCTGGCTACGCCAAATTCTGCACCCCTCAAGTGATGGTATCTTTTGAGGCAGTTAAACCACGGCCATATATAAAGTGTATAGAGATGGGCGTGTTAAAGTCCAGTGCCATTCTGATATGAAGCGGAAGTTGCTCGAATGAGGAAAGCGGTGAATATGAAGTAACCGGGTGCCTACCATGAATAAGCCGACAATGAGGCCCATTCATTTGCATATCTTGAGAAGGTGCTTCCCATTCGTGCTTTGGACTGAAGGGGAAATTGGATAAGAATTGCGGGAATGCAACATGCCTTTGGGTGTGATTCTAGCACAACACTAATTTGGATTATGAACTCCGAACCTCTTCCTTAAACATGACCCTAATACCGTCGAGGAAGCCACTAACACTAGCTATACTAAAAAAACTGCTCTTTAGAGCGTAGCCTACATTTTTAATATTCAAGGATTTAAGACAAAATTCATGGATAAAATATTTGTTGCTGTAGTAACAAAGCCGCATGTAAACAATTCTTGGTAATTACACTGGTTTCACAGCGTGTATTTTCTTCGCCTCTCTTTAGGTTTCCCGAAGTTTTCAGCACTCACTACTCCCCATCCCGAAATGTATACAGCAGAAATTTTTTTCGAATAAATTAAGAGAAACCATTGGTAACTAATTCGGCAGAAGTTAAGAAAAGATTGTGACCACTTAATTAAATTTGTCGGCGGGCCTACGGCTCTAAAATATACTCACTTTATAAGAAAAAATCAACGGATAATAACTGTTAATTTCGGGAATAAAGAAATCAGTAAAAAAAGCTTGTTACGATGCCAACAAAATCCATCTATTCAATGTAAAATATAAAACCTAACTCGAAATCTTCATATTGGTAACTTGTGGTGACCGCCAGCAGGTGCTGATATTTACTTGTTTTTCAGGCGTAATCGTCGCATCAAATATGGCGAGAAGAAATGATTATGATGATGCTAGGTAAGTAAATAACCAATTTCATTGACACTTAGCGTGTATTCACGACATTTTTGCAATTAATCAATTTCGGAAGACTTCATGAGTGTTTTGATAGCTTCTGTCAAGTTAATGCATATGCTGTATTTACGGTTTTTGTGCCGGACCCCAATTCCCTGGTCGCAGGCAACTTTTTCACGTGCAACTTAGGAGTACATGGGCATTAGTGCTATTTATATGAAAGTGCATGGAGGATAACGTAAAGAAGTGTGCAAATTGAAAATGCATAATCTAAACAAGTAGTCTTCTTCTTGCGAGTTATATATTGGGCGCTATATAAAGAAAACTTATTATTATGTGTTAGTGCTAATGATCATCTATTTTTTTCAGGGGTGGCTCGTGGAATCAAAGACCCCAGCCATCTATGCCAACTGAGGCTCCATTCACTGCTTATGTTGGTAATCTTCCAGAGCGAGTTGTCGAAGGGGATATCAAGACAATATTCCAAAATCAACAGGTACGGTAATGAATCTCATACGGCAACATGTGTTTTAGTAATTGCCTTTGTAAATAAATTTGTCTTACCTGTTGTGGTATTTTCGCCCCAGATTAAACATATTCGTCTCGTACGCGATAAAGAAACAGACAAATTCAAAGGATTTTGCTATGTCGAGTTCGAAGATTTAGAGAGCCTTAGAGAAGCTCTTGCGCTTAATGGTTTAATTGAAATCAACAAAGATCATCGAGTGAAAGTGGCTTTGGCAGAGGCGAAGAGAAGCGAACGTGGTGGTGGATTTGATAGAAGAAATAATAGAGGTAAGACCTGTTTATAGTAGTACTATTTATTTAGAATTTGAGTGCATTTTTACCCTGGCTGTTTTTTTAAATATTAAAATTACCAACGGAAGTGTAAGAGGTATTGACAAGAAACTGGTGATGGAAAGACTTTTTGTTATTTGTCAGGTTAATGGAGGCATATAACCTGGAAAATTAATTTTTAAATCAGTTTTGTTTTTGTAAACACTTTAGGGTGTTTGCAGGGCTCTGCATGGGAATTAGTGATACATTTTGGCACTCTCCTTTGTTTTACAAACCGATCCATCATTCTTTGGAATCTTAAGGAAAGCTGCTGGATACTTCCATCATTTTAAACTAAGCGGTGCAGAGGAGGGAAAGGGTTTAGTGTGCAGGTTCGGTCTCTCCAACCGTATGGAAATATGTACTTATTATAATTTAACAAGATAATAATGCCGTATATTTAATGCAAAATTTTCAACATGATGGTTCATTGATCCACGTGATGGACATTAAAAGTAGCCAAAATATTTTCGCTATACTCCTAGGAATCTAAGACTCTCAGAGTATTTTTCCTATGGAATGCAGATGATATAATTGTCTGAACAGGTAATCTATTATTATTATATATCATATAACTTCACAACCACTGCATAATTTTAATAACAATATAGTCTAGGTTGTTAAGTGTATGCTTGCATTCTTGTGAAGTATTTGAACATATATTACCATATTCTGTTGATGCAGTAGTATATTGTTAAAGATTTAAAGCTGGAGTAATTTGACTGTCTTCATTCTTCATTTTTCCAAATTTTTGGCTCATAGGGTCAATGGTGCCTAATCCAGTTTTCCTTAACTATGGTAAACTGATTTGGACAATTTGTTTGTGAAATATATAGTGTGTGGTATCAGTTGGCCTCGAGTACTTCACAGTAGTGTTAATGTCTTATTTTGAAAGTAGCTTCTCTTAGGCTAGTCGTTAGCATTATTAAATGTAAACCAATCTTCACATGCATAATATGTAATCTAATTCAAGTTCAATTCCTGACACAGGTGAACTCCCTCTTCCTATAATCAAGTTCAAAACTTGAAAATTTTCCAGCCTTTCGGTCATAGGCTATTTCAGGCTAATTTAGTTTGTTGATCATTGTTGGATCAGTTAGATGGCCTTGGTTGTACTTATGAGTATCACCTGCTCATAAATTTAAAGATTATTTCCTCTTGTTGTTCAAGTGTGAATCGTGTGATGTGTCTGTTTCAGTTGCCAGTTACTCAAACTCTCTTTACTGCCATACTCTCCTAATGTTATGGAAAAGACCATGAGCAGCACCTTTTAACAAATTTCGCATGGTGCTGCTTATGGCAAACAAATGAACAAACAGTATCCTTGAAAGTTGGCATGTCATGAGTAAGTTTTTGCTGCTCAGTGTTGGTGTTAAAATGCAAGTGATCATGGGCATTTTAAATTAGGATCTTTTTGATGATTAAGAGGCAGGAGTGAAAGACATGCCCTTGTGAAGTGAATGGGTTACAGAACTGTCACACTTCTAACCTACGGCTAAAATCATTATTGTATTTTAATGAATCTTGATACCAGTAGTTCTATTTGGGATGTCCTCTGGGTGAGAGATTCCATAGATGCGAATGTTTCGTTGGCCAAGTCCTCAGCGTTGTCCATCATCATCAGGGTAGAATGTCACGACCTTATGATATCTTGAATATAAACATATGGTGACTGGGTCAAAAGGCATTGGTGAGAATCTTCCCTCCTTTACTTACCTCTGGGATCTTTCTGAGCCCTGGTTTCCAGGAGTTGCCTTGGGCATCCTGTGTCTCTATTTAAGTAATTCGCCCTCAGCCAATTTTGATAGCTTTTTCATGAGTCTCTCCTTGTAATGGCTTAGGCTACAAAGAATCTTTGCATTGTCCATTTGGGTAGTGTGGTCATGGTTGATGCCATGTTCAGCCACAGCAGATTTTTGTGGTTGACCAAGCCTGATGTGTCAGTTGTGGCACTTGGTTCGAGTTGAAATAGTCCTGCTTGTCTCTCCTACGTAAGCATTCCATGTGAATGTGGCCTGAATGAACTCCTGGGGTCAAGAGGCCACAGATGGACAACTTGGCCATTGAAGCATCGGCAGCCATAGAATAGGACATCTAGTCCCAAATAGAGCTTCTTTACATTACATGCTTGGAAAGCCTCAGATCTTACTTCAGCTATATACTATATTTCCCAGTCTGAAGGACACTCAGACTCATAATAAGCACTGATGTTTTTGGTTCCATTTTGGGAACTAATTCCTGCAAGTGCTATTTATCTCTGATTCCTCAAACATGTCTCCAAGTGGCTGGTCATGAAATCTTCATTTTTAATCCAAATTTGGGCAGTTAAAAGACTCTTGACCTGCCAAGCTGCCACACAAATTTGTCTGAGGACTTCAACCATGGAATTATCAGAACAGCCTAAAAAATAAAAATACATGGAAAATTCATTTATGAAATGCCTGTTTAAGTGACTCATTTTAAGATACTCTATCAATAGATGGACTCATTCATCTTGTTGCAATTGCCATATTGTAATTTACTGAAGATTAATGTTTTCTTACCACCACCTGGAAGCAGCCTTGTGGAATTTGACCTTTTCAGACAGGATATGCCCACTGGAGCCTTGATTATCTGAACCAATTTATATGATGTAATTCTAGGAAGTATGTTCAAGTATGCATTGCAAGCGCCACCAATAGTCATACCTCACTTAGGAACAGCTGCTGCCTTTTTGCATCTTGTGACAAAAGAAAGAAAACAATCATGGAGCCTAAGGAAAGACTAAGCATGTATGATTGCACAGAAAGTGTTCATCTGTTTAAAATATGGCTTGGAAGCTTATGTAATGATGGCAGTACACTTATTGCCTTTACTAGATAGTATGCTGTACAATAAATGCAAAAATTGAAGTTGACCTTCTCTTTTTGGAATTGATAATGAGAGGAATCAACATTGCAGGCAAATATTCCATAATTATATGATGTTTGCATAATCATCATCCTGTTCCATATGGCATTAGACCTATAAATTGGCTTTGATTGTAATAATTTCTTCCATCATGCCCTGAACTTGCAAAACTCCTTTGCTTCTGGCGCATTCATGCATTGCTTCATACACACACTCTCATTCTTAAGGCTCCTAATATTACTCTTAAGAATCCCTTGTCCCTCATATACCTTGACTTTCTCAGTTTTCACAAAGTTCATGGACTGACCTTTATAACTGAAAAACATTATGTACTTATTAACTAACACCGTCTTTGAATTACTTCCCCTGCCTAGACACACACTTCTAATGGATCCTCCAATGCTGAAATCATGGAGGAAAATGTACTTTGAACCTTCTGTGATTTTTCCTTTGTATTGTGACAGATGTTAATCCGTTGAGAGCAGGCTCGATCCTAGGAAATTGAAAAAGTTGGCAGGGACTTAATAAGGTATGGGGGGTGAAGGAGTAAGGCCATCTCTTTTTACAGTGAACTTGCTAGTAACAAGGATTGAAAGAGCAGAAGCCTGGTCATGGTGAAGTATGCATCTACCACAGAGCCTAGGTTCTGGTCTTCTTCCCTCTTCCTTCGCAGTCCCCTCAAAACTACAACAAAATGAAATCAATTGATTTTTCTGACCCTAAGAGGGATTTATTCGGGGAATGTGTGATGATAGTCTTGAGGGCTATGGTTATCATTTCTTGCCCATAGAGTTAAAAATGATCCAGTGATGGTTGCATGACCATTTTTTGAAAAATTATTTTTTGCAAACGTATACCGTCTTATATTGGCAGTTAAATTGATGATTTTGTAATTTGTATCCCTCCTCATTTTCTTGTGGCGGCCATTCTCACAATTTATCTTGTGTGGATTTCTGATGATATAATGCTTACTTAACCCCCAATATCTCAAGAACTTCAAGTACAGAGGTGAGGTTCTGAAAATACATGTCTTCAAACATAAAAGAAACCATTTTCTTTAATTTATTCCTTTTACATTTCTTCGTTGTTGAAATAGAACTTGAATTTGACATATTCTCCTTCTAAAAGTAAGGTTTTTGACTCGAGAAGACTACATGAAGAACGAAATTCTCAGATTTGAGTAATATTATACTATAAAGTGATGAAGTAGAAGGTTATTCTTAGTTATTGATGTACATGTTGAACTAATATCCTTTCTAGAGGCAAACCTATATATCATTGCACTCGCAATTGATCATTTTTAGACTTCATTTTCTCTATCTTGAAATCTGTTATAATGTTGGGCTTAGAGAATATGAAGGTAGTCAACAGTACAACAAAGGCTAAAATATTAGAGTTTGAAACTATACTTGTAAGAGAAATATGGTACATGTAGACTACCTTGACATTCTAAATCCAAATTACTTAAATAAAATTTGGACTTCATTTTCTCTGTTGGGGGAGCTATTAAACTAGTGTAGCTTCCTGTCCATAAAGATATTCAGCAGTACAGTATACTGTCAAAACATTAAGTTTGAGACTTGTAGGAGATTAGTAGCAGTTGTAAAGTAGTGGAATATTGTATGACTGGCCTACCTGATTTTGAATGTTACTAGGTGAAGCATTTTATTAAAGGAGCTGTTTGAATGGTAGTGATTGTATTTATGTGTATAGTAATACTGTTTATATGTGTATAGTAATATCATTTCATCATTCATAACACCAGACATATCATTACATGTTTCTTGGGCCACATGTGATATCACTGGTACATGGGAGGAGCTATTAGAATTTCTAAGGGTTCCTGGGGGTGGGGGTGGGGATTCCTGGGGGTGGGGTTCGTCTGTACTAAGGGTGCTGTAACCACTGTTAGAATCCTAATTTAGGAATTGGTGTCATTTCTCATTACTTTAATAACTATGACTCAGAATATACTGATTTTGGAGGAAATCTCATGAAATATGTGAATGACATGGCTTTAATAGCAAGAACCATTTTTGCATTAAGTGAATGATGTGTATAAGATCCTTATCATTTGCCTGGAATGTATTTTGATTAATAAATAATGGTATATGTAAAAGTAGTTGACCTTGCCTATACATACAGCAACAAAAACATGATTTGCATATTTCTGAGCAACCTGGCTTTTACTAGTTTCCTTTATGCCTTCAATGGAACATGGAATTTCTTCGTTTTATATGCTTTATAGGAGGTGTAAACTGACCTAACTATCTTTGTTGGAAAGCAATAATATGATGAAATATAATTTAGCTTAATTTAGAAATGATAGTGAGATAGCAACTTTTCATGGATGTAAAAAGATGCTGTCATTTATTGATGGTTCTTATGCAGAATTTCAGCTTAAGTAAGGTATTATATTTATTTATAATCTAACTGATAAAATTAGAGTTTTAATGCATTTAATTTTGTTGTCAATGTGTAGCTTGAAAAATTATTCTCTTATAGGCGGTGGTGCATTTGGGGGCCGTAGTGGAGGAGGTGGTGCAGGAGGAGGTGGTGGGAGGATAATGGGTGGCATGGCCAGAGAAGGCCCAGGATTCACAGAGCGTGGTAATCGAGGCAGCTATGGTCATTTCGAGGAGCAAGAAAGAGAGCGCAGAGATAGAAACCGAGGAGGCATTGGCCTGGGACATGGTGGAGGGAGAAGCTATGGCGGTCCTCCCAGGGGTCGTCAAGACTTACGATCACCCGATGATCTGCCACCTCCACCACCAAGTGGTAAGTGCACTCATTGTGGTGAATAAACATCACTTCATTATTGATAATGAGATTTGTATATTATGTTTTTATGACCCACAAACAAAAGTTAATTATATATCGATAAAATAGGACCCCCATATCCTCGGTGGATATGTTCTCAGACCTTATGCACATGATTGAGTAAGCAATGTGTTAGCCATTTCTCCATTGTATGATTTCTGTCAAGTAAACATGCAAGAGGAATACTGTCGTAGTGTGCTTGTCCTCATTATTTTACTTAGTAGCCATTTTTAGCACATTTTGCAATGCAGTGCCCTAACATGTCAAAGCATGGAATATCCCTCAAGTCCTGACCATCTGAAGCAACCTCCTAGGTTAGTGTGCTTACCTGTTTTCATTGGGAGCTTCTACTTTTTGGTGTAGCTTGCTGTCTGAAAGAGTCACAGTTCATCCACCATGGCAAGGTAGGACTTGAGTTTCATAAAGAGATGTCACTCCTGTTGAAATTTTTCCCTGTACAATATTATTTATTTGTAATTTGTTTAAAATATTCTTTATTCATAATTTTTAAACACCTCATTGTGTTTCTTTTTGTAAAGAGAAATCTCATAGACTATCACAATTTTATAATGAGATGAAATGGATAAGTGTTAAGCCAGGGGTTAAATAACAAACTAAGCACTGCATTGGAAATATTGTTGGATGCTTCACCAATTATTTCACAGTTAAGGGTATTTAGAAACACTCAGTCTTGCGAGTTAAAATATCCAATACAAATAACACATACAATAAGTCATGATACCAGTTGTTCTCCACTCTACTGTAAAGTGACTAGATTGAATCTCATTATTGCGGGAATGATTAATTGCCTACAACACTCAAGCTTTCAATTTTGTTTACAAAAGATAGTAAATCTATGACCATTATGAATCACTCAATCTGATGTTATGATTAACCTTTGCTGCACACAACCACATTTTGTCTGTCTCCCATCCTCCGGTTTAATTAAGCTCATCCTTCCATCTAAGTAGTAAGTGACCAAGTAAAACAAGTAGGGATGTGCGAGTACTCAAAAATTACAGTCTAGTCGAGTAGTTGGTACTCGACTCGAGTGCTTCGAGTACTATTACGAATGTCGAGTCGAGTAGTTTCAGTTACGGAGCTGTCGAGGCCAGTAGGTTCAGAAATTGCTGACAGGAAGCGCTATCATCAAACTCATGTAAGAATCGTTTGTAAAGTCAATAAATTGTTTAATTGCCTTGGTCTGGGAGTTTCAGCGGGCTTTACACGTAGCAGTCAACTACTGTTACAGTTGATGTGGACGCCGAATATGTTTTCGTCGGCGGCTAAGTCCCGCCTAAGTGTCTAAGCTCCGCCTCCTCACCCGCAAAGATATTTGGAACCCATTTGACTACAATGATCGCAATTGCACCATTTTCGCAACGGTGGTGTCCAAAACAGGGCCATCGGCGTGGTGCGTTGGCATCAACATTTAGTTTGTGTAGAGGAGGCTCCAGTAGGTGGCTGGGAGAGCCGGGCTTGCTTTGCTTTGAGTGTTTGGACAGAGTTTGGAGAGTGCTTGGCTTCCTTTCGCTCACAAATCATCGTATTTGTTTCGTCGTGACTATAATTAAATTTGCGTGCGCTTAGCCTTTGGAAAGTATGCGTCGGGTTTTGAGGGATTTGGAACCAAGTGAACAACACATAGCGGTGCCGGCCTCTTTGATTTGGGACATCTTTACCAAATGCGCCGACAAAACAACTGCCAAGTGCAATTTTTGTTAAAATACATTTAAACTCTCTACTGGCTCTACAACAAGTTTGCGCCATCATTTGCAGAGCAAACACATGCTGAATTATCGGCAATTACTCGAAAAAGAAGCTAGTAAAAAAAGTGCCATAGGGCTAGAGGCATGTAGGCCTAACCCTAGGCCAGTAAGCCAAGGCTTAGCCACCTCCACTTGCCAAGAAATGCTCACAAATATGCCTGGCTGGTCTCAAGCGGAAATGGCCATCTGACCATCCATCTGCCAAGAAAGTAATGAGGTAAGTCTATATATCTTTCCTCAAGTTCTAGTACCTAGGCCTATTTAAGGTAGCCCCCAGCAAATAGATTCACAGGGTGGCGATCGTTGGGGAACCCCTGGAATTGTCAGGGAATTTTGAATTTCTGGAAAAGTCAGGGAATAGTTGGGGAATTCTCGCAACTGTCAGGGAGAACATGGGATGTTAAACCTTTTATTCTCCTACCACTTAGTTTATTAAATAATTTAGGGTAAAATATTTATTAAGGTTTCGTATAATGTGGATGGATGATTTAATTATTAATGTTTACATTTTTACATCAGGACATACCTTTGGAAAGTAGCCACCCTGATTCACGCCCTAGGGGAGGGCCTAGTATAAGTTACTAGGCCTAGGCCTGGCCTATCTAAATGGACTTAAGCCCTAGCAATTGCATGGTCAATTTAATGTTCTTTCTCAGATTAACAATTTTTCTTTTTGTTACCAGGAGGAGAGCAGAGTTGATTGCCATAGACCTCCAACCATATTCGGTTGTCCCTGAAAGAGGTTTCCGAAGGGTGGTGGAGGAACTAAATCCACAGTATGTTATTCCGTCGCGGTCAACATTTTCCCGGAGAGAAGTGCCGAAAATGTATGCTCATACTGTAGGAAAAATTAAAATTGAATTTAATAAAATGAAAAATGAAGGCCTAGGATCCCTTTCATTAACCACAGATATTTGGACTTCAAAATCAAATGAAGCATACATGTCTCTGACGTGCCACTACTTGAGACAAGACTTTAAACTTGTAAATTGGTGTCTCAGAAATTCACACTTTCCCAGTGCACTTGATGCATTAGCTATCTACAATAAACTCACTGCCATGATGACTGTATGGGATCTGCAAGCACTATCGGAAACTGTACCCGTTTTCATAATTTCCGACAATGCACGAAACTATACCTTAGCATTGGCACGTACTTCTTTGTCACCGCTGCAATGTTTTGCCCACACTCTGCAGCTGGCCATTGCAGATGCCGAAAAGGAAGATATTCCAGATGTCATATGCAAAATTCGATCAATTGTCTCACATTACAATCGTTCATCAAAGGCCTCTAAAAGATTACAGAAGTTCCAGGAACAAATGAGGTTGCCCTATCACAAGCTGTGCCAGGACTGCCCTACTCGCTGGAACTCTGAATTTGATATGCTCAGCAGGGTTGTCGAGCAACGGAATGCTATTTGTGCTGAGCTGGTCAGCACAGATGACAGAGGGTCTGCGGAACTGTTAGACCCAAGAGATTGGAAGATTACTGATTAAGAAGAGAACTAGACTGGTAACTAGTTTAAAACCATTTAAGGAAGCAACTGTTGACATCTCTGGAGAAGAGTACCCTACACGATCCATGATAATACCAATATTAATCCTTGTAGACGGAATATTGTCACGTTTCATTGCAGAAGAAAATTGTGGTTCTGGGCTTGGCTTTGCCAAACATTTAAAACGTGCATTGCATGCAAGATTCCCATTCTTTGAAAATGAGGAGGTCAACTCTCTATGTATGATGTTAGATCCAAGATACAAGGACAGGGCACTACGTGACGACATCTCCAAGGCAGAGGCCAAACAGAAGCTGTGGGCAGAGTTTCTGACCGTGGCGCACTTAAGGAATGTTCCACAAATGAGCAGAGAAAATGGTAAGCTCATGATCAGCACGTTCAATGTTCATAATAATAGGCTCATATAAAATTTGTATCCACTAATTCATTAGCTACTAAAATAGAAAATTTACTGTTAAATTGTAGGCCTATGCCAAAGCCTCTATGCCTATTTATTGTCTAAGTTGTGATTTTCTTGTTTAAAAATTTACAATATATTTATAATTTTATTATTTTTTAGGTGACCAGAATATTAGCTAAAACAGCAGTTCTCTATGGAGTTCTTTTGACGACAACCTTATCTCGGAACCCTCCCATGACCATCAATTGCAACAAGAACTTGACACCTACTTGTCACTTGCAGTCATCCCACCTACAGAGGATCCACTGGCCTGGTGGGCTAGTCACAAGGATAGGTTCCCAAATCTTGTAATTTTGGCAAGAAAGTACTTGCCCATTCCAGCCACACAAGTCTGTAGCGAAAGACAATTTTCTACGGGCTGTAATACTGTAACATGCAGATGTCAAAACCTGCAGCCTGAACATGTTGAACAATTGGTGTTTCTGCATGAGAATTTGAAAGTATCAAATCTTACAAATTCATCTTGATTACAATTGTGCAAATGCCTTTATTCTGGGCTCTTCGTAGGAGTTTTGGATACATAATTAAATTAAACTGTCAACAAATTACAAGAGGTTAATTCATTTCAAATTTCCTATTGGAACTGTTCAAGACACATTAATTTTCATTCATCTCCTAATTCTGACACAATTACCATCAACGTTCCTCATCATCTTTTCCCTTCTGCATCAGGCCAAGTGTTCAGAAGAGAAAATGCACTTGGGGATAGGAAAAATGAGAATATGTTGGTGCATGCATTATTATATTGCCTGGTCCAGAAATTACCATAGTTCATACGACTCGACTTGACTCGATACTCGACTCGAGATCAAAAAGTACTACTCGCACATTCCTAAAAACAAGATTAGTGACATGTTTATAACAATGTTCCATCTCTGCCAAATCCTTCCCTCCTCTGGTATCTGCGGAGTGCAGTTGTTTAACCACTTCCCTGACATGCCCGAAAATACTCGGGCACCGAAGGCCAGAAAATTGTGACATGCCCGAGTATGCTCGGGCAAGCTCTAAAAGTCTTCATCTTTCTCCTCACGCCCGAATATTCTCAACAGCTGCTAGTAGTTTATTTTTCTACCGTCAGTAATACATGTTACGGTCTGTAGCTCTTTCTAGCCAAGCGGATTGGAGGATGGAGATTTGATGGTTATATGCATAATGGTATTTTCCCGATATTATTCAGTGTTTGCAAAGGTGTGAAATTGCTAGTAACTGTTTCAAAACTAATTTTTTCTGCAATTTCTTCCATTTCTTTCGCACGCCTTTGTAACACCTTATTGCAGCAAGTTATTTTTCACTTGTTACAATGTTTATACGATCTGTTCGCGATCTTTTTGATGCCTTTAACCCTAACAGTGTCGGCAATTTTTTGAAAGGATATCTCTTGGCACATTGGCGCGTATCAAGCTGTCTTGCTGGAAACCTCTCCTTTGTAAATTTAGCATCAATGGAAGGATATCAACGGTCGCAGTCGCATGTGTAAGTCCCTAATCCCTAGGATTGTAGAAAAGGAGCGATGGAAATTTGTTCAACGGGCGAGGACAGCAATCCCCAAAGCCACGCTATGCCGAGCTATGACCCGTTGATGCTAAAACCTAGGTGCGACGTCTGCCCCTCGATGTTTTTGGACCTGTGATTCTACATGTGATGTTCAGAAGCTAGAGGGTGTGCAAGGGACAATGTTTGTATCTAAGAGTAAATTCTGTCCATTTCCCATCAGATTGCACTGCATCTGCCTCATTTTCTCGTTGATTTTCAAAGTGCACAATTGTTCTCACTAAGTTGCCTGAAGTCCACCTTTTCAAATATCTTGGTAGTCGCAGTGGCCCTTTCTGTGGAAAAATACATTTTCGTCAAGTAGTGAGCTATAGTTCAGCGATGGATTTGGGAGAGGAATTTGATTTCACCTGCTTTGACTGGGAGAAAGAGGACATTGAAGACTCCGGTTTTGACTCAAGCCTTTCCTGGGAAATAAGCTCCGACTTGGAAGATGGAGCGACACCGTTGCAAATAGGAGCATGGGGTGAAATGTCGGCATCAAATCCTCTTCAATCATTGCTAAGGTTTCCTTTTGAAGGGAATTCCTCATAGAACTTTGATCTGGACCCTGAGTAAGGTGCTTTGAAGGATTTTCAACTTTTTTTGATGATGAACTCATTGTATTTATAGTAAGCGAAACCAATCGTTACGATAGTGCCTCATTGGAATTTAATGCGGGACCGAGTACCTACATCTACAAAACACCGAGCAAGCCTCCCCTAGGGTGTGTGGCATGGGGTAATTCCACCCTAGGCTTGCACTCATCCCAGTTGAAATCAGAACTGCACAACTCCCGGCCGCTAGGCACCAGCCAAAAGCAGTCAAGGTAACGATGCATGGTCAGATAAAAACTAAGAAAGGTTGATGCACGATCAGAGCATAAACTTGGGGAATAGTGGTGGAAAAAGTCAGAGGCGCATCATGACCATGGAGGTTTGAGTATTTTTGGCTCCTGCAATATTACAGAGCACTGTGCGAAAGCCACATACGGAGTATTATTGGTAGACGCAATCAATGCTTTTATTTATTTATCTTCACTATCCCGAATACAGCACAATGGGCCAATTTACATCGGGTGAATAACAATAACAACGGACGAGAGACAAACACCCATGTCCTAGGCAGATAATATTCTACCCAGGCTGGACTCGAACCCCCGACCCTCGGATTAGGAGGCGAGTATTTTACCCCGCCGCCACCAGCGGCGGCTTTCACCTCCATTGTTTGGCCAGACAATATATTAATGGAGATTTGAAAAATAAGACTGCGTCTGTATTTTGTTTATAATGTTTATTATGATCCCCAAACCACCCTGAGCGCCAAACTGGAAAAAATTTGGAAGATTCACAAGAAGTTTTACGGAAAGTTCAAGGCGCTCTACACCCCAGGGAGGGATGTTACCATTGGTGAAAGACTTATCTAGGGTGGATTAGGATGGAATCAGTTCATGCCGGTGAAACAGACTCGCTTTGGCATCAAATTTTTTGTATTATGCAAGTCAGAGAGTGGTCGAGTGTGATATATATGGGAAGGGAACTGTTCTCGATTAGGACTTCGGCCATAATCCCATGTCATCACACGTTGTGATCTCACTGATGATGCCACTACTTGACAAAGGATATTGCTTGACCAGGGACAATTCCAAAATGCATTCCTTCTACATGGCAGTACGAAGCTCTCTCAGGATGAAGAATCATATGGGTATGCTGTTCATCAATCTTGGTACCTTAATCTGCAGGCAACCAGTCCTTTCCTCAACCACAGGTCTTCACCCATTAAGTTATTAGCAGTCCCTCTCATATAATGGGATCAGTCAACATTGCATTTGCAGTAGTTTTTTTTTGATACAATGATTAAGCCACCTAGATCGACAAAGTAAACAATGAAAACAAACAGCAACTTTGGAGTATATTAACCCCACAAAGTCCTTAAAGTACCATTAAGTTCCATCCTATAGTTCAAAGAATTTGCCCAAAATTTTTAAACTTATTTTTTTTCATGCATTTTCAACTACGCTTAGTATTATTTCAGGAAAAAGTGAAATCTGAGAATGAAAATCAACTCTAGACTTTATTGGTTAAGTGCCAGGGTCTCTTTCATTTCCTCTCTTTGTTGGTGATTTTACTTATCATGACTATACCTCATGGAGCAATATTCTCCTTTGTACTGATGGCTGTAAAATCTGAAGAATCACATAGTTCATTTGACTGTCTAGCTCTTTAGTCCCCCCTGAAGACCTCATGTAAATGATCTTCTTAATGATAGATGCATGTAAAACCAGAGAGGGGAGAAAAATGCGTTATTGGTACAACCATTGGCTTATCCTTATGCTAATCAGCCTCTCAAGATTCCTTCTAAGAATCTTTTGTCTGTATCTCCTCTCTTGGTGTGACTTCTGTTGGGAAATGCTGTCTCTGGAACACATCAGATGTCATTTATCCTGTGCCCAGTCCATTGTGGTAATACTATACTACCATCCTGAATCTATGTATCCCTTTGCCTAGCGTTGAGCTTGACTCAGAAATCCAGTCAGTGAGAAGTACTGCTACATTTCCCAATTTTTCTACAATCATAATGCATGTATCAAGTATTGCAAACAATATACATCATAATGGTTAACTGGAGGAAATTAAGCCATATATATGCACGTATAGAATACCTTTATTTTCATTCATGTAAAAGTGATAGTTTTCTGTCAAGTGTTTACTTATACAGTCTGCCTTTAGTTGAAATACTAGATAGCATTTTCTCAGATAATATTGTTGTGTTGGTACTCCGAATGTATTTATTTATGGTCATGTCATTGAATTAAATAATTCTTTTTTGTTTGAAGTATTTTTGGTCTTTTTATTCCTAAAAATTTTGCTCTTTTCATTCTGTGAAATATTTGACCAAAGACTCCAAAAAACTATCAGTGGATGTCTCTGACATTGACTGGTACCATGTTGGAAAATAAACTGGTGAAACTGGCATCATAATGTAATGTTAAAGCTATGGAAAGGAAACTTATCGCATTTATGAACATTGTGTTGACATCGCTATTGAAGATAAATTAACTTTCTATTGCATTATATGTAAGCCTTCTGAGGTCTTTCGCCAGGTCAGGTAATTTCTTGCCAATGTTTCAATGGTTGCCTCTATCATCATCTTCAGGACTTAGATGTCTGACAAAATACCTGAAATACACTACAAAATACCTAACCTAGTGGAAGACCTGAGGAGACTTCACTAAAAGCATATGCCCTGGAAAGAACCAAATGTAACTAATGCAATATTTGTGACACATTCAGATGTGAATAAGTGAAAAATAATTGTGACAATAGTCTAATGATTTTTTTCATCCTATACAGATTCCACTGAGAGGCCAAGATTAATGTTATCAAAAAGGACTGTCACTGATCCTCTCAATCAAGTTGCTGAGACGAGTCAGAGTAGGTCCATATTTGGTGGTGCCAAGCCTCGTGAAGAAAAGAATCTGCCTAAGTGAAAAGTGTTGTTAAAGAAGCTTAAGGGGTTGGCACAGTTGGTGGGGTAGGGTCAGGGATTGTTTATCAGTGACAGCATAACTATCCTCCCGACCCTACCTATCGTAAAATGTGAGTATTGTGTTGCCCTCGTAAGTCAAATATTTTGTAGAAACCAGCTGTTTGTGTATTTTTATCACATCATGTGTGTTTGTGTCATTACCATGGATGCAATTAAAGCATGAAAATGATAAAATTCCTTTTTGTATAAAAGTTGTTTCATGTAACCTAGATTGAGACCTAGATGCCCCAATATTTATCCATTGAGTTAGTTATCTTTATTGTCAGTTAGTACATCTCTATTGTCATCAGGTTGAGGCCATTAAATGTTCTGAAAGAATTTCTGTGCATTAGATATATTAATTTAATTCATTTTAATTTGACTATAGATTGTTGTGTGTGGAAGATCTCTTAGTCTGCTGTTTCATAAATGCTTGCTAAGTGTCTATGTTCCCTTATAGTTCTGTTGCTTCTAAAACATGCTGTAACTCCTATACTATTGTGGCAACTGCCCATGAAAACATGGAAATTGCGATATTGTTGTCATGAAAATTCTTCTAAAATAAAATTGGCATAATGGTGATCGTTTATCGAAGTTTTCCTGGTTATGATCACATTTATTATATCCTAGAAATGAAACTAATTATTTAAACGATTTGAAAAAGCCTGAATTGCACAGGCATACCTTGCTTAGCGACAGTTTTAGTTTACAAATAAATGTATTTTGAAGTATATCATCGTTTGTCAGTAAATAATTATGAATTGTGTTCAGTCCTAATGTGAAATGAATGATATGCTTCCTAAATTTCTATAAATAGATGCTAAAAAATTTCTGCTTTTTCCCCTGTGGGCGGCAATTTTCATAAAAAAAGAATGTTGTTCGTATAGTGTTTTTTATTAATGAACATGACTTTGGTATGGTTGAAAATGATGAATTTCACTAAATCCAGTAAAACTGAAGTGCCAATATCGAGTAATTAATTAATTCCCCTTGTGGTTATGCAACCACTGTTCATGCTTTGAATTGTTCATACATTCATCTCTAATATCTTCAGAATACACTCGCCAGCAATATTTTTTAGAGAGGTGAGCACATGCTATACTCATTATATTCTAGTGAGAAATAGAACGTGAATGCCGTCATGATTTTGATTTTTTGGAAAAAATAAGATAATTCATTATAGCTTTTATCAACTGCTTCAGATTTTTTCCCATAGCCTTCATTAAACCTTTCCTCTGTTGTAATTCCCCGCTATAGTTTACGGCTATGGTAGCAATATGCAGCAGGAGGAAAGTTGTGTCTTTTTTAAGAATGGAAAAGAATCCATGGTGGATACCTGCAGGTGGTCACGGAAACGATTTTCCTAAGCACCTGCCGGGAAATTCTCGACCCTTGTGATGTAGGCGCCTGATAGTCCTGCTGCTGGGACCCCACGCCAATCAATGGCTTTCCCTCTCACACACCTTCATGGGTGGGATTTCCTTATCTAGAGGTTGGCGACCAGCCTCTCAATACGTGTCCCACCCATTGCGAAGGTGAGGGCCTACCACCCATAAGTCTTTAATGAGAGGGGTGGTGGTGGTCATTGCCTAGGCAATGTTTGAATCTTTATTTTTCTTTCTCGGCGCTTGAGAACCCCGACTCCTGAAATATTTTCATCTGTATAAGCGAAGACAATGCTTCCAGTTTCATTGCAGGCAGACGCGAATGTTGCTTCAGTTGTCATTGCTGGAAGGCCATGTCATTGCTGGAAGGACATGATAAAAACATCTACTTGTATTAGCCTTGAGTAGGCAAGCCTTTCAGTCTTCCACTTTGTGCTGCTCTTCAAAATGGGTTCTTCAGAATTCTTTTGATGATTTCTGACTGTGCAGCTGTACGTCCCTTGTTCATTCCTACCAGTCTCTAACAATAGCTTTTTAACAATTTTCTAACTTCCTTGGTAATGGACAATTTTTTTCTCACCTTACCACTAACTCACCAAATATTACTCTCGAAAATTTTGGACGATTCTCAGTCTTGTCTGTTTCATGAGTGACCCGCGAGATACATGAGTTGGTTTTTTCTTCTTGTAAAGTGATTTTTTTTCATAGAAGTGGCAGAAAATAATTAGAAGTCATGGGAGATTCAGACGCACCACTCTTTAGCTCCTCTGACTTGGTTGATTCATATATCCCACCCGATATCGAAGATGACAGTGACTCTCTGTATTCAGAAGAGGAAAGCGAGGAAGATTCGTCATTGGAAGAGGAAGAGCATGTGATTTCTTCGTCAAGTTCCATTGCATGGGGAGCCTTTACAAATTCTGCCCGAGAACTTACTTTTTCTAGTGGTGCTGGCTTAGGTGTACAATTAGACCTTTCAGACCCAGTGAGTGCTTATAAACATTTCCTGAACCATGAAGTGCTGAATCTAATAGTTGAAGAGACTAATAGATATGCAAGACAGATCATGGAATCCGAAGTTATTAGCTGACGATCCAGGATGTAGAAGTGGGAAGACAGTAATAAGTTTGAAATGTGCAAGTTCTTTGCCATCCTGATTAAGATGGGTATTAGCCATTTACCCAAAGTGCAGCTATATTGCTCTCATCAACCACTATACCAGAATGATTTGATCCGCGATGTACTGAGTGGGGACAGGTTTGAGCTAATATTAAAATGCTTTCATATCAGTAACAATGCTGATTTGACTGCCAGCACAGATAGGTTACCTTAAGTGAGGCCCCTCCTTGACGTACTCCGTGGGATATTTTGTTCCACTCTCACACCAGGGTAAAATATTGTGATAGATGAATCCAAGAACACTGCATAAGGATGGAAAACTCCCATCTCGACTCTGTTGCCAATGGAAGCGAAAGAATTGAAGTTCCACTTTTGGCCACAGGCTGCGCTGTTTAAGTAATTGATCCTTATAGCGGTCGTCTCTGGGCTAACTATACGTGTTTTTACGACTCCTTTTTCTCCGCCAGTACGATGATTTATACTGCAAGTAATATTTTAAGGCATTGGATAGTAGATTTATGTACCTAAGGTACCGAGCCATCGACGAGAAAACTCTCGAGAGCGTCACGAAATGAATAAATAACACCGAAGGCATACAGCATTAGGTGATGTGATCGGTGGATTCGTATACCGAATTCCTCCCTACAATTTCTAATTTATGATGTAAGATAAGGGAACAGAGTGAATTGAAATAATAATTAATGCAATTAATACGAAAGCTAGTTCATTTCCGATTATTCGATTCAGATTTACGTATTTTGAAACCTCCGCTAGCGAAATCAGCTGATGATGGCAAAATCAGCTGATGTGGTTGGTCAAACTTGCTAATAGAATCTTCGCAAGTTTGTGCTTCTGGTGGGCTAGATATGAAAACAAGGTTATTGTGCCCTATCTCACCATGAATGTCATTACTTAAATTGACAAAGCCAACTAATCATCGTGAATCATTTGGCTCCATTGGCCTGGTCCATCTCTTACCTCTATGGGGAATTAGCAAAATATTCCTTTAGGGGTTGAAAAAAACACATTAGGCACTTAATTTTTTAAATGGAGTCCTTGGAAAATTAATCTAAGTCTAAAACAACTGGTTACCCATTATAAACAAACGATCAAACGGGATTCCCCTTTCCAATTTGAACACGGTCCCATCAGGCATTGGCGTTTTGTAGAAACGAATTATGTCCTCAAGAGGAAAATGTAGCTCACACACCTGATCTTCCTTACCTAGGACCTTATCCTTTCGAGGAATTGCCTTCCTCCATTTTTGAAGCTGAGACTCCGACTGATGAATAACTTCAAATAAATAGAAAAACATCACGATTGAAATACGTTCGTGAGATAAATGTGACTGTAGTGGCTACCATGTGGTAAGGGCAACAATCGCCACCCACATCTACTTACATTAGCCTTAAACAAGCTTTTGTTCTTTACGCTGAGAATCTTGTTCCTCCTCCTTGAATTCCCGTACCCTGTAGAGCACCCCGGCACAAAACAACACCGCAAACCCATTTTTAACCAAAGTCTAGTCGTTTTTCTGCACGTATACTCAACTCCCTTCACTACAACGCACTACTCGTCAGCAAGGATCCATTTGGTAACTGAGCCACCTATCGGAGGGTTCTGGAACACTATTAGCCTGCGATAATAATTTTAGCAAAAGACGGTCGAAAGCGCATCAAGAGTCGCGTCCTTATGCAGTGTTCTTGGATGAATCAATGGTACCTTGAGAGGTTGACTACATATTAGGAGTCGCGTCCTTATGCAGTGTTCTTGGATGAATCAATGGTACCTTGAGAGGTTACGCGCATATCAAGAGTCGCGTCCTTATGCAGTGTTCTTGGATGAATCAATGGTACCTTGAGAGGTTGACTACATATTAGGCAGTACCTACCGGGAAAGACTCATAAATATGGGATTGAGTGTTATAAGCTGTGCACTCCTGAGTCCTATACACACAATCTCCAGGTTTACGCAGGTAGAAGTGAGACACCAGTGCTGAGGGAGAATGTTGATCACAGTTACCAAGTTGTGCTGCAGTTGACCGAAGGACTTTTAAATGTAGCCGGGACATTGTACGTAGATAATTTTTACACTAGTGCCTCGGTGAAGTACTCCTGGGAAGGAAAATGTATGTTTGTGGCACACACTGATCGAATCGGAAAGGTAACCCACAAGATGTTTGCCCAAAAAAATTGAAAAAGGGAGAAATTTCTGCAATAGAAAATGGGAAAGGAGTTAAAATAAAAATTGGCAGGATAAACGACCAGTTCTCAAGATTACATCCAATCCTGAGCTTAGTGAGAGTTTGATTCCAACAAAATCTAAGTCTAGAAGAGGGGAGGTATTAATGAAGCCGAAGTCTGTAGTAGCGTACAGCTGTGCGAAAAAGGGTGTTGATATTTCAGATCAAATGTCTGCATACTACACATGGTACAAGAAATTGGCCATCGAACTACTTTGTGACACATTCATGGTTAATGCATGGGTTTTATACAACAATTACAGTTCAAATAAAAAAATGGACATGCTGATTTTCTAAGTAAAGGTCATTGATGGCCTTTTTAACGACGATTTAGATGGCAGTGAGGCCACTGGTGAAAGTGCTCCACCTTCGAAGAAGAACAGGTCCATACACCACCTAAAAAAATACAAAGGCCCAGCTAGGATTAGCTGAAAGAGATGCCTCACTTGCTACGAGACAATTTGTAAGGGAAAAGGGACAAAAGAAGCAAGAAGCAATAGAAGGGCAAGTTCAAAGGCTAAAAAAGTGAATACATTTTGTGAGGAATGTGATGGAGAGACTACCGTTTGCTTGGAATATTTCGAAAAAATACATACATAATATTTCTAAGAAAATTGATGAATCTCTGGCCTCTTCTTCATTCGAACTGTATTTTCTTCTGTAATTCCGTAGTGTGGAAGTTTATGTGTAATATGGAATATTCAAAATTATTTTTTTCACTCTCAAAAAATTATTGACCTTTTTCATGCAACCTTTGCCTGTGTATTTCACTACTGAATGCTTGTCATTTGTTTTTTTGTGTATTTATTTATTTGTGTGTACTTTCCTTATAATCTCAAATGAAGAACGAAAATGATCAATTTTGAAGTTATAATTTGCCATTTTTTGTGAATATGTTGCCTCATAGGAGAATAATGTTTTTCAGAATAAAGCTATGATATTTTTACAGAGGTAATGTCACTTATTCATTCTGTATTTTTGGTTATGTATTTATTTATGAATGTGTTCCTTCATTCCATTAGAATGTAAGTTCTGTGGTAATTTTTCTGTGTTTGAATGGTGATGAAGCTATGTGTTTATTATTTTATTAATTTCTGCATGTTTTTGGTAATATTGAGAAGAAATCTAATCCTGCATCCTTGGCGCCAATATTTTCTGGGGAATACCATTGGTGCGAGTTCTACAGGCATAGAGTATGTAAATGTTTCCCTTGACGTCAACTACGTGGAGTGGTATTAGATATAGAAAGTTTGGTTGTAAATGGTACAAGACTTGGGTAGAATTTTAATATATTATACATGAAAGGGAACTTCCTACCCGTATGCTCTCGTTGAGGTCCGTATTTGTATTGAAAGCCAATGCTATTTCATACGATGTATAGTTCACATACCTCGAAATTAGGGGAAAGTCAACAGTGAGACATTCTGCATTGCAATTGTGGAATCTAGTGCACTCTTTGTGTACATTATGATATGCTTTTTACCAACTGAATAGAAAACATTGTAACATTTTGCGTCCTGTGATTGCTGCATCATTGAAAACAACAGTTAAAGCACAATGTTCTTCTACATTTTTCTCACGAATTCCTTCTATGATGAAGTGTTTATTTTTAATAAAAACTTTTTATTATTGGATTAAGTTAATTGAAATACTGACAGGATAAATAATTTTTGGACCAGCTAATGCGAAACACGTCGCAAAAAATGTTGCTGACACCTGTGAATGAAGAATAGGCCATTTGCATTACACGGAGTACGTATTTCTAAAAGTTCGTCATTTTAGTTGACTAGATTTTTGCTGAATTTCTATTTCTAAGATAGTGAACATACGTTATTGTAATATTTAGAGTAGAAACACAGAGGAAACTTGCGAGAAAACTAAATATATTAATCCACAGCCCATCATTTTACTTACTAACTTTCTTCACGTAAAAACATTGCCATATCATCAATGAAACATCTTTGTGGGCAAAAACAGAAGTTGCATCCCTCCCTCATGGGCGTATGAGATTAGAAAATCCCTTTCTTCTTATGGCAGGCGCGATAACTGGTGGGTCATGCCGCCCAGGAGGCTTGGAAATCCAG
Organism: Ceriagrion tenellum; assembly: GCA_963169105.1. Taxonomy (NCBI): domain Eukaryota; kingdom Metazoa; phylum Arthropoda; class Insecta; order Odonata; family Coenagrionidae; genus Ceriagrion; species Ceriagrion tenellum. The sequence goes on along the minus strand of OY720635.1, from coordinate 143,205,240 downwards.
CGGTGGGTAATGACGCCCAGGGGGATAGGCAAGCCATGACCCACTGGTGGGTCATGCCGTGGTGAACATGTTAATGAGTCATTTACAGAGTGATAGCCATTATGGTTTTTTAGTGAGAGTGATTAACTTAATTTTTTCTGACATTAAAAAAATATTTTTTATTACTCCTGAGGGAAAATATAATTCATGTTTTCTTTGAAGATGATAGTTGTTGGGTTGCAGATATATCAGATTGTTAAATGTTATCAGATTGTTAAATGTTATCAGAGTGTAAAAGTGACGGTAGAATTGTCGTAATGATCTAATATCTCATATGTAAAGTAAGTGAGCCCCTGACGTCATAGCTTTTGCCTTATTCACTCCTATAAAAGCTCATGCCTATTTTTTTAAACTGCATAATTATTTAAATATTTTTGTGAGTCTTATCGTTACATGTATTACCCATGTGAAGAATGTATTTAGATATAAAATTAATTTGAAAAGAAGACCACATACAGAAGTTTGCCATTATAAAGTCATGCCTATAACAAACTGTTTACTCTTTGTTTAGAAGAAAATAAATGCAAGAAAAAGCAATATTGATTTTCCTCGTAAAATTTAATAGAGTGAAACCGGTTATAACTTGGGTCTTGGGGGCTTTAAGTACACTTGCTTTAAAGCCAACCCTTGGTATTTTGAGCAGGAAGAAGTAACCGCATCATAGTTAACATTGCTGGGTATAAAATTGAAGTTTAAGTAAAAATGTGGCAATCTTCACATTTCTGTTGCATAGATGAAAATATGTTTTCACTCATGTATATTTTTGTATTTGGTCTTATAGATCTGGCTTATAATTGTCAAAGGCATTAAGAATAAAATTTTCATAGGGAGCATGACTGGATGCAGGCTATCTACACTCTAAATCTTCAAAATTCTGCTTTGATTTTCCATAACTATACTGTGCAGACACTGTCTCTCCATTAATTTATCGCCTAGGCACAAGGTCATTGTCACAACATATAATTCTGATCAACTCTGCTAATTCCTGCAGTCAAGTCAATTGATGGTCTCATCTTGGGGAGGCCTCCTCATACAGATGACTTGCAAAAAATACTTGCCATGCAAGGAAGGGCTACATCAGAGATTCCTCTTGGTGATCCACCTAGATGTTCACACCCCAAGCTGACTAATGCGAGCGGTAAAACTCCAAATATATTCTAAATTGTCCATTATAATAGTGCAGTTGAGCATTTATACCTTTGACTAATGGGGCTCTCTTAAGGCCTTCAAGTATGGTAAATATGACTATCATCATGACTCTCATGAATTGGTAGTAGATGATGCAATTTGAAATAAATATTTGTAGATGTCATATTATTTGAAGTAATCCAGTGTTAAACAACAGTGAAAACATAATTAAACATTTAGGAACTCAACTGTCTATGCCAGAATGACTTATGTCATGCATTTCAGTTTAGAGATATGATTAAACCCAGTATTAAAAGGTTTATGGTTAGGTTTGTACTTATGTTGCGTAAAATTGATTGAAAGTGCTTGCTTATTCTATCGTGCACGTTGGTTGTAATAAAATTGCATTAAAAACATAATCATGATCTGTTGTGCAAGCCGTGTCATGGATTATTATGTTTCTGCTAGTTTACCATTGTTGCTCACATCATGTCATTGCGATTGGAATTTAATTATTTTTCAGTAGACATGTTCTTTCAGGCCTGTTTGATTATCGTTCAGAAGTCAGAAATGCTCACTATCTTGCAAATACGACTGTGTTTGGATTCATAAGAGTTCCATTAATTGTCAATTGGTAAATTGCTAAAAGGAAAGCAAAAAGTTCTCATGGGAAAGTTAATTCCATGTAGTAAAGTATATGTTGTTAAAAGTTAAGTTGTATATTGTTAGTGTGAATAGCCTCCAGGGAAACTTAGACATCACAATATTAGCCCAAACAAATTTTAAGTCACTAAAAGTAATTATAATCTTTCTACCATATTGCTCATTACATTTCCCAGAATAATCAAAGCGATTATTGTTATTACCTTAGAATAACATTAATGTGCACCTTTGATCACCTGGAATTATAACAATTATCTTGTGGAATATATTGTGAATGTAAAATAAAGATGAATCATGGTAACTTACCTATTTCATTATAATCCTGGAAATATTATCAGTACAATGATTAAAATAGTTTTAATGAGACATCTGCATATTAATGCAGTCAGGTATGAATTACAATTGTGAAACAAGGGAACCATACACCATAGCTGATTTCCTTCTAAGGCTACAGTTATTCACATCTCATGAAAACTGTAAGTAAAGCAAAAGAGGGCAAAAAGCATCCCCAACGTCTGAGGGTATAGTGGCTTATATATGCTTTGAGGTAACAATTGTCAGCTTCTACAGCATGCATGCAATGGTTAGGAGAATGCTCTGTCCATTTCTAACAATTCAGTGTGTTCATATCGCCACAGTTAAAAGAACTGATCTTAACAGTGTAATGAATTAAAATCTTAGTACCACCATTTAATTCTGTTCATTAAAATATAAAACATTGTCAACATGGCGGCTAAAATGCGACTAGTTTCTAATGGCATCAGCAAAAAAATTGATAATCCTGATTCGGTGAAATGTACTGCTTAGGCAAAGAAAATAATAACAAAAATTATTATCATGATCGTATGATGTAGACAGTAGCCACCATCTTAGCTTTCTCAGGGGCATGATTCACTTACCCCACTAGCATTGAAATTGTTAAATGATTATCAGCATTTATAATTGTCATTTACAATGGATGAAGAGTAATAGAGGCATTTCAATAAACATTTCAATTACAAGAATGCAGTAACAATCTTAGAGGAATCAGAATTGATGTATGCCTTCACCACATGAGTTTCTGATGGTAAACATGATCAACTTGTAACTCAATACATATTAGTTTTGAATCTCGACCGAGTGAGAATGTTGCACTGAAATGCATAGCTCCAGTTACAGCATTATCGCCAAATAATTTAATGGACAGTATCATGGAATGCACTGCACAGTTCAAAATATGACAAAGTGAAGTATGTGGCCGTTGAATAATATGTGGAACGTAATAGATAACATAAAACTGGTTAATCATCTTGGGGGTGAGTGGTTGGAAATTTGTCCATCTTTTTAAAAAACAACTCCTTGCCCCACTGTTGTAGTGGCTTGCAGTCCAATGGGACTCCAGGTATTCTCTAACAACCTTAATTGGCATAAAACTGCCTTGTCATTGTGCAGCGGACTTATATGAGGTGAACGCTAGTCAGTCATAGCTGATAAGTCCAGGAAAAGCACACCCACTTGAAGGTTGAAAGCGTCTTGAAAATGGCAGTGAAGTACAATGTGAAGTTAACGTTGCTAAGCTGTTTTAGTCATAGTTTAATATCATTTGAAATATTGAGGTTGTAGCACCAGTAGGTTACAGTGGAATATTGCATCACATTTTGCGTTAGGCAAAGCTTAGCACCAATTCGTGCACTGCACTGCACCACATCAATTTGAATCCATATGACAGGAAGTGGCATTCACTGTGATCAAATTGTAGGTGTGGGTATTCAGGGGCCACAGTTGATAAGGGGAATGTGAACGCCCTAATTTGTAATGCTTCTCCCAAGCAGCGATGGATCTAGTGTGATTTTACCATCATAAATTTGATTGTGAAAGAGAGGTATGGCTTGTGTAAGTTTAATAAAAAATCATTGAAAGAGAACAATGAACTGATAATTTTAGGGGGCCAGCTCAGACCCATGGTATATCCAAAACCATGGTATCTGAGGTGTGTTATAACCAGATTTTAGTGTAGCACTTTCTCATGAAAAACTTATCAATGATGCATTTCATCTTACTAATGTAAGCCATCACTAGGTACTGTCTCAGTTACATGGAAGCCCTCTGCTACATCTCGTCTGTGACTGTCATTCTAATTAGTATTAGTTTTTAAAAATAAAACTAAGTTTAAATAAATACTTTTTAAGAACTGATATGTTGTTTCCTTGAGCATGTAAGGATTAATGTCATCTAATAAATAAAAACTTTAATTCCAGGAGGCAGCAGATGTAAAAAAGAAGCCACCCCAGATAAATGTCGTCCAAAAGATCATATTTAACTAAGGATTGAAGACCTTTCCAAAGAAACTTGAATACAAACAAAGCAGAATGAACATATATGTTCGACTGCTTTTGATATCCTAACACTTTTCAGTGTAACGTGGTGTAGGAAAACAATAAATGTTAATGAATTTTCAGAGATTAATGTAAAAACATTTTTCAAACCCTTTTTCTTCTTAGAATTTCTGTCAAAAATTAGATCAACATAAATGTACTTTTACAGGTGCAGACAAAGGGTTTTGTGATGTTTTTTATTTCTCTGGAAACCATTACTCTTGTCTAAGCTTGTTTTGAGATCTGGAAGCCTTCCAAACCTCAATTTTCTTTGCCCCCATTGTGAACTATTTGCATGGTGGGTTGCTGAAGCCCACCGGATTCTCCCTCAGCTGCTGGAAACCTCTGATGACAGCATTTTAAGATTACTTGCACACATCTTTGATGTGTGATACTTGTTATCAAAATATAAATAAAATTGAAAGTTTGTAATAACACAGGATGTTCAAAGGGAAACCCCTGTAGAGATGTTAATTGTGGGATTTTTAGATAATGAAATGAAAAGAAACTTTTTGAATTTACCATTTAACTACTTCTTTGTGTGACTCAGTTACGCATTATGTGTTGAGTGGGTCATGAATTATGCTTGTAAATGTTTGCTTCAATATCAGTACATAAAATGGCACTATCTAATAAATGCATGTTTTCTTTTCATGGGACTTCTTTTTTCATAATTTACCCTTTTATCATGAACTTTCATGTTATTTTGTGTTATTAAATAATTACGGAGTATTTACGGTGCATGTCATTTGTGACTACATTTATTGAGGAAGTTGTTCTTCCTAAAAGGAATTTTGACTGAATTTTATTTTTTACTTAGAGCTTAGTAATGAAGGGATTTCATTTTGGTTTTAGAATTAATATATTTATTATGTTGGTACATTGATCATTTTGAAAACTTACCTTACTTCAGAGCTATAAACGTTTGAATTATGGTCTTCTATGAAAATAATTTTTAAGTTGTGTGATGTTCACTGATCAAAGAGTTTGTTTAAATAAAATAAATTTGCAATCAAAATGTTCTGTTTTTAATTAATAATGGCATTATTTGTTCTTAACTTCAGATTGAGAGAAGTACATTATGAAAAGTTAAGTGATGATGCATTTTATCTGCTTTTCCATGCAAGAATATTTCAGGAAAATGCTGTGATCACAAAGTATAAAATTAATCATTTGCACATTTATGAAAGAACATTTTGAGTGCATGAGAAAATGAAAAGGTTCTGAATACCTTTTGACTGCACAGATTGTGTCATTAATAGATCAATGTCAACTGACCAATGTCCTGAAAAGAAGCCAACCTTAAAACAGACTAAAGTAGGGGGTGGTACAGGTAAAGTGTCTGCATTGAGATACTATTTTTTGCAGAATCACCGTTGTTGGTAAATTTATTTCAAACACATAAATTAGATGCCTAGTGTGTATGTATTTTGGTGAAAAATTTCTAAATTGCTTGTAAATTATTTTTGATAATTTGTGGTACAGCTACTTTACCCAAATGCAAAATATCATATGAAAGAAAAGCTTCAGCACATTAAAATTAGAAATTAAATAGCTACAAGATGTAAAGCAATAGATGACATAAGAGTGGGTAAGTATGACTATGGTAAACTGTCTTAAGAATTCAATTAATGAATTCAACTGTCAAAATTCATTAAATATAGCCTTCTTCCTCACAGACAGTGCTTTCTTCGTGAGCTCACTGCTTGCAATAACAACAATGAATCTTGCCCTTGTTTTCTCTGGATTTCAAAAATTCCTCATTTCAGAAACACTCACCTTCATCATCATATCATCTAGCTGAAATCATTTTTTCATCACATTTGCATTCTTTGCTTAGGGTTTATTTTTTGTTCATGAAAGGTTTTTATCATGTTCTTGCTTGAATTGCTTAGTTATTATTTTGCTTCTGTTTCTTCTCATCATTTTCCTCATCATTATTTTTATCCATCAATAATTCAGCTTTTTAAGGGGTGTATGTAATGACCATTCTTTTTTGTATCTTTTTTGTGATTAGCTTCAACTCTTTCTCCTTCAGCACTTCATCTCCTTCATCTTTTGGACTAAACATGAAATCCCTCATTGTTTTCAGATTTGTCCACTAAGATGTAATTTTCACCTTCTGTACCTTTATCACTCATTGAATGGGTTGTGTTTGATGTTGATGTGCACGGGGATGGATCTGCCAGTGGCTGAGCCATGAGGTAATTTGCATTGTGATTTTCAGAAACCACAGCCTCAACAAAGTCACAGTCAGTGAAAACTTTTTTGCAGGGTGGTGATCGTCAGGGAAAACCTGGAATTGTCAGGGAATTTTGAATATCTGGAAAAGTCAGGGAATTCTCGTAACAGTCAGGGAGAAACTGGAATCCTCGTTATTTTTCTAACTTTGCATTTAGGGGCCATTCAACAATTATGTGGCCAATTTTAGGCCTTTTTTTGATCCCCCCTTGAGACCAGACGTGACCATGGTCTTGACCCCCCCCCCCAGGGGGTCACGTGGTGATATACAGAAATTCTCCTTTTCTCTATTTTTTAATATTTTCACCTCTAACTCTGCTGAAAAATGAAGAAGAACAAAGAAAATGAAGCTGAAATGTTCAAGGATTGTGTATTACTTAAAACAACAGTAAGACTAAAGAGTGAAAATCAGCATTCGTCATCGGGTTTTTCTTCATCCAAATCGGCCACGTAGTATGCCGCCAGACCCTCCCCTCCCCCCTCGTGACCAACTGTGGCCAAGCCTTTAACCCCCCTCCCAAAATGACCACGTAGTTGTTGAACAGCCCCTTATCGGCCAGTTTGTCCCGCCCTTTATTTCACCAACTAAAACTAACGTCATTCACTGACATGCATGGCATAAGCACCATCAATTCATGGAGTAATCAGTTGTGAACCTTAGTTATTTTTGTGAATCAGATGTACAATGTATCCCTTTTGTATATCCTTATTGCAATATTTGCCTAGTAGTGTTAAAAATCATGATCACAATGTATTGCGCTCATCACAAGGAATCAGAGGCTGTTGTTCGGAAAACTTTACCTCGCGTTTATTTTAACTTCAAAAACACGGGTTGAGAAGTAGCTGGAGATAACTAACTTATGGTAAATATATGCTTGCAGTTATATAAATACGAGATGATGATTAGAAAATTTAAAGCTGCTGTAGAAAATTTAATTCAGCAGAAAATAATATTCCAATAATATGTGACCTTTATGCGAACAGTTGGGAAATTGGTAAATCCATCAGGGAAAAGTCAGGAAATTTGAAAATTGGATATCAGTAGCCACCCTGTTTTGTGTCCAGAGAAAAAATGCCCTTCAGAATCCATTAATTCCTGTTGCTGGAATGGCTGTAAGAAGGAATGTCATGGTTGTCTTTACGCTGGTGTTGAACATGTGATATCACGTCATCAGCACCAGCATGAAGACCGCCACGACGTGATATCACATCATGCTGAACTCAAAAGGTTTAGGAAATAGGTATATTCATTGTAAGGCAATTACTTCATTAGATGGCATACGAAAACAATGATAAGATACATCCTTATGGACTTAGGACATGTTCAGGGAAAGGGTTTTTACTGTTCATGCAAAAGCAAGAAGAAAAGAATATTTTGAAGAGTAGAAGGTCCATATATTAAAAAACTGCTTATAATTGAGAAAAATTTCTGCCCTTAATTGTGAAACTGATGGAACCCTACATTCATGCATTTCATGATATTGAATTTCACTGCGAAGGATACTATTCCCTGGTATATCCTTTCATATACCATCTGTATCATGGCCCTTTAATGAATCCAGCTCTAACATGTTGGTTTTAATGGCATTTATTTATATACACCGATAAATATTGAGTATGCTAAATTTTTCTTGCTATGGATGAAGATTAATTTCTTTCAGGAATTACTTTTTATATGAGATATTTTGTTTTTATCCATATCAAGCAAATGTATTAACCTGTTACCGCCTTGTGCACCATATGTGGTACGATTGGCAGGATTATGTTTTTGCTGTGTTTATATGTGATTACACTTTAGCATTTACTTCGCCATCGTGTTGCAGCAACTGTGAATCATTTCTTCATACATAGTAGGTTGCTTGGTTACTTCATTTTCACAATCAGTTCCTAATGTATGTGGTTAGATGAAGGGTCCGTTGAAGTGCAGGCTGAAGCAGGGAATTATGGTGACATCATCAAGGTTAGTGTTCCTTTCCTATTTAGGTAAAAGCTTTTTTTGCATACTTCATCTGATATGGAATACACTTATCATTTTATCCATGTATCTATCACTGATTACTTTCACTCTCTTTTTGTGAGAGGTTTATTAGCAAAATATATGGCCTACCTTACATGGTATGCTAGACACCTACACGGTCTTTCCATATGATCAAGCTCTTTCTGATTTGTGAAAATTTTCTTGGCCATAGTGATAAAAATTTGATCTTCATCATTTATGATGCCTTTTTTGATTCTTATTGCTTTGTACAACATTTTACCACAAGTTTTAGTAGGATCCTAGCTTGATTTTAAAACTTCCACCAAGTGTCGATATGCTCCTACCGAATAATAATTGCAGGTGTCGCATATCATAAACATGTAATTCAATGCTTATCTTGTTTCATGAATACTTTTTTTATTCTTTTAACCATCCCTAATGCTTTCATGCTCATAGAACCCTAACACTTGAAGAGCTTCTTAGCATATTGGAGGAGGAAGAGACATTAGATGTGAGAGAGATATTTGTTGAGCCACCAGAGCCAAATATAAATGCTGGTGAGGATTCAGCTGACAAGGATACTAATAATAATATTTTTATTTGCCCAAGGGCCATGATTTTTTTGGAATACATAGTATAAGGCACGTCAATTTAAGGAAAAACACAGAAATTGTACACAATAGTTACACAATACAATAATTGTACACAAAAGTAAATAGAAATGGACTCAGGCAGTGGAAGTAACATTTAAATATTCATCTATGGAATAGAACATGTTATGTAGGAGGTATCTTTTTAATTTGTTTTTAAAGTCAATATTTCCCTTAATATCTTTAATGCTTATAGGCAAATTATTATATAGCCTAAAACCCATTTCCTTGGGTCCTATCTTTACTGCTATGGTTCTCATATTGTCATAATGGATATTGTGCCTTCCTCTGGTGTATTAGTGGTGATGGTCACAATTACGGGAATAGTCTCCAATATTATTTTTTGTATGAAGGATTAAAACCATTATATTTATTTATTTATTTATTAATCCCGGGACACGTGTTTACATGTATGGGACAGTTCCAATAGGCAAATTAAAAATGTATGTATGTATATAATAAGTATACCAGAATAGGAATAACAAAATATACACCAATTTAATACAAAAATACATAGCGGTTAACTCAATTACATAGAGGTAAGAAATTCATCCACCGAATAAAATGCATTTTTTATCAGATACTCTTTTAGTTCTACCTTAAGAGTGAGATAGATTTAATGCTTTTAATTTTAATAGGTAGGGAGTTATAGAACATCACTCTTGCATAGAGCGGGCTTTTAGCATATAGCTTTAGATTATGAGTAACAGTTCTAAAGTCATTTTTCCTTCTTGTGTCATGCTTATGCACATCCATATTAGTTATTAGCTCTAGTGCAGAATAATGTTCTTTAATATACAAAATTGAAAAGAATATATAAATGCAGGGGAACGTTAGAAGGTTGAGATCCTTAAAAAGGGACCTGCAGCTGTAATTTTTTCTTACTCCTGCCAGGATTCTCACTGCCCACTTTTCTAGTTTAAAAAGCCTTACTGTGTGGTGGGAGTGGAGAATATATATACAATGAAGAGGTAGTAAATTTAATTCCTGAAATATAGGCCTTGATGGAGCATTATGAGGTTTCCCAGTGATTATCCTGACAGCTTTCTTTTGAAATTTGCTAGGGAAATGGAGGTCTAGATCTACTATAGAGGTCTAATGGACTATTTACCTGAGACGCAGTGACTAATCTAGCTGAAGCGGTACTGCACAGTGATCTCTGTCTAGGTAGTGGCAGTAACTCTGATTTTTCCATCAAATGCTGTTCCTAGCCTTCCTCAGTATTACCTGACCCTTCCTTATACTCTGAACATTAGATGTCTGACCAAAAGACCAAACATCCCACTGCACTGCGCTCCACGGGTCAAGTTGAGGACACCCGAGGTGTCATGGTCAGATAGGAATTTCTAGCAGTGGGAATTTGGTGCGTTTCTTGAGCCCAGCTTCACTGAAGAGTGAGATATGTCCTCTGAGGAAATTTTTGATGTTGCTATGATTCATTTCCTTTGTAAAGAAACTTCTAGTTATGCCGGGTTCCAAAACTGTTCAGACCCTAATGTTTCACTTGGTAAAATGGAAGTTTATATTGCTGTTCCAGTACTTTCCAGATATAGTGTGGTCCTAAGTAAGCAAATTTACTGGGAAAATGAAAAAGATCTTTGAAATGATCTCATCCTCAATGTAATGCAAAGGGAACATTTTTTTCAAATTGGCAGATTTATTCACCTTGCAGATAATAACCGCATGGATAGTAATGACAAAATGTGGAAATTGAGACCTTTTTCTATAATGCCTTGAAGCAAGTATGTATTTCATAAAATTTATGCTGGAGAGTCGCCTTGCTTTTCATTAATGTATGGTTCCTTATTACAGCCGTCATAACTGTAAACAATTTACCAAGAGTAAGCCCATATGCTTTGGATATAAATATGGTGCTTCAATACACCCTGGTGGCTATCTGATCTCATTTGATTTTTATCAGGGAAAATCCACTCAGTGTAAAAGTGACTACCATGCAAGTTCTGGTGGAGCAGCCACTCCTATGGTTGAAATGCTGGATAGGTTTCCGCCAGCAATGAAAGATTTACGGTGTCAGTTGTATTTGAACAACATTTTTTTACAGGGATCCACCTTCCACAACATTTAAAACAAAGAGGAATGGTTAGCATGGAAATGGTGTGCAAGAAGAGAGAGTAAGAAATTGCTATCTCACTCCCTCACTGTCTATGAAAAAAATGCCCTGAGGGAGTTTGGAAAGGAAAGTATAATTTGAAGGCATGTGTTTTATTCCTGGATTGATAATTCTGTGGTTACTGTAGCATTGACTACACATGGGGTAAATCCAGTCTCATCCGTGGAGTGATACTGCCAATTAAAAAGAAAAAGAGTAGCTACTCCTTGACCATATGTGATTGGTTAATACATAATTAGTATATGGAGGACTCGCTGATCACATGGATGAAAATGTAGGAAATTACCATTTTGGTTTTCTGAGAATGAAATGGTGGTGGCCATTGTATACCTGGTTGATTGCTACAGCAATCCACAATGCATCGATTCTAATAGGGAAATCTAAAACCCAGTTAAAATTTCAAGGCAAGTAGTTGTTACATATATAACTTGTCACTGGTCACTTGTGAGAGGTCCAGGAAGACCAACAATGAGAGAATGTATTAAAAATAGCCAGGTCGGTGACATTATTTGCAAAAATGGTCTCAATCATTTTATTGCTTGCATTGCTGAAAAAGAGGAGCTGTGAACTGTGTGGATCAAAGTCTAAATATGAGTGTATAAAGTGTAATGTTGGTTGTTGGGCAGACTGTTTTGTAAAGTTCTATACTTCAGATTTATGAGTCATATGGCAGTTAAGATGGCAAAGGTCACACCAGTATATAAAAATAAAGGTGACCGGAACAGTTTAAACAATTACAGACCCATCTCAATAATTTCCCAATTTGGTAAAATTCTCCAGTGTGTTTTCTGTAAAAGACTGTTGGGAGTACCTTGAAAGTCAGAATGTGCTGTCCATTCACCAATTTGTTTTCCACAAGGGGAAGTCAACTAATCTTGCTCTTTTCGAAGTTGTGGATTACATAATTCAAGAGATTGACTCTAAATGTAGGGTTTTGGGCATTTTCTTTGATCTGAGCAGAGCCTTTGATGCAGTTGACTACAAAATGCTGATTTCAAAATGTGAGTTATTGGGCATTAGAGGCGTGGCAGTAAGCTGGCTCAAGTCCTATCTTGTAAATCGACGCCAAAAGGTGGCCTACCAAAGTGATAGGAACATCTCTCTACTCCTCTGTAGGTAAACAGGAGTACCTCAGGGGTCAGTTCTTGGGCCTGTACTGTTTTTTATTTTTATTCATGATCTACCTGGGCAGCTGCGGATTAATGGCAATAATATATATGTTATGCATGCAGACGATGTGAGTGTAATGATATCCAGTAAAGATTTACGTGATCTGGTTGTATCCGTTGAATCGTTGCCGAAATGTATTACTACATGGTGTGAAGGTAGTAAGCTGATTTTAAACATTGAAAAAACTCGAGCAATGGACATGTCCTATACACTTGCCAGAATTATTACTGTGCACTGTCTCTCTTGGATGAAATAAATATCTATCCCTCATTACTGCTGCGGAGAGCCCTGGTGGGGCTCTTGATAGGGGATCCTCCATATTCACTTGTCCCAGCTCCGTTGGGGGTCCCTTCTGGGAACCTCAAACCCCTTAGTTGCCCCTTCACAGGGGAGGAGGATGACCACTCTGACTCATCTGAGTCTACTTTAAAAGAGACACCAAATAGCATCAAGAGAATAGAATATGATAAGGGGACCTAAGTTACCACTCGAGGGAACATCTCCACTAAAATGAAGATGCTCTCCACAAATCCCAAAGTAAATGGTACAGTTAGGAGGAGAAGGGAAAGAAAAGATGAAAGCTGAGGAATCAGCACCCTCACTTGCTGGAGGAAGGAGTGAGCAATGACCCCCACTGCTGCACCAAACAAAAAAGGGTCCATAGGGATACGCCAACCAATACAGTTCAAAACATCAAGAGGGCAAAGGCTGTGCCCAGGCCTTCAATAGCTGAGGCAACTGATGATCTTGTGGGGATGGCCATATTGCCAATAGGATATCCTGAGATGACAATGGCAGATGAGTGGCACTCTGAAATAAAGAGGCAGCTAGGGAAACTTTTGGATAGTGTCTCAGATGGCCAGCAGCTATGTTCAAGGGCACTAGACTTACAAATGGAGGCTTGGAAATTGCATGCTGCAATGACCACTCAGCAACCTGACTGATAGAGGCTGCCACAAAGGTGGGAGCCATTGAAAGGATAACCTTCCAGGCTGTATAGGTGAACAATTTAGTCAAAATAAAGAAAAATATGGTGTAAGACACTGGACCCAGTGAGCTGGACACCAAAACTCATGGAGAGGAAAATCCAGGACTGCACACATCTCTTTGGAGATTATACAAGGGATGTGAGGCCACCATTGGCTCACGGTTCATCTTTGGAGTGTACAAGTTCTCAGCAGACTTCATCTCCAATCTGTGCTTCAGTGGGCACATCAACCTGCACAAGGTTGAAGTGACCTTTCTGGATAAGCTGGGGGGCAGTGAAAAGGCCTCAAAATCCTCCGAGGCAAAAGGGCAATTAAGGGCCTGACAAAGGCAATTAAGATGTCGGTAAGCCTTAGCTATGGTAGGCATACCCATTCTTCAGGCCAACTTCCAGTGCAGCGAAGCTGCCTCAGGGGTCCTATCAGAGGGTGCAGTAAAGATAGCTCTGATTAAAAAACCTGCACTTTCCAGGGAACCGTCAGAGGTCTGCATGTGACAATTGGTGAACTACTCTTCTGTACCACTGTTGAAAGACCTAGAACTTGTATCTACACTAATGGGTTAAGTGCCATGCACTTACTAGAATTTACCACCAGGGATTACCAGCAGCTTTGCTGACTATTGGGGAGGTGAGAATGGGAGGAGGGTGGTCATCTGTTCCTTCTACCTACCATATGATGTGCCAGACCCACCACATCTGCTGCACTGGAGAGACTGGTGGGTTATTGCGAGACTAAAAATTGGGATATTCTCGTTGGATGTGATGCCAACTCACACCACACTGTGAGGGGGAATAGAGGCACCAAAAACAGAAGAGAGGCCTTTTAAGGCCAGTGCACACCTATCCTCCCATCTCTGTCCAACTTCCGTCTGCTTCCCACTGTTTTTTCCGAGGGGTGTGCATATTATGCCGTCCGCCTCCGTCCATCAAAACCAAATGACAATCCCGCCCAATGGGCCCGCAGTCTCCGGGAGCAGATGGACGGAAACCTGCGAATACTATTCCTCCTGGCTTCCATCAGCCTCCAACCGCCCATCCACATCCATCAAATATTCTCGACCGAGAATTCCACACGGAGCAGACAGAAATGGACGGAAGCTGGGAGGAATAGTATGCGCCAACTTGTGGAATAACCTGTACTTCAATTAGCCATATATTTTGGGAAAGAGGAAGTGGATGGAGGCGGGAGGATAAGTGTTCACTGGGCTTTAGGGTATCTCACGTCAATGAGCTACACATACTCAACAAATCATCATGCCTTACCTTTGCCAATAGTTTGAGGAAGGAAGTGATTGACATAACAATGAGGGGTATGGTATGAGTTTATACTGGGGAGGGAAAGGGCAGATTATCTGTTTCTTCTTCACCAAGTGATAGAATAGTTCCAGTATTAAGGTAAGAAAGTCCATTGAGTGTTCGCATTGATGGTATATTATGGGGTAAACAGAAAACAGGTGGACGGGCTTAAATGATAATGGAGTAAACGAGCAGTTATTGATTGTTATAAAGGGTTCAAATCAGCAGATTATGCAGCTACACCCTATATGTATATCATTTTACAAATGTCCGACTCAAGTTGAAAATTGGGTGTTCACACATCTCTATAAAATATAATTTTTATGAGCATAATTACCACTGAAATTATACTTTTATGTAACACAGGAGGAACATTGTTTTACACAGCAGACCCTCACTCATCCTTAACCCTAGTTCACCCAAACAGGCTTCTAGAATGTAGAGCTGGTAGTTTATAATTGGCCCATATAGTGACATAGCTACTACATATATCATGGTAATTTATACCTAGAAATTTATACCTCATTAACTTGACACTAAATTAGAACACCTTAAATTTTTTTCCATTTTGTTCCAATTTTAGTTATGACTAAAATCAGCACAAGAAGCAAATGAAGAATGGGTGATGAAATTAGCACTATATATCATCAGGAGTTTGAATTCCCTTGACGCACATTAACGCTAATAACGCTGTAACTTTTTTAAGTTTTGCCGGTGACTGAATTTTTTTTCTTTTGTTTTAGATTGTTTTGGTCTCCTTATGTACAGATTATTCATTAAAAGTTGCGAAAAAAAATTTTTTTTAAATTGGAAATTTCAATTTTAAAGTTGACGACGATCGTCGTCTGCAGCCCAGCTGCAGCACTGCCGTAGTGTAATGCGTGGTTGCATACCCATGCCCATTTTGCGATGACTTTTCCTAGTTGCCCTTGCGACGTTTTATCTGTAATCAGTCACGTCAATTGAATACTAATTGAGGCGTAGGTACTGTAAATAAAAATTAGCAAGAATATTGATGGCTTTGGAAAATACGAATTTCTTCGTCGTCGATCGAGAATTATATTGCATAACCTTTTTTAATTCAACTTTTTGAATTTCAATTAAAAGGACCCAGCAAGGAAAAAATCTTTTGATTCTAGGCACAAAAGAAAATTATGACCAATAGAAATGGAAAATTCAAATTTTTAAATAATTTTATCCACATGAACTTAACGCCCGCATGTTGAAAGCAGACCCACCCATCCATCCTGCTGCCCTTACGTCTAAGTAACTCCACCATATCCCATGAGCTCCATTTTCCCCAAAATTTTTGTTACTCCGTTCTTTACCTTCCAAAATGAATTCCTACAAAAATGAAGTTGGAAAAACATAATAACTAAGAAATGTATATCAATGTTTTCATGAACAAAACATTTATTTTATGAAATAGACAATATTACACAAAACACCGCTTTCAATTATATCAATATGCATACCTACTAATTTTTAAATCAAAATTAAATTTTAGCAATAGTATAATTTACATTGAAAATAAAAAAAGAACCAATTTGGATACGAAAGGAATACTCTTTATACCATTATAATAACCATCAATAATGCACAAAAAATAAGTACAATTTAAAAAAATAACATTATTACATCATACGTGTTGTTAACATTTTCATTATTTCCTATAATTAAGAAAATTACAAAGTCACAATAAAATTTTTAGAATATTGTATTACAAATTGAAAATCAACACTGCATTAATTTAAATCTTTACCGGGTTAAAATGTATATCCTAAAGTACTAAAAATAATTAAATTTCATAAATAATATTTACAGGAATCATGTTAACAATATTTCTCCATATACTTAAATTAACATTGAATGTTTTCATGAAAATCAATGAAGCAGGGCTTGTCACAAAGAGATGGGCATCCCTCACAGGCAGAGCAAAAATATGCCGTGTCCTTCCTGAACCCTCTAGATCTACAGTGCGTGCATCGTCGCTGAGGGACACGTTTCCTTTTTTTGTCTATGTCATATGTCTCCGGAAAATGCTTAGACAATCCTAGAAACCTGGAGGTTAGGCTGGGAGAGGAACGAGGAATAGGTTCGGAATAGGTAGGACTAAGAAGTGTTCTAATGACAGACAGGCGGAAATCATGGAGAGGAATTTTAGGGTGGGTTTTGCGGAAGAGGAAAAAGCTATTAACCAAAACGAGGTGAAGTATGTGGATGCCCAGTTTCTTATACCACCTCAGAGTCTTGCGCTCAACGGGATAATATGACATCATTTGATCGTGATGATCGATACCACTCATTGACTCGTTGTACCGAGCAATGGCCTCCAGTTTGGAAGTAACGCCACCTCCTCGCCGGTGACGGACATCGACCAAGCCACCCTCAAATTCTGAGCTGATCATCAGTACATCCCATTTATCCTTCCACTTCATCATGCAGACTCCTTCGGAACTGAATACATCCACTACCTCCCCCCATTTTAGTTTTTTCGCAAGGACGTGAGGTGGATTCCCCTTCCGATTAGATCTAAGAGTTCCCGTACAATAGGTACTCCGCTCAAGCAAGCGGTGGGCCAAGTCAACACTGTTGTAATAATTATCCATGAAGATTGATCGCCCAGAATCTAATCTTCCCTCCATCAATTTCCATACAACATTGTCAACATGTCCTGGTCCGCCTACATCAGAATCGGAGGACCCAGTATAAACGAGAAATCTTAAAACTAATCCGGAAGGTTCAGAGAGCATGTAAATTTTGATACCATACCTATGTCTCTTACCTTTCATATACATACGAAAGATAAGACGACCCCTCCAGAGAACCATGGATTCATCTATGCACAGTCTTTGAGTCGGAGTCACAATATTGTCCATTGTTGCATGAAAAATATCGATCAGGGGCCTAATTTTGTACAGTCGATCAGACGGTTACGGCTCACCACGACCAGGATTACTCGCAAAATGCAGAGCTTGCATGATCGCGGCGAACCTGTCCCTGCTAATGCATTTCCTAAAGCAAGGAAAATTGAATAGGGGGTCTACACTCCAATAATCAGAAATTCTACTCAATGGGCATGTGCCCATGTGGAAGAGAACCCCCAAAAACGTTAAAAATTCCACCGATGTGAGCGGCTTCCATTTCGTTATTCTTGCTCTAGGAAATACATTAGCAGAAATTAAAATGTCTGCTTGTCTATTTGTCTCCGTCACTATCAAGTCAACCATGTCATCTGTCATGAGCAGATCAAAATATTTCCTGGGATCGTCCCCTGGGTCTTGTGTTTTGAGGCCTGGTGTCAGTGAAAGGGAATTCTGGGTAGGTTGGTCTTTTGTCCGTCCATGTGTATGTCCTTGTCGCAGTTCTCATCATGAGGGGAGGGGATTGAGGTCTTTCCTGCCGCCCTAGGGGGCCAGAAGAGGAAGGAGAAATATTTTGCCCGCCAACTGAGGGATCACCCACCTTCTCGCCTTCATCTTCTTCGCCTGCCGAGGAACCCCACTCCGTGTCCCCGAAGGAAGAATCCTCGCTGTCCTCATCCTCCAAGGACAGAAGTTCCGCCAACTCCTCTGAGGACAACACCCTTCGAGAACCGGCATGCTTTTCTTCCACCCTTTTCCTCTTTCTTGGTGGTGGAAGGAGTGACCGGGAGGTCGATGGCTGCGGACTCAGGACATGAGAAGGGGTGTCAGGGGGCTGGCGGCTTTCTTTGGACGTTGAGGGACTGGGATCAACGCGGGAGGTTGGAAGGGATGGTTGTGGGAAAAGTTGGGAGTCAGAGGATGGTGGGGCAATAAAGGGGCTTTTCGCACCCCGCTTCCCTTTTTTTGGGACCCCTTTGCCTGGTAATCCCTTCCCTTTCCCATCCATCTGGCTACTCGAACCTCCGCGTGTTTTAACCATTCTGAAAGCATAAATGTTTTTAAAGAAATACACATTGTTAGAGCTGTGAAGTATGTGTTTTTATGTATACAAGAAAAGAAAAACATTGTAAGTAATTAAATCATTGAGTCAAGTTTTCAAAATTACGTACCTAACTGCCAAAGCACGTGGAAGTAAAGGACTTGAAAGTTTCTTCAAGATTTTACCTTCTCTTGTTGCTATAAATAGGAGAAAAAGAAACAATATCAGCAGATAAAAGTTGATCTAAATCAATGGCAATACATGTACTAAATTTACAATAACAATAGACGCAGATGATGGTAAATATTTAGCAAATGTTATTAGGCAAATATTTAAGAAAAAACAGCTGGAATACAATATTCCAAGTAATCAGCTATTCAAAATAAAGTCCAGTAAAAACGTTTGTTAATAACACATTCCTGGTATAATTAAATGGAGAAGTATAATTATGCAGTCAGGAATGTATTATAACGCTTAGCATCAGTCCACAATAAAATAATGACAATCTATCCAAACGGAATAAGTTTCACAATTTAGATAATGTAATTTTAAAATACAAATATTATGAAGAATTACGCATTTACGAAGTTATTTTGTAAAAACAATTAAGAATTACTGAAGTAAACTAAATGTATGCAAAAACATAACAGGAAAATGAAAAAAAAAATATCTGATGAAATTGAAATCGGCGTACGAGGAAAGAGCGGGGGTTAAAAAGGGGGGGGGGCTCAAAAATTAAAAAAAGAAAAACTTTCAACTAATCATTTGTACCCTGTACGAAAGTATTTTTACGATTAAAAAGAGCTGTTACACATTAAAAGCACAAAAGAAGAGTTAGCATTAACAAAAGAAGAGTTAGCATTAACAAAAAAAGTATAACTTACCACGGAAAAGAAACTGCAGCTAGGGCTCACCTGGGTATGGAATCCTCGGGCTGCTGGAGATCCACATGCTCTGAGGGCTATTGAACGACTGACGAGCAAAACGGAAGTGCTAAGGGTTGGCTTCTCTCGCATATGGCCTTCAAAAGAGAATGCGCGCTCGGACGACGATCGTCGTCAGTCAGCGTTGAACGTGTTAAAGAATACAGTAAAATAAAGGAGTGGTGGTGGTAGCTGGACTAACCTCGTATCAATGGGCAACAGTTGAAAAATTTACTGAGAGGTACATTCAGTGGTTACTCAAGGCCAACAAAAAGGGGGTCTCAAAAACTGGTTTGCTCCCAGCAAAAAGCATGAACAATATTTTCAGTGACACAACCATTTCCCTTAAAAATCGATAGTGAAGTGGAAATACTTCAATTTTCCTAATATTTTCATCAATTTTTCTCACTATTTTCCAATAGTTAGGGGAATGAATCTTTCTGTATGCACCCATGCTTGGATTCTTCAACAAAAATATAGTTTATGCAAGAATATTCCAACTTTTCACCAATTAAGGCGAGCATTTCCCACCACATAAATTTGCAGACATGTATTCCAGCAAATCCTATTAAACCAGGGTACCATTACATATTGTGTTTTGTAAGACATCAATAAAATTACCCAGGTGATATGTACATATATGTATTTGTAGAACACTACTCTTCTCTATAACCCTACTAAAAAATCACGGTTATTCACACCTTTCTTGAAATAAATAGGAAAAGTTTACCAAAAACCTAGTAAATATAAATCATAAAGTTAAAAACTTGAATTACCTATAATTTATCACCGGTAGTCACTCAGTTTCCAAAAAAATTCAATTTTATGGCATTTATGCTGAGCAAAGTTCAGTCACCTCTAGATCTAAATGAGGTTCAACAATGAAAACTTATTTTCTGGATCATAGGTAGTCCTTTTACAATCTTCTTCACTATTTTCCACCACATCTTGATCACTTCCCAACACCACCTTCTTTTTATTTCTCTTTCTTCTCTTAGTTTTTTTATCACATAATGATTCACCAGGATTTTCTCCCCAAGAAATCATAAGAACACAATAAAAAAAAGCATCCATTAAATTTTCAAGAGAAGGTGCAGAGGTTCCTAGTAGTACTTCCCAAATACGCTTCTTCAATGCACTACTGCAAGATTTACCATTAAGTTCACAATAAGCATTATATAAAATAGTGCCAGAGAAACAATGATGAGGAGCATTGCTCACATATGGTTCTCCTAATAAGCTGTTGAGGTGACCCACATGCATAATAACACTCTGGAGCTCAGAGAAACAGTGAACGGTAGTTATATTGAATGGTCGAGGTCGCTTATGACCAGCCTGGTGACTGCTGGAGTTATATGTCCACCCTTTGTCTCCATCAAAGTGCCTTAATTGATTTAGTCTTCCATCGGATGAACACACTCTCAGACATTCCGTGGTATTTACAAGTTGCAATAGTTCTTTCACACATTTACCACTGCTGCTCACTGAAACCCAAGGTCTTTCATAGGATTTCTCACATTTTACAATACTTTTCTTCACACCATCAGATGTAACACCATCCTCTTTTGAAAAAGCATCAAAATTTCCTTCACCTAAACTTTGTGAAGGTTTAGCCACAGACAATTCTGTTGATTGCGTCAAAAGTAGTTTATTCTTTTCTTTGCGGACTTTCCTTGATTTCCTACCAGGTGGACCAGCCCTCGCATCCACAACTCTTAGTACCACAATGACAAAACATGCAGCCATCAGAAAAGTTTCATCCTCTCTATGTAAAGATGAATTCCTTCGCCAATATGCCAGGCTCAGTGCAATTAATCGCCAATCAGAAGGAAGTGATTCAAGACAGACCATTCGAAGAGTATTTTTCTCTTCATGTTCATCTATCAAGTTTAATGACTGAAGCAGAATTTGAATACGCGTTTGAACAGGTGTATCCAATAGATCCTCAGGTGAAGGCCAGTCAGAATTCTTAGGCAGAGGATTCAATGAAAGAGATGCAGCACGTCTGTTGACACGGGTCCAACAATTAAGAGGAGTTTCAAGGGCAGGTGTTAGAAGTCGCACGATGGCACTCAGTAGAGGAAAACTGATGGCATGAGAATGAGGACGTGATTGATCTTCAACCTATAGAAGTGACAAAACAATGAATTAGAAATTTTTTTAAAATCAAAACCGCAAAATAATTACATATATAATAACTTAATTCCCTAATATGTTAAATGGAAAGTTTAAAAAAGGAGAAACAAAAAAGTACTCATGTATTTTGAAATTAAAAGCATGATTTTTCCTATTGTAGCTTTTTTAGTACACTGTAAACAGACAAGGATAAGTTGAGAGTATATATCTCTTTTTTTGGCCAAAAAAGCCTACCTTTATTAGATGCTTAAGTAATCAAATATGGTGTTTTTTTCTGGATAAATATTTCTACATATCAGCTGCATAAATTGCAGTATAAATAAATCTATCACTGATAAGCTGTTGCGTAATATTCACTAAGAAATGCATTACACTATTGTTCTCAGTTTTGTACAAGGACCTGCTACTGACAAATACACTTACCATTCAAGCAGCTTTGCAATATAAATGCATTTGATTACACCAATCATTGCGTAAAAATATTGTATTACCAACCCAAAACACTAGGATTTCCTGATTAGCTAGGGTGACACTTGGACTGCAAATCTTCATACTGTTAGCAGCGAAATAAGGATTTGCCAAAATGGGACTTCATAGTGGAGGGATACTTGGCAGATGACTATCTATTGTAGAGGAATGGATGCCACGAGCATGCACAAGGAGGAAGAGCAAGGCACCTGTCTAGAGTGGTATAGTGATGTGATCCCTGCCCTGGAAAGATGCATGGTCTCTTGTATTTGATCCCACACCAATAAAGGCATCTCTTTGGGAATACATGAGTTTCATTTAAGTCTTCACGACTGCCTTCCTGCTCAGCTACCTTGCTAGATCTAACAGTATAAATGCTGATGATTATAGTGTTTTCTGCATGCTGTCAATGAATATAACTTTGATAAAAATTACATTTAATAGTTAGAATATTGAACTCAATAGCAAGATGAAATGAAATCATGCAGACGACTCATCACAATATGGTGAATTGCCCACCTTCTATGCTTTCCTATACACTACACATTCAGAAAGCCAGCTGAGTTAGTAAAGACTTGAAATTAGCTTCATGGATCCACTTTTATAACTTTTTGCTGGAGTAACAAATATCAGTAAATATCCTTCTCTCCTGGAAATCACTAACAATTCTAAAACAAACTGCACCACTAGTGGATTTTTGTTGATGCCAAAAAGGCAGCTGATAGGGTCTGTAATGCACAAAAATCCTAAGAATCAATATTGTATTCTTCTTTACATCTAACTTCACTTTCTTTGTCCTCTTCGCTGTAAATTAGATATATACACAAAATTACTCTCTGGAGTAAATACTTCAAGGCAACATTTTACATTGTAAAAGAACATCTCTAATCATAACCTATCATTTTTTCCCCAGAGTTACAAACAGTCAATATGAGGATGATAGCTACTGTGGATGGTGTGGAAGATGATGCCCTCAATGAAGATGATAACATGATTCCTTCATCACAATCACACCAAAGAACACTAGACATTTAAATGTCCAATTTTGTGATGGCTAAAGATATTTTCAAAAAATTATTAAAAGTTTACTACACTTGGCCATATTATCCATCCATGCAATTCCACTAATTCACTTTTAAGATCATGAAACAAAGAGATAAAGAGCAATTTTTTCACCTTGAATTATTCTAGAGTCACAGCCAATGTTTTGAATCCATAAGTAAGACTTCAACTTATATTCAAAGCTACTTGACATTGCTAAATATTTTTGGGATTCCATCTAAAAAAATTATTCCATAAGCCACAGAGACAAAGGAATATTTAATTTTCACACATCATGAAAGAAATTCGCATGGTGGTTTCAAATTGATATTTGATTCACTTTTCTTAAATATATATATAGGTATATATCCCATTTAATACAAATTAAAATTGTCAAAAGACAGGCATGCCCTGTTTTCAATGACTCTTACACTAATATAACAGATTCCATCAGGACGAATTCCCCAGGTATTGTAGACTGTATGCCAATATGATTAATACTATACCAGTTAACTTAAATGAAAATTAGTCATTTATCCGTGGGCACACCAAAAGAATAAGAAAAAGTAAATCTTACACATTACTCAGTGAAATCCAACTAATTCATTTGTCAATGTGTGACATTAATTGAAAACCATTTAACTTCAACACACTTTGTTTTAACAATTGAACTTAAAAATTAGAGGGAAATAATTAAATTAACTAAGCAAACCATTAAAATTTCATCATTCACCAGTAATGAAAAATAGAATGCGGCATCAAAGGTTAATTTAAGACATAAAATATGAGTTCCTAAATTTTCTTTCCATTTGCGAACATTTTACCTTTTAGCCAAGAGCCTTTCAATGGTATCCCCCAAACATATTCCATCATTTCTTCCTTTGTCCCTCATGTTACATTGCTACAGGAAATATTTAGTAGCAAGTGAGACAATTATTGGACACACTCTCACATTAAAAAAATGTTCTAAACAGTTGAAGAGTGTTCATACAGTAAATAATTTGGTAAATTACTGAGACACAAGGTTTCAAAAAAACTTTTATTATTTCTAGACAGTTGTTAAGGAGCATATGAATGTCTGGAAATATCATAAACACTGTTGACTCTGGTAGAAAATAATAGAAAGGATCACACAAAGGAATAATCATGCTTTCAAATTGCCCACCAAGGAAAAAATTTGGCATTGTTAAAAATTATGAGGGAATGAAAAAGTAAAAATGTATAGATAACAAGACATTAGCCAGAACTGTGTCATTTGTCAATGTAGCATTTACTTTGTAACAGATAAATATCGTTAGTATTTTTTGGATAGTCTCCTTATCAAATTAATGCAAGAAATTCTTTCATTTTTGCTACTGCATTTTCTTGGTATTTTTATCTTAAGTTAGACAGAGGTTAAATTTACCCACTGTTGGAACAATTCAACACATTTATTGGCTCATACAGTTAAGTCCAGCACATTACTGCTATGGATGAACTATGATGTACTTCCCTTAAGCATGGCTACACCCCAGTAGCTCCCATTACCTTGGTGAGGATAGTTAGCTTATTTCCTTCACAGCTTCATCTGCTGATGAAATATGATCTGACCTCATTAGAGGTGACCAAAACCTCAAAACATATAATCACAATAAAAACCTGCAGCACTATGGTTCTAAATATAACTTAGGGAACATTTTTCAACAGATATTTCTGGAGAAGTTTGGAGATTTTGAGTTGAATTCTGCCCTCATCAAAGATTCTCTAAGAATAATACATCAGACTCCACGAAAGATTAAAACTCTAGAGTGACATGGGGGCTATTACAAACTGCTCACAGCATATGGTAGAGCAACGCAGGTGGTGTCGCAGTGCTCTCACCGCCCGATGCGATTACGAACGGGCCTCCGGTGGTGTCTCACCATGCCAAGGGGTCGGTGTTTCACGACGGCCGGGGGACCTGCCTTTATAACTCCGACTGCCTGTATTTTCAACATGTCCGTAGTTTGTTTACGTTCTGGAGCCCTAGCTGGCGGTTGTAAATTGTTATATCTGACATCAAGGAGGTTGTAGCGTTCTTATAATAAAACATTTATAATTAAAATATCAGAGTAAACTCACGTAAAATGAAATATAATCGTTGGACGTTAATGAAAATATCATAAACAACAACACCGGAATGACGAGATGAATAGCCAGAGCAAGGGTAACTACAGAAATTACATGAAGTAAGTATTATCAGCCGAGTTGTGTTCATATTTATGGTAAATATATTACATGAAAGCATTTATGATGTGTAGTTATGCCCTTTCTCTTCACTTACTCAGCTCCGGACAAGATTTGCTGAGCCCACTTCGTCATTTGGAATTGCCCATTGATTATCATATGCGTTACCACAGCTGTGAATGACTTCTTGGATATCAGCAACGCTTATGCCATTATATTGGAATATTAATGTGATAATCAACTGCCCCTGCGAGTGAATTTGTGTGTTAACTTATCCTTATTAATCCCATGGTGTTTTGGTCTTTGGAATTTCCAGTGATGTGTTCGTAATTTAAAGCAGATATGTAGTAGAAAATGGGCTCTTTGGGACATTTCCTC
This sequence comes from Ceriagrion tenellum, assembly GCA_963169105.1. Lineage (NCBI taxonomy): Eukaryota > Metazoa > Arthropoda > Insecta > Odonata > Coenagrionidae > Ceriagrion > Ceriagrion tenellum. The sequence goes on along the minus strand of OY720635.1, from coordinate 143,179,545 downwards.
ATAGCTTTATGGTGCTCATCAGTCTTTTGGAATGAAGTGAATTTCTTTTTTAAGGTCCTACCCACTTTTTCGAGTGTGTTGTGTTGGTATGGCCAACAGCTGCTATGCTTGACGTGCTGCAAGATGTATGATGCTTGAAGTTATTTTGTCATTTTTGTAGTCCTCTGATTAGTGTTTTTTGTACATTTATCTGTGTTTTTAATGATACTGTTCTTTGGCCTTAATTGTTAGTGGGATGTGCAAGTGATTTTGAGATCTGTTGCTGTAGGCTAGTTTGTATTATTGTGATCTTGTTCGTGGCTTTGGTGGGCAGTGCTTATTATCTGTGCTCCTTATTATGACTTTAATACAGTATTTAATTAAGCCACTTCGAAAATCCAAAAATAATATAAACAGTTATGATTGATATCAGCAATGATTTTGCTAAACAATTGAATATCATTAAATGAACTACTGCGTCTAACTGGTCCATAAATAATCCTTTGGTATGCCAAGTCAGGATTCTGGATGTGTTCACAATTTAACACCACACTCGGAGCTAAGGGGCTGTTTGTAAATTTCCTCACAACGTAATGGTGCTGGTCAGTCTTTTGGAATGAAGTATATTTCAATTTTAAGGTCCTGCCTACTTCTATGAGTGTACCTGTGTTGCTGTGGTTAAAAGCTGTAATGTTTGACATGGTCCGAGGTATATGATGCTCGAACTTATTTCGATTAAAATTAATATTGGAATCAGAACTTCATTTTTTGTATGCTTAATTACAATGCTAAAGAAACCAGTCCTTGAGCTTCCTGTGTTTGTGAATGTGCTAATGATTTTATGATCCTTTGTTGTGTGATAGTTTGATTCTTACGTGACCTTGTTCATGACTTGGATGGGCATTGCTTATTATCTGTGCTAGATATACTGACTTTGAGGCAATATCTTTTTAGCCACATCTAAACGCACGGAATCACCTGAACTGAAATTATTGAAATGGTTTTTAATGAGTGTAGTTACTTCAGTCCACAATGTCATTGACTTTTTTCATGTGAACTTAAGATGGTGGAAAATTGTGACTAGCTCATACCGTCGAAAGTAGTTAAATAGAAGTTGTCTTTTATCAATTGTTTTCCATCTGTTTCCTTATTATATATTCCTTATTATTTATCCTAAGAACTAATGGATTTCTGTTATAGGTTGCCCTCAAAGAACTGGCTAGTTCAGCAGAACAGTGCATTTTGTGCTTAATACATGATTTTAGCGAGAAATATTTTAAGAGCTTGATATATGACAGATTCACAGCTAATTTCCCATTGTAATCGTGTTTCTAGCTATGTAGATGAGTACGAATGTCTTGTTGCACAATTCCGCTGGTAGTTCACTAGCAGAGCATTCAAGAATCAGCTGTTTCGTGAATATTCCGTGGAAAATGTAGAGCCATTCTTTGTACATTTCATTCCTGCGTGAATATTTGGTAGAAACCAACTGGGTAATAAAAGATGATCAGTAGGCAATGATAACTGGGTAAGGGATGATTTATCTTCCTGTTTCATACTCAAGATGGGATCTGATCCTAACCCTAAAGCCCCGGATTCAGCAAAGATTGAAGCTCCTTAATTAAATTTACAATTACTTGAGTTTACTTCTTAATCCTTTTAAATATAATTCCTGGATTCACCATCCATCTTATTGAAATAGACGTTATTTACATTTATTACCCAATATAGGCAAACTTCGTGTATCACATTACGAAGTTTCAATAATATTTTGGAGTGAAGCATTTGCCCCAATTACGTTATTTGATCTTCAATTTAAAATGAATACACCAGCATACCTCATGTAACTCCCATTTAATATAAAACTAGATAAATATTGAGTAATTTAGAACACCTATTCCCGAAAATTTTTTAAGAAACTAGTATCTCCCAGAATTTGTCTGCTATGAACGCTCGCCATTGGCTAATGTCATTTTCGCAACTGAAGAGCGCAGTATTTTTTATACTTTCGTAACTTCTGCCACACTGGTCCTCACCGACCTCCGTTGGACGCACCGACCCCCCGCTCATAATCACAGGGGTCGTAGTTGCAATGTCAGCGGTATGAAAACAGTGACAGTCGCTGCGATACGGACCCCCTGTTCGTAAAGGCCCCCATGGATCGTGAAATCTTTTAGCAAGAAGCCAGATAGAAATAAAACTGACACCCACTATGGATTAAAATTCAAATTAAGAATATGTAAATAATGCAAAGATTATAGTAAATAACCCAAAGACAACCAAATAATAATTAGATGGAATACTATAAAGCATAGTTCTGAAGCATTACACAGTCTATCACCTATATAGCTGAAATCCACCACAGGCATCTTGAAAATTTTCAATCCTGACTACTACATTACAAACAGGTCTGCTCATGAATAAAAGCATCAATGTAGTCCTAGAATTAAAAATATGCATGCTCTTTTGGAATCAAAGGCAGTTAATTAAAACATATGAGACATGGTACATTTCAGCAGAAAAATGTATCGATAAACATGGGGATAATAAATTAAGTTCTCTATTTTCAATTTTTATACCAGATTTAGCATCCTTTTGAGCTATGCTTTGAACATTTTTTAGCATAAATTTCATAGTTCTACTTTTACTGCAAAGGGCATAGGGCTGGTTGGACATCCCTTAGGGAATGGAATAATTAAATCATTAGGTAAGATAGTTACCTGAGGAGGACATAAGTAATTCCTCTGCATTAAAATGTCCATGAATGATGGAGGTAAAATACCATTCCTGTGTCTTTCAAGAAACCACTCAGGTAATTGCTTTCTTTTCCCGTTCCAAGCAACATCTTGCTCTGGTGTGCAATCAATGTCAATCACTCCATCAGAATCACTTCCACTATTGTCACCATCTTCCTCAGAAAAACACTGATCATCTTTCTCAGATTCATTAGCAGATGATCTATCCACCACGTCTTCTAAAACTTTGATTTCATTTGAGGCTGTAGCGTTTTCTATATCAACAATTTTGTTTGTTTCACATTCTCTTCCCACAGTCAGCACATCCTTAAGATCTGACTGTGCCACTTCCTCATCCCTAACAAGGGATTGAACTTCAGAGGGGAGGCTTGGTGAGAGGTTAAGTCTTTGGACCAGTTCACTGGGAAACCCAATGTACACGTTAATAGTCTCACGAATTATTTCCTCCAATTGGTCCCGCTGCCCTTTTTTGGTGTGATCAAGAATCTGAAAGAATCATGCAAGAAAATGTGTCAGATCTCACAATTCAAATTGTACAGTTTCACCCACTTCTAAATAACCAATGAACAGAACCATTGTCCTCCACAGCAAAATGGTTGACTGACACGCTTAGTTTCTTCATTATTAGCCCACTCAAGGCACCCTTGATTCATGAAAACTACCTATTAACTGCATAAAACTTTTCTCAATAATTGAGTTAGGCATAGTAGAGATGGGACAAAGTGAACTGAGCAGTTCAAGTGGAACAGTTCCAAGAAATGAACGGTTCATACAAGCTACCTATTCCACACAGTAATTCAAAGTTAGAGCAAAGTGCTACATTGTATGATTGAAGCAGTGGAGGTTGTAATTTGTATTCATCAAGTTCGAGTACAACCAGACAGCGAGACTAGAGGCACACCATTTAAGGGAGGAGGGTGTTGGAACCACTATCCACCCAACCATTAGATAAAGCCCCTTGTGGAGCGTGGGGCTTACACTTATCCTAGAGCTCCAAGAAAGAACTTGAACAGCATGCTCAGTAGAGTTCAGCTACGGCATGCTCAATAGAGTTCAGCTACAGAACACTGTTCAGTAAGAACTGCATGTTCAATAGAGTTCAACAGCAGAGCTTCTCGTAATGATCCGTCAAACAGCAGGGCATTCAGCTATGTTAGCATATGGAAAATACTTAAATAAGTATGTTAGCTCGATCCTATTGCGATAGGAAATTATTCATGCATTCTTTGCCAATATGTGGGATGGGTTACGATTCTTAGGAAAATAAAAATGCAAAGCTGTTTTATTCACAAGCATTTCCATGGACACGTAACGTTCAATTAAGTGAAAATTTTAGCTCGACATAGGAAAGTATTGTTAAGTTTACAACTGAATATTGAGTAAGACAGCAGAAACTAAATTTTTCCACACTACAGGTATTTTAAGTCTTATTATTCTTTACCATTCATCGAAAAGTATTTGACAACCTGAACAACAAATAATGAAAAGTAGTTTATCATAGTTTACTTCACTAAATGAAGCCATCAAATCTTCTTCATTTTAATACTTAAGTTTGCTGAAAGGTGGTGATAATAAAAATCGAAACCTAGAGATAGAGTAATCATACTCGTAGTGAACTCTGCTTGGAGTTTGCACCAGCAAAGTTCGAGCATACGTATTTTCTCAATTATAATTGTCCTTATAACCATGCCCTATTTCATATACCCATTTCAATGGAGAGAACACCGCAGTGTCATTTCTGCACATTATCTATTGCTTTGCGGAAGAAGGCAGTTTTAATATTTTTCTCATTTTTTACGTCATTACTTTTTAAACGATCATTTTTACTTTACTGGAGCCATAATTTCAATCTTTTCTCTATTTTGAAGTACAATCACCTAATAAAATTAGGTTGTTAAGAATACGTACATTATAAAAGGAATTGGAGATGCTTCATGAAATATTATCTTACTTTACAATCATGCCGCAAAAATTTTGACTAAATTATCATTACTTATATCTGGATAATATGAGTGATCACATTGAACCTGAAGCAGTCGGAGTGGATGAAAATCTCCTTTTAGCTTCATTTTAGCAGTGTATACATGACCTTCATATGATATTCTGATAACTAAAAGTTCATAAACAGGGTGTCCACAAAAGTCATAATTAAAAATTCAAGCATAATTCCAGGTTTTCAAGACTAAATTTTAAAAGATTTCCAGGCTATAATATCATGGTTTATATAAGAGACAAAGTGATATTTTTCACATTTTACAAATAATATGGATCTCCCTAGCTAAACACAACCTAATAAAAATATAGATATCAAATAAATATAAATAACTAAAAAAAAGTGGACAAAAACAAAGAAATTAAGTATGTTGTTTTATTGACAATAAATTACAAAATGGCATTTTTAGATCCTATCCGTCCCCCTACACCCTTACCCCCCTACTACCGCTTTTTACACGCAGAGGCATACAAGTTTACAAAGTTGATACCTGTTGCCTCTTCCTAAATCACTTCAGTGAATGCACGACCGGGCAAACGATCACCTTTTCGGGGTGGCGAGGTTGAGGTAACTAGCCCCTGTCGGAGTCATCTTCTGGATGCCAGTCCTCCCCCCTCCAGACACCTGACCCCCTCTGGAAGTTTCTCCCCCCCCCCCGTTAGGGTGGCGAAAAACCTGTTTTTAGAAAGTTGACGGGGTGGGTGCACTTTCTGGTGCAATTTCATAAATAAACAAGCCATAGAAAATTTCAGCTTGATTGCACAATATTTGACCCTGCCGAATCTTGTTTAAACATTTAATTTTAAACACTAGGGTAGAGCGCTTTGCTACTGATCAGGGGGTCTTGGATTCTAATCCGGGTGAAGCCTTAAGACGCCCCCAAACAAAAATCCTTGAAGTGGGAGGTGGCCCAGGAAAAGGAACTGGCCCCCCCTACCTTGAATAGGTGAAATTCACATGCCTATGGCTTAGATGGGTTAAAAAAGGTTTAAATTAACTCTCCTTATCTTTAACATTTCCATACCTATCAAAAAAATTGCTTACGCCTGTATTACAAATAGCAACCTCTGTTTCTCAAGTTCATCATTAGTAGGTTTTCTGTTCCCACAGTGTCAAATATTGTGCGATCAAGCTAAATTTTCTAGTTTTTTTATTAATGAAATTACACCAGAAAATGTATCCAACCATTCAACTTTCAAAAGAAGTTTTTTTTTGAACGCCCTACCCTCCCATCCTCCCTCACACTCGAGCACTCAGTAGCGCGTCTTGATTAGGGTTGCACCGATTAATCGGCAATTAGATGATAATTCTGATACAGATTTTCGGTAGCGGCTATTCGGCGTTCATAATAAGCCAATTGTTATCATCATATCGCTGTAAAATGAACGACTAGAAATGAAACTTATATATATTTCTGATTGATCATCGGGTTGTTTTGGGGTCGCCTTAATTATTGGCCACCCAGTGTGGATGTTGCAAGGGTGTCTTTTAATCCCCACCTTGCATGCAATGTTCACTTAGGATCATACTAATGACCAGTCTGAATATTGTTTCGTGAAGTTAGGCTCCCTCAATACACCGTCTAAGGACGTAATAGATGCTCCAGAAACGAAACGGAATGTGGCGGGAGCGAGAGAGGCCAAAAAAAATGGCTGCCAGGCATTTAACTGTAGGTTGCTAATAATCGACGGATTAATCGGTATCAGCCGATAATGCTTGGCCGATTAATTGGTAATCGGCCATTTTGCTTATCGGTGCAACCCTACTCTTAAGTTCTTGAGTCGTATGTCTGGCCGCATGCTGCTACAAGCGATTGTGTGGCGTGGCTAGCCAAATCAGTTACTTCTCGAGATGGAGTCAAGCACTTCTTGCTGCTAAATAGCCACTACCAGCTGCCCGTAGCACTTAGTAAGCGCTCCACTGACTTGAGGTGGTCTGTGATCTTGTTTAAAGCTGCTGAACATGTTCCGACCAGAACACCCAACTGTCGGGGCCGACGGTTGGATGGACCCGACGAAAATAGTCACAACCGTCTTACGGGCGGTCGGTCCTTGCAGACCATCCAACCTCCAACCACCCCGATTTCTTTGGCGTCACATTGTCTGTGGTGCAGTCAACTGACTCCCGTGACCCGTCTCACGTCACCCGTCTCACCCTACCCGTTTACCCTGCGGATTTGCAAATGGAGCTAAAATTAATGCGATTACATTCTCGACTGAACATTATTTTGTAGCTTGGTTTGCTCCGGTGACCTGGTTGATACTTTGAGAGCAGGATTAGCATAAAGAAATGGGGACTCCTGAGGTGCGATCTCTAATTGCTGAACAATTGATACATGCCAGCTATCTTGAAGTGAGTGTCGGAAGTTGATAAAATGTGAAGCAAATGTTGGCGATCTGCAAGGTCGTATTCCTCAAAATGAGTAAAAGGAGTGTTTACAATATGCATGTACACGTGCACTTACGTGGCTGTACAGATTTGGGAATAAATGCAACAAATTAGAGCACGGGCTCTTTCACGGCCGCGCTTTCATGTTTTACTTAATTTTGCATGTTTATATGATGATAAATTTTGATTTTATTATAGTTGAGAGAAATTTAAAGGCGACTCTTTAATCTCTTCGTCATCTCATTTATTCATTCATCATATTATTTCATTTTTTAAAGATTATTCAATTTCTTTTTGCCCACTTCGTCCCCAGCAATTCATTTTTCCCAAGGTAGTTCCTCTACTGGTGTTGGACGACGACGACCCAGGCCGAGATGGAGACAGGCAACAGTAGGATCACCCCAAAGGAACTCATACCGCAACCTCGTGACCCCCGAAAATGTTTTTGGTGAATACGTTCCTGCTTCAACATGCGCGGAGATATGCATCAAGTAAACACCACTCAATGTGTTGTGACCTTTAATGTAAATGCTTACTGATGGCAACTGAACAGAAATGACGTTCAAATACCACAAGTAGATATAATAATATTTGTGCAAATACATTGGCACAGAACGCATTGCGCATCTGTGAATAAGGTTCACCTCCGATTGTTCCAAAACTTGAGAGCATTTTTACTCCACGTGAGAAATAGAAAATAATGCTGGACGGCGAAATGTTTTGGAGAAATTAATGGAATGGGAGAAAAAACAACATTTGTAAAATAATGGGTACATGTATAGGTTTTAATATCACTTAAGGCACTTGTTTATGAATTGTGTCCATGCCATAGTCCGATTTTAGACTGTGCGCCACTGCGCCACCGAGTCTGCTTGCCGGCGTGACTGTCACCATGAGATCGCAGTAAATTCAGATTGTGAAGCTCAAATTTTACTCAGAATTAGGATGCATACTCAATCTTTGTTTTGAACCTTGTATTTCATGGAGTCAGTCGTCATGGATCAATTAGCACTGTAGATATCAACGGCGTGGACGTCTCGCCGGAGCACCTCTGCACACCGCAAAAAAATACACCACGACGCCGCCAGTGACAAATACTATAGCATCTTATTGTCCAATGCGTGGTTAATGAGGGTAAAATGACATGTGACGCTGACATTACAATGAGCCTAACCAAGTTCAGGTCTTTGATTTACATATTAATATCAACGCCATTCCATTCCAATCCAAAGTCCATTACACCATGTACAATTATCATACAACATATATTTGATGGCTTTCGCGATTGAATTAAAATATAAAAGGATTTTTTCGCCTTGAAATGATAATTTTATAAATTCCCGGATTTACCAGACATTCCCGAATAATTCCCGGTTTTCAAGGGTCCATGGACAACCTGAATAGTTTTCAGCATAATGAAACATTTGAAGACCACAACAATTCAATATTACTGATTCTTTCAATGTAGCAACCAAGGCTACTGTGGTGGTGATACAGAACCGTCTTGTAATGTATAACCATCCAACCAGCAGGGTGACAGGGTGTTTCAGCACAATGCAAAAGTTTGCAACTTTTAGAGGGCTTTAAAGTAAATATACTGGCTATAAAAATTGAAATGACATGCCAATATTTCTTTTTTAAACCTGAACTTACAAATGTACAAACAAAACAAAAGTTGCGCCCAACCTTATCTAGATACAAGTGATTAAAATTTATCTCAACCAGGAGCAACACCACATACAAAAACACAGATACACAACAGTGTTACTGCTACATATATAATAGTGACATCTGGGAGCTATCTCAGCATCCAGAAGAACACATATTGAATCAGCAAAATAGAGTAATTGGAAAATAAAGCATACCTATTAAGATATGCATATTATGATATGATATTATTATTATGCTTAATGTGATCAAAATACAACCCCACACCTTCATCAAGACTTGCAAATTGGCATTCTTCTGCTCCATCAAAACAGTCACTACATTACAAACACCATGCATTCAAATCCACAGAATAAATATTACTACCAACCATTTACTAAGATTAATCAGATCTTGTTGATTTAGCATACTCGCTTTCATTAGTAGTCCGCAAACACAAACCAATTAAAATCCTCATAGGTTTGAAAGAACAATTTTCAACTACATAATGAGATAATATTACATTCTAATTGTAGAGATACAACACTTAGCTTTACCTTCTTAATAGCAGATTCAAGGCTCTCTTCCAACCTAAGCCACTCCAATAACCCAACAATGGCTCTTTGCCTATAGTTTTTGCTCTTACTTTTTGGAATTGAAAGTTTTGATATAAAATGTCGAAAAGTTTTTGGTTTCACATAGTCATTTCCCAACAGAGCAGCAATTAAAGGAAGAACTTCTACTTGCAGGATCCGTTGCATGCCCCCACTTTTCTTCCTCCAATTCCCTAGATCACTTCTATTGAGGAATTTATTCACACTAAAGGCACTGCACTCAAGGTACCTAAGAATAGATCCTGAAGAGCTGTTAAAAAAAACAACATGAAGTTCATATAATGCATAAATTAGAAATAAAAGAGAGCTATGCATTTTAAAACACAATAGAACTATCATTTTCCCATCAGTCAAAATTATAATGCATATATTGCACATGTACACAAATAACAACACATAGAGGCAATTAACACAAAAATTTTTAAATGCTGAATGTGGCATTTGCACACTTATTTGAAATTCATAACTAACTTAATTCATAGCTTGGAACCTACTCATAAATGCCTCTTTCCTGAACATGCTTCTTGAATCCTTCTCCAGTCCACTCACAGTATTTAGTATGCTCCTGGACTTCAAAAAGTTTACAGAAACTGACTAATATGCAAGCACCAAATTAAATAGTGGTATTTGAAACATCCTACCTAATCTGTGCTAAAATGGAAACTTAAGGAGGAATGTATACACAAGTAGCTCGAAATTCGGTTTGAATCCAATAAAAATGCTTGACTCGAGAATTTTCATAAGATTCAGTCAATCGCCCTTTTTTAGTAGGTGTGAAAATTGACAACAGATTTGCAAGAATCTTAGATTGATTTTTTTCCCTTACAAAGAAAAACGGACGTCTAACGACCAGAAGCAACATCCTTGACTTCAATTGACTTGAATAATCTAAATATTTATGCTCACCAGAATGGAAACATACAGTGGCAATGGAAGACAATCGAGAGGAACCAGCATTTTTAATGTAATTATTTGTAAATAATTATTACATAATACAATCATTACATAAATAATACAATTAATGTAAAATATTAGCCTAAGGAGAAACTGTAGGTTATATTTTATTGTGTTGGACAATACAATCTCTCAACTGATATGGAGGGGATGTGCGAAGACCCACGCGGTGTTGATCTCGAAGTATCATTGACAAATATCCCTTCACGTACTCGCACAGCAACAGTGCAAACAATGGGAATCCTTATGGTATAACTGCAGATTAATCTTGAAAACAGCGCAAAAAGGAAAAACTTGGATATCTGAACAGCTACAAGCTGAGTGTCTCAGCACGTGCCCAGTGGGAATGCGGTGCCTACCTTTAGCCACTGTACCGCACCCCCTCAACTTCCTGTTCCCTACTGTCAAGATTGCACCCAAAGGATCACAATGGGAAATGCAGAGGTTATTGTCTTCTTAAGCACATGTGGATGGAATATTTGTAAAAGACTTCAAGCAAAGCAAAAGACAAAGACAACAAGAGGTGATGGAAATTTTAGTTTTCCCATTACTGTTTGAAAGCCCGGCTTGTAATCTATTGGGCGCCCTTTTCCTCATCCTTGGTGGCCACATATCAAATTAACAATCTTTTCAATAAGGTCAGTGTCCTGTACCTTAGCATTTGGCTTATATGCCTGGGAAAATCCCTCACACTTTCGGTTTATAGCCCAACAGGACTGACCACCAAAACCCTGCTGGGGATTCCCATGCAGTGGGGAGGAGGGGGTGAGAAGGGATCCTTCTCTTCCTTACCCACCCCCCTAAACAGGGGAAGGAGAGAAGGTGCGGAGGGTTTGTGGATGGGAAAAGTCGACACTCCTAAATTAACAAAATTAAGACGCTACAATAAAATATTATCGGGGTTCAATCTCTTTTCATTCATAATAAGTAAAAGTTTCTAAGCAAAATAATTTTCAAACAGTATTAACCAACACATGGGAGATTAATCCTAAAATTTTTAAGTCTGCCTAACACATGTGGGCAAAAGAGCGTACATTTTTACTCTTGAAGTAGATGATAAACAAATTAAGAAGCGGGCTAGATATATGAATGATGGATATCTTGAAATCATGACATATTACTGGAATTAATAATTTTCAGTTAAATGAAATCATTTTGAAATATCCCATATTTCTCCAATTACGAAGATTCCATGAAGTTTAAATTTCAAATATTACACTTGTTGCCATCAATGAAATTGTTTTTCTGAAATCTTGTTGCTATCTCTGAAATTTTAGATTGTTTATAGTCGTTATGCGTTCCTCATGCTGAGGTTAGTAAATCATCTGTTGTTGAGACGCATAAGATACTCGCTGTTATGATATTCCAATAGTTCAATTGTTGCACTGTTTCCAAGCCTACTTTGTAGATATACCATAAGGATTCCCTTTGTTTACACTGTTGCTGTGCAAGTAACGACAATGATTCCTTCCATCCGCCACTTCCCCTGGACTGAAACTATTCAAAAGAAGGAATGATTCTGCAATGTTATATTTTGTTCAACATTTCACTTTCATTCTGTTAATGAAACTAAAGTCAAGTTGTAAATAAAGTTTCTTTCCAAACCAAAACTACAGTCAAAAAGTAAGCCTACAGTTGTTCCAGAATAAAACTAAATGCTTAGTTCCAGTTTCATTTAACATCCCTGTACTAAATACAGTTACATATTGAGAAGTCAGACGAGAAAGTTACTTATCCTAAATTATACCTCATTGCAGATTCAGTTGGTGTTTTTTTCTGGCATTTAATGGCATGTACATTTGCTAGACGAATTTTTACAGCGAACAACTCTGGTCACTGAGTTCTGTGTACAATGATGCAAGGCAAGTTGGAAAAATAAGCTGAAATTACCTGGTTTGGATGCAGGCACATTTGTTATTAATCTATGAAATGATATGTTCTGGTCTGCTTTCAGAGTTAATTCCTCTCCTGATAGACTAAGGACTCATTTATACTAGGTCACGAGTGACGCATTCTTAAATAAATACCCATAAAAAAGATCGGAATTTACTCCACCCAAAAAAAAGAAGAAATTTGTGAAAAATTACATTTATTTATTTTAAAGAAAGAAAACCACAAACAGCAAAGGTTCCATTTTATAGTGGCCATGTAAAAATACACAAACTTAAGGACATATACAAGCAAATTTAACAATAGGACACAAGAAATTTTACAAATATAAAAAATGAAAAATGGTGGAATAATTAATTAGGTGAGAGATACGAAAGAGAAATGCTTATAAAGGATTTAGGTGAAAGTGCAAAAGGACCAATGAGAGGAGATGCGGAAGAAAATAGAACGCTAAGAGATTGAAAGCCTGGGAAGTGGCATATGGAGTGAAGGGTGAAAACAGGTGGGGTAGGATGGTACTTTGAAATTGATAAAGAAGAGCAATTCAGGGCAGTCGATGGTGGAATTGAGAATATTATAAATAAATTTTAAGTCTGTTAGGAGTCTATGGGTGGGGTATTTAGGGATTGAGATAGGAGAGAATAGCCTTGGTAGACATATTATGACACCGTGGTAATCTATTCTTAATTATTTTGGCAAAGAAATCGCATACACAATCCAGTAATGAAAGATAAGTTTGAGGAGAGAGAGAGGGAGAGGGAGAGAGAGAGGAACAGATGGGACAGGAATAGGTAAGAATTGGAAGAAAAGATAGTTCGCAGTGCTCGGGGGTCATAAATTTCAGTAAAACAATAGAGGCCACCTAAGAGGGACATTGCTTTAGACTTGATTATTTGTATATGCATGGAAAAATTTAATTTATTGTCTGTAAGAATACCTAGGTCCAAAGATGTTGAAATACATTTCAGCAAGTGATTAGTAACAGTATAATTAAATTCCAGGGGGTCCTTCTTCAGAGAGATAGACAACACACTGCATTTACTGGGCTTAATTTATGCTTCCAAGCATCGCACCAATTTGAGGTCTGACGTAAGGCATTCTGTAGTTCATGGCAATCGGAGGATTTTTTAATGTTCTTGAAAAGTCTACAAACATTGGCATAAAGTAGGGTTTGAGCTTGGGAAGAGGGTATTAAGGAGGCAAGATCATCAATGAATAAATTAAAAATGTAAGGAACAAGGACACTGCCTTGAGGAACCCCAGATATCAGTGGAGAACAAGGAGACGAAAAACCAGAAAGAATAATCTTTAAGTTCTACAGCTGAGGAAGCTTGTAAGAAGAACTTTAAAATGACCAGAAATGTTAAACTGTTCACTGAGTTTGTGGAGGAGTAGGCTACAGTTTATGGAGTCAAAAGCTTCAGAAAAATCTACATAAATGGTATGTGTTGTTTTATTAATCAAATTTACGGTATTATGTTGAAAAAGCAGCTAAGTTATTGCACGAATTAACTGGAAGAAAACTATGTTAATTATCAGAGAGGTGAGGGAATGTGAAATAAAAAGTCTATTGAGGATTATTCTCTCACACACACAAGAGATAACTGGGAGTAAAGAGATGGGTCAGTAGTTTGATGCTTCATTTTTTGGGCCAGATTATGTATGGGGATAACCTTAGCAGATTTCCATAGAGACAGAAACATACCAAGGGAAAAACAGCGATTTAAAAGTACACGAAAGATATTGAGAGGGATTCAGAGCAATTACAAATAAATATCAGGCTCAGGCCATCAGGGCCAGTGGAAAGCTGAAGGGGAATTTTACATAGATAATTAAGAACTTCAAGAGGGTCCTTCAGATTTCAGAAAGGCAGTTATTAGAAATGGGAGTGAGAAAGCGATCTTGTGTGTGGGGTGTTAAGGTTGCTTCTTACATCGATACCCTAGTGACATTAATGAAAAAGTATTTGCTAGTTGTCAGTAGACATTGTGGTGCTAAGCGACCGAAAACTGTTTAGGTTTTGAGTTTTGAAAATATATTTTGTGTGTTCACTAATTATTACTTTAAATGTTGTTTCATTTGTGACTGCAGACATTGAATAGTGGGTTTAATGTGCCAAAAACTGTTGTGTGTAGTGTGAGTATAAAGAAAAAAAAGGAACAAGTAAGGAGACCAGTCCCGACAGATTCGACATACTTACTTCTTATTCCACTGTTAGTACTCGTAACAGGTTATAGTCCTGCCAAGAAGTTAAAAAAAGCGACTGAAAATTGACGGCTTCACCACAAAATTACAGATTGGGCAACTAAAAGGTTTGGAAAATAATAAATTTGCTATCATGCTACGTGGTATGGAAGATGCCATGGAGGTAGAAGAAGCCAAACTCACTAAACCAACCTTAGTAGAAGGAGCAGGTGACGCAGCTATTAGTACCTATAACTTGGCAATGGCTAAATACAGGAAGGCAGAGAGCAGTGCTCTGCTGATACTTACCATACACTTGTCCTATGAAACTTTAAAGAAAATCATGAGATTTGAGACAGCGCTCGACATCTAGCAAAGCTGCATTGATAATTTGACTGACAATGGATGAGGGGTGTCATACATTCTGCAAGATATTGAGAAAGAGGCTCATCCTGTTTTCCCCAACAGCATTATTATTAGCATAAGAAGCTATTTCTGGGATTCAAAGTTTACGATGAATGAATAACTTTGAGAAGCAATTGCAAATCCTTGAATGGGTGTACACATTTGGACAGGATTTATACAGGTACCAGGCATGATTCTCATTTCCAAGAATGCCCTGAGTATCGGACTTGAACTAGGATGGAAATTTTTTCATTATTGGTTTCACTTTAGGGAAACAGTCTTTTATGACACTTTCGAGGACACTGTACAGGTAGTCGACTGGTTCCTCAGGGGATAATGACAATAGAATGCCCCAGGGGATGAGGTAAAGGCAGCGACTGATGTCCTCCCGGACCTTTAACCATGCAGGAAGGGGAAACAAAGGGACATTGGGAAGTCCACCGGTTGTGCGAGAACGATAGAAACTACTCAGCATCAAAGGATTTATGGTCCGAGATAAAGATATTTCACCCTGGGATGACTTCTTCTGGAGGCAAGGACGAGAGAAGGAAAGCTAGGGTTGTCAGATTGTGAGTATGGTGAAGATTATACAGTAAAACCTCGTTAATTCGAAATTGAAGGGACCAAAAAAATTCGACTTTGAATTATCCGGGTTCGAATTAAACGTACTTTCCAAAAATAAACAAATATATTCCGAATTTTCCAGAAAATCATTGGAAAACTACATTTTTTATCAACAGGCACAGAATACACGATGTTCGGAGTAGTTGATGACCACAATTCTTCAATTTTGTGAGAATAAAATACTTCGAGGTTATCCGACTTAAGATAATTTGGAGAAGTACGCTTTTTTCTAGATGCGATTGCACGAAAAAAAAAAGATCTTCGGGCATGAATCTGTACGCGGTGATTCACCTGTCAATTGTTTCCAACATCCAACAACGGCGCTGCGTGTTGTGTCAGCCCGCAGATATTAAAACGCCTGCCATGTACGTCCATTACGACAATTTCCTGCCTCACTGAATTTTTCACCCATCAATCACTTCAATCTTCACACAAATTGAACTGCGGGTACAGTCGGCTTGAGTAAATTTGACGAGATAATTTTTCAACGTACAGAAGAGGCGATCTTCTGTGTCCACGTTTCATGCTTCATAATCCAAGTTCTTGGCAAAAGGAGCACCGTGCATCAATCTAATAGCACAGCATATCCATCCTTACCATCGGTGTGATGCTCCATGGACCTGTACTGGGTCTCAATCAGTCAAGAAAGTGCCCATGCTTTCCGAGAATGCATTACGTGTTCTTCCCTTTTGGATGGAGAGAACGGTAGAGCCATAGAGCATCAACTGAAGGTCAGCTAGGGTCTTCCCTCCCTCCCTGAGCACGGAAACCCAGGAAAAAATTATGACACAGTATCGGAAACTCTCCACACATAAGCAGCCCCTATACCTTCTCCCTCCCGTACCTAGTGATTCACAAGAAGTGTGGGGGAAGAGCAAATATATGATAAAAAGAATACAGAGAAAGTTGGCAAGTAAAGCTCTCCAGCGACTAGGGAAAGACACAGGAATCTGAGGATGAAAGCGAAGTAAGTTAGAGAGATGGTTTTCCGATAATGCACATGCTTAACCAGGAAAACGGATCAAGATCGTCTCTCTGGACTACTCGACCACGTCTACTTCAGATGAATGGAATGAAAAATTTTACCTTGTCCATAAGATAATACATATGTTGTAAGTCAGTGAAAAATTCCAGTCAAATCCCAAAAATTGAGATCAATATTCTGTGAAAAATGGCATTTATGATTTTGCAAATAACGTCATATTTCCAAAGAATAAATTGAAGATTTTTTTGGTAAAGTTTTATTGGAAATGAAAATGGTTATAAATGTTTGAATGACCATTCTAGCTACCAGCTACCTAAAAACACATTACAAAAGTTATTTTTTGGAAAAAAAATGAATCTATAGTTGTTTGTTTACTTTTCTTTTCGTAGAGTTCGTGCACATGTTTACAAAGAATGCTCAAGGCTCGGGAAAGATTTCCATCGGGATTTAGTCTTTCTCGTAGTGCCATTTCCACTGTCGAGATAGCAGAAAATGCCTCTACGAGTCACTCACGTATTTATCAGCTGCTCTTCGGCCTCCTCTTCTCCATCCGAATCACTTACTTCTATCCCGCATCTGTTGCCATTGAATTCATTTGACTTGGCAACTGTGGTCTCTTCAACAGTGACTTCAATTCTTCAAAAGTGGTGATCACATTGTCATCGCAACGGATGTATTTCGGAAAATTAGTTGGACACTCAATTTCACCATGAATTTCAGGCCAGTCGAAATCTTCACTTGAGTCACTTACGTTTAAAGCCATTTCTTCCCCAAAACCGGCTTTACGGAAGCAGTTTGCAATAACAGATGAGGAAACTAAATTCCAAGACGTGCAGATATTCCTCATCACATCCAGCACGTCCACTTCCTAATGTCTTGAATGGGAATATTTCTTGCGGTCTCCCTGATCATGTACCTCACCAAGTTTTTTCTATACGATCCCTTGAGGCAATAAATAATGCCCTGATCAAGAGGCTGCATGTAGCTAGAGGTGTTAGTGGGAAGGAAAACGACTCTAATATTATTAAGATTGTGCCCTTCAATGCTGTGAGCAGTGCACTGACCTATTAAAAGCAGAATTTTTTTATTCTGGCCAGCCATGCTTCTCTCAAAACTTGTAAGCCACTCACGAAATAGAGCCGTGGTCATCCAAGCATTTTTATCGGCACGATAACTGCAAGGAAGGGTTTGAATTCCTTTGAAACACCTAGGGTTGGCATATTTTCCTATCACCATGGGCAAGTTTTTCGGTGCCATCAGAGTTACAACACAGTGTGACAGTCAGCCTTTCCTTGCTTTTCTTCCCTCCACGGCATCTTTCTCCTTTAGCGGTGAGTGTCCTATCCGGCAGAATGTTATAGAAGATTCCACTCTCATCCATATTAAAAATATCTTTAGGAGCGTAGTCCTGCAAAATGTGTTTGACATTTTCTCACCACCTTTCAGCAGCACTTACGTCCACTGATTTGCCTTCTCCAGACACGCACAGAGACACAATATCATTCCTCTTCTGGAATCTCTGCAGCCACCCATTGGAGCAATTAAATTCTTCGCCTAATTTAAGAGCGATCATTTCGGCCTTCTCTTTTACTAAGGGACCAGACAGAGGGATATTATTTGCCCTACATTGGAAGAACCAATCCAACTACTCGCTCTCTATCTTTATGTGCTTGGCTCCCCGATTTCTTTTCTTCCTGCCGTCTTCCTTTCCGCTTTCTGCTTGTGATACTATTGCATCATGATTTTTTATATAAGTCGACAGCATTGATTGCGGAATACCGTATTGCTTTGCAATTTCCGTTTTTGTTTTCATCCCAGTATCCACCTCACGAAGAATATTCATCTTCTCCATAAGAGTTGGTGCATTATGTTTTCTTTTCGAAGACATATCTGCACCGGTCTTTCATCAATAGGGGTAATCGTCAAAGCTATTAAAACCTACAATGGAGGAATAAATGCCTGGCTTTTATTGAGAATGAAGCTAAAAAAAATTCTTAGGCAAATAAAACTATTCAACAGAGAAAAACAGTACTGGGCTCAATCATTATCACCACATTATTAAGTTCCTCACGTTTGATACGAGTGCCGCTAACATTAATGTGACATGACAGCAGAGTATTTAAATGTTTAATGCTAAAATTACTGTACCTGGTCAATACTCGTCACTGCTAAGGTGGATAAAAATGCTTACTTTTCCTTTCACCTGATAAGTCAAGAAGTCAACGTGACTTCCCTGGAGATGTTCAAGTCGTTAGGTGCAGAACCCTTCAGTCAGGGTCAAGGATTATGACCTACAATCATCTGCCTTGACAGTTCAGAGAGAAGGGAGGCACCAGAGTGAGAGAGGGGAAGGCAAGTCTATTTGGCTTGGGCAAGAGAGGGGAAGGCTGGCAACCCTTAACAGCAGGCAGGATATGAAGCTTTTCGCAACCTTCTCTCAACAGATGCCTGTTCGCAGCCCGTGGCGTCCGATGTAGTTCCTGGAGTTGTCTGTATTGGGTGTAACAGTCACGCCGAGGCTCCGTCCCTTGCCGGTGGAGGGAGGGGTGACGGAGAGGAGGAGAGCCTCTCTCTCTCTCTCGACTATAATTAACTGACATTTGTAATTTGATATTCGGGGAAAAAATGAGCCGGCTAATTACCAAGGGTTGCAGCTGCGACGGTATCATGTTACGCGGGGGGAAGTGAAAAGAAGACTTTGAAGGGGTATGACTCAAGTTCCATTCCTGGTATAGGCATGGTTAGGAGACGCTCTCACGGTCTACAACCCTTGCCGAGAAACGGAAGTACCTACTCGTGAGATAAGTGATATGCGGAGAACAGCTTAATTCCAAATAGATATGTAGTAAAGGTTGGTTTTTTCAAGAGTGGGACAACGTTAATCACTTCGAAATAAGCGCTTCCAACCTAGTAAAATGCGCCGCCATCGCCGAGGACAACTTCGAATTAACTGATAAAATCGGGAGTCATGGGGTGAAATGTGACTTCGAATTACATGTTAAGCGGTATTTCAAATTATCCAAACCATCTAGCACGCAATTCCCTATACCGTTTGCCGGGGACAGCTCACAACTTTGAATTAAGTGGTATTTTGAATTCAGCGGGTTCGAATGAGGTTTTATTGTACTATGATAGTTGAAGGACGTTGATAAAATAATCAAGAAAAAAACCTGTTGTGGACATTGTGCAGAAGACCACAAATTGGAGAGTCACAAATAATCGACAGGTTAAAATCTCCAACAAGCATTATATTCCGAAACTTCAAGGCACTAAGGGCAGAGTTCAAGCGATTTCCTAAAAATTTTATGTCACTTTAAGGGGGGCAGTAAAAACACCCAATAAACATTTTACTTGATTTTGCATGTGTACGAGAAGAAAGGGACACTTCACACCACACAATTTCACATTCCATCTCTAGGTCCATACATTCTGAGATACTAGACTCATTATAATTTATAGTTTTTTATTTCAACATTTTCATTCTTCATCGCAGAGGGGGAATGAACAAAAGGGTGTTCTGGAATGAATTCTTGGAAATGCCAATCCCAAATGAAGGAGCACCTCACGGAGGCCTCGGCCCCGAGGGTAGCGGGACACGGCCACGAAGGAGGCCTTAGTAAGACGCGCGTAGGGTGACCGCTGCCCTTGACCAATCGGCTGTTTTTTACCCTCCTCGATTGTTTTTTAGAGCCTTACCTAGCAAAACCCTGGCCCTAAAATTAGAAAAATGCTCTGGAAGGAAGGCTTCTATGGAGACGCTGACGGTCTTAATTGGCACAAACATGAAAGGTGATTTTCTGAGACCGCTGGTGATAGGAAAAGCTGAAAATCCAAGGTGCTTAAAAGGAGTGAGTAAAGATAAACTACCCATTATGTGAAAATCAAATAAGAAGGCTTGGATGACTATGGAGATAATGACAGAGTGGTTTGCAAAAACTTGATAAAAAAATGGGACAGGAAAAAAAGAAAGATTCTGCGAATTTCTAGACAATGCTCCTTGCCATCCCAATTTAAAGATAAAAAATATCAAATTAATTTTTTTCCCTCCAAACACTACAAGTGTATCACAACCAATGGACCAAGACATCATTAAAAATTTCTTAATCCTCTACAGACAGTTCATTTTAAAAAGCATGCTATCTAAAGTTGACCATGGGCATTCCCACACTCGTGTGGGGAAGTCGATTACTGTTCTTGATGCAATATTTTGGATTGATCGAGCGATCAAAAACATAAAATGTTCAACCCTGTGTAATTGTTTTGTTAAATCGGGGTTCTGTAAAATTGAATTATCACCAGAGGTGGAAGATGTTACAGATGGCTTGCAGTTTGACATTTTGTTAATTGATGCTGGCGAAAGTGCTGAATATGTGAGCATTGATTCAAATTTGTTGACCGTGGACCACGAGGTTGACATGGAAGAAATAATTAAAAGTACTTTTAATGAAGGAGATGACGAAATCAGTGAAAGTAATGACAGTGAGCCCGAGCCTATAGTGGAAGAGATGCTTGTGGTATCGTATGCCGGTGTGTTGCATCAAATTGAACTGTTAAAAAAATTTTACATTTCAAAAGGCAACAACGAGGCATTAAGTAGCCTTATTGATGTACAGTTAAATTTTGAAAAAGAATTAGTTACAAAAAGATATAAACAAACCAAAATCAATGATTTCATTACACCTAAGTGAGCTATGTATTTGTATGTATACATATTAAAATGTGTAAATGCTTCGAGAATTTTAAATATAAGTGAGTAATTGCATCACGTTATTTTATTATTTCCAATTTCTTTTTAATTATTCAGAAGTGATATTCGAAATAAAAAGATTTCTATCAGCTTCCTTAAATTCCTACAGTATAACGTTTGCATGATAAAATAAAGCGTAAAAATGATGTTTTCTTTGGGTCACCTCCAACTTACGGACACCTCTCACTTTAGGACACATTTTCTAGGACCATTACTGTCTGTAAGTGAGATGTTTCACTGTATATCCTTACATAATATCCATAACTTCAAACCCTTGTTGGCTGAGGAGAGGAAAAAACTGACATTATGTTTTTAAAATAAAGACATTCTCATAAATTAGGATGTTGTAAGTGGAGACCGGAAAAAAATTGCAAGTTGCCATAAATGTGAATTTTCTGCGAAAATGAGGGATAAAAGTGAAATATCTGCTAAATTACTAAATTTGCAAAATATGCAAAATGAGATTATGGATACAAAATAACAGTAGGGAATGACAATAGAAATATCTATAAATGTTTTTATGTCTTTTACTTGCACAAGCTCCCCTTCCCTAAGACTGGCTTGCTTTCTATTTGAACCTGGAAACAATCTTTGACATGATCAGTAAATATTAACATGAAGTAAAATTCAATTCTAAAATAAATTTTCCATAAATTAGGCAAACAATTTTTAAATCATCATTTTTTTCAAAAATAAATTAGCCAAAAATTTCATGACAATTTTATGAACCTGTCTTTTTTTTTCATGTTAAAAAAATTGTTAAAGTGTCAGATTAATTAGTCATAAAAAGGGTTCCACAAGTTAATAGGAACTTATTGATTGAATTAATTATATATTTGTGTATTCTGCCAACTGAAACTTAAGCAAAGATTATAAAACTCTAGGTTATTCGACGATAAAAAATAGATGCTATTTTCAGGAAAATAGATGCTAATTTTGGAAAAATATATGCTAATTTTGCAAAAAATAGAGACTATTTTTCCAAGTGTCTACTCATTAGTAATCCTATTTTTTCAAAAAGAATCCTATTTTTTCAAAAAGAATCCTATTTTTTCAAAAAGTAAAGAGTATTTCAAATTATAGGGAGTTTGTGCATGCAAGGAATTTCTGGTAGATTTTCTGCTAGATAGATTTTCCGGTAAATTACTTTCTCAGTGTTGTCGAGTTGGTGAAGTAACAGCAATTTCAATAGGTTCCCCTATTCATGACCATGAGTCATTTAGTTTTGCTTAATTTTCATCCACTCCTGTATAATATTAAAAAAAAACAAAATGAAGCACTTAATAAATAAGATCCATTAAGAGCAAGAATGGGGTAAGTCAAAAAGGTACATTTCTTTACATATTAAAACAACCTTTCAGTGTTGCTTTCAAGTGTAAAGCAGAGGCTAGACTTGCATCACTCATGCAAAAAATGGATCATGTACTCAAGAGGTGTATGCTTCTGGTCACCTTACTAAAATATCACGAAAAAAGAAACCACTTTTGCCCTCAAAGGCTTATATGAATGATTTCATTCGCACAAAATGTCATTAGGCAAGAACACACAATGCCAATATTTAGCCAACTCCATTAAGTCAGGCAGAAAACTACAGGTAAGTTCAATAGTGAATACTCGGGCAAAATTTCAAGATGGCCACCATCACAGTCACACCCATGTTTGCCTCACTACTTTTCCAGCATTTTTTTCTGTAACTTTGCTTTTCTACGTGATTGCATGTTTATTGTACTACTGAGTGCTCCCATTCCCCTACTTTTTGCAGTGATCCTTATATTGTTTCATTGTGCTTCGGGAGAAGCTTTGTGTTCCCTTGTTCTCCACCAGGTGTTCAATCCCCAGTCCTCTCCCTCTTGCTCTGATTCCCTGTGCATACTCCAGGGAACTCAAAGACTGTCTTGATCCTGGACTTCTATTGCTTGTTCCTGCAGACCCTTCACTCTTCTTCCCTTTTGCCTGGGCACCCCATTCAGCCTTGGAAGTTCTTCGCTACAATTATTCTCCCATCTGGTGATGTGAATATTAACCGTGGACCAACATTTTATTGCAACCATCAGAATGTGACAAGCATTTGCAACAAGCTTCCGGTGGATGCTTCACAAATTTCTGAGCTCAGATCCTTTCAAGTGATCAGCCAAACAGAGACTTGCCTCAACGCTAATGCATCTGAACTTGATTTTTCATTGTCCCATCAAATCTTCCACACGATCATAGTTATTATGGAAGAGGTGCTCTTACAGCTATCAATGAGAAGATTACTGCAACCTGACAGGCTGACCTTGCGTCCACCTTCAAAGTACTATGGATAGACGTTAACGTTAAGTTTCATGACATTAGTGAGAAACAAATTTTCATTGGTACCCTCTATTGCCCACCCAATAGTTATTCATCCATGCTCGAAACCTTCTTCAATTCTGTTCTCCATGTTTGCTCTTTGGGTGATATGACCACCTTAGGGGACTTAAACCAGTCCATTCAGAGGACTTTTCTCACATAAGGTAGCATTCACACTCCTGATGAAGAATATTTCATTAATCACTACATCAATGGGCTTGGGCTGTGACATCATGTGACAAAAAAACATAAATTTGTCCATAAATATTAAAAAGGTCATTCAAAATTAATACTTAAGCCGTTTACTATTCCCATCTCATGAAGCCCCACAGCCAATCAATTATATATTAAAGCATGTACAGTCACTTCATAAAGTATCGCGACACTTTATGCTAGCGGTTTGTATAGGTCGGCTTTCGAAGCTGGAAGTACGATGGCTATCCTAAGCCATCTCTGTTGACCATGAGCATTTCCAGGTACAGTATAATATTTATTGAAAGTCAAGAGGGATATAGCCACCAGAGATAGTTCAGGATAGCCAACTTATTTCGAGCTACGACATCCGACCTATACGAACCGCTAGCGTAGTGTTTCGCGATACTTTATGAAGTGACTGTACATCACTGGCCTATTTTTTTTATTTCTCACCTTAACTCACTTTTAAGCCATTAGCCTATCTCAGCAATATATTTTTTCTCCAAAATCTAATGTATTTAAACTTTCACTAAGTACATTTGAGTAATAATGTACGATCTTATGGGAAATACTTACACCGGGAGAACTAATTATTAATGCTTGAGTGCACAACACTTGGGTTAGCTTCGAAGCACTTGTTATTTTAATTACGGCATGTAACACAATGGAAGTAATCCATGCCAAACATGAGGGGCTAAAACAAATCGATGGATTCGTTTCTTGCGTAACCGTCCCACTCTTCAAAAATATGGAAAATTGTAAGAACTAATGAGAGAACTCCTTCATCGCGTTTCAAACAAACATTTTTGATAGTGAGAAGGGAGCGGACGTTTACCGATAACTAGTATTTACAAGTACATATTAATTTGTTCAACTTACCTGTTTCCTTCAGCTTTATTCACTTCTTCAGTTAGCTCAGTCGCCAGAGTCGGAAAAGGAATGTAAGCAGGAACTGCATGAATATAAAAATCCGAATCAAAGCTAAGGAGCGGGCAAGACAGAGCTCGAGAAAGTGCCGCTATTTCCTCGTCGGCTTCAAAATCGCAAACTGCAATCACTGCTCCAGAACGAATCGCTATCCATTTAAACACTTGTAACATGAAGAGAGGCAAAGGGCACGCGGAGCACTGCAATAGATTAACACAAAACATGAACGGGAAATAAAATAGAGAACAAAGGGAGGTATAGAATATGGTAATCCATTTTGAAAGGAAAGGCGCAGGAAATCACATATTATTATAAGTTAGCCAATCAAATATGAGAAGGTAAATAAACTCACGCTATCAGGTCTTACTCTACCCATACACAAGATTTTATCCTTCAAGCGAGCAACACTAGTGGAGGATTTTCTCGGCTCTCTCCCTCCATCAAAGATAACGATTGAATTGACTTCACAGCACGACAAAAGATTAAAAAACCTTTTCACGATGCGGGCATACTCATCATAATCTCCACCAAATGCACAGCAATTTGCCTTGCTCCGGCCAAATTCCCTTACATAGAGCTGAGATGCAACACTGTTCCCATCAATTACCAAGCTACATTTCTGTAAGCGATAGGGTATGAAAGACTGTTCGCTATTTTGCGCTACGAAAGTAGCAAGTCCACGTATACCCATTTCAGAATTGTCAATTTGCCGCTAACTTCAATGGCAAAATGATTTCATTCCCCTCACGTGAGTGAAGATATCATAGAATCGACAATTTTTTACATATCCCAACCGACACAAGTATTATGACACTCCGGGAGCATGGAATGGCATCATTGCTCTATAGGAAAAACACTGCAATATTGCTTTCACACCAAATCACAGAAAGCACCGCGAACGACAACAAAACATCACCGAAGATTACAGAAGTGTACAGAATAACATCCGTCCGTAGGTAAACACACACACGTGGCCGGAATAGTCAAAAGACAGTCGAAATTCGTTCTGAAGCACGAATTTTGAACAAGTAACTTATAATGTTCAGAACCACAGGGAACTGTGTCACTCAAAGATTTTTGCTGTGGTTAATACTGATATATAGACTGTAATCTCTGTTATCTCAGTGTGATCAAGAACAATGTACTCTTATCAAAAATACCATCGAGGGATAGCCTGATGCCGTGCAAATCTTTCCAATGCATATTGTAATAATATACAGTCGCCTGCAGAAGTTTTTATGTGCCCATTTCTGGCCTTCCTTTCATATCTAAAAATTGAACGCAAAGAGAAAATAGGTTATTTGATTGATTAAATAAAAACTCACCTTCTATAATGCAAAGATGCTCCAAATGTGGACTGTGTGTGCTTACGATAGCTAGAGGCATACATTAGGTATCTTGTTCATTCTTGCTCGACTACCGAACTCATCGCACTCTATGAGTAACAACACCACTGATTAGGATGACAAGAAGAGCTGTCTCTGTACAAAATCACGACTATTTCATCACATTCTCTCCTGTAATCGTGGGTGCAGCTTGGATGCAAGGCGATAAATAAGATGGAAATTTACTCCCATAAATCACAAGCGTGCCTGGCTACCCACTCTTGAACATGCACCCCTCTCCTGCACATCAGTGATGCTTATTGTACCTCCTACCTTCACCTATAACATCGAGTGCTAATCGCTCACAAGTCATTTCTGAGAGTGAGCACCCACAGCAAGACTTACGTTCCTGGAATGCCAGCAGCAGAATTATTTGAGCCAGCAACTCATGTTACAATATATTACACCATCAATATTTAAAACAACATAGAATGCATGCTGAAAAAATTTGAAAACTAGTGAAATATGTATTCCAAATGATTTGAAAGCTTTTAAAAAATGTATTCTACTCAAAGATTGAATCATTCATAATTACTTTTATTGCCAAAAAATTTTCATAAACAGCCAATGATACATAATTGTTTTCACAGTTCTAGAGAGTCCATCATTTTCACACGTCTAATGAATGGATTGAACTGCTGTAACTGAGTGTAATATTAATGGATCTATTACTTTCCAATAGGAATGCCTCATGAAATGACTGACTTCCTATTTACATTTTAACCAGTTCCACAAAGCGTTCTT
This sequence comes from Ceriagrion tenellum, assembly GCA_963169105.1. NCBI lineage: Eukaryota > Metazoa > Arthropoda > Insecta > Odonata > Coenagrionidae > Ceriagrion > Ceriagrion tenellum. The sequence continues at coordinate 143,152,797 of OY720635.1, read as the reverse complement.
TTCCAAAGAGATCCAAATGTACATCTTTTAAATTCAATTGGAGCTTTGAATTTTCTCCATCACAGAGCCATTTCTTGAGGAGAGCAGGGTGGCTAGGATCAACTTCGAGAAACAACAGTCCTTCACCATCAGAAACTGGAGATGATTTCAACACATTGGATGCAAGCTTTATTAATGACAACACAACCTTCAAACCATCTTTCCCTCCATTAAGTGCTTTCACATCTTCATATCTACAAAAAAAGTAACAAAAAAGGACAAATATTTTAATGAAGTTGAAAAGTAACATTTTATACATAACACATTAAAATTATAAGACATCCTTAGTAAATAGGTACTATGCATAATAATATAAAGGTAATACTTTTCCATCAATAAATGGGCAGGGATATGTATTTTGAACAACATAATAACAATTGTAATTATCAGAAGACATTATATCTTGACGTAATATCGTTTAAATGGAATAAAACACACATAAGGGTTGCTATGTACATATCATAAAGGAAAGATTGTTGTGTGGTTTTGAGGAGAGGAATCTGATGACTGTAGGAAAGACTGTAAGAGAATTTTCTCAGTATCTCCAATTGTAATTAAAAGGAAAGAGCATTGAACTAAAAATAAGTGTGAAGTGTTATGAAATAGTTCGAATTCAATCGTTTCGACACGATAAATTGGCAACCGGCACAGGACTTCGATGAAGATATTCATCGAAAAGATGAGTATCGTGATCCTTACAAAGGCGTTACCAGACAGGAATCTGCCTACAACGGGAACAAAACCCGACTTGAGGTTGAGATTGGGAGAAGAATTAAGGAGAGAAAGAAAAGATCTGGCAGCTTTCTTTGTCGAGATCGGAGAAGCCAGCAAACAGCGGAGGGGGGGTTCCTCGACTGCGGTGAGTATGGATATATTATCTGAATTACTGATGCAGATGACAAGTATTACGAAGGAAATAAAATTCCAGTTGGCCGAACTTAAGACTCTTACCAGTAAAATAGAAAAAAAATGACGAATTTCTGGAAAAGCTTGAGGCCAGATGTTTAACCGAAATTCAGAAAGTTGATAAAAAAGTCATTACTCTTGAAGGACTAAAATTAACTAAAAGTGAAATGGATAACCTTGGAGGGGAACTCTCAAGCAAAATAGCTATAATTGAACTTAGGCTTGGCAGTAAACTACAGAAAATGATTGATAATACAAAGCTGGAATCTAGAAATGGTGGAAAAGTAACACCAGTCGAGAGTTTACCCATTGATCTGAAAGTAATCATTAATTGTTTACCGGAGTTCCATGGAAGGTTGGAAGAATGCCCAAAGTCATTCATTGAAACTTGTGTGGCCATGTTGAACAGAACGAATCTACCAGAGGAGGTCTATATACGCATTGTACCTCTTCAGCTAAGAGGTTCAGCTGCAACCTGGTTTCATAATGTCAAAGAATAAAATTCTGATTAGATGGATTTTCAAAAAGAGATACTGCTGAGATTTGATTCAGAGACAATGAAGGCTGCCATAAATAGAAAACTTCTCACAGAAAGTCTACCATCAGGCATGAGAGCTAGTGCATTTTTAATTAAAAAACTACAGTTGTTCAAGAGAGTTCACCCATTACAAGATCATGATGAATCTGTCCCTTTCATAATAGAATTGTTACATGATAAAATTAGACCATTAGTAAAGGTAGCCTGTCCAACAACAGATTTGCGAGAAATTGTGCGACAGTTAGAAGAGGAAGCCAACACCAAAGGGAAAGGTGGTTCGGAGGAGGGAACGACGAGGAAGTGTTACACTTGCGGGAAGTTTGGGCACTTGAAAGATAGGTGCCCGAAATCGGAGGAAAACTAAATCCGGTTCATCCTTGGATGGAGGAACCAGGAACCGCACTTACCTCCAAAAGTCAGCCACCAACCACAGGCGTGACCAAACCTGGCACAAGACTCGCAACATAGGGCAAATCACTGGTGATTTGGACTATCCCCGTCCAGCCATTGCCATTGAGATTATAGCCATGTTACTCACACCAACTAAGCCGGACAATTTGGTGAAATTACAGGGAGCAGCGAAAAACATATATTATAATGTCAACGGCCAGACTCTATTGAAAGCCAAATGTTCAAAAATTAATATTGAATTACATGTCTATATTATTGAAGATTAGATACTGGATCTAATTTTGGGCAATGACTTCTTATCGAGGTATGGAGTAATAATTGATTATACCGCCAATGAGTTATTCATTGGAAAAGACCACCGTGTCAGGTTGGGGTGGGTGGAGAGTAGGGGCCATACAACCTCTCTGCATATAAACGAAATACCAGCCGACATAAATTTTGGTCCATTGGAAAAGAAGGAAGAGGAAAAAGTAACAAAGCTACTAAGAGGATTCCCAGAGGAAATCACTGGAAAAATAGGTCACACTACTACAGTCAAACACAAAATAACCTGCAGGGATGAGACACCCATAAAGCAAAGGCCCTATCCAATTAATCCAGACAAAAAGAAGTTTGTAATCAGCAAGATTCAAGAGATGGAAAATCAAGGGCTAATTGAACCATCAACATCTGGGTGGGCTTCTCCAATAGTACTTCCAAAAAAGAAAAATGGAGAGTATCAACTGTGCGTAGATTTTCAGAAACTGAATGGAAGAACCATCACAGATGCATACCCTAAGAACCTTAGGAACTTACTGAAACAAGTCAATGGTGCCAAGGTCTTTGGCACTTTGGATTTGAATTCAGGGTATTGGCAAGTCGAAGTAGAAGAAGATTCACAACCCATGACGGCATTCACAACTCCTCGAGGTCTTTATCAATTCAAAGTCATCCCATTTGGGTTAAAGAATACACCATCAACATTCATGCGACTTATGGATGAAGTCTTATCTGGTTACATTGGGGAATTTTGCCAGGTATATTTGGATGATATCCTTGTTTACAGCTCAAACTTGACGGAGCATCTACAACATTTGGCTAGAGTTTTGGAAAGGTTAAAGATGCACGGATTGACTTGTCAGCTGAAGAAATGTCATTTTATGTCACAGGAAGTAGATTACTTAGGACATATTTTAACAGCTGAAGGGTTGGAACGGCAGCCGGAGAAGAACAAAGCTACAGAGGAGATGGAGAGGCCTCACACGAAACGTCAAGTAAGACAGTTTTTGGGGGTGTGAGGAAGGTATAGTAGCTTTGAGGGATACCAAATGGGTCTAGCTTAAAAGTGGGTTGGACCATTTGAAGTGGATCAACAGTTAGGCCAAGGGGTATACTCTCTTAAAACTGTTCCTCCAGTGAAGGTCCATGCAGCGGATCTGAAGAGGGTGAAGCGGGCCCAGAGATCAAGAGGTGCTGGGAGCAGTAATTCCATTGAGGGGATGGTTAAACCCAACTCGTTGGACACCGGCTCGTCGGATGTCGAGAGGATATGCTACAACCTCAGACAAAGATAGGGGATTAAGAAGGCCGGATTGTTCTAAGGGATGGAGAGTTTTTACTTATGTTTGTTTGTTATTTATGTTCATTTGTATTTTCCCTGGTGATGTTAATTTTAGGTGTTTGTAGAGAATATGTACGTGTGTTTTAGGGGGGGATATTGACGTAATATCATTTAAATGGAATAAAACAAACACAAGGGTTGCTATGTACATATTATAAAAGAGAGATTGTCGCGTGGTTTGAGGAGAGGACTCTGATGACTGTACCAGAATTTTCTCAGTATCTCCAATTGTAAACAAAAGGAAAAAGTTTTGAACTGAAAATAAGTGTGAAGTGTTATGAAGTTTAAATCAATTGATTTGACATGATAATCTTCCACTTCACTTGAACAATCAAACACAAATATTTTGATTAAAAATTCACACAAAATTATTGCTGAAAAATCTTTAAAATAGTTCTCTTTATTTTAATTCACTGCTAACAAGAATCAGAGAATTGGGAATTACTGTACCTCCTCCAGGAACCTTCACTGGTAATTTTGCTGCAGGAACAAATACAATTTTATTTACTCAGTTTTGCCACTTCTATCAAAGGAAATTAGTCATAAATGTTAAGAATGGCATTATAGTCAATAAAATATAATATTAATTTTTAATGTATATTTTTGTTGTTTGATGACCAGATGGTGACATGATTGGAGGCGAGGTTCATGTTTTTTCTTATCTCCATTGGTGGGAAGGAAGTAAAATGCAATGAAGTAGTTCTGGTTTGGCATCCAATAACAGATTGGTGTTTTCTTTGGATTTCTCCAAATACAAGCTCTATGTTTTTGAACAGTAAGGGCAGCAAAAGACCTTTTTTACTCAACAATATAAACATGCTACTATTGAGTGAGTTATAGTTTTTAACATTCTACTCAGAGAATTAGGCTTTGCTGTGATCAAAGGGGTTGATCAATTCGAATAAGTCATTACTTTACATCTGAGTAAAGTACTTAAAACATGTGCAGGGATCCCAAGAATACCATCTTCTGCAAATTACAAGTAGATTATTTCACCCAACATGTAGAGGTGTACTCGACGCTCTCTAATTGATCAACTCAACCAAACATGCCTACAATAGAGAAGATTATATGGCCCTGATGTATCTGTTTCAGGAGATGTGCTTTCTTCTACCGGGAAACGGCATCCATATTATTTACGTAGACACATCTGGGATAAGAGGGATATGCTTTGACTTGTGCTTGCTGGCACACTGGCCCCAGCAATATGCCTTCACACTGGCCCTAGCACATACGCCTAAGTTTGCACCCCCGATCTGGATCGTTAGGTTTGTTTTTCAATCTTCTTTATGGCCACATTTAATGAGGTACACGCTGAACTCCCACATAACATTGGAATGCAAATGTTAGATTAGGTTTGCCTTTCCAGATGTTAACTTGATAAAAACTTACAGTACAAAATTCTCTCCTATGAGCAGTTTCTAAATGTTCAAGAAGTAAAGGAGAAGTACAATATACAGTGCAGGTACACAATCCTTTATCCACAGCCTTTGGGGACAGTTGTGTTTCCTAATTAGAATTTTTTCTGGTATTCAAAATTTAGGATTCAGGTCTAGGTAGTCAGTAGTTAACACTCTAGAACACCCCTGTTATGATGCATGTCCCTTCCCCTCCAATAAGTTGTGGTTTTTGGATCTTTCCCAATAAAGGATTATCACCAGTAGTAATAATAATTGGTAAAATGATATATGTACAAATTGTCTTGTTGGATGAAACATATCTGGAAGGCTGAGATGAGAATTGACTCTCAGGAATATCTTATATAAAATGACACCCACTTCATTAACTGTGTTGATACACTACTAGTACTAAGTACAAAGGAATCAGACATCAAAACAAAGAGGGAAAATCATTGCATAATATCCTATAGGATGAGAGGCAGTGATTAATTTAAGAGTGTTGCTTACATAGCTATGTATTAACATACTTAGTTGTTAATGTCTGTTGTTGTTGAACCATTTCTCTCTATACAACATTGAGAAGCACAGGATGCCCAAACGACAGTAGTGAAGTATGTATTTTGAATTATAAATCGTACCCACTAGAGTAAAATATATGGCTTCGGATAAACAAGAAGTAGTGGGAGTGAAAAGGAAGAAGTGGTATGATAAGCGTGCAGTAGAACAAATTTTTCAACCGGGAGACCAAGTATTGACACACTGCTTAAGTTTAACAAATTAGCAATGTACTGGAATAGGCCAGGAATAATTGAGAAGAAGCTCTCATAGACAAATTATATTGTACAACTCCCAGAGAAAGAAAATCAGAAGCAGGTGTTCCATTTTAATCTGCTGGAAATTTATAACCAACATGAGGAACAGATTAGAACCGGAAGGTTAGAAGAGGCTATTTCGCGAGGGAAGACAACGGAATGGGTAATCGTGCTGGCGACAACAGGAGTGAGGATAAGCGATGTTCTGATCGCTCTCGACAGTTTCGTGGTAATACCTATTTCCGTGAAGTGATTGTAGGTAAAAATAGTTCCTCGTCGGAACTGGTCGGAGTGAAGAAAGCCTGGCTGCATCTCGGTAAGCTTGTGGGTGATACCACAGTGAACACAGTTGAGTCCTTTCTGAAAAATAACTTTCCGCATATTCAAACAACAGTTAGCAAGCTAGATTCTAAAGGTCTAAATGCAAGTTTTAAAATTGGCGTACCATTTAACTCACAAGAGGAGCTGCTGTACAGCGATAAATGGCCATGTAATGTAGTACTTAGGCATTTTTTATTCAAGCGAGTGACTGGAATACATCTCAAGTAGCAGAATATAATGAAGTGTACAATGAGAGTAAGCCCCAAATTGGTGACCTAACATGTTCAATCCCCGATGATCCTACTGTTGGTGGTCTAAAAATTATGCATATTAACATGCAAAGCCTTAGATTGAAAACTGTGTTGCTTGAACTGTTTGTTAATACTCACGAACCTGATGTAGTTTGTGTTTCTGAACACTGGCTGTGTAAGAATGAAATTTCAAGTGTTGGTTTCCCAGGATACTATGTTGCCAGCAGCTTCTGCAGGGAGTTTTCAAAGGGTGGTGGTGTTTGTATGTATGTAAAAGATATCATTAGATCTTGCAATCTAAAAATTACTGAAACATTTTGTTTAGAGCTCAGTTTTGAGTGCTGTGCTGCAGATGTGTCATTCCATGGGGTTAAGATTCCTGTTGTCGCTGTCTACAGACCCCCGAACGGAGACTTTGCAAGCTTCCTTGAAGGTTTAATGCAGACTCTATCCATATTGTCTAAAGGCTCCAAAAATCCAGTAGTAGGTGGGGACTTCAATGTTGATTTGAAATCTGAATCCACCATCAAGACTCAACTTCTTGATGTCTTTTCAACTTTTAATATGGTACCTACCATCTCTCATCCTACAAGAATTAGTGCTAATTCTAGAAGTATTATAGACAACATATTTACTTGTTATACTTGCCTTGAGGCTTTAGTCATTGATAATTTCTTTTCTGACCATACAGCCCAATTGATAAAACTGCAAATAATACCAACTGTCCCACCTACCCACCAGCCTATGTGGAAACGAATTTTCTCACAATCTGCCAGGGACAAATTTAGCTCTACTCTTGAAAGGGAGACATGGGATGAAATGTATGGTGTAGAATCAACAGAAGAAAAATTTGATACTTTTTTGGGGATTTTTATGTATCACTTTGATGTTTGCTTCCCACTCAAGCTCGTTAAGCATGACTGTAATCTCAAAAAGGAGAAGAAATGGGTTACACCTGAAATTATCTTAATCTCTGAGAGAATAAAAATGCTTTATAATTTAATCAAAGCTAACACTACTGAAGCAGGAAAGTCCCATTATAATAAGTGCAAGAAGCAATATGCAAAAATGGTATCTGATGCAAAGAGGCAATTTAACGTTGACTTACTAAGTAATGCAAAAAACCCTACAAGGTCTGCTTGGAAATTAATAAAAAATGCTGTGTCTTCACCCATGGACAACCATAGCATCAACTCTGTTTCAATTCAAGGGAAGGAGGTAACATCCAGTGGAAATCGCAAATTGTTTTAACAATTATTTTATTGAAGCTACCAGACAGCTGTCAACTCAGTCACAGACTACTAGGACCAATAGACCCTTGTTCCATACTGCAATTAACACTATATTTCTATATCCAACTGAAGAAAGGGAGATTCAAAGGATTTTCAATAGAATCAGTAGAAAAAGCTCAGCAGGAGTTGATGGCATCCCATGTTCCATTTTGAAAGGTTCTGTTAGCCTACATGTACTTGCTCCCCTTGTTCACTTGGTAAATGCTTCTTTAACAACTGGGACTTTCCCTAAGATTTTAAAAACAGCTAAAGTTGTGCCAATTTTTAAAGGAGGAAACAAACAGGAAATGAACAACTACAAGCCTATATCCATTATCTCCCTATTCTCAAAAGTACTTGAGGGTGTTATGTACCAAAGATTAACATCATATCTGGAGACGTTTCAAATTATCTCTAGATCACAATATGGTTTCCTTAAAGGAAAAAGCACTGAGATGGCTATTTACAAGTTTGTAGACTCTGTCCTACATGCCCTGGATGATCACAGTAACACCATTGGGATCTTCTAGGACCTAAGGAAGGCCTTTGATTGTGTTGACCACAGCATCTTGCTGGATAAATTAAAAAGTTATGGAATTGCTGGTATTGCTAATCAATGGGTTAAATCCTATCTAAGTGAACGCTCTCAAGTAGTCAAAATAAAAGCCATGTCAGATCAACAGGTAGTCTCAATAGGGGTTCCCCAAGGCTTGATATTGGGCCCAATACTTTTCCTCCTCAATATAAATCATCTTCCATCTTATCTCAATCACGGTGACATTACAATGTATGCTGATGATACTAATCACTTCATGAAATATACTCATGACACTGTCAACACCCTCCAACAAGGCATAGATTGCATGGTAAGGTGGTGCACTGAAAATAGAGTAATCATCAACGAAGACAAGTCAACATTTGTTCAGTTTCACCCATATCAAAAGAAAGTTCTAACTTGCCCTCTACTTAAACTGAATAGACAAGTTCTCTCTCGCATATCGAATTTTAAATTCTTAGGGGTGGATATTGATGAATCCATGTAATGGGGGACACATATTAATGGTCTTTGCTCTAAAATTGCCTCGGGGTGTTACCTCCTAAGACAAATATTGCCAATATCAAATCTGTCAACTGCAAAATTTGTCTATTACGCAGATATTTACAGTCGACTTAAATATGGTGTAGTAGCCTGGGGCCACTCCCACCACACAATAAGGCTTTTTAAACTACAAAAGTGGGCAGTGAGAATCATGGCAAGAGTAAGAAAAAATCACAGCTGCAGGTCCCTTTTTAAGGATCTCATGCTTCTAACGTTCCCCTGCATTTATATATTCTTTTCAATTTTGTATATTAAAGAACATTATTCTGCACTAGAGCTAATGACTAATATGGATGTGCATAAGTATGACACAAGAAAGAAAAATGACTTTAGAATCGTTACTCATAATCTAAAGCTATATGCTAAAAGCCCACTCTATGCAGGAGTGATGTTCTATAACTCCCTACCTAAATTACTAACTCCTTACCTAAATTAAAATTAAAAGCATTAAATCTATCTCACTCTTTAAGGTAGAACTAAAAGAGTATCTGATAAAAAATGCATTTTATTTGGTGGATGAATTTCTTACCTCTATGTAATTGAGTTAACTGTACGCTATGTATTTTTGTATTCAATCTGTGTATATTTTGTCATTGCTATTCTGGTATACCTATTATACATATACATTGTTAATTTGCCTATTGGAACTGTCCCATACATGTAATCACGTGTCCCGGTATTAATAAATAAATAAATTAATTAATTACCTCCATGAGAAAATGATTGAATAACCATATGGAATCAAAATGGAAATACCCAACATAAGATCATAGAATACAGAATCTCTTAGTGAACAGATTCAGGTAGTGCAACACCAAATGGGAGAAGAAAAGGGGAAAATTCATACTTTGGTGCAAGAGTTTTCCAAAATTTTCTATACCAAGCCAGTAGTGACTGATGTAGTACTCCACAATATAGTGTTAGAGGACAATGAGCCAGTGAGACAAAGACTGTATAGTACCTGCCCTCGGAAAAGTCATTTACTGGGGGATGAGGTTCTGAAAACAGCTGAGTTGGATATTGTGGAAGAAGGAGAATCCTATTATGCTTCACTCACAACTGTAGTAGATGTGCCACGACAAGATCCCCATCCCTGCATTGATTGCTGACACTTAAATAACAAGATTAGGACAGAGTACTATCCACTTCCTAATATCGATCACAGGAAAGAGACAGTACCTAAATCAATCTATGTTACTGTGATGTTATAGATTTATCTGAAGCATTCTGGAGATTTAAAATTACCATAAATGCCCAGAGATAAGCAGCTTTAGTCACCAGTTTTGGAATCTTTCATCCTTAGTGGATGCCATTCGGGGTTAGGAACGAGCCCCATTGTTTCAGCTTGTTGATGTCAATACTGTTGAGAGGATAGGAGAAATTCACACCTCCATGTGTGGTCAATACTGCCATATTCTCAAATACCTTTCAGGATCAATTGTGTCACTTATGCTTGATTTCCAAGAAGGTTCAAGAAGCAGGATTACTATTGAAACTGGCATAGTGTTCACATGCACAAGATAGGGTTAAGTACCTAGGGCATGAAATAGACTGTGGTCAATTACAACCAGCTGAAGTAAAGATCAAGGCCATAAAAGATTTTGCAACTCTACTACCAAAACAGAAATAAAATAATATATGGGACTTAGTGAAATTACTCACATGAAGTGCTTTAGAATGTTTGCAGATTTAGCTGCTCTTATCACAAATCTCAAAAAAGAAAGAATGCAAAAAGGAAAATTAGAGAAGACTGATAAAGTAAAAAAAGCATTTGAAAAACTTTAAGGGGCTATAAGTGCTCAACCAGTATTAAAGGCCCCCGATTTTGAAAGTGAATTCATAGTACAGACAGATGGATCAGAGAATGGTGAGGGTATTGCTCTTTCCCAAATGGAAACAGATATAGAAGAGAATCCTGATGTATTTCTTAGCCAAAAGTTTAATGACACTGAGAAGAGATATGGGACTGCAGAAAAGTACAGTTTAGTATTGGTATGGGGAATCAGGAAACTACACAGTTTCCTGGAGGGTCAGAAAAGGTTCCATGTAATGACGGATCGCAACCCCTAAATGTTGCTAAAAGGTGCAGTACTGAAAAAATCCAAGACATGAGATGGAAACTGACATAGCAGAATTACAAAATTGACAATGAATATAGGAAGTGCAAACAGAATGCTAATGCCAATGCTTAGGGTGGTAGTAGTAAATAGATGCCACTCAGAATTGTAATAATGAACCAGGTACACCTGGCCAGCTAATACGCTGACCTTGCGAGTAAGCATGTGACCTCTCATACCCAGTACTCAGCTAAAGAGTGGGGGTATGACAAACATCATGCCACACTTTAACCTAGGATTCAGATGAGAGGCAGTGATTAATTTTAGTATGTTGTTTAGGTTGCTATATACTTACTTGTTGATGTTGTTAATGTTGTCTTATGGAGATATACAGTTGCCCTCAATATATTAATACAAATGAACAGGTGTGATTGTTGCTGCTTAAGGCAGAAACATACCATGGCCGAAAATGCTTCAGCAGATGAATTTGCGCTTTTATTTTACAGCTCTGTTATGTTACTTAGAGCAAATCCGTTTGCACAGGTCTCAAGAATAAGGATTAATATCTACCTCTAGTGTTGTAAGTTTTTTCTTTTTGTTGTTAACATAACTATTTCGACTGCAGAAGAAACATGAGTGTCGTAAATCAAATGATCACCATCTACAAACTACCCCATGAGCCGCCGCATGGGCGTGTGGCAGGGGGTGGTAGGTCACCAGCCGTGTGAAGATGTAAAATTTTTGGAGGTGAAATAGTGACATGTCCTATGGGAGTGTATTTGGAGGAGCTCAGTTTTTATTTTGGTCGCTTGGTGTGCACAGAAAGAACGAGTTTTTGTACCTATCTGTTCGGCAGAGTATCTCTCTTATTTTATAGCATCTGTCAGACTTAGAAATGTAGTGAGGCATCATGATAATATTGCCATGCGCCATGATGCGTGATGATGTATATTTCTAAAATTCTTTGCACTTATTGTAAGTGGGAATCCTTCAACACTGTGGAGGATTATCAAAATGTTGAAAATTACATATAATAATGTCACAGTGAACTTTCTAGTGAGCCCTTGCAACACATTTTACCCTGTGAGGCCACAATCTGTCATAGGCTGAGGTAGAAGCCAAAAACTAAAAGGGAGTTTTCGGCCAAGGTACACAGTCCCTTGATAGAAAATATTATATATTTAATATTAGATATTAAAATAATGACATTACAGTAGAAGGAAGAATAGATTACCTTATTGCTACCTGATTTTCTCCAACTTCAGACAACGAACAACTACATTATCAGGTCTAGAATGGAAATTATTAATCCAACTTTACCAATATTTAATTCTCCTGACTTAGGGATAATCTTAATTAAAACAAAAAAATATACTTACAACAAAATTTCTGGCTGAAGATGAAATAGATCACGACTGGGAACATAAGGTGGATTGCTAACTACAAGATCAACTTTTTCAGGAAAACCATCCACCAGTTTACATTTCGAGCTGCAATCAATGATTTCTCCATCACCAGTCAGTTTTGCCCATAAAATATTGACACGATCATTTAAATTCAGCAATGATGAATTCTTCCTCGCCACTTTACAAGCCAAGTCGCATTGGTCTACAGCTGTACAAAATACCTAGAAAATATATTCATGGAGAGTTGTTGAGTGATATGGAGGGAGGATGGAAGTCCAAGATTCGATTAGAATATATTATCAGTGAAGTGAGATAGGAACATCTTCAACAATCAGCGAATTACATTATAATGTTAGCATCTCAAACATATTGGTGAGTTTTCAGAAAAAGAAAATAATGAAAGCCTATTAAGGGGTTGAGAAGTTTAAAATCAGAGCATCATGATTGACTTCTACAGATATGGCAAATAATGGGAAATATAAAAATGAAGATCAATGGAGGAATGGAGGTGGTTGATTGACAGGAGTAGCAGAAATAGAAGAGACTAACTCATTGGATATATTCTGTGATAGGCACTGGAATTAAGAATGGGCAGGAGCAGGAGAGGATTAATGAAGGTTATTAAGGATTTAATCTTTACTTGCAAGGACTTCCAAAATATGTACGTACGTATCATGAAATTTAGCAATTAGCTGAAAAGGGAATGAAGAGGAGAGCTGCAGTAACATTATCTTCAGATTGAACACTCAATGTGAAAAGTCATTGAAAATACATCTACAATTGAAATGCACCATTCCTTACAATAGCATGCACAGCTTTCATCTACATCTACATACTAACCCACGAGCCGTCGCATGGGCATATGGTAGGGGTTAATAGGTCACCAGCCAGCCCCAGGACCAGGTCACCAGTGTAAAGATGTAAAATTTTTCGAGGTGAAATGGTGACATGTCCTATGGGAGTGTATTTGGAAGAGCTCAGTTTTTATTGTAGTCGCTAATTGTGCACGGAAAGAAAGTTTTTGTACCTATCTGTTTGGCAGAGTATCTCTCTTATTTTATCGCATGTCAGACATAGAAATGTAGTGAGGCGTCATGATAATATTCTCCGTGTCGCTCTGAAACACACCAGTTCTGAATATCTCAAGCAGCCTAAGCCTAGCTTGCAGCCTCCAAGTCTCTAGGGGCTCCCACCTTAATCCCTCTAAAAGTTGTGTAACACTATACGTTCTTTATCTTTATAGCATTTATTACACTTATTTAAATGCACACACACATACACAAAACACCACAGAAATTAAATTGTCCTTGGAATTAGGTTAATTATTATTTTCCTTAACCATGTTAGCATCATCTCCCAGCAAGATGGGATCCACAATCTCTCTATACAGGTCCTTTTTCTTCACATCCAGGATATGAAATGATTCTTAATCTTTATTTGCTTTTCATGTTCTTTGGCCCATCAAGGTTTTATCGTGAGGGGGGCTACTTCAACCTTTTCATGCTAAATGCTTCTAGCATTCAATTCAATAAAATCTTCAAACATCAGATTTCTTATCCATAATTCTCCCTCTTGTGCTTTCATTCCCACAGACTAAAAGCTCTCACACGCTGTTCTTGACCTTCAGTTCTCTCGCATTCTATCTATTTCAGTAAGCAGAGTGTCCATCTAAGCTTGGTGTTTTAGGAACTCCCCAGAGTGTTCTTAGGATAGCACATAGCAATATGTATGAGTTTGGTATGTGTTTCTGAGATATTTTCTCAGAAGTGTGACCATTATGTCACCTAAGAGTCAGGTTTCGATAAACTCTCAGAAATATATAGAATAGGTTTAAGTGGAGAGTGATTGAGATGGATCTGACACACAATGCCACTTTTCACATGTATGTTTTGAACCCTATAGGAATAGAGCAGCTCTATGAGACCTCTCTAGGCTCTGTGTTCACAATGAATTTCATTCGTCAGAGTACCACTCTTGACATATTCTCTCATAGAAGTATTCATACACTTACATTCTTTCAACTATCATAAAAGCTTGGATATAATGGACTTTCTAACAATGTCATCCTCATTTTTATGTTTACCACAAAATTTCAAACACAGCCTTGATATGTGTTAGTAGAGGCCACCTTTCAATCACTTTACCTTGTTAGCATTTTAAGTCAAGTAACTGATACTCCATACCATGCCATACTTATAACCGCATAAGAGATGACACTTAAGCTCATGATCTACAACCATCTTGCTTGGGAGATGTAACCTTGAGGTTTGCACAGAGCTGTTGAAAATTCAGTCAATGAGCATAATTTTGCAAAATCAATGGATATGGGTTTGAATCCTGGTCATGGATGATGTTTCCTCCATGGAATTTCGCACTTGAGTGCACTCATGGGTGACTCCTTACAGGTATTACCATGACTGGTTCTGCTGTCCTTAAAATTTGTTCATAGCGAGAGTGCATGGCCACTCTATTATCTTTATTCTAAGAAAAAAATGTTTTACTGACTCACAATAAGTTATCAGTTAGGAGGGAGATGCAATTTTGTCACATTCCAGGTTATTGCCAATGATAGCCATAGGTTCAATGCGCTAGTTCTAGGGTATACTAGACCATAAATTCAGAGTCCACATTTTTCCTGCATGAGGCTCTTAAGAGTTTAAGCAAGCATAGAGAGGCATTATAAATATATTCAATTTCATCTGCCCTTGTGTTATTTCATAGGAAATTGCAGAAACTTTTGGCAATTTGAGATTTTGAAAGGAGAAAAATAAAGATTTAAGTAAGAAGAAAAACTCTAGAATGTTTCTGAAAAAAATTTAGAATGGGTTATGGAAACAGAGGTGAATTCCTTGACCATAACTGGCCACCAATGCAAAGGATTTTATATGTAGTGTATTCCTACAAGACTTCCAGCAAACTGACCACTATACAGTACATATATATATATATATTAGAGATGGGTCGGTTCCGGTACCCAGTTCTCGGTACTGCCGGTTCTTGGCCCTTAGAATTGGTATCGAGAACCGATCGCATGAAGTCGGTACTTAGGAACCGGCACGGAACGGTGGCAAGGATTTGAATTTTGCACCCAAACCCCCGAAAGCAAAACCTGGAGAAAGCACCTGAAGTAAAGGCTGATGTAATGTGATATATTGGCCGATCATGTTAGTTTGAATTTTTAAACTTGGACTAGTTTTGTTATACTAGGCTAATAAAACTATGGAGAAGATCTTGTTTTATTTACTGAGCTTTCTGGTTTATTTGCCTCTTAAGTGAAATTATTGTTCTTCAGTTCTTGGTTGTTTGTTGAAACTTTCCATTCATTCAGAAAATAAGAGTCCATTGTTGGAACCAATATATATATATATATATATATATTGGTTCCAGCCATATATATATATATGGAAAAAAAAATTTTTGTTCCTTGTTCGCAAGGACGTAGAAGACTCATCAAGAAGAGTCTTCTACGTCCTTGCGAACAAGGTGCCAGTAGCGCCAAAATATTAAGGAACTTTCCGTGTGTTCATTTTTTTTGTGTTTCTGTGTTTATCGTCTGCCTTCCTGTGGCAAATTTTGTCTTCATCACACGAGTGATCCTAAGTGAAGTTATATATATATATATCCAACCGACTAAAAACACGTGTAGTGCACAATAATAAAAAAACAACAGACTTGATCAGATGCCCTTCTACTTTTCATGAGAAAGAAAATTTAGGGAACACGTGCAATTAACTAGTGACCCTTGAAAATTGAAATGCGAACTGTTGGTTCATAATAGGTGGAGAATTATTGTGTGTGTGTATATGGTACACACATTTCTTTCTCATGAAAAGTAGGAGGGCATCTGATCAAGTCTGTTAGATTTGTGGATGATCGGGCATCGGTAAGTGGAACTATGAAGGGACTGCAAGCTTTGGGAGATACTTCAGAGATGCAGTGTAAGGCATTAAGAATGAAAATAAATTAAATGAAAAAAAAACAAATGATATTCTTTAGGACAAAGAAAGCGAGGCTCGTGTTTAAAGTTGGAGGACAGAAATGGGAGTAAGTCGAGCATTTTAATTACTTAGGAAGCACACTAGAAGAAAACGGGCAAGGTAGCAAAGAAATATGAAAGAGAATAGCACAGCTAAGGAGGCATTTAGTAATAAAAGGGAATTGATGACAGGGACATTGGGTAAGGATGTGAAGAAGAGGCTGGTGAACAGCTTGATATGGAGTGTAGCACCGTATGGTGCTGAAATGTGGACCCTCAAAACGGAGGACGAAAATAGGCTGCAGGCATTTGAGATGTGGATGTGGAGAATGATGGAGGAGAGGTGGATGGAAAGGAAGACTAACAAGGAAGTGCTTGAGATGCTTGGCAAGGAAAGGAAACTTCTGTATGAAATCCGGGATAGGCAGGGTAGATGGCTGAGGGAAGTAATAAAAGGCGGTGGGTTGCTCAAGAGTGTGAAAGAGGGAAGGATGATGGGCAAGCGGGGAAGGGGAATCAAGAGAATAGGTTTATGGATAGGATGAAGAAGGGTAGACCGTATGCTGAGGTGAAAAAGGATATACTAGAGGGAGACTAGCCCCTGAAAGTGTAGAAAATCGGGAGGAGATTCTCTCACACTCAACAAAACCTCCCTTTGCTGGTAGTATATCTAAATAATAATAATAGTCTTATACTTCTTCAGCAACTTCAACTAAGTGGCCTAAACCACGCCTGCCATAAAACCTTACTGTTTCTGGGTGATCTCTGTAAATCCTACACAAGGCTATGAGTGAATACATTGGGAGAGGTCCATGATACTACGAGGAAAACTAAAAATAATGCCAAAAATTACTTAAATACACTGCTTAAATCACTTAAATACACTGCTCAATGCAATACTACCTTTGGATTTTCTTGAGCTAAAGCAAGGGAGATAGCTCCACTTCCACATCCTACTTCCAAGACGTTTACAACACCAGGCTTCTTCGACAGTCTTTCTAAAATTATATCCACTAAGGTCTCAGTTTCTGGTCTTGGGATAAAAACAGGCGGAGAGAGTGATAAATTCAGCCGTCTAAACTGCCATTCGCCAACAATGTATTGCACGGGCATCCTTAAAAAAAGTATAGCTCACATGATGGGCACATCTTTGTTATGTAAAATCAGAATATTTTTCATTCCCATTATAATTAGATTTTATGTAAAATTACGCCCAAAAATTTATAAGGATAAGTGGCATACTTGGCTATGAAACTTTTAAATTTCATTCTCAACATCCTTAGAATTACCTAGCCAGCCGGCATTCGCAGAGCCTCTTCAAAAGGGCTTGCTGTTGCTCCGACAATTCGTGATTCCCATGTTCCTACAGAGGTTCGCATGTTTAACATACATAACTTAAAACAGAAAAACTTTTTGTTTGCACGAAATATGTAATCATGTCACCTTATCGAGGACGTGGGATAAAATGATCTCAATTGATTCACGGGGCTCACTAACTCCATTGCCTTTAAATCTGCCGAACCATTCATTGAATGCTTCGATTTTTGTATAGCATAATACACATCCAGAATGGAATTGCGTTGGCGCCTCGCTTCGCACAAGAAATGAATGACGAAGACTAAATCTCGAAGTCGTATTAACTGCCTCTAAAGCGTAACGTCTAATAAATTTGCAGTAATTCATTTCAGGCAGCGACTACGGATATACGCTCATTCCGAGAACCTTTGTGGCCTCTCCGCTCATACTACAATGGCAAACAGTGGATTAACTTGTAAAATTATAGACTAAATAACATCAAAGATAACAATCACATTAATCCTAACTGGCGGGAGACAAATGAGCAATTATAACTGTTCCCTGCCTTCCTTCCATCAAGAAATTTTACTTAACAGACCTCTCCGTGCGCCCCCTTCAACCGGCGTCAAAAACTCGCATGGAAACGTGAAATCACGTTAAGTCGGTAGACATGATGTGAATCGTGTGAACTGATGTGAATGGATGTGAACACGGACTATAAAGATAGATATTATATATATAACTATATATATATAAAGATATTATTTCTAATATCCTTGGATGTGAACATGGTGGCGTGCGCATCAGTGCGTGTCAGTGCGTAAGCGTATGGTCCGGATAGAAGGAACGCGGAGAAACGGACGAACCAGTGGGAACCAGAGGAACGGCAACGAAAGAAACGGAAGGGAATCGAATCGTGTAGCGGTGGTCAGCGGTGGTAGCGGTGTACAGCGGTGTAGTGGGTAGTGGTCAACATTGGTCAAATACACAAGCGCGCAAGTACCTTGACATCGGCAAAGAATAAGTGTTCACCTCCCATGAGGCGCGAATAGTTGTGAGAAGAGATCCCACGTTGTATCAGTTATTTAGTGTTAGTTATACTTGTGTTTTCTCGTGTGTGTTAGTTCGACGTTAAAGGTACCGTGTAATCTCATTACCTGTCATTGTGAAAATAACCTTCACTATTCTGTTTTCTTTGATTATTCTGATAATATCGTTTTTAGAGAATTGCGTTCATTCACTATTGTCTCCATTAAATTTGTAATACATGTGATTACCGCTTGAATTTAGCATATTTACTATAATGTGCATACTTATTCTCCTAGCAATCGTAGAGGAAGCATTTTAATTCATTCTTAATATAAATGATCTCTATAATCTAACATAATAATTGTATACTTTATTTTATTGAGCGTATAGATACGCTCGGTTGTGGGTTGTTAGTTATTTGCTCAGTGCATGTGTTTCTGTGTCTAAGGCCTTATGCTAACATATTTTATAGATGGGCGAGTTGGGTTTACAAATTGATGGACATTACGCCGTATGCTTTAAAAACTTCAAAAATATCAGTGAGGAAGAAACGAGAAGTATATTCCAAAAGTATGGAAACGTTCATTCAATTCGGCAGTCATCAGAATCAGTCCCTTGGGTTTTCATCCGCTATAAACTGCAGGAAGAAGCCCAGAAAGCCCTTGATGATCTTCAGGGGTACAAAGATTTCGAGATCCAAGTAGCCAAGAGTTTTGCAAAAAAGAAACAGGATCTAGATGGGTATGTGATATGTTATAATCACGAATTCCATGTTTTGTTCAAGCTTAACAGGGATGTGTGCATTTTTAGGATAACTTAATTTACCCGTTATAATTTATTGCACTAATATAACTGGTGGCTATAAGGTGGTTTTGGTGATACAAAGGTTCCTAACGGGTGCTGGGAGATAGCATGCATTATAACAGTTTCATAGCAGTGGATGGAGTGACGTGCTTTTAACCAGATTTTTGAATTATTTAATGCCAGGTTGTCTGTGCGAGAATTATTCATAGGTGAATGTTGTAAGATCTTATTGGTGAAATATTTATTGGATTGAGTAATTAGTGGTTTTGAGAAATGGAGGCAATAATTTGAACACTTGCAATTAAATTTATGGAAATAGAAT